>OY728129.1:1373745382-1374995382 GCA_963277665.1 Viscum album | reverse complement strand
AATAAATTAAATTATTTAATGTATAAAAATTACAAATAAACTACCATTATCTAGGAATTTTTTTTATATTTCTAATGAATATTTATAGTTGAATTTATCTTATTAATAACCCCATATTAAAAATGATTTACTTATTAAACTTTGATTTTATCTATTTTAACCCTTCTTTAAATAAATTAATAATAAATGTCCTAATCTAATCCAAGTGGGCCTAAATGGTCATATTTTATTCCCAAGGTTTTATTTGGTCGAATTGCACTTATCCAATAGAATTTGGACATGTGTTAGGGTAATAATAATATCATTTTTACCCTTAATTACCATATTTACTTTTAACCGTGGTAAAAAAAAGTAAAAAGTTACTATTCACCAAAAATTATTTTCATCTCATTGAACCACATTTTAGTCCTAAATATTTACCGTGTCTCTCGGATTTTCGAAATTCCACTCACAGAAGCAAAAAAATTATGTTTTATGAAAAGTTCAGTTTTTTTTAACTACCACTTAATGGTTTCACTATTCATCAAAAAATGAAAGTTTCCAGAAAAATATCAAAAATTAGGCCTAAGATATATTTGATATTATGAATTCAAAAATAATGTCTATTTTACCAAATTAAAATCATATCAATTTCATTAATTAATTTAAAAATTAATTCTCGTCATCAAAACAAATAGCGTGTTTTTAAGAGATAATAACTCTCAAAAGATTGACACTTGTTTATGTCTGGTTTAAATGTGAAATTACATCCAATGAACAAAATTGTATTAAATGGTAAAAATATATTCTAAATATACTTTAAAACCACTCAAATTAATAACTTATCACTATTAATTATTACGATTAAAAAAGTTGTTTTTAATTAAAATTTAGTAATTTTAACTATTCATCAGAATATGAAAGTTATCCGAAAAGTACCAAAATTTCACCCTAAGCTAATTTTGATATTCCGAATCCAAAAATGAAGTCTATTTTGAAAATTAAAATTTAAAAAATTTCAAAAAGTGGTTATTACTAGTCATAACAGGTAGTTTTAATAATATTTTAATAGCATATCATTGTTTAGTGAAACTCGGTATTGCATACTACACACGTGATCGAGGAAGGTCGCGATTGCGTGTAATGCATGGAAAGTCAAGGATGCGTGTTGTGCAAGCTCATTTTGGTGTAGCGTAAAACCCAAGACATTAATGAAATTAAAAAGAATATTTTTCATAAAATCTCAGGGTGTTACATATATGGTCTTTTAACTTTGATTTGTTAATAATATCTTAGTATTATCGTCGTTTCAGGTGTTAACAGATTCGTTTTCCATTATTTTATTTGTTATGTGAGTCATATTTGTTATATATAGGATGTATCTTATTCATATAGAAAATGATATCCAGTCTTTAGACATTATTATTAATCATCAAATGAAAATTAGTCTTGAATGGATACGATGGAGAATGAATCACATCGCGTTTGTGGAAACGGTAATCCGTACATACGCACGAGAAAAAATATCATTATTTTGATAATAAAATATTATATAATTTGAGGGTATATCATATATAAAGAATCATTATCATGTTATATTTATTATTATATCAATTACAGATCAAGATTATACCCATCCAAATAATTATGTATTGAATAACAACTACACCACAACGTCTAGACGGTAAGCCGTACGTACCCACGTATGGTGACATGTCATTCAAAGGATGGATTGAAAAATGAATTGGTTTTACCATTTTTATAATAAAATCACAGTATATATAACATACCAGAGTTATTATTTTATAATGGAAACAACAATGAAAAGGAAGTGGAAGATGAAAGAAACTTGAAAGAGGTGATAAATATTTATCTCTTCTTTGGGTTATTAATTTTGACTTGATCAAAAGGGATCCTTAGGTTGGATTTATGACTAAAGGAAGGTCTCTAAGATTAAGTTAGGATAGTCTAAGGGGTATTCTAGAAGAGTTTGGCCGAACCAAATTGCTTTGAAGGTGTGAATTAGAGAGAAGGGGGAGTGCCCTTTTTAAGAGGGGTGAGGGTCACCTTAAGAAAAGATAGAAATATTAGTTTGTAATAAAATCCATTTTAGTTTCTAATGGATCAGAAATGTATTATTTAAAGGATATGGTGGGTTGGGTCGAAACCCACTCAAGAAATATGTTTTATATAGGTTAGGGTCACTATATTAAATTTATCCTTTATATTTAACTCTTAGTTAATTTTTTTGACATTTACCATGTCTCTTTGTATTTTTATATTATATGGTTAATTGACATTATATATACTTCCAAGAGAACCCGAAGTGGTTCATTAATGAATATAATATCATTATATATGTACTTTGGCAGAACCTTTTATTTTTAGGAATAGAATATCAATTAATAATATAATATTTGTTTTCTAAACTCTTTTATGTCAATTTTGACACTATTTAATAATTTATTTTTGTCAAAGTCCTAAAAACTTTATTAATTCGAAATAAATTCCTTTAATCAATACTAACATGTCATATTAACCTATAATATTCGTTGATTTCATCAAAACATTAAAATTATATTTCTTTTAACATTTATAATACCATTTATTTGATTATTTCATTGATAGGGAAAATACTGCATCATCATTGTGTCATAAATAAATTTAGTTATTAAATGTTTAAAAATTATAAATAAAATATGATTATGTAGTAAATATATTTATCTTTCTAAAGAATATTTATATTTTATGAGATAAAAAGTATAAACCTATGTAAAATTTGTTTTATTAAAAGATATATGCTTAGATAATTTTTGTATTTACTTTAACATAATTAATATAAAGTGTCATTATCACTTACAAGTGGCTACATGGGGTCCCAAAATCGACCCAATGATGTCCATGGTCGGACATGTATCATTAAATAGGGTTAGGACACGATTTAGTATAATTTAATATTATTATAATATTATTTTTACCCTTATTTATCAGATTTACCCTTTAACTATGGTAAATAAAAATATTTACCGATGTAATTATTCAAAATATATAAAAATAAAAGTTACCTATTTAAACAATTTAGATCTCCTGATTCTAAATATGAATTATATTTTTCTAATTTCAAAACATAGAGGTGGCAGATATTAATTTAAAATCAATTCTTATGGTCTAAACAAAAAGCGTGTTTTTAAGAAATAATAACTATAAAAAGATTGACACTTGCTTATGTCCAGTTTAAATGTGAAATTACATCAAATGACCATAATTAGATTAAATTGTAAAAATATAATCTAATTATACTTTAAAACCACTAAATATTACAATTTATCACTATAAATTATTTTGATTATAAAAGTTGTTTTTAATTAAAATTTAGTATTTTTCACTATTAATAAAAAACTGAATGTTTTCAGAAAAATAAAAAAATTCATTCTAAGCTAATTTCTATAATCTGAATCCAAAAATTAAGTCCATTTTGAAAGGTTAAATTTATAAAATTTATTAAGTGGGTATTACTATTCATAACGGGTAGTCTGATTGGTTGTGGTGTGTTAGAACTCGAAATTGCGTACAACACACGCTAATTTATTATTTAAATAGAAGTGTACCATGAAAGCTTGGGGTGTTACATATTATAAGGTAAAATGAAATTTATAATATTTATAAACCAATTTTTATCATGAAACTCAAATTATTATATAATTTTAGTCCATAGATAAATTTTAACCATAAAAATACTCATTATTTTCTAAATTTGGGCTCTTATTCAATACATGCGGTTATAATAAAATTATTTTTTTTATCATTACTAAAATTTGATTTAAAGAAAAATATATTTTTATTTCTAATAATATTTTTCAAACTACATAATAAGGGATGTATTTATTTTTGAAAACAAATTTATGTTACCAAAGGAAATATTACTTTTCTTCATAAAACTATTATTTTTTAAGAGAAATACTTTTCTAAATACTGTTTATTTTTAGATTACATTGATAAATTTAATTTTAAAACTCAAATATAATGTTTTAATAAACATATATAAATAAATTAACACCCATTTAATTATTTATCAATGTTCAATAAGATTCAGAACACCTAACAATTAAAGCACTATTGCTCTATAAATATGGGTTTTCTACACATTATATGTTTTACATTAAAACACAATTTTTTTATATTTAGAAATTAAATTAAGTTAATATGATGCCCAATTCGTATTCAAAATTTTAAAATTTTTGTAAGAGGGCCATATTATATTTTTAGTGATCAATTAATTACCATGATTAATTTTTAATCCAAATTAATAAGTGTTAAAATGGATAACCTAATGTTACATGATTTTTACTATATTTACATGTATTTTAAACCTTTTTCAATACATTTTTTAGGATGGTATGTCAATAAAACATGTATCACCAAAATTTCCCCACATAATTTTCATAATTTACCAAACCCACATGACCCACATGTGATATCATTCTTACTCCTCACCTTATAATAGTTTACAAGAAAAATCAACCCTTTTCTCCTATAAATGGATCTCACTCAAACACCTTCTCTCATCCCTATTGACCAAAATGTAATTACTATTATATTTACCTTACCTCTTCCTCTTTATCCCCCCAAAGTGTTTTTATGGTTATATGGGGTCCTCTGATGCAAAAAACAAATACCTCAGAAGGTAAGGGTTCTCCACATTATATGTCTGATTCATGTCTTTCCTTTTTGATAATACCATTGAGGTTCAATAGTTTATGATTTAATATATTCATAATTAATCCCTCATTTTCAAAATGATTCACTAATTATGAGAGGAAACCCTTCAATCTCATTAAACATATTCTATAATTCATTTTTATAGCCATTAATGTACCAAAATCACGCTTTAGGTTTTCGTGCCATGATTTTATATTTTGAATACCCAACTATATTTCTTTCAAGGTTATTCACTATCAAAAACCAAAATAGGTAATCCTCGAACCTATCACTCAATTCGGCCCACGAATGGCCTGAAAAGCATTCATGACCCCCCATGATGGAAACTAGTGCCGATGAACAAAAATGTGGATTTGGGAATGATTTAGCCAATGGAAAACATATAAATAAGAAATATAAACTGAACAATAAAATAACCACTATAAGAAGGGAGAATTTTATTTTCACAAACCTCTATGTGACCTTATGTGCCACAATCGACCTTTAAACTAACATCACCCCATAGTGATCGATACAGACTAGGAAGCAACACCCAAGTTAAAAAAAGAAATGTAATTATTGGTGTGTGTATTAAAACATTGTAGCCATTCCAGAAGAAAAATATTCCATATTAAATTCCATTAAAATTAAAACAAAGTTATTCAAGTTTTAAAATAATACATATAAAAATAATGTTTCCCATTCTTTTATAAAATCAAGTAATAATCTTCCATTTAAAAGAAAACCATTTTTCATTAAAGTTTACAAGCTAATTTCTAATGAATGAAAAGCCATTTAAATACATTACATTAAATGAAACTAATTATAGAATAGGTTTTTTTAATATGAAAAGATGAGAAATGGTGAAATGGGATAAAGTAATTAAATGTTTCACAAAATGAAAAATTAAAAAAAAAATTTAATCACTTGGATTTCTTAAATATATATAGAGGAAATACCAGGATATACTATATTAGCAATCATCTGATGATGTATGGTGCAAATTCATAGTAAATAACTATTTGGAAGCTCTCAACAAGACAATCCTGTGTTGCATCCCACCCAGGTTCTCATAAAATCTAGGGGGTACCAAAACATCTAATCTAGGTTGATAAGAAACTATTTGTCATTTCTCTGGATAATGCCTAGAAATCAAATGATAATAGAATGTGGTGAGTGGGGTGGTCCTCACACACATGTCTCAAACAGAAACCAACATCCACTATTGTTTCCTAGTAAAAACAACAACACCACCTATGTGATGACCCTCTCCATATAGGGTCCACCATAGAGGTGCCCATAACACATCAAACCATCCAATATGGAAAAGTATACCTACACATCACAACAATTTAAAACCAATTTCCCAAAAACCCACCAGTTACCAACCGAGCCTTCATGATTTGTAATACCATACCCATTCCCAAAACAACCTCTAATTACAGTGTATAAACACTATTCAAATTAAATAGTTCCATGCTTTCTATTATCTCTTTTAGTTATGAACCCACATTCAAAATTACCAAACAGGCCAAGCTTTGAAGGACACATTTGAAATCACATTTCAAGACCATTTGGAAACTAGGAAAAAATTTAGAACTCATAGGTTTTTTATGACCCATTTAGAGAGAGAATATAAATAAGATAAAAGGAGGATTAGGGATAAGTACATGAAAATTCATTGTTTTAAGTAAGCATCATTATGGAAATTCATTATTATTTATGTGTCTATCCGTATGTGCACCCCATGAAGATATGGATGTGTCAACATCAAATGGAACATAAAAATAATCATCAAATTGCACAAAGTTTCAATTAAAGAATTAAAATGATATTAATAAGAGTTTACTTATATTTATCAATACATAAAGATACACCCTAACCATACCCCATTATAAATTCCCAAAGAAAACTAAATTATCAAATCACAGTAAAATATAAACACAACCCAAGAACCCAATTTGATTTGCAAAGACCAATTAGAATTTTCCTTTAAATAATATACATATGAGTATAATATAAGAAAACCCTTCAAAAACAATTTTCATCAAATTATATCCACAGATATTTTATAACAAACTATACTAACAAATCACAAGAAAGTATTACACATTTATTAAAAAATTAAAAATCACAAGAATATTTATTTCAAATTAAAGGCTCAAAATATGGAGCATACCTTAATAGAGAGTGAACACAGATGAAATATATTATCCCTCGACACCCTTATCAGAAACCACATGAACTGACCCTTTGTGTATACATGCACATGCATACACTAACACACATAAATACCCATAGCTGAATTTTAAATATCAACATTCCCTAGAGAGGATACGTACAAAGAAGGAATATATATATATTTCTAACCCATGCATATGATTTTCAGGCCAACTCACGAATAGTGGTTGAGATGAACTAATGAGAAAAAACTTAAAAAACAAAAAAATCACATAAATTAAAATTGATCCAAATCGAGGGAACTAGAAACCCTTATCTGAAATTGAAAAGAAAACTATTTCCTTCAATGAACATAGAAATAACTAGCCTCAATGGGACCAATGAAACATAAACATCAAGATGAATTATTTGTAAAACCCCAAAAAATGGGTTAGGGTTTTACTTTGGTGCACATGACAGATGAAAGAGGAGGAGAACTGCAAAATATAGGGGGGAAAGTGAGAGGAGGAGGAGAGAGACTTGCCAAAGAAGACCATAACCATTTTTATTAAGATGAAAAAACCCTGAATTAAGGGCATAGGTAAGGGAGGTGTCGTTCCATGAGGGGGATACTCACACAGATGGGAGAGAAAGAGATGGCTTCTTTGCATAGATAGGAGAAGAAACACCCTTTTAGGTGGTAGAAAATCATAATAATATTAATAATAATCATAATCATAATAATGATGATAAAAATAAAAATAGTATTTTTAAAACATTTTAATTTATGTTTTATTTAATTTTTCTTATATTTTATTTCTATTTTATTTTATTATTATAATAATAATGGGAAAACCACACATTCTTCCAGACCATTCCCCAACCATGCACAACCTTCTAGATAGAGTGGCCCCTCTCACGATTTAGACACACAGTTTGATAAACTATGCACCAACTATGAAAATCAACTCTATCATTTGATAGATCCATTTCAAACAAGTTCCAAAAAAAATTACTCAAACCATGACAAGTATGTTCTTCACTAGGAGAAGGGATAATGGTTACTACTGGGCCTCACACAGTTTGATCCAAACTGTGGCCAAATTGTGCAGGGAGAAAAACCCCCATAAGGCTCCTAAACAAAAGTAATTTCTTCTAGAGATCGACCCAAAAATCAAACATATGATCCAACATAAAGAGATTAGTAAAAATAAAGAGAAACCATGGCCAGGGTGTGATAATTCTCCCCACTAAAAAAAATTTCCACCCCAAGAAATTATCCCATCTAAATGAGGACTGTAACAATAACCTAAAACAATATGAGCCCAAATGAAACAAAGAACCCTAGTATTACCATTAAACTCAAAATGTCATACACAAATTAACGTAGAGAGAATCACAAAAAGTGGAACCATGGGGAAAATAAGAGGATTCTCCTCACCATAAGAAAAAAACTAGCACGATCAACATTGAAATACCAAGAACCAGACAACTCTGGAACTACCAACATGAACCAAAATGGGAATCATTAACATGGATCAATCCCCACCATAAGGGGGGAAATTAAGGAAACCCAAAACCAAGTATGAAACCTAACCATGATTCATCATATCCAAGAGACATAATCATCTCCAAAATAAGCACAACATAAAACAAAAACCAATCCAAATATAGACCACTATTCAAGGTCGCATAGACATAAGGACCAAACACAAAACATATAAGAAATCAAGGCCACCCAACCTTCTTACAACCAAAAAGAAATGTTAAAAAACAATGAATACCACAACATGTACAAAATGTCTCTAAACCTTATAAAAATATCCTGTAAAAATGTGGAAAGTTTCAAAAAAGAAACATTAACCATCCCCATTCTAGCACTAGAGATAAAATATGGACCAAGTTCCCCCACACCCAATGATTCTTGAATTTGTAAAAAAACATCACATCGAGACCTACGACTGGAGATCCAATACCTTGATCATATGCTTCCCCAGAGTATGGAGTTGGTGATATAGACATGAAAATTAATCTTTTCATAGTGTGACTTATAGAATGCCTTTAGATGACCCCTAAAACCATGCTAAAGAAACCTAATTTTGTAATCCCTTATGAACAATATATTATGTTTTTTCAGCGAATAAATGTGGGAGAAAAAACAAAGAGGGATCCAGTGTGGTCCAAATCCAGGATATGATCTCAATCACCCCTCAATTCAATGTTAATGTAGAGTCATAAATAGTAATAATTAGAGAAACACTTTCTAATAATTTCCTAAAAACCATTAACCAACTCATTTCAAACAATTTCAAACAACTAAATAATGACCAATACAGATTCTCAAAAATGACCTTCAGCTATACCAGGAGGAAGGATTCATAGAGTCTCGTCGTCAACTCCTTTCCAGAACATTTATGTGGAAAACTCAAATATAAGATTCATGAATATAAATAAAAATTCCTCATAAAAAAAATAAACCACTTCATCAACAAATCAAAACCCAAACCTAAATAACAATTTTGACCTCATTTTCAGTATTTCAAAACCAAGATCCCATAAAAGAGGATTCAAAACATGAAAAGAAAACACGAAAAATTTACTCACTCCCTTTTCAAAACATTGAGATTCCCTATTTTGAAACCTTTTTTTAATTAATTGAAACATCTTAGAAACCCACCTTTGGTATTTTATGAAGTCTCACATACATTCATCTTTGTTCTAGCTCCAGAAACCACCCACACATACCACCAATTATCCACTTTACCCATGTAAATATCCATATATGTGATCAATCATATAAATTACAAGGGTCAATTCAAAACATTTCTCACTTCCAAAACATACCATTAAACCTAAATTCCATATTCCCAACCAATATAAAGTTATCCCATATCATTAAATTAAAAAAATTCCAATAACCCAATAAACATACATTTAACATTCCAAAAAAATATTTCCCAAATCAAAATACGATTTCCAAAAAACCATCAATATCCCCTTTAAAATCAAAAAATATGTTAAATGAAAACCATTTATAAAAACAATTCTCATTTAGTAAACCATTTTTCCACTCCAAAGACCATTATTCATTGAAATCTCACTAACAAAAACCAAAACCAAACAAAAAAAACTACTCGTATTAAAGCACTAGGATGAGAAACTAGAGGTTATGCCTAAACCAAGTATATAGTTTAACCAATTGTCACCCATGTAATCACAAAAAACTAAGAGTGTATTGAAGAATACACATGGGCTCCACATTGGTTGCTACATCATGTAATCCCCCTACAAAACATTTTTACAATCCCTTGTTCAAGCCACATCCAAAAAAACCAAAATTAAAGACTCAATTCAGAGACTACCCCAAGAAACTGAAGGATCAAAATGAGAAAGTGTTTGTGGTGTTCTTCCCATACCTACCTATCAAGTGTCATTTGTACTAAAAATGATCTACCTAACACCCCAAATAATAAACACCTCCTATGATACAAGTTATTAATGAACCGACCCAGGTTAACCCCAAACTAGTTACCCAAGAAAGCTTGTGACCATGATGAAGTAGTGTTCTCAATCCACCCTGGTTGTAAACTAGTGCCGAGAACCAAAAATATATAGTTGGTAATGATTTTACCATGAAAAATAAATAAATAAAATAACATAAACTGAACAATAAAAAAACCCACATGCAGTGGAAATAAAACATTTCAACATATACCTCCATGTGTCCTTGCGGGCCACCATCTACCGCTAAAATAAAGTTACCCAAAGATGACAGGGACTTAGGAGGAAGCAATACACTATCTAAAAATATAAATGTAACTATAGGAATATATATTAAAACATAGTAGGGATAACATAAATAAACTATTCCAAATCATTACCATTTAAAATAATACAAATTAATGGATGTTTTAAAATAATACATATAAAAATAATGTTTTCTATTCTTTTATAAAAACATGAAACATGCATCCATTTCTAAGGAAAATGATTTTACATTGCATTTAACATGATAATTTATAAATCATGAAAAGTCATTTAATCAAATTCCCTTTAAAGAATCAACTTCTAGAACATGTATTTTAAATTGAAAATAAGAGAAAGGGTTTCATTGGATCATATAATAAAATGTGACAAAAAATGATACAAGAACATAAAAATATGTAATAATGGGATTTTCTTAACCATATCTAGAAAAAATCTATTTTTGTAATTATTTTAGGATCAAATATTGATGTATGGTGAAGCTGCATTGTCAATAAAAAAACATAATCCCTAAACTAGTGGATATCGTGGCATGTAACACTTGACCTCTTATAAAATTCAAGGGGTACCAACCCATATAATTGGGGTTGATAAGAAACCATCACTCAATCCTCTTGATAATGCCTAGAAATACCATGATAATAGTGTGTGGTGTGTGGGGAGGTCCTCACATACATGGATCAAACTAAAACCCACTTCCATGAAGCTTTCCAAGCCCAAACATTCACAAAACAAATGTGATGATCCTCTCATTGGAGGCTCTACCATAGAGGTTCCCATAACACATCAACTCGTCCAGAGGTTACGACCGGGCATACAGATCACGTCACTTAAAAAAAATCCCAAAACACCACAATGTACCAATCGGGTCTTTAGGATTTCCAATGGAAACCCCATTTCCAAAAAAAATTAATTCCAATGTATAAACACTATTCATATTTAATGTTTCTAAACAAACACTTATCTCATTTAGTTATAAAACCACCTTCCAAAGTTCTAAACGGGCCAATATTTTAAAGACACATTTCAAATAATATTTAAAAACCATTTATAATCCATGAAGAAATTTAGAACTGATTAGTTTTTTAAAATAATCATTTAAATAGATAAGTTCTGTGGAAGATAAAAATTTGGATGTGGAATAATTGTTTGAAAATTTAGAGTTTTAAGCGAACATCATTATGGAATGTGATTATTGTTTAGGTGACCATCCATATTTGTATCCCATGTAGATATGGATGTGAAAAAATCCAATATAACACTTATAGAATCACCAAATTACAAAAAAAATTAAATTGAAATGACCTATGTAACCATTTACACATTTCTATTAAACCATAAGAGGCACCCTAACCATAAACCAAAATCATTTACTAAAGAAAACAAAATTATAAAAAAATCTAGGAACCCAATATCATTTTCCAACACAAATTAGAATTGTATAGAACACCTTTAAAGGATATACGTATGAGTATAATATAAGAAAACTGTTGGGGAAGAATTTTCATCAAATTATCACCATAAAAAGGATATAAAAAACTATAATAACACATAATAAGCATGAATAATAGATTTATAAACAAATTATGAAATCAAAAGCATCATAGAATAAAAATTAAAGGCTATTAATAGGGAACTAAACATAAAAGGGAGCGATCTAAGCCAAAACACGTCATCTCTCGATGCCCTCATTGGCAACCACTCGAACTGAACCATGGTCATTACATGCACATGAACTTACAAAAATATATATAATTACCTATAACTACATTTTACATATTCCCCAATATATGAGGGAATATATACAAGGAGTTAATATATATATATGCCTTAACCATGAATAGGAGTGCTGGTTACCCTCACAAACAACCATCCAAAACGCACTAATAAAAATATCAGAAAAAAATATCACGAAACCTAAAAATAAAAATTGAGACAATGTGAGGGATCCAAAATAAATTAACAAAAATCATAGTTAAACCCAGTACCTTTGATGGTCATGGAAATAATCGGCCACAACATGACCAACAAGCCTTAAACATCAAGAAGAAACAAGGGAAAACCCCAAGATTGGTTAACCCTTCAGCTAGGCACACACACCACAAGAAAGAGGAGAAAAACTATGAAATATATTGAGGAGAAGGGAGAGAAGAAGAAGAGATACTCCCTAGAGATAGTAGAGTTGGAGAAGAGAGACTCACTAAGTTGTTGTTTTTAGAAACATTTATATATTATGCCTCATGTATTTATGATCATGTTATGACTCATGGTCTTATGATCACGTGAAGACTATTTTCCTTATGTTTATGTTATTATATTATGCCTCCAAATTTACCCATGATGTTAATTTTTCCTACCTTTTCATTTTTATCGCTTTCTGGGTTTTGTTTTCACACCTTAATTTAGAAATATATCCTTAGTATATTCTATAAATTGACTTCATCATGGGTTTAATAATAATGAATGGTTTCACAGGAGGTAAATTTTGTTTATCTCATCTTATGAGATCCATGTATGCCTTGTATTATGTTCTGAGTTTCTAAGAAATTAAACCTCAAAATTTTCATGAGTAAATGATCAGTGTAGTAAATTTGTGAAGGAATTATTTATAAAACTATGTATGAAATTTTGGGTCATTATATGTTTTGTTTTGAAATTTTCATTTAACTATAAATTCTTATTATGATAATGGATCTTGTGAGTTTATTGTCTATAATTTATCAAATTACTAAATAAAAAAATCTTTTTATGGTTTGTTTTTCCTATAGTTAGTGAGTGGGAGTAAGAAGATTTGGTTGAAGGGGTATTTAGGAGTTTTATCTAAACCAAAAGGTGGATATTGTTAGAAACAAATACACAGAACAATTTATTGATTTTATTTTATAAAAAAAATGTTATGATCCTCATAAAAGAATAATAGAATCATTGTAGATGCATGATTAGTTTTCAATAGTTCATTAATAACATATAGAAATTCTTAAAATACGGTGACAGGATATATAGGATATCGATGATATAGAATTAGAAATTCTATGATGGCTCAAATATGATACATAACATTTATATAATGCTACATAATAAATTATAGATGATACATATGGTTTTTTAATTCATAAGTCTGAACCCACATAAAAAAATTGGAAAATTACTATAGGGAAATGAGACACGTAATATATATATATATGATTATATGTAATATATGGCAGGTTATATATAAGATATTAAATTGAATACATACAACATAATGAAATTTCATGGTGATATGTATGATATTAGTTTACATCAGTAAGATATTACGATGTCTCAAGATGACACATAATATTGAATATTTATTATAAAAGGTCAAATTTCTAGAAAAGTATGATAATTTTAAGGGCTAAAATTTAGACAATGATCATACTATTTTTTTAAATAAACATTATGATTATTTAGGGTAATTATTATTCAATATGAGAAGATATGGAGAAGGAATTTACACCATTATGGGACTATTCACATGGTATTACATTATGGGGTATGTATTTTCCATCACTTTTCTACAAAAGATGAATGGAGGATTTCATAGGTGATAGAGTGCATAATGAAAACATCATGGAAATTAATTATTTACTATAAATCAGAAATTCATGGTGTTTTTAATGGATAAAATCATCATATATTTCAATTAGGATTAGATTGTTATTAATGGTTTGAATTATTGTAATGATTTTATTACCATTTAAAAACTAGAAAAAATATAATTTTTAGAAGGAACTCAATTAAGAAACACAATTGGAATTGTGAAATTTATCAATTTTGGGGGTTTGGAAAGAGTTATTGATAAATAAGGGATAATAGATAATATTACAATAAATTACTACAAAGTCAATGATGAGTGAGGTTCCGTATGAAGTAAAATTAAATTTATCACAAAAAGGTTCATGGGAAACATATAGGGAAATATCAAAAAATTTCTATGATCCTAAAAAGTATTAAAAAGAGATCTAGAAGACCATAACTCTATATGATCAAGGATTTTCATTACATTGATAAAAATATACATTTTTAAACACTATAAAATGTGAAACTTCAGGTCATTATTCATATATGGAATAATAGATTCACAATAAGAGCTGTTAGTATTGTCCTGTAAGGAGTGAAAATAATTTTCCACATTCTTGTGAAGTTTTTAACCCCAAAGGGTTTGTACAACCCTGTGAAATTGTATAAATATTTGTTTGATTAATGATTCTAGTACACTGATACATTTCCAATGGATATCAATCAGATTATTACAGTGTAATTGAACAATGGAAAAATTCTATTGTCTCTCTTTACTACATTATCACTTCAATATACTTATAGGAGTGTGAATAGAATTTATACTGGAATTAGAAAATGTTTAATGGAAAGGAACTTCCAAAAATCAGTATACCCTCCAATATCTAGGTATTATCCTATTTGAGAACAATATATATCTTATTAGGTATATTAATATAAGATTACATTTTCCTAGTGTAGCACCCCTAAGACTAATAAATATTGAATTATCCTTAATAAACATTGATTGTAATAATTTTGTGGTTAATATATCAAAAAAATATGAAACACATAATGTGTTGTTTCATTAAATGAGAACAATGAATTTACAGAACAAATATATCCATGAGAACTAAAAGCAGTATAATGGGTAAATAATCAATTTTTTATAAGAATAATTTTTTCGGTCATCTTAATCCCCTAAAATCATCATATAAATAATCAAAAGTATAAAATATACAAAAAAAGTAATTTAATCGACATTTTTTAGAAAATTTAAATCCTTAAGAGTAATTGAGATGAATATTGAATGAAAGAATGAAGATATATTTATAGGATGTAATGTGACTATTGGAATAGTGATCTAATAATTGGAATAGAAACTTGATCTTTATGAATAGTAACATAATGATTAGGAATAGTATCCAAACTATTAGAAATTTTTATTTGACCTCAAAAAGTAAAATTTCATATAAATAATATTTACACAAATTAATTTAATAAAATAAAAATATTATTATTCCTTAAAAGAGATCTAATGATTAAAATGTTAGGGAACCTATAAGAAAGTTAATAAACTTTATTTTTAGGTATTTTAAGCACATAATTCTATGTTATTAATTAAAATTGACTATGTTAGAAAGTAAATTATATAAAATTAATACGATTTTTTATTATTATCACATCAAAATTTTCTAAGGGATATTTTTTTTAGAAATTTTCCAAAATACTTAATTTTATTAGAAATAGTAAAAATACTATTTTTACATAAACGATGTATTATAACTATATCCTCCAATAGGTAATAATGTAATAATAAATTATAAACATATATGATCAAATAAAAACTAATTAAAAAATATTAATTATAAATTTGTTAAAAATAAACATAAATTTTTTAACTAAACAGTGGTTTCCAATGGTTATTATGAAAGTCCATTAAATTGTTTTTCATATTTTCACGTTACCTTTTAAGAAACTAATGAATTTAGTTATGGAATGATTTATAAGTGGAAATATCATTTTAGTTTACTAAATTTTGACATAAAAGTGTGATAATATCACATTTATAATGTTATCTATTAAAATGAAATTTTATTTAATATCATAAATGTAAAAATATTGGCTCGTCATGTATAAATACCCACTATACCTCCCATTGAAAAACACATGTCTTTTACATACCAAATCCAACTATTTTCCCAAATTACCTCTATTATTTCCCTTAGAATACTATGTTACATTATAGAGTCATTAGAATATATGAATTCATATAATTTTGTAAAATATAAAAAAAGAATCATTGAGAAGAGGGTAGGGTTTCATTAGATTTTTCTCTTGATTTTCCCCTCTCTTACTTATTTTCTATATTTCTTTCAAACTGAATCCTTATGAAAATAATTATAAATTATGTTAAAATTATATTAATGATCATAAATATTTAATTGGAAATGGAATTCCCCTATGTGGCCTTTTCGAACCCTTTACACTAGGGAATCCCCCTCCCCACGAAGGGGTCACTCCGGAGAGATCCCCAGCCAGGAAGGAGATGTTACCAGCCGAGATGGCAGAGTGTCTAGGAGGGTGACACCCCGATAGCGATGGTCCATCAAGAGATCCATAAGCAATTGGGTTGCGCCTCATTTTTTTCACCCAGATGATATCGGGCGACCCGACAAGGTGGGTGGATCCCAAGGGAGAGGATCGCCCCGAAAGTGGACTCCCAAGATTCGAACCCTGAACCTCCAAAAGAACAACGTGGACGTACCACTCACCTTCACCACCACACCACCACCGTAGTGGTTTTTAATAATGATAAAATTATTTAACTATTATATTTATGAAATATTATATTTCATACTTCTCCTCCTATCCCTTTTTATAATGTAAAATTAATGGTCGGTTAACTTCGTAGGAGGATATTTCCAACACCCTTCTTATCACCACCATCATGTATAATAATTATGAAGTATAGGAAAATTTATAAATCAGTAATAAAATTTATTTTAAACATAAATAATGCATTTTCCATATTTATAAATGACCTTGATAAATGATAATGAAATTGAAATATAAAAGGATAATTTAGGTAAAAAATGACATCAGAATGTTTCAAATTTAACAAAGAGTATTATAAAAAAGAATAAAATAATTATTACAGTCCAATAGAGAAATAATTTGTTATAATTCACTTACAGTTTCATGGATTGAAAAATATGTGTTTATTATAGAGAAGGTGTAAATTGGATGAAACATTACATGATTTACGTTCATGAGATTCTTAAACCCAACTCTTTCGTTTAGGTTATCTCATATTTCATATGATAGTTTGTATTTATATTTATATAATGCGCTTAATATTTTGTTCACTATTTTTTACCTATTCTTTCTAGGTTTATTAATACTCCTACCCTATTGAAATTATTTTTAGGCCAATTTCAAATATATATTAAGTTGAATTTATTTTTTAAAACGTCCAATTGACTCATTTTGTGTATCTTATTCTCCACTCAAAAATGTTGATATTTTATTTCAAAATATGATCTCCCATTAAAATTTAGGAACAAAAAATATTATACATTAATGTATCTCTTATAAAATCATTGGAAAACTCATTCCTTTACATGGGTTATTTCATGATTACCATTGTCATATTCCCTCATTCCGTGTGGCATACATGATCATGAACATTATACGATGTGATGAGTGGGATCAGAATTATATATCCCTCTAATTAATTTTATATTTTGATATATCTTATGATATTATGTGTATTCTGCATGAACATTGTTCTATATATGATTAAATTTATGCTTTTACGATTTATGCACATATGTTATGCATGAATGTGATGCTATATTTTTTCAAAACTATGTGTGGTATTTACCACTTTGTTATAATGTTTCATTATGATGTATATGAAAAATTAAATTCCCTTTTACAGTGTTTCCCTCATTATGATGATGATTCTTATTCTCACCCATGTGTTATTGATTCGTGTCCCATATTCCTCACATGTTGTTCCTCCCCTTAGAATGATTGTATATCACCCCTTTCATTGATGTATATCTATATGTGATTAACTAAATGAGTGGTTTAGGAGGACTATAAATAATGAATTAAATAATATTTCTTTTTATTATGTACAAGTGATGTGTGTCCCTAATTTTCTCAAGACACTAAACCTTTCTATCCATGGATGTAATACTATAAATTTATTTATATAACAAAACCACGTAATAGAAATGTTCAAAAAATATGGGTTATAATGTGGATAATAGAAAATAGTTTAGTTAATTTGGATATTAGGAATATAACACATTAGTGAAAACACCTATGGATATGTAAAGTTAAACATCCCAAATTTTGGTAAAGTAATGAGTGTGTGGTCTCCAAAAAAATAAATCTCTATCTAGACACTATAAGTTGATATAGGTATGGAACATTTCTACCTAGGGGTAATAACCCCAAAGTTATAATTAGGTAATAACTCTGCCTGTATCTACTGCATAACAAAATGTCCTTACTTCACATTTGGTATAACACTCCTGAGTTAATTCATTTGGTAAAATCACATTCTTTTTTTTTTATATTTTTTTTAAAGTTTGGGGTCTAAGCCTCAATTAATTATTTAAAGCAAAGACCTCTTTAGATAGGGTAGAGGGAGACCCATTACATAGCCCGAAGGCCCAAGGCCAAGTGGCCTGAATACAAGGCATGAAAGCCCATTAAATGGCCCAAAGGACCCCTCGGTGAATAGTACTACTACAGTACCCACACTGCTACAGTTCAGCCGCTGCTACAGTACCTGCTATAGTCCCTCCGCCGCTACAGTGCCGCTGCTACTCCAGTTCCTCCGCTGCTACAATACTGCTATAGTTCCCTACTATAGTGCTGCTACAGTACCCCCATAAATTGGTCCCTGCCCAGATTTGATCACATTCTATATATGAACCATTAGGATGGATATATTATTAATTAATTATTACTCTATAAGTTATAAAAAGATTAAATAACCTGATCCAGAAAGAATTATTTAATAAAAAAATTATACTAATGATAACGATCCCATAAGATATGAATTAGGATTTTTTTTCACATCAGAATAAATTATTTATTAACTATTTATTGATTTATGTTTTTCTCGATACTTTTTTTAAAACAAAATGGGAATAAGGAGAATCTAGACTTACAACCCTTGTGAGGGATAATGTAATGATTTGTCTAACAACATTACCAAATTAATGGGAGGTTAAGTTCAAAACTTCCTAAAAGCACTTACCTAACTATATTAAGACAAGAACTTTAACTTGAATAGTATATAATTTCTTCCTTCACCCAATAATAATAAACATTACGTGGAGTCATCAATGTGGCAATAACCATTGAAATTTCATGGATATTTAAAACCAATTTTCATATAATTGTGGGCTAGCTCAATGTATATGATATTTTATATAATTCACTATTCTATGAAGGATAAAATTACTATAGCCGGTTAGTTTTTAGTAGGATATGTTGATCAATTGTGGGACTTGATAATTAATAAAGAGCTAAACTATGAAAAATAAGAAATAGAGTGGGAATAATTTAGGAATATTTTTCCAAAAAATTATTTCCTTTAAACTGTTCAAACAAATTCTGAGAGTGAATTTATTAATCATAATAAAAAGGAGAGTGATCTAGTTATTCATTACAAGGAAAAGTTTATGGGGCTTTCAAGATATTCATCATTTTTTATTATTGACACACTGATAGAATAATAGAAATATTATTTAATTTCAAAAAAACACATCTACCAATTGATCTATCTATTATTGAATTTCAGAATTATGAATAATTTTTTCAATACACTCTTAAAGAATAAATGAATTTTGGAGAATGGTCCATATAGATATATGAATAGAATAATGGACTTTCATATTAAGGGATCAAAGGAGAATGTTGGAAAGAATATCCAACCACCCACATATTAAAGATGTTAAAATAATCATAATGGTAATTTTATATAAAATACAATGATATACTTAATTTATGAGAAAGAGGGACTCCATGATCAAGAATATCATAGATATAAGAAAATGTAGCCCAATGTAATAGAGGGTAATAATGAACCTATGAATATACTACCAATGGTTCAATTCATTAACTATAATGAGAATAGTCATTGTCTAACATATTCCACTATACCATGAGCCTTCCTGTAATGGATCTAATCTTCTAATGTATTGTTTTTGGAATATTATATCGATTATTTTTATATAATGGAAATGAGATGACATGATATTGGGAGGCCTAATGTGCTCAAAAATGATTTTTGAAATATATTAAATATATTAAATACACACACATATAGTTTTCTTAAAAAAGTGGAATAAATTATAAATGGGGGATTTAATTGGAAATATGACAAGGGCATTGAGTTCATAGCAAGGGTTTCACACTAGGCAAGATATAACATTGGAACGGGATGGACATTCGGGTTTCGTGTGGTCGTGGTAGTATTTCTAAATAAGAAAAATAATTAAATTTATTTATTTAATAAATTAAACTAACCAAGTAACATATCTATATAAATTATTTTATGAAATATTCACAGTGTTCGCTGCCTACGGGTACAAATTGAGAGGACCAGTTGAGAGTGTTAGAGGAGTTCCCTTGGCAAGCGATGACCTGTTATGGATCATCGATCAATGTGTGATAGAGATCGAGGATCATTCCAATGAAAATGACCCAGATACGTTCATCATCATCGATTTATCCAAATCGTGGTATAATATTTGTTTATTTTATTTATTTCCCCATTTATTAAGTCCTTGATTAACGCAAGTCAGTCAACCAATAGTATGATTAGTGGATAAATCATATTCCAACTACTTTTTTCTTTTGGTATTAATTGGGAATTTTTTTTCAACTGAATTAATATTAATTATTTATTCTAAAAGTAATCGACCAAAGTGAATTAAAAATAGATGAGGTTCGTTCACCTTTATGTGTTTCTTGGAAATTGCCAAACGTTCTTGTGCATTAATTTCCCATATGCGTTTTGACCTTCGGTTCAAAAAATATTGATAAATCATTCATTGTGTAACCTTTTCATGTAACAACGGATTAATAATGAATATTGAGGATTGGATTAATTATGGGATCAACCTATGAATGTGGATGTCTGAATAGGGATGGATTTATTTGTACCATTATTTAAATATTTTCTATGAAAAAATAAACGATGAATGTGGATGATTCCCGAATGGAATCAATGGTCCAAAACATAGTGATTGATGGTGAAATGACTTTGTGGGTTGTGTTTCTTGATTTATGGTGAGGTGAATAGTCAGATCGATGGTTGTTAGAGTGGATGAGGATGTATGAACTAGATATGATATTCAAAAAAAATTCTATAGAACATGGCATGTAATCCAGGGTTGCATAGTGTGTGGGTCCTTAACTACAATTCTAGGGTTTCCATAAGATATTTAAATATAAAACGACATGTGACCCCTATCACATGATGTGTAAATGAACTTGTATAGTTGGGGTATACTTTAGATGGTACATGATTATGTGCTTGGGTACAACTTGTTTTACATGGACATGACTAGCCATGCATAGAGCCAACCAAGAGTACATGGGATTGAACACTCTGTGTTCTTAGACACAAACATTGGCATAGGATGTGATACACTAGAACGACCTGGTAGTGTAGGGATAAGATTTTTACTAATAGTACATGCCACATACTTCATCAAACATGTCTTGGAGACCTTTTCCACTTTATCATGGATTTTTTTTGTTCGGGAATGTTCCCCAGATCCATTTACTAAGGGTTAGTATAGAATCACGTTCTACATATAGGATAATGATCCATTCAGTGGGAATTCTTTGATATAGTTGCTATAATATCTCTGTCAAGCATAGAGTGATATATTTTATCATTATCTATACATATATAGAGTTATTGGTCTCTTTATAACCAACACAATGTGGTCTTAGATCATATTCTTAGTGAGTTAATACAGATTGAGTTTCTAGTATACCACATGGAATTGGGTATGATACATGTCTCTATATCATTATATTTGAACATTGACAGTATATTTAAATGAAAGAACCTGTTGATCTGTACATCTCAGATGGACACCATCAGTGGTATTTGACTCATGGAGCATGTTATCCTAGATGAGTGTTTTGAGAAAGTTCCCTACACTGTCATTACAGTTGTTACTTTATCCAAATATGGTGTGACTTTATTGAGTATATATTCACATTCATGTTATATGTGCAGTAGACATATACATATGATGGGATTAGTTCTATTTTTTTTATATGTTTAGTTATTTTAGGGTTTCCTCTTGGGTATTGTTATACTCACCCATGCATAGGAATTTCCCACATGTGTCACTTTTTTGGAACATGATCAACCATTAGACAAAGTCTAAGAGGGACTAGGTATAGGTGGAGATTATTAAACCGAACTGACCGTGGTGTGTTTTGGTGGTTACCTTGAAAGCAATCCCCTTCTAAACTGTTATGTTCTACATGTTTTCAAACTCATGGAGTCTGGATTTAATGTGGATATTTTTTAGTATAGTACTTGTTTTCATACTCTAATAGTGGTATTTAGATGTTTGAATTAATTTTTTATCAATTGTTTTACATTTCAGAATTATATGTTCATGGATGTGTGTGCATGTGTATAGGTACATTAGGCTATGTCCTTATATGCGATTTATATTCCTACTCAGTTATAGTTGCTAGCCCCATACCTACTGGTGGTGGTTTTAGGGTATACATGACATGGGAACTTTTAGTTTTGTTTATGATAGAGTGGTATAATAGGTAGTTGGGTCTACCTGAGGACCAAAGTATATTATATTGGTTTGGGGGAAACAATTCTAATTGTTTTGAGTTAGTATTTTAGGTGAGGTACTCTTGTGTTTGCGCAGCGGATGATGTATCCACACTACATGACATTGATCACCTTCCATTCGACTTAGTACACGTAGAAACTAGTTGTAGGGAAAACATTGGTACATGCATCATATAGGAATGGGTTGTGGTTTCTAATTACTTCTTGAGTCTACACTTGAGATATACTCATTGACTGTGGTACATGATGTCTATTTCAAGACGCCTCAAAAACATATGAACTCATTGATTTAGTATCGAGATCATGAAGATGATGCCATTAGTGACAAGGCATCAATACCGGGTCTTATTCTAGAGGTGTCACATCCATGTGGTGCACTAGCTATACCACCGCCTTTTGAGAAGCAGATGGTACCCCCAATAAAAATAGATGAGGAGATTATAATGAGATAACTTCATGAGTTTTAGTTATAGAAACCCCTTATGTCCTAAGGAAAACCTGACCCGTTGGTGGATAAGGACTAGCTTGAGGTGATGATGTGAGTTTTCTATCTTGTCAGGACATTGGAAGATCATATGTTGTTCCTGGTAGTGAGCCTCCCCCGGGCTCTGGAGAAAGCGTTTGGGGTTTAATGACCTAGTCAAATGATGAGGTAACTCTTACATAGTAATAGTTTGTGCACATTTTTAGAAATGAGTCTCTAGCTATGTTAAGGGTTATACACTTCTAGGAGATTATACATCCTTATCCGGGTAGTATGATTGTGTCAGAGTCTTTATCGAGTTGAACCAACCTCTCCATGTACTCGATGAATATGAATCATGATCTGTTCTTTTGATCTCTATCATTCGAGTGATTACTGTGGAAATACATTCGAGCTACCATATAACTTATATTCATTCATATCTCTTGTAGGGTGCTAGAGATTTTGTAGTGGTCGATAGTTTCCTTGCCGAGTAAAAGTGTACTTTTGATTCTAGAATTCGGAATACAGGATCTGAGACATTGCCAACATGGTGCTGACATTAGTTTCAAGGACATTGATGATTGGGATGTTTCATGATGCAATCCTAGGATAGAGTTTCTATGGAGTAGGGCTCACAAGATAGGTCTATTATTCTCAACAAGAGGTGACGATACTATTGTGATTGAAGGGGAAATATTTTATGAGATTATATGACCAACCATAAAGATAATAGAGATACAGTGGATGGGACACCAAGGGAGAGGCAAAAATAAAAGTTGGTTGGTTCATAGGGTGGAATACATGGCCTAAGTGATGAGATAGTAGCTGGTTGTGGTAAATGTTTTGAAATGTTACCACCACCCCTAGTAGGTCCACTCTCAGCTCAGGGTGCTGCTGGACAGAGGAGAGGGTAGATATAGGAGAATGAGGCTTATTCTTGGAGTCTCCGGGGATGATATGAGTTATGATTTGTCTCTTTTATATATTTATTTTTAGTACTGATAAAACCATGTGGAAGTCATTCCATTATTTTAATATATATAGTTTATACTTATATATTCCAATTGTGCCATTATATCTAGCCTTGTGCATGGAGACTCCTTCATGAAGAAACTCATCAATCACACACTACTACTGACAGTGTTACCAAACTGTTGTGGGAGAGAGTTTCCTTTTTGATCTATGTATAGCAATGACGAGGCCTTATGACATCATCTTAGGAATTGTATGGTTATCTATAGTTCATTCCCAAAAAACTATTTTAGGAAAAGGATGTAGTGTGTCCATATCAATGGGACATGGATTTCATTTGTGAATGAAATCTAAACCTAGGAAGTACATGATGGAATTGTGCATAGGAAGGTGCACCTGATTACCAATTAGTTGGCGGTCATGAACCTTGGTGCACTGGATGTTATGAGTTTTCAGTTACTAACTACAAATAGTGGAGTTTGATAGAATTTTTTCTGAAAAAATTATAGAATGAAATCTCCACTGAGAGATTAAATTATGCATTTCTATACCCTCTAGTACCATCCCAATATCTATTCTAGCATATCAGATTTCTCCCTTAGAGCTTCTTGAGCGGAGGGTGAAATTGGAGGACTCATAGTGGAAGGGTTTTTTTAGAACCAGTGTTTCACTCTGTGTATCCCTTGTGTTTTTCTCTAAGAAGGTAGATTGGATATTGAGGTTATATATATATTACCATCAATTAATCCAAGTGACTGTAAATAACATGGTTCCCCTATCCAGAATTCATGACCCCTTGGATTATTTGAGAGGGTCAAGATGGTTCTCAAAGTCTACCTCAGATCAAGATATCAAAATTTTAAATTACATGATAAGGGTATACAGAAGACAATATTCAAATGTTACTACGGTTTATATGTGAACATGGTTATTCTTATTTTTAGGATGAATTCCATATTAATGATCATGGGACTCATAAAACAGATATTTTAACCTTTCTTAGAACAGTTCCTGGTAGTCATCATCAATGATATCCTAGTGTAATAATCATTTTAGGAAGACCATTTGAGACACTTGAGGATGGTTTTGGGAATTCGTTGAGAGAATTAGTTTTATGAGAAGCTCTCAAAGTTCTAGTTTTGGATTTAGGAGGTCTAATTTAGAAGACATGTTATCTCAACAGACGGTGTAGCCATAGACATGAAAACGTTTGATGGTGTGTTAGCTTAGGAGCCACCTATGAATGTGATGTAGGTGGAGAGAATACATGGGTTAGATAGATAATATTGGAGATTCAAATATTATTTATCTAGGATAACACATCCCTTGATATATTTGACCCTAAAGGGAAATCCTTTCACAAGGATGAAGAGGTATAAATAGTATTTCCATGAGTTGAGATAGGTATTGAAAAGCATTCCCATCCCGATATTTATAAAGGAGGGTGTTGAATTTTTAGTGGTACACAAGACATTAGGAACATGGATTTCTTTTTCCCTAATGTATAAGTAGGAAGTGATTTCCAATGGTTAAATTTTCAGGATACCAGTTGGTCAAAAGAATATGGCACATGATCTTGAGTTAACAATGGTATTCTTTTCATTGATGATGTGGAAACACTATGTCACAGGGGAGAAGTTTATCATCTCTTATGACCAAAATATTTTCAAGAATATATTCTCTGAGAAGGATTATAACATGGTATAGAGGAAATGGATAGAGTTCCACCAGGATTTTGACATAGAGATTTTCTATAAACATGGTAAGGGAAATGTGGTAGTAGATTATTTTAGGTGGAGAACCAATTTTTAGTTATAGGGGAAGGTTCTAGAGTATTTGAAAAAAATTTAGATATCCTTTGTGTATGGGGATGAAGAATCCGACCTCTATTTGATGATTATTACCCCTTCACTTTTATAATTAGTTAGGGAGGCACATATTGGCGATAATAATTGTGAGACCCAATATACTCAGATATCTTTTAGACATGATCCAGATAGATTTTCTGATGTCGGGTTGTATGTTGTGCTTTTTTTTATGTTGAATAACTGTACCAGTGTGTTTTATGTAGTAGGTTGTGATATATTTTTATACATCCCTTTTATTGGTACATATAAGTGTGAAATAGATATACCAACACCACCGATGTCAATTTCGGTGGTAAGGGGTGAATACAAGAGTTGAAAATTTTGTCTCTCAATGGCTTAGTTTTTAATAAGTGGAGACTTGAAACCATGTTCCTGTTGTTTTTGTATAAAACCTTGAGTTTCTAGAGTGGAAGTGGAATGGGATATCCATGGAATTTATGACGGGGTTAGAATGTACAATCAAGAGACATGCTACATGCTTGAGGATAATTGAATGACTCACCAAATCCGCCCACTGGATAGCTATTCATGAGAAGAGTTCTATAGAGAGTTTGGGACACTAATAAATGAATTAGATAGTTAGAATCCATAGATTTCCTTCTAAAATGGTATCAACCCAGGATTCTCACTTTACATCTAATTTATAGAAGTAAGTATAGGATACCATTGAGACTCAGACATGTTTGAGCATAGATTTTCACCCCTGGATTGACGACTAGACAATGTGGACTATTTAGGTTTTGGAGTACATTTTGTGGGCCTACATGTAAGAGTTTTCCAATAGTTGGGTGAATCACCTATTAATTGTATATTTTTCTTACAAAAACCACTAGAATTCCACCATATGAATGGAACCATTCAGGTTTTTTATAGATTACCCTAATGGTCTCCCATATCCTGGATTGACTCAAGAGTTTCCTTGTTTTTGGGCCTAGAGTTGATGCAAGTCACTACTGAGAATTTATAGATTATCCAGTAATAGATGTGGAATGTATAAAGCCCACAAAATTCCTATCTAGATTGATGATAGTGGTATTTGGAGTTCAAGGGAAGAGGCTATGTGTTCTTATGGATTTCATAATGAATTGGATTACAGATATTTGGATGGGGTGATAAGATATCTTGGAGATTCATTGGTTCTTTCTAGATACTACGTACAATGGTTGATGTAGCATACCTTCATGTCTATCACCATAGTTAGACTGGGTACAAGGATTCTTCCATGTGTTGTAGTTGACGAGGTATGTGTATGATACAAAAAACATTGTCAATTGGTGTGAGATAGATATCGTGGATGAAGCTAAAAAATATATTTACATGGTAGATATTGATGATTGATATGAGATTATCCTTCATGTTTGATTGATTTCTTTAGTGTGTGTCTGATGGTAGCATGTGAATCACTAGGAGATTAACTTAGAGTAGGAGGCTCAGATGTGTGATCATTAACCATATCATTCTATGTTGCCTTTTGTTTTGGTTTTACTAGATGTAAATCCCAAATGTGTGGAAATGTAATGACTCCAATTTTTACATGAATTTTATTGAAATTTTATATGTTTTATATTTGAAAATATTCCTGAAGATGGCATGAGATTCCATGGCTATGTGTACAAAAAAATAATTTTGGAAATATATAAAATTTATTAAATGCATGTGTACCCAACTTTCCTAAATATGTGGAATAAAATCTAAATGGATTCATAGAATGGGAATCTAAGGTCTTCATTGACTTCAGATCATGGGTTTTACACTAACTGAGATATTACCATGGAACATGTCAGACATTTGGGATGGGCTTGGTAATGGGCAGACATTTAACTAAACTAATTTATTTAATTAATATATTTATTTAATTTTCCAAACTAAATAACATATTTATATAAAAATGGATATGGATTATTTCAAATGTTAGATATATAATCCTTCAAATCTAGAGGATCCACTGGAGAGAGTTAGAGGAGCTTCTGTTGATGAGTCATGACCAGATAGTGGATCATCAATCTATATGAGATGAAGCTCAAGGATCATGCCAAAGTCAACAAAACTAAACTATTATTCGCTAAATATTTATCCAAATCAATTATGAAAACTTGTTTATATGAATTCATTACCCACAGTTTAATTCTATGATGAACTTGAATCAATCGACCAATGGATTGAATTGTAGATTAGTCCAATTACATGTATAGGGTTATCTATGGGGATTTTTTAGGGGAATTGATTTTAATTGATTATGTATTCATTTATCATCATAATAGAAATGGATTGAGGTCAACCGAACATCAGGGAGGTTCATTTATCCTTGCATGTTTCATGTATTTATCCCAATTTGATTCTGCGTTTATCACCGATATATGTTTTTATGGTATATTTAATAATGAAAAATACATCAATCACCACAAACCTATTTCCCAATTAAACATATTGATATCACAAATATGGGATTATATTGATGAAATGATCAAGATACGATGATGGATGATCGATGAAGGACATATTTTGGGGCACCATTATATGTATATTTGGGATGTGATGACAGAAAACATGTGCGGATGTTTTCAAAATGAAATAAACGTGAAGAAAAATGGTGATAAAGGTGGGTAAGACTTGGGTGGTTGTGTGTCTTTATTTTCAATAAGGTGAATGACCAGATCAACGACTGAAGGAGAAGATGACCATGAATAAAATGGATTTGAGATTATAAAAAATAATGTAGAATATGGAATGTATTCTAGGATCACAGGGCATGGGTTTCCCAGACTACATTTATTGGGTTTTTGTGATAATGTTAAATATCACATGGCCTATGACCACTTTTATATGGCGTCTGACTCAACATGGAAGCTCAACATGTACTCAGGTAGGTACATGGTAATGGTCATGGGAATGACTAGTTGTACACAGACACATACAACCATACAGAGGCATGGCCATGGCCACACGATCTCAGACAAATTGTGTACATAAACATGGTCACATGCATAGACATTGATACATAGATAAGAACCAAGGATAAAGGTACATGATGTGTACTAATAGTTCATATTGTGTACTAGTAGTACATGATGTTTAATCCTTCAAATTTGGATTAGATCTATTTTTCTCTTTATTGTGGAAACATTTTGTTGGTAAGTGTTCCCTTGATCCCTTTCTATAGGTTTAGTATGAAATCACATCCTACACATAGGATGGTGATCCATATAGTAATACTTCGTGGTTATCTTTGTTTGAATTATTTCATGAGTCCCAGAGTGAGATCCTCTAGCACCATCTTTTCATAGGAGTAGTTATTGGTATCTTCGTAACCAACACTACACATGCATTGATACTCTACATAGCATCTCATTCTATATTTAGTTGTTGGTATACCCCCTATCCTTGGGTGTGATCCGAAAATGCGAATCATTCTCTTTAGTCTTCTAGTATATGATTCTTATAGAGAGACCAAAGAAACTACACATCTTGTATGGATGCCTTGAATTCTATTTGAATCATG
Organism: Viscum album; assembly: GCA_963277665.1. Lineage (NCBI taxonomy): Eukaryota > Viridiplantae > Streptophyta > Magnoliopsida > Santalales > Viscaceae > Viscum > Viscum album. Next base: position 1,374,965,587 of record OY728129.1, on the reverse strand, counting down.
GATCATGTTCTCCCAGAAGATTTCTATGTGGAACCTTTAATTAGGATCCAAAGAAATGAATTATGGTTATAAATTTACCTTGATACCATGGGTCTTTGTTTAATAAATCTTGATATTCTTGTTATATGTGGTGTTGAAATATACCTACGATGATCTAAAATTATTGTTGTTTATATATGATTAGTAATTTTATGGTGTCCTATTGGGTATTTTTATACTCACCCGTATATGGTCTTTGAGTAAAATTCACATGTTTTAGGTAGACAATCAGACTTTTGACGGTGTCCTTGAGGGACCAGTACTCAGAAAATCTTATTGAGCTTGGCTTACTAAGGTGTGTTCCCATGGTCACATTGACAGTAGTCCCCTTCTGTTCATTCATGTTGGACTTGATTTCATATTCATTGTGGTGGGCTTTATTTTCAAACATTTTTCTTTCTAATACTTTTTTTATATACATATGGTGGTATTTAGATGTATTCATGCACTTTATGTTAGTTTTTTTACATTTCAACATTGTATGGGATTAGAGATATATGTGAGTTTAAAGGTAAATTACGCTAAGGCCTCCAATGTGGGTGGTAATCTTTCTGAACATTAGTCACCTGACTCAGGCCTATTGGAGGTGGGATTGGGAAATTTGTGACATGGTCCCCTTTGGGACGAGTTATTCAACTTCATGTGTAATCAATATAAGTAACCAGAAAATACAATGGATAAATGGACAAATTATGCTATCACCACCTATGAGGAAAAATTAGAAAAAATATCAGAAAAGGAACAATTAATACAATCAATAATAGGAAATGTTTTATTTAATTATATTTTTAGACATTACTTTATATCCTTCAGGTTTATTATAACATTTGAATAATATTCTCGATACCTTCATGTAGAGATATTTGTAAAAACACCTAGTTGTGTGATCATTGTAACCCGAGTGGTGGACGCTTCTGATGTTAAGGTATGTGTGAATATCCTCTGGTGAACCACTTAATCCTTCCCCTGGTGTAAAGAAGAAGATTCAAGAGTAAATGGATACATGGTTTATATTCCATAGTTTATCTCCTTAAGGTTAACTAGTGATTTTTTTAGGAAAAATGATGTGTCTATGATGTTGTGCATCAATTACAAGGAGATAAACAAAATAAATATAAATAACATGTATCATTGACTAAGTATTGATGACTTGTTTCATTCACTTTGAGGATATCAGTACATACCAAAGATGGATCCTCATTCAGGATATCATCAAGTGAAGGTGAAAAAGGATGCTATTCAATAGAAAACCTTTCTTACGAGGTATGGAAGCTTTGAGTTCATATTGATTCTCTTAGGACTCACTAGATCCACTAAATATTTCATGGGTATGGTGAATATAGTCATTATTGACTACCTTGATTTTTTGATAGTCTTTTTTGATGATACTATGATTTACTCCAAATGTAGGGAGGAGCATATAGAAAATCTAAGTATTATACATGTTACATTACTAAATAGAATTTTTATGAAAAGTTCACCAAGTTTGACTTATATTTGAACACATCAACATTATTATGGTACATGATCCCAAGTGATGGAATTTTACTAGAACCATCAAGGAAAAATGAAATTGAGGAATTTCCCAGACACCAGAGTGTAGTATAAATCCGTAGTTTACTGGGTTTATTATGATACTAAATTTACATGTGATAGATTTCTCATGATATTCTATCCCACAAACTAAGATAACATGGAATGGTGTAATGTAAGTCTGGATGAAATAATTTGAGTAAAGATTTAATGATATTAAGAAGAGGCTAATAACTACTTATATACTCACACTACACTCAAGTAGAGAAGGGTTTTTTCATATAAAATGATGATTCTGTAAACAAATTAGGTCTTATATTCATGATAAATGAAGATGTGATAAACAATACCTCAGATATGTTACAAACCCATGAGAAAAACTACCTGACTAAATCTAGATTTAGAATATTTGATATATGATTTAAATTTTTTCATTATAAACTCAATGGTGATAAGTGTGACATATATATGAATAATAAGTTTTAAATGCATATATTCACATATAAAGAGCTCAACACATGTTAATGAAGGTTGGATAATATGATCAAGGACAATGATTTATCTCTAACCTACTATCCTAGAAAATAGAATAAGATAGATAATGATCTTAGTTAAAATTATAATGGTACACTATCCATGATGTAAATTGATAAATATACTATCTTCATGGATATATAAATGATAAATATAGATATCATAATGGTAGGTATGATGTACTACCTCTACAAAATTATTTCTCATCCATATATTCATGATAAGTTCAAATAGACTCAAATGAACTATTTGGATCATAAAAATTAGTTGAATTCAAAAAATTAAGGGAATAGTCATGAATTAAGTATTGATAAATATTGATTCTTTTAGTTTTCCACTAGAATTTTTATTCCTTCATTAGGTATGATAAATAAAGAGATATTATAAAGTGAAAATCACTCATCTTTATCTATCCATCTTAGAAGTACCAAATGTACCATGATCTTTGAAAGAACTTATAGTGGGAAAACATTAAGAAGAAGATTTCTATGTATAACACACGGGGCTTGGTATGTCACCATGTTAATTTTGAGTGACAGAAGACTAAGGGGATGATGTAACAAATTCACATGTTCATCCAGAAATGGGAGAACATCACCATGGGATTTTCACTGATCTCCTGAAGATATTCAAAGGACGAAATGTGATACAGATTTTGGTGGATTGAATCACTATGAATGTAAACCTCACCGATATTTGAGAAGATGTTTTCATTGACCCACATTCTATGGTATATGTAAAATAATTAGTGACGCTACATAGGGAACTACTTTTGGTCATATTTGTTTAATATTCACGGTTCACCTCTAAATTCATTAATTTTATCCAACATACTTGGACTATTTTATTAAACTCTAGTATGACCTATCACCCCAGAATTTATGGCTAATATGGAATTAATACTTACGTACGTGAGGAAATATTGATAAATTTCTCAATATAATTTAACGGGGGATGATATCAATATCTTTAACTTATTGAGTTATCAAACAACAACAGCTTCCAATCAAGAATGCTAATTTCCCCATATGAAACTCTATATGGAAAGAAATTTTGAACACCAACATGTTAGGATTCAGATGATGGATGAGGTCTCTATAGACTTGATCTTGGTAAGTGGTTCCAAATATGTTTTATCCACCCATCAATATATAAAAGCTTCTTAGATTTGACATAAGAGATATGTTAACAGCCATTGAATGGATCTGATGTTTGAAGTTGTGGTGATTTGTTTGCATTAAATATATTTATGGAACTATTGCATGAGTTTTGTAAGGAAGGTAAAGAGCAACCCTATGAATATTATCTCATTGGAGATTCTTGATCGCATACGAGTTGTGGACTCATGACAAACACTTACATCAAACCTAGATCAACTCCATGATGATTTCTATTTATCTCTAATGAGGAATTACATACAACATCTTGTAAATGTACAAAATTAATGGTGTTTCATCCAGAGAATTAAATATAATATTATAAGTATCCAATGAAGATCTTGGATTATAGTGTTAATGTTCTATGAGACATGTCTACTCACCTTGATAAATTGATTTGAAAAAATCAAAGTTATGAGGGGACAATGAGGGAACCTAGGAGGAAATGAAATATAAGTAATCTAATCTATTTTCAGATAAGGATTTGAGTTTAGAAATTACGTATGAAACTTATTAATGGGGGAAGAATTTAATATGCTAATGTTTTAAATATAGTTAATTTTCATTCATAATAAATAATGATTATCATAATTAAGTATGTAATATAGTTTAAACATATGAATTGGTTAGCAATTTGTTTCATTAAATGGTTCTTTTTTATAGTATAAATATATCCATGGGAATTATAAATATTTAAATGTTTAAATAAACATTAAAAATAAAATTAAAATACTTTGAAAGTTTTGATGAATTGATCCCTAAAAATCATTAGTGGGATTAAAAACAGTGTAAAAATACAAAATATGAGTAACACAATCAAAATTTAATAAAATAAAAATATAGAACATTAAGCTAAATTGAGTTTAATGTTGAATGGATGAATAAATTGGTATTTATGGCATGTAATATGTCTATTTGAATAGTGATATGAATGCTGGAATCATAATAAGGTAATTTAGAATAGTAATCTAACAATTAGAAAAGGTAAAAGATAGTTAGAAATATTAAATTTGCCTCAAAATATTAAAATATAATATATATTATGTATATACTTAGTTATTTAATAAAATTTTAATATTATAATTCCAAAAAATAGATATCAAGATAAAAAACATAGAGAAACTATATGCACATTTTGATAAACATTATTTTAATATATTTCGTAAAAATCATAATATTCATTTTAATAATTAAAATGAACTATTTTATAAAATTATTTTGATAAAAATAATATGATTTTTATAATAAACACATAAAAATTTTCTAAGGGTTATTTTTTTGTAATTTTTGGAATTAATAAAATGTTATGTGAATAGTAAAAATACCATTTTGATTTAACCAATGTATTTTAGTTACCACATCCATGATATAATAATGAACTAAAAAATTATATAACTTGATTCTCAACAAAAACTGATTTAATAAGATAAATAATTTTAAAATATAATAATAAATTTCAAATCAGAAAAGTTTTTTCTTATGTCTAAAATGGTATAGTATTTAATTTAAAAAATTAATTTTTTTGAATTAACTTTTTGATAAACTGAGGAATTGGATTTAGGAAACCATTTAAAGTCCTAATATAATTTAATTTTATTAACTTATGGAATACATTTTTATAATATCATTATTAAAATTTATACTATGAAAACTATATTTTATTCGATATTTTCACTCAAAAAAACCCCTCATCTCAATAATAAATCCCTGCTCTCCCTATTGTTAGAAACTACATCTATCTTACTTACTAAATCCATATATATACATAAATTTCATCTAAAACCCCCTTATACTTCTTAGGATTGTTCTAGAGTCACTCAAATTCAAGTATTAAAGGATTATAAACTAATATAAAGGAAGAAACACCGTGAAGAGTGTAATGTTTTACAAACCTTTTCTCTGGGTTTCCTCTTATATTTCTCATTTTCTCAATTCCTTTCAAATATTAATCTTATAAGATTAATTAATTAATATTTTAACAATATATTAATAATGATCACATACTTTAATAATTATATTTTTAAGATATTTCATGACATACTTCTCCTCATCCTCCTTTGATAATGTTCTGTCAGTGATTGGGTAACAGCTTACAAGGAAATTTCAATATCTTTTTCTAATCACACCCTCCATGTATGGTTTCTATGAATTATATATAAATAAATAACATGTAATAAAATTTATTTTATGATTTTATAATTAATTTTACTTATTTATAAATAAACTTGATAAAATTTATGAAATTGAAACCATATGATATAATTTAATAAAAACATGATACCAAAAGGAGTCAAATTTAAATTTGAGTGTTATAAAATAGAACACAATAATTAAAATGGAATAATAATGGTATAAAAGAATATAATTCACATATCTTTTCATGTATTAACAAACATAATTGTATTATATAGAAGGTTTAAATGAGATGAAGTATAAAAATATTTATTTTAAGGGGATTATTTAAGATAAATATATATTTAGGTCATCTATTGTTTCAAGTTATTTTTCTTATGTATATTCTTCTAATTAAAAGAATTTTATTTCACTATTCATTACCATTTTGGTCAATATACGGGTTTCTACATTGTTAAAATGTTTTCTAACCTAATTGCAATAATTTTTTAAAATGAATTTATTTTCTAAAACATCCTATTAGATCCTCTCAATATTTTTATTCTCCACTCAAGAATACTGATATTTTATACCAAAAAAATGATGTACTATATTCTTTTTTAAACATAATGTTTATTCATAATTTTGTTTTGATATATCTATGAAATATATTACTTTTCTTGGGTTTATTTCATGGAAATAACTATTATATGTTCTCTTTTCTTGTGTCGGGAATGATAATGACCATTTTAGTATGTGATGTGAGGGTCAATAATTATATGACCCTTAAATTCCTTGGTTAATTTAATATATCTCATGATATTATGTGTATTATGAATGAACATGATGCCATATGTTTTCAAAATTATGAAGTTACGAAGGTGGAATGTTATTGTTTCATAATTATAACAATATCTCATTATATAAGGGATACTAGAGTTATTAATTAATAATGAAACAAATTATGAAGAGGAATTAGAATAAGAATGAAGTTTGAAATAATCAGTAAAGGAGATTACCTATTCTTCGACGTCATTCCCCTAAATCTCATCTTGGAGTATTATAGTTGGTATTTGAAGAAGACCATAAGCTCTATAATGTGAATAGTGAATTTGATAAGGTATAGGGTTGGGAATGGATGAGATTTAAGGCTAAATGTAATGTGAAGAGGTGAGGGTGGTGGTTCCCTTTTATAATTGATGTGAGGGGCACTTTAAGAAATTCCATAAATAATAATTTATAATAAAACCAAACCCTACCCAAAAACTTCCAAAATATCCCAATTTAAAATATGATATGTTATAGTGTTGTAATATCATAAAATAATAAATATTTGAAAAGTATTTCCATCAATTTAGACCTTATCTTTTAAATTAACACTTAGTTTTCCTATTTAATTTTTTTACTTGTGTAAAAAATAATTTAATATTAAAAGGGTGAAATATTTACTTATTTGATGTAAAATAGACCATAAATAAATAAATTAGATCATTTTATACCATATCATAATTTCTATATATTTTTAAAAATTTCATTATATTTTTCATTAATTTAATAAAACATTACTTTGATAAACAACCAATAGTTTACAATTTAACAATATTCAATTCATTGATTTTTATAAAACATTAATATAAGAAGATACCATTAAAGAAATATTTTATTATATTCCTAATAGGTATAGTTCATTTAAAAATTTAATTATAAAGATTAATTTGGAAAAATTATATTTATTTTAACATTTTTGATAATATTTATTAGTTATTTATATTAATAAGATAATAAGTATATCAAATTTGTGTAATTATTTAATATACTTATATGATGAATAATTTAAAAATAAAATACTATGATGAAAATAAATTTACAATATTTCATTAGAATATTTTTATATTAATTTACCTTCTGAAAAAAATATTATTTAAGAAGTTATACTTATTAAATTATGAAGGAGTCAACTTTAACATCACTTTTAATTAAATAATTTAAGTTCTATATTCCAATCTATAAGGCTCCAAATGGTCAATAACTCAAACATATATTATTATGAGTTTTATATACTCAACCAATAGGATTTTGTGATGTGTTTGAATATTTTAATGGCTATTATTATTTTAATAAGAACTATATTATTGATTTTTTATCAATTAAATAATTTCATCATCATTAATGTTTATGTTATTAAGGTAATTAATTATTTCATAAAAAATAAAAAAATACCATGAAAAATAAAAACATTTTTGATTTATAATTCATATTCATAATAAAAATTATCTTTTGTATGACTTTCTATAAAAATGATTTATTTACTAAAATTTCATGGAGAAATATTTATGTTTTCTTTATATAAAATAAATTAAATGTCCTAATATCATCGAAGTGGATTCTAATCGATACTATTTCGACCCAAGGATGATTTATGATATATAAATCATACAATAATATTAATTCAAGTATTACAGTAATTTTTTATAGTATTCTCACCCCTAAATACATTGTGAACCTTTTAACTGTATCAATAAAAAATACCAATGTTACTATTCATAATGCCCAATAATAAAATAAATCTATTAAAAAATTTGGACCTTACAATTGAAAATATTGATTCTATTTTTAAAAAATCAAAACATATAGTTTTTATAAATTAATTTAATATTCATTTCATTGTCGGAATGATAGAATGAGTTTTTATAAGTTAAAAACACCGAAAAAATATTGAAATTTTTTTACATCTAAATTCAATTTAAAATTAACACTAATGACATACATTGTATTTAATGATAAAATTATATTATATTTATAACTTAAATCTATTCATTATTATAATTTAACCATATAAATTATTTGGGTGGGGAAATTGTTTTCAAATAAAATTTAATGTATTTTTATAATTCATCAAAATGTGAAAGTTATCATAAAAATAGAAAAAACTCATCAAAAAGTAAATTTGTTTATCCCGATTAAAAATAAAATGTTTATATTTCCATATAAAAAATATTAATGTGTCAAAATATTAATTTAAAAGGGGTTCTCTGTTAAAAGGTGGAGAATTACCCTTTTAATAAATATAAGTCTTTATACATTAAATATGGTATATTCATATCCTATGATAAAGTTATCCACTGGATGAATTTTATTAAGTATATATATTTCATTGATTTCATTTACTAATAGTAATTCCCCTAAGAAATACACAAATATATAATTGATTTATATTTTTTATACATTTTCATAAGTTGGTTATATTTATTACCTCTAACCAAACATATAGGTTATAATGGTTTTTTTATTTTATGTGCATCTCATGGTTCATTTAAACTAATGATTGCAAGCAATGTAATCTATTGAATAAAAATTATCAAGAGAAAATATTTCATTAAAACATCAAGGTTTTACATTCTTCCCACCTTAAACCGAATTTCACCATCAAAATTAATCACTTGGATAAAAATTGATGAGGATACCTATGACTCATCACATCCTAAAGTTCCTATATATCTTCCTTATATTAGTGGTTATTCCATAATATTTTAACCAAGGGGGTGGTCTTCTTTCATAGAAATATTTATCTATGATCCATAAACTATATTGGTTTTTCATTGTAAAAAATATCTTTCTCCAACAGTATGAATGTTGAGTTTAGTACAAGTGAAAGATCAGGTATGTATATTATCATAAGAGACATAAGGAACACATATTGAACATGAGAGAGATTCGATGGAAGCATGAATCGATAAGCTACCTTTCCAACACAATCCAAAATTTCAAAAGGACTGATATACCTTGTCTTTATCTTTTACTTGATTACAAATCTCATTACTCTCTTCCAAGAAAATATGCATGGATACACCTTGTCACCAAATTCAAGCCCTAGGTCTTTTTTTCCATTGTATGCATAAATATTTTTCCCACACTGAGCTAATATTATTTGTTGTTGAATATATCTGACTTTTTTCCATTACATCCAGAAGATCAGGTCCTAATATATTTATCTCCCCAACTTCATAACATAATGTTAGAGTTCTGTACTTACTTCCATAGATTTCTTCGTAAGGATACATCTAAATACTAGAGTGAAATATATTGCTATAAAAAAATCCCCCCAGAGGTAGTTGTTGATCCCAAGATCCTTTAAAATCTATTGAAAATCCTCTCAACATGTCTTTTATAGTTTGAATTGTTCTCTCAGAATTCCAGTCTATCTGATGATGAAAAGCACTGCTGAAACTGAACTCTATATCTATGGCCTACTGAAGACTTCACCATAACTTTGTGGTAAACCTGGGATCCCAATAAAATATAATGTAATTTGTTACCCCATTCAATATTACCACATACATTACATATACCCTAGCTTGATGATCAAGAGATAAATCCTCTCTAATAGCAATGAAGTGTGACGAATTGATAAGGTAATCAACTATAACCCATATAGCTTTATGGCCTTTAGATATTTTGGGAAGTCTGATGAAAAAGTCCATAAAGATGATTTTCTATTTCTATTCAAGTATGGTTAATGGTTGTAACATTAACTTAGACTTATTTCTTTCAGCCTCAACTTACAAACAATCCATTCACTGAATGAAATATTTCACAACATATATTTTCATGCCATCCCACCAGAAATAATCTTTCAGGACCTTGTACAACTTTGTTCTTACATTTTCTATAGAGAATGAATAACTATAGGACTAATCCAATATCTCTATCATTAATTCTGGTATGGTAGGAGTATGAACCTAATTCTATAACCTTATTATTCCATCATAATTAAGGCTGAATTTCGGCAAAAAATTCACCGACTTTTGTAGCTCTACATCTTCCTTCTAAGCCTCTTTAATGTACAATTGCATCGATAGTTGAACATTAAATTGAAAATGATAATATTTATCCCATTACTTTAAAATTTCAAGATCCATCCTTTACCAATTCACAAATTTTGGATATTTTGTGATCCTCAACATGGATAGGCTAGCATGGTCCTTTCAACTCAAAAAATTTGCCACCTTGTTCTCTTTCCCAAGGGGTTAATTTATTGAGTAGTCGTAATATTTAATCAACTCCAACCATATTTTTTGGCTCATATTCACCTTATTTTTAGTGAAGACATAGTTTAAACTTTTAGTATTAGTATAAATATGAAACTTTTCACCATAATTATAGTACACCCACATCTTTTGTGAAAATATTACTATAGTTAACTCCAAATCATAAGTTGGGTAATTTTTCTCATAGATTTTCAATTGTTGCGAGGCATAATCTCCCACCATATCATATTTCATGAGAACACATACCATGATCTTTATATATGTATCATTATAGATCACAAACCTTTCCCCACTATAAGGTTGTTTTAGAAAAATTTCATTTGCTATATTTATTTTGAGCTCATTGAAATGTTATTCACATTCCCTCATCCCCATGAACTTAAATCCTTTCTGTGTCAACCAAATGAGTTGATTAGATAATTATAAAAATAATATTTAGAAAACGTCCATAATATCTATCCAACCTAAAAAAACACCAGATCTCAGTTTTCATTTTTTGGAATGGGCCAACATTCAATAACACTTGTATTTGTTAGATCCATATATATCCCCTATCTTGAGATTACATGACATAAAAAATGAATCTCTTTGAATCCAAAATTCATACATTGTAAATTTATCATAAATATTCTCCATTCTCAGGGTCTTCATTAAAAATATCAAGTGATATTCATATTGTTCCCTAAACATTGAATAGAGAAGTATATCATCTATAAATAATTCCACAAACTGATCAATATAGTATCTAAAGATTCTATTCATTAGATCCATGAAGATAGTGGGGGAATTAATAATACCAAAATGAATCATAATTAATTCATATTGTGCATACTTTGTATGGAATGTCGTCTTCTGTAAATCCTTTTTATTTACCCTCAATTGATGATATCCTGAATGAAGATCAATCTTGGACAAGTATTGAGCTCCACGTAGTCATTTTTATAAGTCATGAATTAGGAGAAGATGATTTTTTTATTGATAGTGATCGTATTAAGTGCCCGATAATCAACATAGAGTCTCACTGATCCATCTATATTCATTACAAATGAAGCAGGTGTACCCCTAAGTGATGCACTAGGGAATATAAATCCCTTATCAATATTCTCTTGGATTTTCTTCTTCAATTCCTACAAATTAATTATGTCTATTATGTAAGGTGTATATGAAATATTAATACCACCTGGTATGAGTTCTATTGAAAACTAAACTTCACAATTTAGGGTAATAATGGGTAATTCTTCTATAAATAATCATTAAAATCTCATAAAATGGGTGTGTTCTTAATTTTGAGTTTCTCCCCAACCATTTGAGATAGATAAACTTCATTTATAAGAATCCATACCCTTAATATGGAAGAAATATGTACTGGAAGTTCATACTCATCCTTGAATCGATAGATGATTATAGATTGATATTGAATATGAAATTTGACATCCCTTCCTTTGAAATTGATTTGATCTCTATATAGAGAATGGAATTTCATGCCACGAATCACCTCAAATTCTAGTATAGGAATGATCAGATGATTTTCAGGAAGCACATTCCCACAAACTTCAACCCGAGAATAATTGTAAACTTTTCATGTGATTGTAGTGCTATTAGAAGTTTTCACAGATAACTAAACATATAATTGTTGAGGTAATATAAAGATACCCCTAAAAAATTATTTAGAAATAAGAGAGTGGGTGTATCCAAAATCAGATAAATTTTTTTATACTTTAGAGTGGATAATATGTGTACATTTCACAACTTCTTTGTCATACTCCACATCTCCAATAACGATCACATGTGACGTGACTTTTTATTTTTCCTTAAGAGTTTTCTAATGTTGATCATCATTAATAAACCTTGTCTTAGGGAATTGATTGGAATAATTCTCTATTTCATTTCACTTGTAGAATTTATGTGTAGGAGGTTCATTCAGTGTATCCTTTTCACTATATGACTAATTTGACATATTTTTCACATTACATTGTCATTCTACTACATGATGACCTTCTTTTCCCAACATAAAACATTTCCTAGTACCATTAATACAATTTCCTACATTAGTCTTTCTACACATTGATAATAATGGAAAAATCATCTTATTTTTAGTGTGGTATTTTGATTTTCTGTAGAATTATATTTTTATCTTCTTATCAAACCCATAGGACTCATGGGTTACCCTAATATCCATATCAACCAAGAGACAAAATCAAACAATTTCCTCATTGCTATTAAATTCCATTATGGATAATTACATTTGTGCACATGGATTTAGGACATTAAATAATCTACTAATTTTACTCATAGGTTGGATAATTATTCCAAAAAAGTACCTTGAAAGTCTTATAAAATTTTCTTTGTAGGTACGAACAAATTCATCATCATTTTTCTTATGATCAAGTAACTCCTTCTCCAATATTGTTTAAAAAATACGAGGAAAGTACTTATCGAGAAATATGATCCTGAACTCATCCCATTCTATAGAATCAATTTCATATCTTTGCTTTATATTCGTGATAATGTTCCACCATTGATCAGCTTCACCTTCAAAAAGATAGAGTGATAAGATGAATTTGTCATGCTATGAACATTGAAGAATTGGAAATATAAATTTAGTGGTAATGATACATTTCTCATCCAGTAATGGATCAAAATAATTCATAAAATATGGTGGATGCTGCATCATGAAGTACTCAACCGAATGTTGTTACCCTCATTGCTCATTTGGAGGACTTTCATGATTTATATCTTGAGAAAGTTGTGTGAGTACAATGACAATATTTTTCATTCTGGTTCCCATAAAATTTTGTTTCTCATGAGGAAAATAATTTAATTTCCCATATCATTCATCATTAACATGGTTCCTTCATGTTTTATCCCTTGACTAAAACCTAGAATCATAGTGTGATAAAACCTAATAATCTTGGGAAAACCACATAATCAAGAATAAAATTTCAATTTAGGAAAATTTATGTTTTAACCAAGGTTATTCATGATCATTTATAAAAAACTATTATTATAACCTATTCTTCATCATATCATTTCGATTTTTTCCTAAGGTATTCTCATCCTATTTTCCAAATGTTAACTATACCTTTCCTTTAATACTAACTATAACAAACCATAATTTACATACCATAATATTACATCAAAACTGAAGAATATTAATTAAAATTATAATATATTAATGATAAAAATATATTGGTATAGTGTTTTTAGAACCTAGGAAACATAAAAAACTAGTTTATAAAATATATACATTGTCCCCAGATTATTTCTTCATAACTTGACTCTTTCATGACATATTTTACTTATTAACCATTTTCATGACCAGGGAAAACAAAACCTAAGAAAGGGCGACAAAAAATTCTCAGTAATAGTAAAAATGGGAGATAAAAATCATATCATAATCATAAGATATAAAAGCATAACATTTGAAAATAATATCTTGTACATAAAATATCATGATATCATGTAATGGGATAAACCATAAAAGTTAAACATAATTTCAAAAGTCATAACACAAGACATAATTTTTTTTGTCATACACATAATCATAGAATAACATATCATATTAGTCAAGGCTCATTTCAATGCCCATTATAGTGAACAAAGTCCATTACTCAACTAATTTCACTCCTCGTTCTAGCCCTATATAACTAATCTATAATTACTTTCTATTCTATTCATGTAAATATCCTGTGTTTTTAAACTGGATGAAATTCTGAGGGAATTTTAATTTTCTATAATTACAGAGTGGTTTGTTTTTAGAACAGAAAATCAGAAAATAATTCTGAAATTTGTTATATTTAAATGAATTTTTTTAGGACTTGGGTAAAGGCCAAAAAACATTCTCAGGTGACTCGAGGAGTTTTGGGAGTTCTGGACCGAGAAGTGCATGTTTTTTAGTACCTATAGATTGCACTAGGTAGGCGTACGGTCTTCCAAACCATACAACCTGTATCAGGTAACTATGTGACATAAATTTAGGGGGATAAAGGCTTTACCAAGGTCTATACATGGTTAGTCTTAACATGTGGGATAGACCATTCAATGTGAGGTTCTTAGATAGGGGGTTTCACATGGTTGGCGCATGGTTTTCCAAACTGTGTAGATTAAACTATACAGATATGTCTATTTAAAGAATTAATTTTTATTAAAATGAAATGAAATTAAAATGAAAACAAAAACACTTATCTCACTGTACTCCCTTACATGCAGGACACATTAGGGCCTCCCCCCTTTGAGGTGATACATACATCCTCACCGTCTCCCCTCTCCAGCTCTATTTTCTCCACCATTTCCATTGGATTTTGGTTTGATTATCCTATTTGTGTGTTTTTCTTCCCTCTCGTCACAATTTCTAGGTATTTTTCAGCCTATATATCTCCATACATGTGTTTCCAACACCCTAGGGTTAGAATTAAATCTAATTTTTGTTTTCCTTCTAGTTCTAGGTTATGTTAATGATATATCGTGACCCATTGGACCACGTTCTGGAAACATCTACTAATGGTGAGGTAGTTCATCTTCTTTCACTCCACCACCGTCATTCAAGTGTAAGCTACTAAACCCATTTGTTGTTCCACAATTCTTGTTTTAGTATCTAATAAATTTTATGGGTGTCGGGCATGGTTGTAGTGAGTTTATGTGCCTTGGGATGTATGTATATATGTGTATGTGTGTGTATCCTCTATGTGCGTATTCTCTTATGGTGTGAGGAATACAGGAAATGGTTTGGGTAGACACAAATATATATGGATGAATGTGCACATGAGTGGGAGGATTTTTGAGTTAGAAAGTCAAAATGGTCAAGCTTTGGGTTGGTCTACAGGTTGTAGGGTCCTCAACCTTCCTTTAATTTAGAATTATAGTAGTTATTTATTTAATACATTGTATAATATGAACTAAAATTTATTAATGTGCTTCCATTTTCTGATAAATTATTGTTAGAATACCAAATCATATTTCTATAAAAAAACACCACTACCTTAAATCTAAGAGACAAAATCGAACAATTTCCTCATTGCTATTAAATTCCATTATGGATAATTACATTTGTGCACATGGATTTAGGACATTAAAGAATCTACCAATTTTACTCATAGGTTGGATAATTATTCCAAAAAAGTATCTTGAAAGTCTTATAAAATTTTCTTTGTAGGTACGAACAAATTCATCATCATTTTTCTTATGATCAAGTAACTCCTTCTCCAATATTATTTAAAAAATACGAGGAAAGTACTTATTGAGAAATATGATCCTGAACTCATCCCATTCTATAGAATCAATTTCATATCTTTGCATTATATTCGTGATAAGGTTCCACCATTGATCAGCTTCACCTTCAAAAAGATAGAGTGATAAGATGAATTTGTCATGCTATGAACATTGAAGAATTGGAAATATAAATTTAGTGGTAATGATACATTTCTCATCCAGTAATGGATCAAAAGAATTCATAAAATAAGGTGGATGCTGCATCATGAAGTACTCAACCAAATGTTGTTACCCTCATTGCTCGTTTGGAGGACTTTCATGATTTATATCTTGAGAAAGTTGTGTGAGTACAATGAAAATATTTTTCATTCTGGTTCCCATAAAATTTTGTTTCTCATGAGAAAAATAATTTAATTTCCCATATCATTCATCATTAACATGGTTCCTTCATGTTTTATCCCTTGACTAAAACCTAGAATCATAGTGTGATAAAACCTAATAATCTTGGGAAAACCACATAATCAAGAATAAAATTTCAATTTAGGAAAATTTATGTTTTAACCTAGGTTATTCATGATCATTTATAAAAAACTATTATTATAACCTATTCTTCATCATATCCTTTCAATTTTTTCATAAGGTATTCTCATCCTATTTTACAAATGTTAATTATACCTTTCCTTTAATACTAACTATAACAAACCATAATTTATATACCATAATATTACATCAAAACTGAAGAATATTAATTAAAATTATAATATATCCATGATAAAAATATATTGGTATAGTGTTTTTAGAACCTAGGAAACATAAAAAACTAGTTTATAAAATATATACATTTTCCCCAGATTATTTCTTCATAACTTGACTCTTTCATGACATATTTTACTTATTAACCATTTTCATGACCAGGGAAAACAAAACCTAAGAAAGGGCGACAGAAAATTCTCAGTAATAGTAAAAATGGGAGATAAAAATCATATCATAATCATAATATATAAAAGCATAACATTTGAAAATCATATCTTGTACATAAAATATCATGATATCATGTACTGGGATAAACCATAAAAGTTAAACATAATCTCAAAAGTCATAACACAAGACATAATTTTTTTATACACATAATCATAGAATAACATATCATATTAGTCAAGGCTCATTTCAATGCCCATTATAGTGAACAAAGTCCATTACTCAACTAATTCCACTCCTCGTTCTAGCCCTATATTACTAATCTATATTTACTTTCTATTCTATTCATGTAAATATCCTGTGTTTTTAAACTGGATGAAATTCTGAGGGAATTGTAATTTTCTATAATTACAGAGTGGTTTGTTTTTAGAACAGAAAATCAGAAAATAATTCTGAAATTTGTTATATTTAAATGAATTTTTTTAGGACTTCGGTAAATGCCAAAGAACATTCTCAGGTGACTCGAGGAGTTTTGGGAGTTCTGGACCGAGAAGTGCATGTTTTTAAGTACCTATATATTGCACTAGGTAGGCGTACGGTCTTCCAAACCATACGACCTGTATCAGGTAACTATGTGACATAAATTTAGGGGGATAAAGGCTTTCCCTAGGTCTATACATGGTTAGTCTTAACATGTGGGATAGACCATTCAATGTGAGGTTCTTAGATAGGGGGTTTCACATGGTTGGAGCATGGTTTTCCAAACTGTACAGATTAAACTATACAGATATGTCTATTTAAAGAATTAATTTTTATTAAAATGAAATGAAATTAAAATGAAAACCAAAACACTAATCTCACTGTACTCCCTTACATGCAGGACACATTAGGGCCTCCCCCCTTTTAGGTGAGACATACATAATCACCGTCTCCCCTCTCTAGCTCTATTTTATCCACCATTTCCATTGGATTTTGGTTTGATTATCCTATTTGTGTGTTTTTCTTCCCTCTCGTCACAATTTCTAGCTATTTTTCAGCCTATCTATCTCCATAAGATGTGTGTCCAACACCCTAGGGTTAGAATTAAATCTAATTTTTGTTTTCCTTCTAGTTCTAGGTTATGTTAATGATATATCGTGACCCATTGGACCACGTTCTGGAAACATCTACTAATGGTGAGGTAGTTCATCTTCTTTCACTCCACCACCGTCATTCAAGTGTAAGCTACTAAACCCATTTTTGGTTCCACACTTCTTGTTTTAGTATCTAATAAATTTTTTGGGTGTCGGGCATGGTTGTAGTGAGTTTATGTGCCTTGGGTTGTATGTATATATGTGTATGTGTGTGTATCCTCTATGTGCATATTCTCTTATGGAGTGAGGAATACATGAAATGGTTTGGGTAGACACAAATATAAATGGATGAATGTGCACATGAGTAGGAGGATTTTTGAGTTATAACGTCAAAATGGTCAAGCTTTGTGTTGGTCTACAGGTTGTAGGGTCCTCAACCTTGCTTTAATTTAGAATTATAGTAGTTATTTATTTACTAAATTGTATAATATGAACTAAATTTTATTAATGTGCTTCCATTTTCTGATAAATTATTGTTAGAATACCAAATCATATTTCTATAAAAAAACACCACTACCTTAAATCTAAAAACATTGTGAGTAGTCTATTTCCATGTCACATCTTGTTGGTATGTTATTTTTCTTATGATTTCATAGTTATAGGTAGCTCTTAAATTAATGGAATATGGGTTTGTTATCTTGGAGTGGAATTCTCTCATTTGCTTGACGACCCACCTGAGATATGTGGTTCTATTGATCTAGAAAGGGGGATATGGATGGGTGGATCCATGAGGTATGTTTGAGTGTAATTGATTTATTTACATGGAATACTCAATAGTTTGTATTGGATGGTTGGAAGGGTTAATTAAACAACGATGGATAAAAGTGTGGGTAAACTCATAGAAAGTATTTAAATAGAGAATTTCAATGTTAGAGGGTATGCTCATTGGTTGACTTTGAAAATATTTAATTTTGAAATGGTTATATATGGGTGGGTATACATTTATGACTTGTTTAAATAGTATGGATAAAATTAGTGATACACACATTTGGTGAGTGATAATTGTGGTTTGGTAAACTCCCAAAATGAATGGGTGTAACTATGTGGGTTGGAATACCCTTATTCATATATTAAATCCTTCTTTTCAATTGTTATGAATGGGTGGGAAAACCTATGGTTTATAATTTAATGGATGATAAGAGTTGATATACTCATATGGAATGGAATTATTAAATGTATTATATGAGTTGGTATACTCATATATAAATGATGGAAATGTTTATATGAGTGGGTATACTCATATGTTTTAATTTGATAAATGGTTTGAAATGAATGAATGGTTAGATAGACACCATGGACTAGTATCCATGGGTATGGAATGCGGTAGAGGATGCCTTGGTTTGATTATGACCCTTATGTCTTGATTACATGGGTTTCCACGGGGCTTGAGACTCCATAGATCTTGCTTCCTTGGACTCACGTAGGACATGTCAGTAAACATGCACCCATAATTCCAACCAGTGCCTAGACAGAGTTTCTACTGGGATGCCCATGGGACTCTATGTGCATGCCTTGGACGAGTACCATGGATCTAACCATTCATTTTTTAGATTTCCAATATGAATACCTTGAACAAATTCCAGGATCTGACAATTTGTGGTCTAAATTTCTTTATACGGCATGGTTGTGAGGTATGTGATACGCTCAAATACATGTCTTGACCATTGTAAATCGTGATATGTGGTTATATGGAATTGTTTAGATTGTATGACATGTTTGGATGAACTGAAATGCCATATTAATTATCTATGAATTAATTATTGCTTCCTTATTGTAGGAGCTTAACTAATTTTTATAGGGAGCCTTGAGAGGCTATTTGGGTATCAGTATTAGTATTTAAATTCCATGGGCATTTGTTATTCGAATTTACTACTTTAGTGTTTACCCACACACTGCCTGTTTACATATTGTACATATTGGTTTGGGTGTGATGCCTTGGGTGCGGCCCTAATGAGATGTTATCTCAAACACTGCTCAGGTACCTTTGGTTCCCAATTAGACACTTCTTGTTTGTTGGTATATAGATCTATACTTTTATTGTTTCCACTTGTAACTGGGTGTTAGGAGGAATGGAATAAGCTGGAGCTCATGATGATCTTTGGGATTGCCTTTGGGATTTGAAGTATATATTTAATTTTTGTACTGAAACATAAACCATGATGGTATTGTTTAGTTCTTTCAGATTATGCATCATCATCAGAATTCAGTTGTTGTATAAATGGGTTTTTTCCATTTTCGTTATTTAGTTGTTGTAGATGTCTTTCACTGCATTGTTTGTTTCTGCATACTGCTTCTGCCATTGTTTGAGTTTTTCTATCTATTACTTATATTCACTCTCAATATGATGGTATAGTCTCCCCAATGACTATATTTACACCATCACTACTAGTCGGAAGCCTCTGGCATACAGAGAGACACACTTGAGGTCATGTGTTGACTGGTCTGGCTACCGGTTGAGTGGTCAGTCAGGTCAGGATGTTACATAAATATATTATATTTCCCTAATGACACTGAAGGATTAGAATGTGCAGAAATGGTAAATCAGTGGGAAGGAAATGGTTTAATCAGGTATGATTACTGGAGTTTCTAGATCTCTTATTTCCCCTCATACCACCGGTCTATATACTGGGACCACTAATAGATTGCTCGTCGAATAACTGACGCCTAAGTGGTGGATCATACATAAATGTTTCATTCAAAATTAATCACATTAAATTATATATTCATGATATATATAATATGTTTGAAATAAAATACTCACAGTACGCACTAAAGGAGGAATTCCCATCTCAATCATTCGGCGATTATTGTCTGTCATCATTTTTCTTCGCATATCTTAAATAGGTTTCATTTATTTCATTTGGAAACAAATATAAATGTAATTAGAAAATTATATCTAATGTGAAACCCTAAAAATAAAAATATGAGACATGTCTTATTATTATTATGCCATTGTTTCGTATTTCCAGTTATGTAATTTACTTATTTTTTTGGTTAGGTCATTAATTTCATTTGTTTTCATTTTTATATCAATATGTATAATATGTTCAATTAAATTCCACTTGTTATTTATTCTAATTATATTTATTTAATTTTTTTTGGTTTTTTATGTTTGAATACAGTTCAATTCAATATTATACAATGAAACACAAATAAAAATACAGCCAATAAATATTGAAAATTAACATTAAAGACATGTAAGATAAAAAATATATGTAATCACTATTAAATCATTTTAATAGTACCAACCTTATCAACCCATGTCGAGCTAAACTAACAAAACTGAGAACATAGAATTATGATTCTATGTATTTCCCACCACAAATTTTGGTTCACAATCAGCTATGAAAATTGAACTATTGGAGTCATCATAAGTAAAAAATGGATTGGCACCAATAACAGTAGGTATGGTGTCAATTCCACCATTACTATCATCAAAAAAATGTCAGGGAGTTACTTCAATAATAACACCAAATTTAGGTTGAACATAATCTTTGACATAATTTTTTTTTCACATTTGATTCAAATACATAAAGTTCATAGGTTGTATGAGTGTGAGTCATGTTAATAACTCAAAATCCACAATCATCAATAAAGGTTCCCTACCTCATCATCAAATCAAAAAACTATCATTTCATCAAGTGACTCGACCCTGAAAGTATAAATACAATATTATTATTTTTTCAATGACTCCAAAATAAGATACATTTTCAAAACAAGTTACATTATTTTTGGATATGGAATAACAGTCTATTGTGGAATTTAGCATAACACCACCAGATTGTGTTCTCATGTTCATTTCTTGTTCAGTTATATTAAATCAGCACCCATTGATCACAATTTATTTACATTTTGGAATCATGGTACTAGGGCCAAAAGACAAAGATCATATTTCCCTATAGATAGAGTCAGTAGGAAAACTCAATACCTAAAATATAAATAAATATTGATTTTAATTGAATGATTATTTTATTAATTTTTGAAAACAATATTTAACCTTCAATTTCGGCCAAGCAAAAATATATTTTCTATGAAAAGTCTCTCTTCTTCTCAAAGATAAAGAACACTATTTTCTCTTTATCATTTAATTATGTTCCCAATATATAAAAATAGATATATTTTAACATATTTGTAAAATTACCATATATTAAATAAGATATACATGTTCAATTTACATACTTGGTGTATTCATCAAATAAATCAAAGTTGATCAACACTGTGCGATGTGGCATTTCCCTCTCTTCAAAGATTAATGCCATCAGTGTATATGATACATAAAATCCACCTGCTTGAGGAAGTGATGAAAAATTGGTTTGAATTTGGTTATACAATTCTTCTACATTTATCATTGTTATGTTCATTCTCATTGTAATATTAGAGAAGTACATTGAGCTAGAATCCATACATTCTTGAGCCAAATAACTCTTCCTGATAGAATCTTTTGAATGATACCTATTATAGACATATGATTTTGATGTGTACATATTTTTTACAATTCGTTACATCTAATGAAAAGAATAATTTCCTCCTAGAAGTTTCTCATTTAGAATATGGATAGTGAGATGCATTGTCCATGTGAAAAATGATTGAGGAAATATTTTCTCTTACTCACACAAAATTAATTTTGTCTCTGCCAACAATTTGTTTCATGAAATATTTTTAAAACTTATTAGCACAAAGATCCTTCAACAAATGGTATAGTGTAATAACTGGCAACCTTACATTATTGAAAAAAAGATGAAATATTTCTATTGGAATCAACTCATGCATAAGTAGGTGATAATCATCTGTCTTAAAATATTGCATCTTTGACTTTCTTCTATTGACCCATTTTGGTTTATTTTTTTAATATCCATCAAGAACATCAATAGTGCTTAGTAATTATAGAAAAGAATTTGTTTCTACAAGTGTCAACACATAAGAATCAAACGTGACATTCCATTTATATTCATTCATACACACAGGATGCAATTCTTGATTGATCCCAAATTACAACAAGTCACACAGTGATCATAAATCATCTTTTTTCATTCAATTGACCTTTAGAAAAATAAAAATAAACATTTAACATATATTATTTTCATTGTTAATTATGTCCATGGAATGAAATAACAAGTTGTTTTACCAATAAGGAAACTCAAAAAAGATACTCCAATTCTTCCAATTGTAAAAGGTGTCATTGAAAGCATTATTCCTATTTCTAGATTTTGTTTGACCCTTCCCAAATGAAAATATGAAATATTGAAATTCATTAAGCACATCAGTTTTATTCATATGTTGCTGTGGAACATCAATCTACATGGTAATATCAAATATTCGTTGATTATTTATATATGGATGGTCCATTGGAAGAAATCATTGATGTACCATAAAATTAAAATATAGTGATATTTCAGTCTTCTGGATAGATTATTCTTCATAAAAATATGACATGCTAGTTTTACCTTAATTCTCCATCAAGCCATCATTGCATACGAATGAAAATCATTGATCATACTCATAAGCATAGTATGCATCTAAAATATGTCATTTTAATATGAATTGTATGTGCACACAGGCACATTACAAATAATTTCAAACTCTTTTATTAAAAGTTTAATGTATATTTCTACATAATTTTCAGGATCATAATGGACAGATATGAGTGTACTCATGAATGTTATTGATTTTCCCATACACAACAATGGGGGAAGGTTATAAATGTGTATGAAAACTAATGATGTTCTCTACAATGTAAGAATATTCCCTAACAGATTAACACCATTACATGAAAGACCCAACCTCACATTATGCACATCAGCTGCAAAATCAGGATATCATGCATCAAATCTCTGCCCTAAAAATCCATCTGTAGGTTGAACCAAATCTTAGTTTTTTTCATTCTCTTTATATGATGCCATCCCAATTCTATTGATATTTCATTATACATGAAAAGATCCTGGAGTCTGTAGATAAATGTAATGTTCCAAATTATATTCCTGGCACATGAGATGGTGCTCCATCTACTTTTTGGTTTCAGTAGGATGTTCCACATTTTATACAATCATTTCATTCAGAAGTTTCCTTCTAGAATAAGATGAAATATTTTGGGCAATCATTAATTTTTTTTCTTCTGAAAATTCATATTCTTCAACTACATTCTAAGCAATATAGTGGTTTATAGGAATATCTACATCATCTGGAAAAAATTCCATCATAATGGTAAGAAAGTAATCAATTGTAGTATTTGAAATCTCATACATGGTTTTTCCATGAAATAGTCAAATTAAACATTCAATCTTTTTCATTTTACCACATTGACGATATACTGGAGCCGTGAAAGCATCATTAAATTTTTTAACACAGTCAAAATCATCATTTTCATTAGATGCATCATGTGTTCTCCTATTAAATCATTATTAGGTTGACATCCTTTTCTTTTCATGATGACTAATAAACAAAAACCAGTCATATAACAAATTGTCCCATCCGGTCCTCTCATTTGGATCATCAGTATTTTGAGATTCCATTTTCTCCCGATTGTGATACCATATATAGTAGTTTTTTTGAAAACCATATTTGGTTATATACAAACTAACTTCTTTATGTCTCAACTAAGGTCTTCAAATACAATTATTACATGGGAACTGTATGTGACCACTATATAAAGCATTTTCAAATGAAAAATCTAAAAAAATCTCCAAATTATATTGAAAATTTCTAAAGATCTAGTTTGTTTCATACATTCAATTTCAATCCATTCTTTAGAAAAATATAATAAGTCATTTTTTAGAAAAATTTAAATAATATTGATGTTTAATCAAATATATAATTATTAAAACCAGAACGGATCAAATTATATAAAACCATAACTATTATACTACTCTATATAAGAATCATAATATAAAGGACAACAAAATACAATAAAGAAAATATTTTTTTATGTAAATGACAATTGTTCAAATTAGTTCATTTTTTATCATTACTAAATAATTTCATTTTTTTAGGTTCACTTTAGTAAAATTATTTTTATTTTAGTTATGTTTGATGCAGTTTAGTGTTTTTTTGGTCTACTCATGTTTACATGGGTCAAATCAGCTCATTTCTATTCAATTAAGTATTTTTGGGAAAGTCAGTTCGATTATGATATATGTAGGAATTATTATTTAGATTGGGTTTTAATATAAGTGGTTGAAATGTTCAGTAAATTTATTATCAATATTATTTAGGTCAGTTTGTACAATTTGGATTGCCTAGGGTATGGTCAATTCATTTCAATTCACTTCATTTAGTGGGTCATCATAAAGGAATAATTAAGAGAGTATGTAAAACATAGTGTATGTTACGGAAATTCATTTTATAAAGACCATATTGGTGGAAGATTTCCTTATATCCTAGCTATGAAACATCCCCTATTAGAACAACATTTTCTATTAGTAATTAAACAATAAAACAAAAATTGTAATAAAATGTATAAAAAATAATATTATCATGGTTTAATAAGTATTATTGGGAAAAAAAAAATTAAATATTTTTTCAAATAATAATAAAACATGTATATATCATTAAATACATTTTCAATCATTATTGCATCACTACAAAACATCTTCCACCCACTACTGCCACCATATTATGATGACTCATGTAAATTGTTTTGCCTATATCCTTTTGCTTTTATTTTTTTATTTATGATCCATGTTTATTTGGGTTTGTGCCTCTTAGTTTGAAAATGATAGGTTTTAAATATTTTCTACTCTCATTAAAAAGTTTAGTTTATATATTGGATATTTATATATTTAAGATTAGAATTTGAAAAGTTGATATACGATGGTTTCAATCCAAAAATAATTTAAAAACCTTGGGTTCTTTTGTTATTTTTTATCCTGTAATCATTATTCACATATCAAATGCACATATTGTTTAATAATAATATAATTTTCAATCACCACATTCTTTTACCTTTTAAGGTGATATAACCCACAATTTTTGGATAGAACCCCTCAATGAGTTCTAATTCTAATTATAGGCATCCTTCATGTCTTAACATAATTATGGAACACAATTAGAATAAATATTTATCATAACTGACTTAGATTTTATGTTTATAAGGAGTCTCACTTACTCATACTTAAACTCATAGTCCATATTAACTCAATTGATTATCACACAAACCGACATTCCCTACATGACCATCATACCAAGAATAAAAATGGATATATGTATAGAGAAAATGTAAGGGGCCATCCACCCATGAAAATATAGAGAAAAATCTACCATTATAATGGGATGAATCTTCTTCTATGTCATAGAATAATAAAAGAATATTAAATCCCAAAAACCATTGGGATTTTTGATGATAAAAAAATTAATTACCTGAGAAACTATAAATAATAGATAACAAAGGTATGAATTTAAATTAGGAGACTCAATATACAGATGTATTAACAAAAAAACAAGATTTAAGGGAGATATAAATCATCGAGATCCTAAATTCATTAAAAAAACCTTGTTTTAAAATCAATATGAATGAAAAAAATCGATTAAAAACATGTAACATAATTAGAGATTACCTATTTGAAGTGGATGAAAAATATGACATGAATGTAGATCCTCGGTTGGGAATAATGGTTTAAACGTTAGGAATAATAAGATACCAATATTTTAGGGAAAATAAAAACACAAAAAAGAATTGATGCTGAAAATTATCAATAAGTTATCCTTTATATATTTAATCTTATAGAACAAAAAATGCATTGAATTAGGATAGATCAACTGTTGGGAAGAATGTTTGTAGGCTGGGAAAGAGGGGATCTTTGGTTGAGTGAATCATGCAGGCGGAGGGGGAATATAGAGGCTTGGATGTATTTGGGGCCAAATTTCCTCACAGTTTAAAAAAAAAATATTGTGAAACCTTAATAGAAAGGACTATATCCCAATAGTTTCCTAAAATCATTAGGAAACTAGCCTTTAAATATCCCTATAGTAATTGTTTTCAAATAACATTGATATAGGTACGTCGTTATTGAGTGTATTTATAGTAGTGAGATAAATCATCTCTGATAGTAACAAAGTGTGTTGACTTCTTAAGGTGAATGATTACTACCTATAGTTACCTCATCATAAAAGATAAGATAAACCATAAATTTTACCAATAACATTAATCATATTTCCAAAACGTATGATAGAATTCCTCCTCAAATAACTATGTGACTAAAATAGATACAAAACCAAAGGGTTTTTTTTACATACATGTTTCCTAAAATTTATATATTATTGATAAATTCTTATCATGTAAAACCATAAGATGGGTGTATATGAATTTGAACACAAGCTCAAAATTTATATTATAAACCCCTGACGGAATCCTTAATAGTTATGTATATCTTACACGGAGACATATATGCTTATAAAAATAATTAATCCTTTATTCCTTAAATAATATATTTTCTTATGCAAAATCATTTCTATTAGATATTGGGTTAAACCATGTACCAATACAATATCAAATATGATTTTATTATTCCATAAGTTGTGTAGCGAGGGTTATGAAATGATTAAAATCACATGAAATTTCACTAAATTTTTATTAATTATATTCTCATAGAGAACTATTATATAAAATAAAATATGAAATTACCTACTTGGGATTGGAGGACATGGGTACCCTAACTATCACAATTCACGTCAACTACTGGGATTGCATAAACATTCTTTTTTTCCTTTTTCTTCATAGTTTGTTGTGGCTAATAATCCTTATTCTACATTTGATTGGGTAATTGATTCACACATTTCCCATAATCCCCTCATTAGAATCATTGGAGTGTGGGTGGTGCATTCTGTGTATCATTATCTATATGTGAATCATTATCTAACTTCTTCAAATCAAATTAGAATTCAATTTTCAGATGGCCATCCCATCCACACACAAACATTTATTATTTCCATAAATTCAGTTTCCTTTATTTTTCTTCCCAAATATTAAGAATAATATAAATATCATCTTCTTCTCTCATTGGTTTTTATACTTTCCTTGGAATTACATTTTTATCTTCTTATTGGAACCATTATATTGATATGTAAATACAACCCCCTTTATACTTTGATAGCACATAGAATAATCTCTCCATATCTAATGAAGTATATTATGTGTAATTCCAATCAGAAATATTGATTTATGACACTAATGAATCGATCAAAATTAAATCATGGTTTGATAATAATACTAGATACATACCTCACAAGTCTAGTAATTTTTTCATTATATGCAGTAACAAATTCATCATCCTTTTTCTTCATCATAAGAAACTCCTACACCATATTTATATGGTGAATAAAAAGAAAGTACTTATTTGAAAAATTAATTCATAAACTCATTTATATTCATGGAGTAAATTTCATCTTGTTCCCTTGGATTCTTGATGAGAGTCCCCCATTGATCAGTTTTGAATTCTAAATGATAGACAACCAAAATGAAATTTTTATGTTTCGAATACTAAAAAATGGATAATATCATTTAAGTGGTATTTATCCATCGTTATCAACCTATGGAATAGTATATACATTGATGTTAGGTGTATGTCTTCTCATGGAGGACCCGATAGAATGTTGTTCCCACCTTTTTAGAAGAAATTCATGATTCAAGGATTACAAATGTTGTGTGAGAATAAAAATTAGATTTTCATTCCATATCCCATGAAATTTAGTTTCTCTAAAGGAAAATAGTTTCATTTACCATCATATTTAGAATTGAAATGATTTCCTTGGTTTTATCAATCTATTTAATCCAAAAATCATATTGTGATACATATTAGTCATAGTGGGGAACCAAATAGTCCTATAAAATATCTTATAGGATGTCTAAGTCATGAATCCTTATTTATAATCTAGTACACCGTAGATTGATCCTATAAATTCATAGTAGTCATCTAATTAAATACTTTATGATACATTGTAAATAGTTTGTGAATTTATAAAGAAAATCTCATAGGAGTCTCAAGCAGTTGTATTGTAAGGACAATTGTCTTGTACTAATTGAAGATCATGTCCATATCAATTCACCCCTTTATATTTTTTTACACCTAGCTACCTTTGTGATAGATAAACATACACCTGTAGTTTCTAGATAAGGATTTAATTTCTCATAACTCACTCATTATATCCATTAAAAATTTATAGGACATTTTTATATACATTGATTCATTTATTGAATTATTCCAAATCATATCCTTATAGTTATCAGTAATGTTTTCTCATCCTATTTTCCAAAGGTTATATAATCCTATCCTCTGATAGTAACTACAAAGACTGAATATTTTTATACAAAATTATTTCATATTTTTAGATGAGTATTCATTACATTACATACACATTCCCAAGGATCTTAAAGGTGTAGTGCCTTTTGAAACATGGACACAAAAACAACTAGTCCATAAGTGAGTTGTTCCGTATCCCTCTATATTCTTCACAATTAGAGACATTTTTATACATATAATACATAAAAACATTCTTCATATCATGGGGAAAGGAACATAAGAAAGGTTAAGCTCATATTTTTAGTAATGGTAAAGAAGAAAGATATCAATATAGAATGTGTATATGAGTATGAAAATATGATAATACCATATAAAAACCATACCTTACATATAAAACATAATAAACATGATTCAAGAAATAATTCATGGTGTTTCATAAGACATGAATCATAATGGAATCAATGAATGTGATCAATGATAACATAACATTTTCATAAGAGATATATTGGTTTTATATACATAATCATAGAAAATATTATGTTATGGCTACCCACCAAGAAAAATATAACATGTTAGTCTTATTATAAACACCAATATAACTTTTATGGGATGTGTATAAACTACCATATATCATCTTTTAGGATTGGGATAACCTACCATGTACCCTATTTCAGTCTTGTGATAACCTCCCAGGTACCCTCTTTCGGGCTTGGGATATCCTCTCATGTACCTTTTGGGCTCATATTACATCAATTATTATCAAATTCATTGGAGGGAGATATTGGTCACATACATAACATGTTTAACGTTATATATATGTGTACCAAAATATAATAAAACATTAATTATATCAAAATCCATGAAATGATAAATGTTTCATAACAATTTCATTAATTCCTCAAAGCATAACATGTGGAAGAGGAATATGGTTTCATATAAAAACTATCATGATAATTCATATGGAATAGAATTAGTTTTCATAAAAAATTTTTTATCATAAAAAAAAATTCTTGAGAGAGAGTAATAGTGGTATATCTATGGTTCATATATATAATAAATCATAAGTAACATCAAACGATTTCACCATGGATGGAAAATTATTTTGAAATAAAAATAACATGGAACGTTTCATGAGGAAAATATCTATTCCTTGAAAATAAAAATATTAAATCTAAAAATTCATAAAATATTTAAGAAATATTTTCCTTTGAAAATTAACATGAATAGTTATAATTTATGCTTCCAAGAAAATAATGGTCATGATGGTAGGAAATTCCATTCATGGTATACATAATAAAAAAAATATTCCTTTAAAATATTTTTGTAAAATCCAAATGGACATTTTTTTTGGAAATTGATATAAATATTAATTTGAAAAAAATTTGTAAAAATTGAAACTTTGGTAAAAACTATTTAATAAGAAATTTCAAGAATTTATTATAAATTTATAATGTTTTTTAGAAAACATGGATTTAGAAGAAAAATGGTTTTCGACTGAAGAGAGAAATAAATACGATAATAATTGAAAACATCATGTTGTACTATTGAGTATATAAGTAGAGGATAAGGATGTGGAAAATTTATAAAGAAAAAATAATGGATAATAAACATCATGATTTTCATTATAGATAGATCATAATAATTCATTGTTTGAATCTTAATAAAAAATCCCAATAAATGTTGAGAGTGTAACAAATAAAATCTAACCACTTTGGTAAATATCAATCATAATCCCCAAGAATGGATATCATTAAATAAAACATATAATAAAATTAAAAGATTAATATTCATGGCATAAAATGTAAAAGGGGTATTATATACACATCATAGAATAAGATAGGTTCATAACATAAAATAGGTCCCCAAGAAAGAAATTTTATTGAAAACCCCATATTGTTTTGGTAACTTCTAAACCACGAACAATGAAAAAGAGATTCTAAAATGGATATGTAAATCACCATAATTTTATTGATAATAATAAAATACATTCATGGATATTATATTCATCACATAAAATAAATAGGTGGTGTATGTGACATGTGTCTCACAGAAGATAAAAAATTGAGATGGAAATCCCCTACCATAAGTCTCGAATTACTTTTTAAACATTCTAACCTCCTATATAATAAATATAAGTTTAATACTAATATTTTATAGAACCATACATATATGTATAATATCAAACTTTTTTTTTACTTATTTTCACATATGTGTCTCCATTTTTATGTATTTATTCTATTTATTTTTATTTGATCTTTATTCCTTGGGTTACCTTTGAGTTTCTTGAGAAAAATTGAAAATCTATATTTGGAAGAGGGTGGTGCACAACTTGAACATGGTTGTGGGAAACTATATGTGATTCCAAAGAACATTTTTCCAATGTGTTTTGTTTTTTGGATAGAGATAAATCACATGACTAGTGAATGGTTTTTCAAACCGTGTGACTAAGCATGAAACATGTCCCTACTGGAAAGTAGGAACTGCCCAGCTTCCACGTGGTTTAGAAAACTATGCAGGCTAACCATGTGGCCTATCCAAGTAATTAAAATTTTGATATTTACATTTTTTATCATTTTATATTTATCCCCAAATCCACCCCTATAATTCCCACACATGATTTATAGCTATAAAAATCCTCCAATCCTCCCTACTTCTCCTTTGGTCCACCATTTTTAGGTGTATATGGTTGGAAATATTCATTATTAATTAAGAAAGTTACTTCTTTCTTTGTTTTTTCACCTTTCTAAGTTTTGTAAAACTACTTCTGGTTGTTTCATATATCCAGAAGGTTGGGGGATATTTTTAGCATTAGATCATAATTATTAGGGTTCTATGTAGATTCTTTATGTTCATTATTTCCTTTATTGGGTCTTCTTGTGGTACAGTTGTTGGATTCCACCAGATTCTAAAAATTTCTACACTTGAGGTTCGTGGCTCCATGCTTAAACATAATTTTATGACTTTTATATGCTTTAATGAGAGTTCAAAGAGTATTTATGATTATATTTGAGGCGAAAATGGAGTTTTTGATAGTTTTTGATATTCTTATGGGTTGAAAATGGATTTTATAAAATAAATTGGATATATTTTAACTGTGAACTTTTTTTTTTAAATTGAATGTGTTTTATCAATTATGAATGATTTTTAATAAATTATTCAAGTGGTGTGAAACATGTTTTAGAATGTTTTTGGTGTGCATTGGGGTTATTAAAGAGGTATTGGGTTGCAAAATGATGGTTTCAAATGTTTGTAATATTTATTAGCTTAAGATTCTATGAATATAATGTGTTATGTGATATGTGGAATGTGAATTGAGAAGGAAGGGAAACCTGGGTAACTAGGTAGGAATACTAGGAAAAGTACACTAGTTGACTCAGAAGTGGTTCATCCCATATTCAAATAACAGGGTTGATGATACAACACTAACTAAATGATAACGTTTATTGGAGACCACAAGGCGCACGAGGTGCACTGTCATAGTGGATAATGCATGATAACGTTATTGGTAGTGGTTACTATACAAATTTTCAATGAGATATGATGTACCTAGTGTCCCAATTCTAGCTGCTTCTAAGAGGGTTTTCCCATGACATATTCCCCTTTAGGGATATTGTCCTTACTATCGACATAGAGAACACATAGCTGGTTATTTAAAAAGAAAGCATATTTTCTTTAAAAAAATTCCCGTAAAAAATTCTACTTTTCATTTTATAAAACATGCATGTTTATATATCTTATAATGTTTATATCATAGAATCTCTTTGTTTGGTGGAATCCTACTATGATTTGGATGACACCCAACTTACACCTTTGGGTGTAAGTAAACTTGGTTATGATTTACCTAGGTAAAGGAAAGATGTTTGGATATGGTGGTTTCTTATAATGATGGTTTTCGTTTGAAGGTGTTATGGTTATGGCTTCAGGGCGATGCTCCTCTTATTGTAGGGTGGGTTTTGGGATAGTATCTTGTTCCCATTTGTTTTAGTACATTTTTATTTAGTTTAAATGTAGTAAACATTGAATCTAAATACTATTATTCTTTGTTTGGTTAAGTTTATCAAGTATTGTTTTATTCCATATAGTTGGTTATTTCTCATTATGGAAATGGGTGAAATCATTCCCACGTTGTACTATTGATACTCATTCACATGTTGATAGCCTATGGGGATAGGGAAAACCCTTTGGTCCATTCCATGGACTTGGTCATGTTTCAGGTTGAATATCACTTGAGATTGATTCGTGAAAAAAATGGTATCATAGTTGGTCATAGTCTTTTGGGTTGTGATAATTTGGATAATTATGAATAGACAGAAGCTTGGATTATCGGGGCATGAGGATCTTGTCATGAGCAGTGTGCGTAGACAACACACCTACTAATCAATCTTAAGTCGCCATGGGATGTCGATATTTTAATTGACTTCTTCTCTAGGTGAGGCATACTGAATTCATAATGTGTATGAACACTAGGTGGAAGAGGAATGTTTTGGTTCTTATGTTATTGTGTTGAGAATGAGTTGTTTGGATTTATAGATTTTTGTTATTTGATGTTATTGCAGATAACTTTCAAAATTATTGTGTTAATGATTTCCCTTGGGGTTATTTCCTCTTTTGGAAACATGCCTCGCCGATGAATTCAGGTACAACTATGGGAAGTGTCCAGAGAGTGTTATCCCTCACCAATTAATCAGATGACTGTATAATATATTGTTTGGGAAATCCGTGATTTGGGTAATGGTGTGGCCTCTTTTCTTAAAGTGGTTAGATAAGCTGAACCATGTCTTGGAATGGAAAAAGTATTAAGAGTTCCTTATGGAATAGCCTCATCCTTTTCGAGGGAGCAGAGAACCTCAGGAAGCAGAAGAATGGATTAGGAATAAAGAACATATGGTTGAATTTCTATAAAATATTGGGGATGTTAGGTGAACTGGGATTCATTGTTACCAGAAGGCCCCATTTGGAGGTTGTGGGACTCAATGGTCCAAACTTGAATGCATGGGAAGATGAAATTGAAATACTTATAGACTATTTTCAATGATCAGTATTGTTCTGAAGTGTTAGAAAAATTTCGATCCTTATAATTTATGGATCTTGTTCATGGTGAACTTTTTGTGATGGATTATTCCATCCATTATGTTGATCTTGTTTGGTAGCCACTCGAGATCATTTCCCACAGGCAGATGAAGGCTCATAGGTTTGAAAGGGAGGTGCATCCATATATCTATTATCATGCCTTTCTGTTCAAGATGAAGTGTTATGCTGAAGTGGTTGACCATGATTGAATGTTAGAGATTGATCATAACCTAATATATGGTCCCTATGAGGCTATTTCAGCAATGGGTTGTGGTAGTTCATTAATGAAAAAGAGGAAGTGGGATGAGTAGGAAGAAGCAATATGGAATTTCAGTCCATCCTTCTCGGTAGTAATCATCTATGGCTTCTGAGGCTTGGTCAGTTGGGTGCCATCAGTTTAGGAAGGATGGAAACATTTGAACTGCATTCACATATCCTCCAATACCTCTTAATCATTACAATTTTATGGGACACCTGCAGCACATTTTCAATGTGACAGATCCTTATCATAGTGGTACATGATCTGTAGCATCAAGAGGGATATTAGCTCAGTCAGAGCCATCAAAGATAGTGGGATCTCGATTCGTAGGTCATAAAGTCATGGATAGATAATCATATGGGCACAGTCAGTTCAGGGTGGAGCTACATGATAGTGGTTGTTCATATGATAATGTTGATATTAGGCTGCTACATGTGGAACTTCAAGCACTATCAGAATCAGTTATGGGACGTTCAAAAATCTGAGGTATTGTTTTCATTCCATCATCATTGGATGTATTTTTTTGATACTGGTGATTCTATTACATTTATATTTGCATGTACTATGATTCTTTAATTCTACCAACTCAGATCATAACTAATGATATGGAGTTCCTATCATTGTTGTGTTAGGAGAACGAGTAGGGTTCCAGGTGTCCCACTTGTGCACTCACTATGTCAAGGGTCAAGGTAAAATGGGATTTTCTCATTTTGGAAATAGAACTCATTGATGTGGTCCTAGGTATGGATTGGATGGGGTACTTTTATTTTCACTATGATTTTTATAAATAGTGGGTGAGTTTCATGGCACATAATGGGAGCAACACAGTTTTTTCATGGAGAATGAAATCCTAAGTCGGGTCGTGATGGACCTCCACATTTGAAATTGGGTAATCTCATTTTTCAATAATCATCACTCATATGGGAGGACAACGGTGAGACTTCCAATGGTGATTTGCCTCATATAGTGGATGAGTTCCTAGAGGTATTTCTAGAGATATTTACAGGATTTCCTCCGGAGAAATATGTGGAGTTCCCTATAATTTTTTCATTGGGAACACATTCAATATATCTTCTTCTATACCACATAGACCCCACCATGTTTATGGAATTAATGGTACAACTGGAAAATTTGGAATCCAAAGAATTCATTCTGCAAAGTATATCACCTTGGGTCGCACCCATCCTGTTTACATAGAAGGCTGTTGGATCCATCTAGTTGTGTATTGATTACCCAAAGCTGAATAAGGTGAAAATAAAGAAAACAAATCACTTTCCCCACATTGATAATATTTTTGGTCTGATAAAGGGGGTGAGGTGGTTCATTAAAATTGATATTCTCTCTGATTATCACAAAGTCTCTAGGAGAGAGGTAGATGTCTCAAAAATAGATTTCTGAAGCATGTAAGAAAATTTGGAGTATATGGTCATGAATTTTAGGTTGAAAAATTTTCTACCTATTTTT
Organism: Viscum album; assembly: GCA_963277665.1. Lineage (NCBI taxonomy): Eukaryota > Viridiplantae > Streptophyta > Magnoliopsida > Santalales > Viscaceae > Viscum > Viscum album. The sequence continues at coordinate 1,374,929,881 of OY728129.1, read as the reverse complement.
ATGATGATTAATGACATAGTGTTTCAATAGTATCTAAATTCTGTTGTCGTGGTATTTGAGGAAGAAATCAGGGTTTATTTAGATTCTGAATGAGAGCACGTACGGAATTTGTTGATCATATTTGTCACTATTCAGGGCCATTGTCTTAATGTGAAATTTTCTAAGTGTGACTTCTAGATTAAAGATGTAAACTTTATTGTCCATGTGATATCATCACAAGGGGTTTTGGTGGACCCTGAGATGATCAGTCGATAGATGTCATGAGGGTAGCTGAAGAATATTTTTGAGATCAGGAGCATTTTGGGCCAAAAAATAATTATAGGCTGTTCATTTGGTATTTCTCTTGGATGGATTCTCCCATGACCACAGTCACATTGAAAGAGGTGATGTTTGAATTGAGCCTATAATGCTAAGAATTCATCAAGGAACCAATGTGTTGATTGACTACAACCACAATTTTGGTATTACCAGAATCTTGGAAAGGTTAAGTGGTTTATAGTGATGCCTTTAAAATAGGTATTTGGTGTTTATTAATAAAAAATTATCATGTGGTTGAATATGTTTTTGCCAACTCTGACCATTAGAAAATAATTACCCAACCCATGACGTGGAATTTTCATCTGTGACGCATTATCTAATGACGAGGTATCATTAAAATTTTTTAGTGAGGAATTTGTGGTTTATTCTAATCATAAGATATTATCCTATATTTTCCCTAAGGATGATTTGAACTTGAGTTAGTGCCATTTGGTGGAGTATTTGGAGGGGTTTGAATTTGATATAGTTTATACCCCATGAAAAGGGAATGTTGTGGTGGATTCTTTGACCAGAAAAGTGCAAATGAAATCCTTGAGGATGTTTAGTGATGAGTGGATGTTTATGTGTCTTTTCCCCTATTTTACTTGGAGACCAGGAAGCAGAGTGGATGTGTTTTCCTGGCCAGCATTCAATTTTCTCATTCCCTTCTAGAGATGATTCAACACGAGCATCTTGGTGATATGTTTTGCCAAAAGTCCACACAATCCCTTCATTATGGGGAGACACCTGGAATTTTTTCATTGTATCTCAAGATATTTTTATGCTTTAAGGATGGATTCAGGGTGCTGTTGTCTCTGAGGAAGTTGGTGATGCAGGATAGCCACCACTCATAGTGTGTTGTCCATCATGGATCTACCAAGATGTATTATGATGTGTTCCAGTAGTTTTGGTGGATAGGTATGAGATGAAATTTGGATGACTTCATATCAAGGTGAAATACATGACCTTAGGTAAAAGAATAACGTTTAAGGCCCTCAGGTTTTCTTCAGCTACAACCCATTCATACCAGGAAGTGGGATGTGATTGAAATGGACTTCATTGTTGGATTTCCTCATAAACATTGGGGAATAATTCTCTATGGGTAGTGATCAAAAGTATGACCAAATCAACCTAATTCATTCTGATTAGATATTTATCCAAATTAGATGAGTTGGGAGAGTTTTATATCCATGAGATAGTGAGGTTTCATGGTGTGACATTAGAAGTCATTTTTTATAGGGACCCATATTTATCATTATGGTTTTTGTACAACCTTCAGAAGGAAATGGGGTCATGGATTAAGTTAATCATGGAATTTCATCCTCAAATGGATGGTTATACGGAGCAGAAAAATCATGTTTTGTAATACATGGCACAATCATGTGCTTTAGAATTCAGGGGGTTATGGGATAGGAATTTGGGATGGTTGAATTTTTAATACAACAGTAACAACAAATTTTTGATTCATATGGCTGCCTTTGAGGTGCGATAAGGTCAGCCGTATTAGTCACCTTTATCTTGGGATGAGTTGGGTAAAACCGTACAATTAGGACTAGGTTTAGTAAAAGATACATATTTGGAGTTAAATAAGACTTGGTAGTGTTTGATGATAGTTCATAGTCCCTTCAAATCTTATTACTAGTATAGATGCTCTGATCTTGAGTTCTATGTCGGTGACCAGCTGTTCTTGAAAGTGGCACATTGCTTTGGTCATTTCCACATGAGAATGAAAGGGAAGATAATGCTAAGGTATGTTAACCTTTTTGAGATTACCCAGTTAGTTGGTAAGTTGGAAAACATGTTGGAATTTCCATCATATTTAATCTAAATTCATAATGTGTTTAACATCTCCCAGTTGAAAAAGTACAACCTGGATCCATCCCATGTGTTGAATTGGGAAATGTTAGAGTCAAAGACTTACTTATCTATGTTTGAACAACCAATATGAATTGTGGATTCCCATGAGATGGATCTTTGAGTTAATTCTATTCTGTTGGTCTATATTCTTTGTAATCCTGGAAATTATGAGCATGATACATGTGAGCAAAAGTTATAGGTTGAAAAAGTGTATCATTTTATACTCTAATAAAGATTCCAGTTCACTTTTCAGGGATGGATTTTTTTCATGGTGGGAGTAATTATCACATCAATTTATTCATATTCAAGTATTTATTGTATTTATTTTGATCATGAATTTATAGATTGGGTTTCCTTTGATATTATTGACAAAAATGTAATATTTGGATTTAGTAAAGGGTGGCTCATGGATTGCGCATTGATAGGGGAAACCATACACCTTTCCCAGGAAACCGTGTGTTATGGTGTCATTTTTTGAAAGTTCTAAATCACATTGTGAGTACATTATTTGTGAAACTATGAGACTAACAATACGAAATGTCCCTGGTGGAATGTGGAGATTTTGTAGTTTCTACATGGTTTTAAAAACCATGTGGGAAAACCCTGCATCCTATCCAAGTCATTAAATTTTTTGATATTTACCTTTTTTCCATTTTTGGATTTAACCCCAAATCTACTCATCTTCTTCCCCACTCAGGATTTCCAACCTTATCTTTTAAATTAACACTTAGTTTTCCTATTTAATTTTTTACTTGTGTAAAAAATAATTTAATATTAAAAGGGTGAAATATTTACTTATTTGATATAAAATAGACCATAAATAAATAAATTAGATCATTTTATACCATATCATAATTTCTATATATTTTTAAAAATTTCATTATATTTTTCATTAATTTAATAAAACATTACTTTGATAAACAACCAATAGTTTACAATTTAACAATATTCAATTCATTGATTTTTATAAAACATTAATATAAGAAGATACCATTAAAGAAATATTTTATTATATTACTAATAGGTAAATTTCATTTAAAAATTTAATTATAAAGATTAATTTGGAAAAATTATATTTATTTTAACACTTTTGATAATATTTATTAGTTATTTATATTAATAAGATAATAAGTATATCAAATTTGTGTAATTATTTAATATACTTATATGATGAATAATTTAAAAATAAAATACTATGATGAAAATAAATTTACAATATTTCATTAGAATATTTTTATATTAATTTACCTTCTGAAAAAAATATTATTTAAGAAGTTATACTTATTAAATTATGAAGGAGTCAACTTTAACATCACTTTTAATTAAATAATTTAAGTTCTATATTCCAATCTATAAGGCTCCAAATGGTCAATAACTCAAACATATATTATTATGAGTTTTATATACTCACCCAATAGGATTTTGTTTTGTGTTTGAATATTTTAATGGGTATTATTATTTTAATAAGAACTATATTATTGATTTTTTATCAATTAAATAATTTCATCATCATTAATGTTTATGTTATTAAGGTAATTAATTATTTCATAAAAAATAAAAAAAATACCATGAAAAATAAAAACATTTTTGATTTATAATTCATATTTATAATAAAAATTATCTTTTGTATGACTTTCTATAAAAATGATTTATTTACTAAAATTTCATGGAGAAATATTTAAGTTTTCTTTATATAAAATAAATTAAATGTCCTAATATCATCCAAGTGGATTCTAATCGATACTATTTCGACCCAAGGATGATTTATGATATATAAATCATACAATAATATTAATTCAAGTATTACAATAATTTTATTATAGTATTCTCACCCCTAAATACATTGTGAACCTTTTAACTGTATCAATAAAAAATACCAATGTTACTATTCATAATGCCCAACAATAAAATAAATCTATTAAAAAATTTGGACCTTACAATTGAAAATATTGATTCTATTTTTAAAAAATCAAAACATATAGTTTTTATAAATTAATTTAATATTCATTTCATTGTCGGAATGAGAGAATGAGTTTTTATAAGTTAAAAACACCGAAAAAATATTGAAAATTTTTTACATCTAAATTCAATTTAAAATTAACACTAATGACATACATTGTATTTAATGATAAAATTATATTATATTTATAACTTAAATATATTAATCATTATAATTTAACCATATAAATTATTTGGGTGGGGAAATTGTTTTCACATAAAATTTAATGTATTTCTATAATTCATCAAAATGTGAAAGTTATCATAAAAATAGAAAAAACTCATCAAAAAGTAAATTTGTTTATCCCGATTAAAAATAAAATGTTTATATTGCCATATAAAAAATATTAATGTGTCAAAATATTAATTTAAAAGGGGTTCTCTGTTAAAAGGTGGAGAATTACCCTTTTAATAAATATAAGTCTTTATACATTAAATATGGTATATTCATATCCTATGATAAAGTTATCCACTGGATGAATTTTATTAAGTATATATATTTTATTGATTTCATTTACTAATAGTAATTCCCCTAAGAAATACACAAATATATAATTGATTTATATTTTTTATACATTTTCATAAGTTGGTTATATTTATTACCTCTAACCAAACATATAGGTTATAATGGTTTTTTTATTTTATGTGCATCTCATGGTTCATTTAAACTAATGATTGCAAGCAATGTAATCTATTGAATAAAAATTATCAAGAGAAAATATTTCATTAAAACATCAAGGTTTTACATTCTTCCCACCTTAAACTGAATTTCACCATCAAAATTAATCACTTGGATAAAAATTGATGAGGATACCTATGACTCATCACATCCTAAAGTTCCTATATATCTTCCTTATATTAGTGGTTATTACATAATATTTTAACCAAGGGGGTGGTCTTCTTTCATAGAAATATTTATCTATGATCCATAAACTATATTGGTTTTTCATCGTAAAAAATATCTTTCTCCAACAGTATGAATGTTGAGTTTAGTACAAGTGAAAGATCAGGTATGTATATTATCATAAGAGACACAAGGAACACATATTGAACATGAGAGAGATTCGATGGAAGCATGAATCGATAAGCTACCTTTCCAACACAATCCAAAATTTCAAAAGGACTGATATACCTTGTCTTTATCTTTTCCTTGATTACAAATCTCATTACTCTCTTCCAAGAAAATATGCATGGATACACCTTGTCACCAAATTCAAGCCCTAGGTCTTTTTTTCCATTGTATGCATAAATATTTTTCCCACACTGAGCTAATCTTATTTTTTGTTGAATATATCTGACTTTTTTCCATTACATCCAGAAGATCAGGTCCTAATATATTTATCTCCCCAACTTCATAACATAATTTTAGAGTTCTATACTTACTTCCATAGATTTCTTCGTAAGGATACATCTAAATACTAGTGTGAAATATATTGCTATAAAAAAATCCCCCCAGAGGTAGTTGTTGATCCCAAGATCCTTTAAAATCTATTGAAAATCCTCTCAACATGTCTTTTATAGTTTGAATTGTTCTCTCAGAATTCCAGTCTATCTGATGATGAAAAGCACTGCTGAAACTGAACTCTATATCTATGGCCTACTGAAGACTTCACCATAACTTTGTGGTAAACCTGGGATCCCAATAAAATATAATGTAATTTGTTACCCCATTCAATATTACCACATACATTACATATACCCTAGCTTGATGATCAAGAGATAAATCCTCTCTAATAGCAATGAAGTGTGACGAATTGATAAGGTAATCAACTATAACCCATATAGCTTTATGGCCTTTAGATATTTTGGGAAGTCCGATGAAAAAGTCCATAAAGATGATTTTCCATTTCTATTCAAGTATGGTTAATGGTTGTAACATTAACTTAGACTTATTTATTTCAGCCTCAACTTACAAACAATTCATTCACTGAATGAAATATTTCACAACATATATTTTCATGCCATCCCACCAGAAATAATCTTTCAGGACCTTGTACAACTTTGTTCTTACATTTTCTATAGAGAATGAATAACTATAGGACTAATCCAATATCTCTATCATTAATTCTGGTATGGTAGGAGTATGAACCTAATTCTATAACCTTATTATTCCATCACAATTAAGGCTGAATTTCGGCAAAAAATTCACCGACTTTTGTAGCTCTACATCTTCCTTCTAAGCCTCTTTAATGTACAATTGCATCGATAGTTGAACATTAAATTGAAAATGATAATATTTATCCCATTACTTTAAAATTTCAAGATCCATCCTTTACCAATTCAAAAAAGTTGGATATTTTGTGATCCTCAACATGGATAGGCTAGCATGGCCCTTTCAACTCAAAAAATTTGCCACCTTGTTCTCTTTCCCAAGGGGTTAATTTATTGAGTAGTCGTAATATTTAATCAACTCCAACCATATTTTTTGGCTCATATTCACCTTATTTTTAGTGAAGACATAGTTTAAACTTTTAGTATTAGGATACTAAATTTACATGTGATAGATTTCTCATGATATTCTATCCCACAAACTAAGATAACATGGAATGGTGTAATGTAAGTCTGGATGAAATAATTTGAGTAAAGATTTAATGATATTAAGAAGAGGCTAATAACTACTTATATACTCACACTACACTCAAGTAGAGAAGGGTTTTTTCATATAAAATGATGATTCTGTAAACAAATTAGGTCTTATATTCATGATAAATGAAGATGTGATAAACAATACCTCAGATATGTTACAAACCCATGAGAAAAACTACCTGACTAAATCTAGATTTAGAATATTTGATATATGATTTAAATTTTTTCATTATAAACTCAATGGTGATAAGTGTGACATATATATGAATAATAAGTTTTAAATGCATATATTCACATATAAAGAGCTCAACACATGTTAATGAAGGTTGGATAATATGATCAAGGACAATGATTTATCTCTAACCTACTATCCTAGAAAATAGAATAAGATAGATAATGATCTTAGTTAAAATTATAATGGTACACTATCCATGATGTAAATTGATAAATATACTATCTTCATGGATATATAAATGATAAATATAGATATCATAATGGTAGGTATGATGTACTACCTCTACAAAATTATTTCTCATCCATATATTCATGATAAGTTCAAATAGACTCAAATGAACTATTTGGATCATAAAAATTAGTTGAATTCAAAAAATTAAGGGAATAGTCATGAATTAAGTATTGATAAATATTGATTCTTTTAGTTTTCCACTAGAATTTTTATTCCTTCATTAGGTATGATAAATAAAGAGATATTATAAAGTGAAAATCACTCATCTTTATCTATCCATCTTAGAAGTACCAAATGTACCATGATCTTTGAAAGAACTTATAGTGGGAAAACATTAAGAAGAAGATTTCTATGTATAACACACGGGGCTTGGTATGTCACCATGTTAATTTTGAGTGACAGAAGACTAAGGGGATGATGTAACAAATTCACATGTTCATCCAGAAATGGGAGAACATCACCATGGGATTTTCACTGATCTCCTGAAGATATTCAAAGGACGAAATGTGATACAGATTTTGGTGGATTGAATCACTATGAATGTAAACCTCACCGATATTTGAGAAGATGTTTTCATTGACCCACATTCTATGGTATATGTAAAATAATTAGTGACGCTACATAGGGAACTACTTTTGGTCATATTTGTTTAATATTCACGGTTCACCTCTAAATTCATTAATTTTATCCAACATACTTGGACTATTTTATTAAACTCTAGTATGACCTATCACCCCAGAATTTATGGCTAATATGGAATTAATACTTACGTACGTGAGGAAATATTGATAAATTTCTCAATATAATTTAACGGGGGATGATATCAATATCTTTAACTTATTGAGTTATCAAACAACAACAGCTTCCAATCAAGAATGCTAATTTCCCCATATGAAACTCTATATGGAAAGAAATTTTGAACACCAACATGTTAGGATTCAGATGATGGATGAGGTCTCTATAGACTTGATCTTGGTAAGTGGTTCCAAATATGTTTTATCCACCCATCAATATATAAAAGCTTCTTAGATTTGACATAAGAGATATGTTAACAGCCATTGAATGGATCTGATGTTTGAAGTTGTGGTGATTTGTTTGCATTAAATATATTTATGGAACTATTGCATGAGTTTTGTAATGAAGGTAAAGAGCAACCCTATGAATATTATCTCATTGGAGATTCTTGATCGCATACGAGTTGTGGACTCATGACAAACACTTACATCAAACCTAGATCAACTCCATGATGATTTCTATTTATCTCTAATGAGGAATTACATACAACATCTTGTAAATGTACAAAATTAATGGTGTTTCATCCAGAGAATTAAATATAATATTATAAGTATCCAATGAAGATCTTGGATTATAGTGTTAATGTTCTATGAGACATGTCTACTCACCTTGATAAATTGATTTGAAAAAATCAAAGTTATGAGGGGACAATGAGGGAACCTAGGAGGAAATGAAATATAAGTAATCTAATCTATTTTCAGATAAGGATTTGAGTTTAGAAATTACGTATGAAACTTATTAATGGGGGAAGAATTTAATATGCTAATGTTTTAAATATAGTTAATTTTCATTCATAATAAATAATGATTATCATAATTAAGTATGTAATATAGTTTAAACATATGAATTGGTTAGCAATTTGTTTCATTAAATGGTTCTTTTTTATAGTATAAATATATCCATGGGAATTATAAATATTTAAATGTTTAAATAAACATTAAAAATAAAATTAAAATACTTTGAAAGTTTTGATGAATTGATCCCTAAAAATCATTAGTGGGATTAAAAACAGTGTAAAAATACAAAATATGAGTAACACAATCAAAATTTAATAAAATAAAAATATAGAACATTAAGCTAAATTGAGTTTAATGTTGAATGGATGAATAAATTGGTATTTATGGCATGTAATATGTCTATTTGAATAGTGATATGAATGCTGGAATCATAATAAGGTAATTTAGAATAGTAATCTAACAATTAGAAAAGGTAAAAGATAGTTAGAAATATTAAATTTGCCTCAAAATATTAAAATATAATATATATTATGTATATACTTAGTTATTTAATAAAATTTTAATATTATAATTCCAAAAAATAGATATCAAGATAAAAAACATAGAGAAACTATATGCACATTTTGATAAACATTATTTTAATATATTTCGTAAAAATCATAATATTCATTTTAATAATTAAAATGAACTATTTTATAAAATTATTTTGATAAAAATAATATGATTTTTATAATAAACACATAAAAATTTTCTAAGGGTTATTTTTTTGTAATTTTTGGAATTAATAAAATGTTATGTGAATAGTAAAAATACCATTTTGATTTAACCAATGTATTTTAGTTACCACATCCATGATATAATAATGAACTAAAAAATTATATAACTTGATTCTCAACAAAAACTGATTTAATAAGATAAATAATTTTAAAATATAATAATAAATTTCAAATCAGAAAAGTTTTTTCTTATGTCTAAAATGGTATAGTATTTAATTTAAAAAATTAATTTTTTTGAATTAACTTTTTGATAAACTGAGGAATTGGATTTAGGAAACCATTTAAAGTCCTAATATAATTTAATTTTATTAACTTATGGAATACATTTTTATAATATCATTATTAAAATTTATACTATGAAAACTATATTTTATTCGATATTTTCACTCAAAAAAACCCCTCATCTCAATAATAAATCCCTGCTCTCCCTATTGTTAGAAACTACATCTATCTTACTTACTAAATCCATATATATACATAAATTTCATCTAAAACCCCCTTATACTTCTTAGGATTGTTCTAGAGTCACTCAAATTCAAGTATTAAAGGATTATAAACTAATATAAAGGAAGAAACACCGTGAAGAGTGTAATGTTTTACAAACCTTTTCTCTGGGTTTCCTCTTATATTTCTCATTTTCTCAATTCCTTTCAAATATTAATCTTATAAGATTAATTAATTAATATTTTAACAATATATTAATAATGATCACATACTTTAATAATTATATTTTTAAGATATTTCATGACATACTTCTCCTCATCCTCCTTTGATAATGTTCTGTCAGTGATTGGGTAACAGCTTACAAGGAAATTTCAATATCTTTTTCTAATCACACCCTCCATGTATGGTTTCTATGAATTATATATAAATAAATAACATGTAATAAAATTTATTTTATGATTTTATAATTAATTTTACTTATTTATAAATAAACTTGATAAAATTTATGAAATTGAAACCATATGATATAATTTAATAAAAACATGATACCAAAAGGAGTCAAATTTAAATTTGAGTGTTATAAAATAGAACACAATAATTAAAATGGAATAATAATGGTATAAAAGAATATAATTCACATATCTTTTCATGTATTAACAAACATAATTGTATTATATAGAAGGTTTAAATGAGATGAAGTATAAAAATATTTATTTTAAGGGGATTATTTAAGATAAATATATATTTAGGTCATCTATTGTTTCAAGTTATTTTTCTTATGTATATTCTTCTAATTAAAAGAATTTTATTTCACTATTCATTACCATTTTGGTCAATATACGGGTTTCTACATTGTTAAAATGTTTTCTAACCTAATTGCAATAATTTTTTAAAATGAATTTATTTTCTAAAACATCCTATTAGATCCTCTCAATATTTTTATTCTCCACTCAAGAATACTGATATTTTATACCAAAAAAATGATGTACTATATTCTTTTTTAAACATAATGTTTATTCATAATTTTGTTTTGATATATCTATGAAATATATTACTTTTCTTGGGTTTATTTCATGGAAATAACTATTATATGTTCTCTTTTCTTGTGTCGGGAATGATAATGACCATTTTAGTATGTGATGTGAGGGTCAATAATTATATGACCCTTAAATTCCTTGGTTAATTTAATATATCTCATGATATTATGTGTATTATGAATGAACATGATGCCATATGTTTTCAAAATTATGAAGTTACGAAGGTGGAATGTTATTGTTTCATAATTATAACAATATCTCATTATATAAGGGATACTAGAGTTATTAATTAATAATGAAACAAATTATGAAGAGGAATTAGAATAAGAATGAAGTTTGAAATAATCAGTAAAGGAGATTACCTATTCTTCGACGTCATTCCCCTAAATCTCATCTTGGAGTATTATAGTTGGTATTTGAAGAAGACCATAAGCTCTATAATGTGAATAGTGAATTTGATAAGGTATAGGGTTGGGAATGGATGAGATTTAAGGCTAAATGTAATGTGAAGAGGTGAGGGTGGTGGTTCCCTTTTATAATTGATGTGAGGGGCACTTTAAGAAATTCCATAAATAATAATTTATAATAAAACCAAACCCTACCCAAAAACTTCCAAAATATCCCAATTTAAAATATGATATGTTATAGTGTTGTAATATCATAAAATAATAAATATTTGAAAAGTATTTCCATCAATTTAGACCTTATCTTTTAAATTAACACTTAGTTTTCCTATTTAATTTTTTTACTTGTGTAAAAAATAATTTAATATTAAAAGGGTGAAATATTTACTTATTTGATGTAAAATAGACCATAAATAAATAAATTAGATCATTTTATACCATATCATAATTTCTATATATTTTTAAAAATTTCATTATATTTTTCATTAATTTAATAAAACATTACTTTGATAAACAACCAATAGTTTACAATTTAACAATATTCAATTCATTGATTTTTATAAAACATTAATATAAGAAGATACCATTAAAGAAATATTTTATTATATTCCTAATAGGTATAGTTCATTTAAAAATTTAATTATAAAGATTAATTTGGAAAAATTATATTTATTTTAACATTTTTGATAATATTTATTAGTTATTTATATTAATAAGATAATAAGTATATCAAATTTGTGTAATTATTTAATATACTTATATGATGAATAATTTAAAAATAAAATACTATGATGAAAATAAATTTACAATATTTCATTAGAATATTTTTATATTAATTTACCTTCTGAAAAAAATATTATTTAAGAAGTTATACTTATTAAATTATGAAGGAGTCAACTTTAACATCACTTTTAATTAAATAATTTAAGTTCTATATTCCAATCTATAAGGCTCCAAATGGTCAATAACTCAAACATATATTATTATGAGTTTTATATACTCAACCAATAGGATTTTGTGATGTGTTTGAATATTTTAATGGCTATTATTATTTTAATAAGAACTATATTATTGATTTTTTATCAATTAAATAATTTCATCATCATTAATGTTTATGTTATTAAGGTAATTAATTATTTCATAAAAAATAAAAAAATACCATGAAAAATAAAAACATTTTTGATTTATAATTCATATTCATAATAAAAATTATCTTTTGTATGACTTTCTATAAAAATGATTTATTTACTAAAATTTCATGGAGAAATATTTATGTTTTCTTTATATAAAATAAATTAAATGTCCTAATATCATCGAAGTGGATTCTAATCGATACTATTTCGACCCAAGGATGATTTATGATATATAAATCATACAATAATATTAATTCAAGTATTACAGTAATTTTTTATAGTATTCTCACCCCTAAATACATTGTGAACCTTTTAACTGTATCAATAAAAAATACCAATGTTACTATTCATAATGCCCAATAATAAAATAAATCTATTAAAAAATTTGGACCTTACAATTGAAAATATTGATTCTATTTTTAAAAAATCAAAACATATAGTTTTTATAAATTAATTTAATATTCATTTCATTGTCGGAATGATAGAATGAGTTTTTATAAGTTAAAAACACCGAAAAAATATTGAAATTTTTTTACATCTAAATTCAATTTAAAATTAACACTAATGACATACATTGTATTTAATGATAAAATTATATTATATTTATAACTTAAATCTATTCATTATTATAATTTAACCATATAAATTATTTGGGTGGGGAAATTGTTTTCAAATAAAATTTAATGTATTTTTATAATTCATCAAAATGTGAAAGTTATCATAAAAATAGAAAAAACTCATCAAAAAGTAAATTTGTTTATCCCGATTAAAAATAAAATGTTTATATTTCCATATAAAAAATATTAATGTGTCAAAATATTAATTTAAAAGGGGTTCTCTGTTAAAAGGTGGAGAATTACCCTTTTAATAAATATAAGTCTTTATACATTAAATATGGTATATTCATATCCTATGATAAAGTTATCCACTGGATGAATTTTATTAAGTATATATATTTCATTGATTTCATTTACTAATAGTAATTCCCCTAAGAAATACACAAATATATAATTGATTTATATTTTTTATACATTTTCATAAGTTGGTTATATTTATTACCTCTAACCAAACATATAGGTTATAATGGTTTTTTTATTTTATGTGCATCTCATGGTTCATTTAAACTAATGATTGCAAGCAATGTAATCTATTGAATAAAAATTATCAAGAGAAAATATTTCATTAAAACATCAAGGTTTTACATTCTTCCCACCTTAAACCGAATTTCACCATCAAAATTAATCACTTGGATAAAAATTGATGAGGATACCTATGACTCATCACATCCTAAAGTTCCTATATATCTTCCTTATATTAGTGGTTATTCCATAATATTTTAACCAAGGGGGTGGTCTTCTTTCATAGAAATATTTATCTATGATCCATAAACTATATTGGTTTTTCATTGTAAAAAATATCTTTCTCCAACAGTATGAATGTTGAGTTTAGTACAAGTGAAAGATCAGGTATGTATATTATCATAAGAGACATAAGGAACACATATTGAACATGAGAGAGATTCGATGGAAGCATGAATCGATAAGCTACCTTTCCAACACAATCCAAAATTTCAAAAGGACTGATATACCTTGTCTTTATCTTTTACTTGATTACAAATCTCATTACTCTCTTCCAAGAAAATATGCATGGATACACCTTGTCACCAAATTCAAGCCCTAGGTCTTTTTTTCCATTGTATGCATAAATATTTTTCCCACACTGAGCTAATATTATTTGTTGTTGAATATATCTGACTTTTTTCCATTACATCCAGAAGATCAGGTCCTAATATATTTATCTCCCCAACTTCATAACATAATGTTAGAGTTCTGTACTTACTTCCATAGATTTCTTCGTAAGGATACATCTAAATACTAGAGTGAAATATATTGCTATAAAAAAATCCCCCCAGAGGTAGTTGTTGATCCCAAGATCCTTTAAAATCTATTGAAAATCCTCTCAACATGTCTTTTATAGTTTGAATTGTTCTCTCAGAATTCCAGTCTATCTGATGATGAAAAGCACTGCTGAAACTGAACTCTATATCTATGGCCTACTGAAGACTTCACCATAACTTTGTGGTAAACCTGGGATCCCAATAAAATATAATGTAATTTGTTACCCCATTCAATATTACCACATACATTACATATACCCTAGCTTGATGATCAAGAGATAAATCCTCTCTAATAGCAATGAAGTGTGACGAATTGATAAGGTAATCAACTATAACCCATATAGCTTTATGGCCTTTAGATATTTTGGGAAGTCTGATGAAAAAGTCCATAAAGATGATTTTCTATTTCTATTCAAGTATGGTTAATGGTTGTAACATTAACTTAGACTTATTTCTTTCAGCCTCAACTTACAAACAATCCATTCACTGAATGAAATATTTCACAACATATATTTTCATGCCATCCCACCAGAAATAATCTTTCAGGACCTTGTACAACTTTGTTCTTACATTTTCTATAGAGAATGAATAACTATAGGACTAATCCAATATCTCTATCATTAATTCTGGTATGGTAGGAGTATGAACCTAATTCTATAACCTTATTATTCCATCATAATTAAGGCTGAATTTCGGCAAAAAATTCACCGACTTTTGTAGCTCTACATCTTCCTTCTAAGCCTCTTTAATGTACAATTGCATCGATAGTTGAACATTAAATTGAAAATGATAATATTTATCCCATTACTTTAAAATTTCAAGATCCATCCTTTACCAATTCACAAATTTTGGATATTTTGTGATCCTCAACATGGATAGGCTAGCATGGTCCTTTCAACTCAAAAAATTTTCCACCTTGTTCTCTTTCCCAAGGGGTTAATTTATTGAGTAGTCGTAATATTTAATCAACTCCAACCATATTTTTTGGCTCATATTCACCTTATTTTTAGTGAAGACATAGTTTAAACTTTTAGTATTAGTATAAATATGAAACTTTTCACCATAATTATAGTACACCCACATCTTTTGTGAAAATATTACTATAGTTAACTCCAAATCATAAGTTGGGTAATTTTTCTCATAGATTTTCAATTGTTGCGAGGCATAATCTCCCACCATATCATATTTCATGAGAACACATACCATGATCTTTATATATGTATCATTATAGATCACAAACCTTTCCCCACTATAAGGTTGTTTTAGAAAAATTTCATTTGCTATATTTATTTTGAGCTCATTGAAATGTTATTCACATTCCCTCATCCCCATGAACTTAAATCCTTTCTGTGTCAACCAAATGAGTTGATTAGATAATTATAAAAATAATATTTAGAAAACGTCCATAATATCTATCCAACCTAAAAAAACACCAGATCTCAGTTTTCATTTTTTGGAATGGGCCAACATTCAATAACACTTGTATTTGTTAGATCCATATATATCCCCTATCTTGAGATTACATGACATAAAAAATGAATCTCTTTGAATCCAAAATTCATACATTGTAAATTTATCATAAATATTCTCCATTCTCAGGGTCTTCATTAAAAATATCAAGTGATATTCATATTGTTCCCTAAACATTGAATAGAGAAGTATATCATCTATAAATAATTCCACAAACTGATCAATATAGTATCTAAAGATTCTATTCATTAGATCCATGAAGATAGTGGGGGAATTAATAATACCAAAATGAATCATAATTAATTCATATTGTGCATACTTTGTATGGAATGTCGTCTTCTGTAAATCCTTTTTATTTACCCTCAATTGATGATATCCTGAATGAAGATCAATCTTGGACAAGTATTGAGCTCCACGTAGTCATTTTTATAAGTCATGAATTAGGAGAAGATGATTTTTTTATTGATAGTGATCGTATTAAGTGCCCGATAATCAACATAGAGTCTCACTGATCCATCTATATTCATTACAAATGAAGCAGGTGTACCCCTAAGTGATGCACTAGGGAATATAAATCCCTTATCAATATTCTCTTGGATTTTCTTCTTCAATTCCTACAAATTAATTATGTCTATTATGTAAGGTGTATATGAAATATTAATACCACCTGGTATGAGTTCTATTGAAAACTAAACTTCACAATTTAGGGTAATAATGGGTAATTCTTCTATAAATAATCATTAAAATCTCATAAAATGGGTGTGTTCTTAATTTTGAGTTTCTCCCCAACCATTTGAGATAGATAAACTTCATTTATAAGAATCCATACCCTTAATATGGAAGAAATATGTACTGGAAGTTCATACTCATCCTTGAATCGATAGATGATTATAGATTGATATTGAATATGAAATTTGACATCCCTTCCTTTGAAATTGATTTGATCTCTATATAGAGAATGGAATTTCATGCCACGAATCACCTCAAATTCTAGTATAGGAATGATCAGATGATTTTCAGGAAGCACATTCCCACAAACTTCAACCCGAGAATAATTGTAAACTTTTCATGTGATTGTAGTGCTATTAGAAGTTTTCACAGATAACTAAACATATAATTGTTGAGGTAATATAAATATACCCCTAAAAAATTATTTAGAAATAAGAGAGTGGGTGTATCCAAAATCAGATAAATTTTTTTATACTTTAGAGTGGATAATATGTGTACATTTCACAACTTCTTTGTCATACTCCACATCTCCAATAACGATCACATGTGACGTGACTTTTTATTTTTCCTTAAGAGTTTTCTAATGTTGATCATCATTAATAAACCTTGTCTTAGGGAATTGATTGGAATAATTCTCTATTTCATTTCACTTGTAGAATTTATGTGTAGGAGGTTCATTCAGTGTATCCTTTTCACTATATGACTAATTTGACATATTTTTCACATTACATTGTCATTCTACTACATGATGACCTTCTTTTCCCAACATAAAACATTTCCTAGTACCATTAATACAATTTCCTACATTAGTCTTTCTACACATTGATAATAATGGAAAAATCATCTTATTTTTAGTGTGGTATTTTGATTTTCTGTAGAATTATATTTTTATCTTCTTATCAAACCCATAGGACTCATGGGTTACCCTAATATCCATATCAACCAAGAGACAAAATCAAACAATTTCCTCATTGCTATTAAATTCCATTATGGATAATTACATTTGTGCACATGGATTTAGGACATTAAATAATCTACTAATTTTACTCATAGGTTGGATAATTATTCCAAAAAAGTACCTTGAAAGTCTTATAAAATTTTCTTTGTAGGTACGAACAAATTCATCATCATTTTTCTTATGATCAAGTAACTCCTTCTCCAATATTGTTTAAAAAATACGAGGAAAGTACTTATCGAGAAATATGATCCTGAACTCATCCCATTCTATAGAATCAATTTCATATCTTTGCTTTATATTCGTGATAATGTTCCACCATTGATCAGCTTCACCTTCAAAAAGATAGAGTGATAAGATGAATTTGTCATGCTATGAACATTGAAGAATTGGAAATATAAATTTAGTGGTAATGATACATTTCTCATCCAGTAATGGATCAAAA
The DNA here is from genome assembly GCA_963277665.1 of Viscum album. Classification (NCBI taxonomy): domain Eukaryota; kingdom Viridiplantae; phylum Streptophyta; class Magnoliopsida; order Santalales; family Viscaceae; genus Viscum; species Viscum album. Next base: position 1,374,911,855 of record OY728129.1, on the reverse strand, counting down.
TAATTCATAAAATATGGTGGATGCTGCATCATGAAGTACTCAACCGAATGTTGTTACCCTCATTGCTCATTTGGAGGACTTTCATGATTTATATCTTGAGAAAGTTGTGTGAGTACAATGACAATATTTTTCATTCTGGTTCCCATAAAATTTTGTTTCTCATGAGGAAAATAATTTAATTTCCCATATCATTCATCATTAACATGGTTCCTTCATGTTTTATCCCTTGACTAAAACCTAGAATCATAGTGTGATAAAACCTAATAATCTTGGGAAAACCACATAATCAAGAATAAAATTTCAATTTAGGAAAATTTATGTTTTAACCAAGGTTATTCATGATCATTTATAAAAAACTATTATTATAACCTATTCTTCATCATATCATTTCGATTTTTTCCTAAGGTATTCTCATCCTATTTTCCAAATGTTAACTATACCTTTCCTTTAATACTAACTATAACAAACCATAATTTACATACCATAATATTACATCAAAACTGAAGAATATTAATTAAAATTATAATATATTAATGATAAAAATATATTGGTATAGTGTTTTTAGAACCTAGGAAACATAAAAAACTAGTTTATAAAATATATACATTGTCCCCAGATTATTTCTTCATAACTTGACTCTTTCATGACATATTTTACTTATTAACCATTTTCATGACCAGGGAAAACAAAACCTAAGAAAGGGCGACAAAAAATTCTCAGTAATAGTAAAAATGGGAGATAAAAATCATATCATAATCATAAGATATAAAAGCATAACATTTGAAAATAATATCTTGTACATAAAATATCATGATATCATGTAATGGGATAAACCATAAAAGTTAAACATAATTTCAAAAGTCATAACACAAGACATAATTTTTTTTGTCATACACATAATCATAGAATAACATATCATATTAGTCAAGGCTCATTTCAATGCCCATTATAGTGAACAAAGTCCATTACTCAACTAATTTCACTCCTCGTTCTAGCCCTATATAACTAATCTATAATTACTTTCTATTCTATTCATGTAAATATCCTGTGTTTTTAAACTGGATGAAATTCTGAGGGAATTTTAATTTTCTATAATTACAGAGTGGTTTGTTTTTAGAACAGAAAATCAGAAAATAATTCTGAAATTTGTTATATTTAAATGAATTTTTTTAGGACTTGGGTAAAGGCCAAAAAACATTCTCAGGTGACTCGAGGAGTTTTGGGAGTTCTGGACCGAGAAGTGCATGTTTTTTAGTACCTATAGATTGCACTAGGTAGGCGTACGGTCTTCCAAACCATACAACCTGTATCAGGTAACTATGTGACATAAATTTAGGGGGATAAAGGCTTTACCAAGGTCTATACATGGTTAGTCTTAACATGTGGGATAGACCATTCAATGTGAGGTTCTTAGATAGGGGGTTTCACATGGTTGGCGCATGGTTTTCCAAACTGTGTAGATTAAACTATACAGATATGTCTATTTAAAGAATTAATTTTTATTAAAATGAAATGAAATTAAAATGAAAACAAAAACACTTATCTCACTGTACTCCCTTACATGCAGGACACATTAGGGCCTCCCCCCTTTGAGGTGATACATACATCCTCACCGTCTCCCCTCTCCAGCTCTATTTTCTCCACCATTTCCATTGGATTTTGGTTTGATTATCCTATTTGTGTGTTTTTCTTCCCTCTCGTCACAATTTCTAGGTATTTTTCAGCCTATATATCTCCATACATGTGTTTCCAACACCCTAGGGTTAGAATTAAATCTAATTTTTGTTTTCCTTCTAGTTCTAGGTTATGTTAATGATATATCGTGACCCATTGGACCACGTTCTGGAAACATCTACTAATGGTGAGGTAGTTCATCTTCTTTCACTCCACCACCGTCATTCAAGTGTAAGCTACTAAACCCATTTGTTGTTCCACAATTCTTGTTTTAGTATCTAATAAATTTTATGGGTGTCGGGCATGGTTGTAGTGAGTTTATGTGCCTTGGGATGTATGTATATATGTGTATGTGTGTGTATCCTCTATGTGCGTATTCTCTTATGGTGTGAGGAATACAGGAAATGGTTTGGGTAGACACAAATATATATGGATGAATGTGCACATGAGTGGGAGGATTTTTGAGTTAGAAAGTCAAAATGGTCAAGCTTTGGGTTGGTCTACAGGTTGTAGGGTCCTCAACCTTCCTTTAATTTAGAATTATAGTAGTTATTTATTTAATACATTGTATAATATGAACTAAAATTTATTAATGTGCTTCCATTTTCTGATAAATTATTGTTAGAATACCAAATCATATTTCTATAAAAAAACACCACTACCTTAAATCTAAGAGACAAAATCGAACAATTTCCTCATTGCTATTAAATTCCATTATGGATAATTACATTTGTGCACATGGATTTAGGACATTAAAGAATCTACCAATTTTACTCATAGGTTGGATAATTATTCCAAAAAAGTATCTTGAAAGTCTTATAAAATTTTCTTTGTAGGTACGAACAAATTCATCATCATTTTTCTTATGATCAAGTAACTCCTTCTCCAATATTATTTAAAAAATACGAGGAAAGTACTTATTGAGAAATATGATCCTGAACTCATCCCATTCTATAGAATCAATTTCATATCTTTGCATTATATTCGTGATAAGGTTCCACCATTGATCAGCTTCACCTTCAAAAAGATAGAGTGATAAGATGAATTTGTCATGCTATGAACATTGAAGAATTGGAAATATAAATTTAGTGGTAATGATACATTTCTCATCCAGTAATGGATCAAAAGAATTCATAAAATAAGGTGGATGCTGCATCATGAAGTACTCAACCAAATGTTGTTACCCTCATTGCTCGTTTGGAGGACTTTCATGATTTATATCTTGAGAAAGTTGTGTGAGTACAATGAAAATATTTTTCATTCTGGTTCCCATAAAATTTTGTTTCTCATGAGGAAAATAATTTAATTTCCCATATCATTCATCATTAACATGGTTCCTTCATGTTTTATCCCTTGACTAAAACCTAGAATCATAGTGTGATAAAACCTAATAATCTTGGGAAAACCACATAATCAAGAATAAAATTTCAATTTAGGAAAATTTATGTTTTAACCTAGGTTATTCATGATCATTTATAAAAAACTATTATTATAACCTATTCTTCATCATATCCTTTCAATTTTTTCATAAGGTATTCTCATCCTATTTTACAAATGTTAATTATACCTTTCCTTTAATACTAACTATAACAAACCATAATTTATATACCATAATATTACATCAAAACTGAAGAATATTAATTAAAATTATAATATATCCATGATAAAAATATATTGGTATAGTGTTTTTAGAACCTAGGAAACATAAAAAACTAGTTTATAAAATATATACATTTTCCCCAGATTATTTCTTCATAACTTGACTCTTTCATGACATATTTTACTTATTAACCATTTTCATGACCAGGGAAAACAAAACCTAAGAAAGGGCGACAGAAAATTCTCAGTAATAGTAAAAATGGGAGATAAAAATCATATCATAATCATAATATATAAAAGCATAACATTTGAAAATCATATCTTGTACATAAAATATCATGATATCATGTACTGGGATAAACCATAAAAGTTAAACATAATCTCAAAAGTCATAACACAAGACATAATTTTTTTATACACATAATCATAGAATAACATATCATATTAGTCAAGGCTCATTTCAATGCCCATTATAGTGAACAAAGTCCATTACTCAACTAATTCCACTCCTCGTTCTAGCCCTATATTACTAATCTATATTTACTTTCTATTCTATTCATGTAAATATCCTGTGTTTTTAAACTGGATGAAATTCTGAGGGAATTGTAATTTTCTATAATTACAGAGTGGTTTGTTTTTAGAACAGAAAATCAGAAAATAATTCTGAAATTTGTTATATTTAAATGAATTTTTTTAGGACTTCGGTAAATGCCAAAGAACATTCTCAGGTGACTCGAGGAGTTTTGGGAGTTCTGGACCGAGAAGTGCATGTTTTTAAGTACCTATATATTGCACTAGGTAGGCGTACGGTCTTCCAAACCATACGACCTGTATCAGGTAACTATGTGACATAAATTTAGGGGGATAAAGGCTTTCCCTAGGTCTATACATGGTTAGTCTTAACATGTGGGATAGACCATTCAATGTGAGGTTCTTAGATAGGGGGTTTCACATGGTTGGAGCATGGTTTTCCAAACTGTGCAGATTAAACTATACAGATATGTCTATTTAAAGAATTAATTTTTATTAAAATGAAATGAAATTAAAATGAAAACCAAAACACTAATCTCACTGTACTCCCTTACATGCAGGACACATTAGGGCCTCCCCCCTTTTAGGTGAGACATACATAATCACCGTCTCCCCTCTCTAGCTCTATTTTATCCACCATTTCCATTGGATTTTGGTTTGATTATCCTATTTGTGTGTTTTTCTTCCCTCTCGTCACAATTTCTAGCTATTTTTCAGCCTATCTATCTCCATAAGATGTGTGTCCAACACCCTAGGGTTAGAATTAAATCTAATTTTTGTTTTCCTTCTAGTTCTAGGTTATGTTAATGATATATCGTGACCCATTGGACCACGTTCTGGAAACATCTACTAATGGTGAGGTAGTTCATCTTCTTTCACTCCACCACCGTCATTCAAGTGTAAGCTACTAAACCCATTTTTGGTTCCACACTTCTTGTTTTAGTATCTAATAAATTTTTTGGGTGTCGGGCATGGTTGTAGTGAGTTTATGTGCCTTGGGTTGTATGTATATATGTGTATGTGTGTGTATCCTCTATGTGCATATTCTCTTATGGAGTGAGGAATACATGAAATGGTTTGGGTAGACACAAATATAAATGGATGAATGTGCACATGAGTAGGAGGATTTTTGAGTTATAACGTCAAAATGGTCAAGCTTTGTGTTGGTCTACAGGTTGTAGGGTCCTCAACCTTGCTTTAATTTAGAATTATAGTAGTTATTTATTTACTAAATTGTATAATATGAACTAAATTTTATTAATGTGCTTCCATTTTCTGATAAATTATTGTTAGAATACCAAATCATATTTCTATAAAAAAACACCACTACCTTAAATCTAAAAACATTGTGAGTAGTCTATTTCCATGTCACATCTTGTTGGTATGTTATTTTTCTTATGATTTCATAGTTATAGGTAGCTCTTAAATTAATGGAATATGGGTTTGTTATCTTGGAGTGGAATTCTCTCATTTGCTTGACGACCCACCTGAGATATGTGGTTCTATTGATCTAGAAAGGGGGATATGGATGGGTGGATCCATGAGGTATGTTTGAGTGTAATTGATTTATTTACATGGAATACTCAATAGTTTGTATTGGATGGTTGGAAGGGTTAATTAAACAACGATGGATAAAAGTGTGGGTAAACTCATAGAAAGTATTTAAATAGAGAATTTCAATGTTAGAGGGTATGCTCATTGGTTGACTTTGAAAATATTTAATTTTGAAATGGTTATATATGGGTGGGTATACATTTATGACTTGTTTAAATAGTATGGATAAAATTAGTGATACACACATTTGGTGAGTGATAATTGTGGTTTGGTAAACTCCCAAAATGAATGGGTGTAACTATGTGGGTTGGAATACCCTTATTCATATATTAAATCCTTCTTTTCAATTGTTATGAATGGGTGGGAAAACCTATGGTTTATAATTTAATGGATGATAAGAGTTGATATACTCATATGGAATGGAATTATTAAATGTATTATATGAGTTGGTATACTCATATATAAATGATGGAAATGTTTATATGAGTGGGTATACTCATATGTTTTAATTTGATAAATGGTTTGAAATGAATGAATGGTTAGATAGACACCATGGACTAGTATCCATGGGTATGGAATGCGGTAGAGGATGCCTTGGTTTGATTATGACCCTTATGTCTTGATTACATGGGTTTCCACGGGGCTTGAGACTCCATAGATCTTGCTTCCTTGGACTCACGTAGGACATGTCAGTAAACATGCACCCATAATTCCAACCAGTGCCTAGACAGAGTTTCTACTGGGATGCCCATGGGACTCTATGTGCATGCCTTGGACGAGTACCATGGATCTAACCATTCATTTTTTAGATTTCCAATATGAATACCTTGAACAAATTCCAGGATCTGACAATTTGTGGTCTAAATTTCTTTATACGGCATGGTTGTGAGGTATGTGATACGCTCAAATACATGTCTTGACCATTGTAAATCGTGATATGTGGTTATATGGAATTGTTTAGATTGTATGACATGTTTGGATGAACTGAAATGCCATATTAATTATCTATGAATTAATTATTGCTTCCTTATTGTAGGAGCTTAACTAATTTTTATAGGGAGCCTTGAGAGGCTATTTGGGTATCAGTATTAGTATTTAAATTCCATGGGCATTTGTTATTCGAATTTACTACTTTAGTGTTTACCCACACACTGCCTGTTTACATATTGTACATATTGGTTTGGGTGTGATGCCTTGGGTGCGGCCCTAATGAGATGTTATCTCAAACACTGCTCAGGTACCTTTGGTTCCCAATTAGACACTTCTTGTTTGTTGGTATATAGATCTATACTTTTATTGTTTCCACTTGTAACTGGGTGTTAGGAGGAATGGAATAAGCTGGAGCTCATGATGATCTTTGGGATTGCCTTTGGGATTTGAAGTATATATTTAATTTTTGTACTGAAACATAAACCATGATGGTATTGTTTAGTTCTTTCAGATTATGCATCATCATCAGAATTCAGTTGTTGTATAAATGGGTTTTTTCCATTTTCGTTATTTAGTTGTTGTAGATGTCTTTCACTGCATTGTTTGTTTCTGCATACTGCTTCTGCCATTGTTTGAGTTTTTCTATCTATTACTTATATTCACTCTCAATATGATGGTATAGTCTCCCCAATGACTATATTTACACCATCACTACTAGTCGGAAGCCTCTGGCATACAGAGAGACACACTTGAGGTCATGTGTTGACTGGTCTGGCTACCGGTTGAGTGGTCAGTCAGGTCAGGATGTTACATAAATATATTATATTTCCCTAATGACACTGAAGGATTAGAATGTGCAGAAATGGTAAATCAGTGGGAAGGAAATGGTTTAATCAGGTATGATTACTGGAGTTTCTAGATCTCTTATTTCCCCTCATACCACCGGTCTATATACTGGGACCACTAATAGATTGCTCGTCGAATAACTGACGCCTAAGTGGTGGATCATACATAAATGTTTCATTCAAAATTAATAACATTAAATTATATATTCATGATATATATAATATGTTTGAAATAAAATACTCACAGTACGCACTAAAGGAGGAATTCCCATCTCAATCATTCGGCGATTATTGTCTGTCATCATTTTTCTTCGCATATCTTAAATAGGTTTCATTTATTTCATTTGGAAACAAATATAAATGTAATTAGAAAATTATATCTAATGTGAAACCCTAAAAATAAAAATATGAGACATGTCTTATTATTATTATGCCATTGTTTCGTATTTCCAGTTATGTAATTTACTTATTTTTTTGGTTAGGTCATTAATTTCATTTGTTTTCATTTTTATATCAATATGTATAATATGTTCAATTAAATTCCACTTGTTATTTATTCTAATTATATTTATTTAATTTTTTTTGGTTTTTTATGTTTGAATACAGTTCAATTCAATATTATACAATGAAACACAAATAAAAATACAGCCAATAAATATTGAAAATTAACATTAAAGACATGTAAGATAAAAAATATATGTAATCACTATTAAATCATTTTAATAGTACCAACCTTATCAACCCATGTCGAGCTAAACTAACAAAACTGAGAACATAGAATTATGATTCTATGTATTTCCCACCACAAATTTTGGTTCACAATCAGCTATGAAAATTGAACTATTGGAGTCATCATAAGTAAAAAATGGATTGGCACCAATAACAGTAGGTATGGTGTCAATTCCACCATTACTATCATCAAAAAAATGTCAGGGAGTTACTTCAATAATAACACCAAATTTAGGTTGAACATAATCTTTGACATAATTTTTTTTTCACATTTGATTCAAATACATAAAGTTCATAGGTTGTATGAGTGTGAGTCATGTTAATAACTCAAAATCCACAATCATCAATAAAGGTTCCCTACCTCATCATCAAATCAAAAAACTATCATTTCATCAAGTGACTCGACCCTGAAAGTATAAATACAATATTATTATTTTTTCAATGACTCCAAAATAAGATACATTTTCAAAACAAGTTACATTATTTTTGGATATGGAATAACAGTCTATTGTGGAATTTAGCATAACACCACCAGATTGTGTTCTCATGTTCATTTCTTGTTCAGTTATATTAAATCAGCACCCATTGATCACAATTTATTTACATTTTGGAATCATGGTACTAGGGCCAAAAGACAAAGATCATATTTCCCTATAGATAGAGTCAGTAGGAAAACTCAATACCTAAAATATAAATAAATATTGATTTTAATTGAATGATTATTTTATTAATTTTTGAAAACAATATTTAACCTTCAATTTCGGCCAAGCAAAAATATATTTTCTATGAAAAGTCTCTCTTCTTCTCAAAGATAAAGAACACTATTTTCTCTTTATCATTTAATTATGTTCCCAATATATAAAAATAGATATATTTTAACATATTTGTAAAATTACCATATATTAAATAAGATATACATGTTCAATTTACATACTTGGTGTATTCATCAAATAAATCAAAGTTGATCAACACTGTGCGATGTGGCATTTCCCTCTCTTCAAAGATTAATGCCATCAGTGTATATGATACATAAAATCCACCTGCTTGAGGAAGTGATGAAAAATTGGTTTGAATTTGGTTATACAATTCTTCTACATTTATCATTGTTATGTTCATTCTCATTGTAATATTAGAGAAGTACATTGAGCTAGAATCCATACATTCTTGAGCCAAATAACTCTTCCTGATAGAATCTTTTGAATGATACCTATTATAGACATATGATTTTGATGTGTACATATTTTTTACAATTCGTTACATCTAATGAAAAGAATAATTTCCTCCTAGAAGTTTCTCATTTAGAATATGGATAGTGAGATGCATTGTCCATGTGAAAAATGATTGAGGAAATATTTTCTCTTACTCACACAAAATTAATTTTGTCTCTGCCAACAATTTGTTTCATGAAATATTTTTAAAACTTATTAGCACAAAGATCCTTCAACAAATGGTATAGTGTAATAACTGGCAACCTTACATTATTGAAAAAAAGATGAAATATTTCTATTGGAATCAACTCATGCATAAGTAGGTGATAATCATCTGTCTTAAAATATTGCATCTTTGACTTTCTTCTATTGACCCATTTTGGTTTATTTTTTTAATATCCATCAAGAACATCAATAGTGCTTAGTAATTATAGAAAAGAATTTGTTTCTACAAGTGTCAACACATAAGAATCAAACGTGACATTCCATTTATATTCATTCATACACACAGGATGCAATTCTTGATTGATCCCAAATTACAACAAGTCACACAGTGATCATAAATCATCTTTTTTCATTCAATTGACCTTTAGAAGAATAAAAATAAACATTTAACATATATTATTTTCATTGTTAATTATGTCCATGGAATGAAATAACAAGTTGTTTTACCAATAAGGAAACTCAAAAAAGATACTCCAATTCTTCCAATTGTAAAAGGTGTCATTGAAAGCATTATTCCTATTTCTAGATTTTGTTTGACCCTTCCCAAATGAAAATCTGAAATATTGAAATTCATTAAGCACATCAGTTTTATTCATATGTTGCTGTGGAACATCAATCTACATGGTAATATCAAATATTCGTTGATTATTTATATATGGATGGTCCATTGGAAGAAATCATTGATGTACCATAAAATTAAAATATAGTGATATTTCAGTCTTCTGGATAGATTATTCTTCATAAAAATATGACATGCTAGTTTTACCTTAATTCTCCATCAAGCCATCATTGCATACGAATGAAAATCATTGATCATACTCATAAGCATAGTATGCATCTAAAATATGTCATTTTAATATGAATTGTATGTGCACACAGGCACATTACAAATAATTTCAAACTCTTTTATTAAAAGTTTAATGTATATTTCTACATAATTTTCAGGATCATAATGGACAGATATGAGTGTACTCATGAATGTTATTGATTTTCCCATACACAACAATGGGGGAAGGTTATAAATGTGTATGAAAACTAATGATGTTCTCTACAATGTAAGAATATTCCCTAACAGATTAACACCATTACATGAAAGACCCAACCTCACATTATGCACATCAGCTGCAAAATCAGGATATCATGCATCAAATCTCTGCCCTAAAAATCCATCTGTAGGTTGAACCAAATCTTAGTTTTTTTCATTCTCTTTATATGATGCCATCCCAATTCTATTGATATTTCATTATACATGAAAAGATCCTGGAGTCTGTAGATAAATGTAATGTTCCAAATTATATTCCTGGCACATGAGATGGTGCTCCATCTACTTTTTGGTTTCAGTAGGATGTTCCACATTTTATACAATCATTTCATTCAGAAGTTTCCTTCTAGAATAAGATGAAATATTTTGGGCAATCATTAATTTTTTTTCTTCTGAAAATTCATATTCTTCAACTACATTCTAAGCAATATAGTGGTTTATAGGAATATCTACATCATCTGGAAAAAATTCCATCATAATGGTAAGAAAGTAATCAATTGTAGTATTTGAAATCTCATACATGGTTTTTCCATGAAATAGTCAAATTAAACATTCAATCTTTTTCATTTTACCACATTGACGATATACTGGAGCCGTGAAAGCATCATTAAATTTTTTAACACAGTCAAAATCATCATTTTCATTAGATGCATCATGTGTTCTCCTATTAAATCATTATTAGGTTGACATCCTTTTCTTTTCATGATGACTAATAAACAAAAACCAGTCATATAACAAATTGTCCCATCCGGTCCTCTCATTTGGATCATCAGTATTTTGAGATTCCATTTTCTCCCGATTGTGATACCATATATAGTAGTTTTTTTGAAAACCATATTTGGTTATATACAAACTAACTTCTTTATGTCTCAACTAAGGTCTTCAAATACAATTATTACATGGGAACTGTATGTGACCACTATATAAAGCATTTTCAAATGAAAAATCTAAAAAAATCTCCAAATTATATTGAAAATTTCTAAAGATCTAGTTTGTTTCATACATTCAATTTCAATCCATTCTTTAGAAAAATATAATAAGTCATTTTTTAGAAAAATTTAAATAATATTGATGTTTAATCAAATATATAATTATTAAAACCAGAACGGATCAAATTATATAAAACCATAACTATTATACTACTCTATATAAGAATCATAATATAAAGGACAACAAAATACAATAAAGAAAATATTTTTTTATGTAAATGACAATTGTTCAAATTAGTTCATTTTTTATCATTACTAAATAATTTCATTTTTTTAGGTTCACTTTAGTAAAATTATTTTTATTTTAGTTATGTTTGATGCAGTTTAGTGTTTTTTTGGTCTACTCATGTTTACATGGGTCAAATCAGCTCATTTCTATTCAATTAAGTATTTTTGGGAAAGTCAGTTCGATTATGATATATGTAGGAATTATTATTTAGATTGGGTTTTAATATAAGTGGTTGAAATGTTCAGTAAATTTATTATCAATATTATTTAGGTCAGTTTGTACAATTTGGATTGCCTAGGGTATGGTCAATTCATTTCAATTCACTTCATTTAGTGGGTCATCATAAAGGAATAATTAAGAGAGTATGTAAAACATAGTGTATGTTACGGAAATTCATTTTATAAAGACCATATTGGTGGAAGATTTCCTTATATCCTAGCTATGAAACATCCCCTATTAGAACAACATTTTCTATTAGTAATTAAACAATAAAACAAAAATTGTAATAAAATGTATAAAAAATAATATTATCATGGTTTAATAAGTATTATTGGGAAAAAAAAAATTAAATATTTTTTCAAATAATAATAAAACATGTATATATCATTAAATACATTTTCAATCATTATTGCATCACTACAAAACATCTTCCACCCACTACTGCCACCATATTATGATGACTCATGTAAATTGTTTTGCCTATATCCTTTTGCTTTTATTTTTTTATTTATGATCCATGTTTATTTGGGTTTGTGCCTCTTAGTTTGAAAATGATAGGTTTTAAATATTTTCTACTCTCATTAAAAAGTTTAGTTTATATATTGGATATTTATATATTTAAGATTAGAATTTGAAAAGTTGATATACGATGGTTTCAATCCAAAAATAATTTAAAAACCTTGGGTTCTTTTGTTATTTTTTATCCTGTAATCATTATTCACATATCAAATGCACATATTGTTTAATAATAATATAATTTTCAATCACCACATTCTTTTACCTTTTAAGGTGATATAACCCACAATTTTTGGATAGAACCCCTCAATGAGTTCTAATTCTAATTATAGGCATCCTTCATGTCTTAACATAATTATGGAACACAATTAGAATAAATATTTATCATAACTGACTTAGATTTTATGTTTATAAGGAGTCTCACTTACTCATACTTAAACTCATAGTCCATATTAACTCAATTGACTATCACACAAACCGACATTCCCTACATGACCATCATACCAAGAATAAAAATGGATATATGTATAGAGAAAATGTAAGGGGCCATCCACCCATGAAAATATAGAGAAAAATCTACCATTATAATGGGATGAATCTTCTTCTATGTCATAGAATAATAAAAGAATATTAAATCCCAAAAACCATTGGGATTTTTGATGATAAAAAAATTAATTACCTGAGAAACTATAAATAATAGATAACAAAGGTATGAATTTAAATTAGGAGACTCAATATACAGATGTATTAACAAAAAAACAAGATTTAAGGGAGATATAAATCATCGAGATCCTAAATTCATTAAAAAAACCTTGTTTTAAAATCAATATGAATGAAAAAAATCGATTAAAAACATGTAACATAATTAGAGATTACCTATTTGAAGTGGATGAAAAATATGACATGAATGTAGATCCTCGGTTGGGAATAATGGTTTAAACGTTAGGAATAATAAGATACCAATATTTTAGGGAAAATAAAAACACAAAAAAGAATTGATGCTGAAAATTATCAATAAGTTATCCTTTATATATTTAATCTTATAGAACAAAAAATGCATTGAATTAGGATAGATCAACTGTTGGGAAGAATGTTTGTAGGCTGGGAAAGAGGGGATCTTTGGTTGAGTGAATCATGCAGGCGGAGGGGGAATATAGAGGCTTGGATGTATTTGGGGCCAAATTTCCTCACAGTTTAAAAAAAAAATATTGTGAAACCTTAATAGAAAGGACTATATCCCAATAGTTTCCTAAAATCATTAGGAAACTAGCCTTTAAATATCCCTATAGTAATTGTTTTCAAATAACATTGATATAGGTACGTCGTTATTGAGTGTATTTATAGTAGTGAGATAAATCATCTCTGATAGTAACAAAGTGTGTTGACTTCTTAAGGTGAATGATTACTACCTATAGTTACCTCATCATAAAAGATAAGATAAACCATAAATTTTACCAATAACATTAATCATATTTCCAAAACGTATGATAGAATTCCTCCTCAAATAACTATGTGACTAAAATAGATACAAAACCAAAGGGTTTTTTTTACATACATGTTTCCTAAAATTTATATATTATTGATAAATTCTTATCATGTAAAACCATAAGATGGGTGTATATGAATTTGAACACAAGCTCAAAATTTATATTATAAACCCCTGACGGAATCCTTAATAGTTATGTATATCTTACACGGAGACATATATGCTTATAAAAATAATTAATCCTTTATTCCTTAAATAATATATTTTCTTATGCAAAATCATTTCTATTAGATATTGGGTTAAACCATGTACCAATACAATATCAAATATGATTTTATTATTCCATAAGTTGTGTAGCGAGGGTTATGAAATGATTAAAATCACATGAAATTTCACTAAATTTTTATTAATTATATTCTCATAGAGAACTATTATATAAAATAAAATATGAAATTACCTACTTGGGATTGGAGGACATGGGTACCCTAACTATCACAATTCACGTCAACTACTGGGATTGCATAAACATTCTTTTTTTCCTTTTTCTTCATAGTTTGTTGTGGCTAATAATCCTTATTCTACATTTGATTGGGTAATTGATTCACACATTTCCCATAATCCCCTCATTAGAATCATTGGAGTGTGGGTGGTGCATTCTGTGTATCATTATCTATATGTGAATCATTATCTAACTTCTTCAAATCAAATTAGAATTCAATTTTCAGATGGCCATCCCATCCACACACAAACATTTATTATTTCCATAAATTCAGTTTCCTTTATTTTTCTTCCCAAATATTAAGAATAATATAAATATCATCTTCTTCTCTCATTGGTTTTTATACTTTCCTTGGAATTACATTTTTATCTTCTTATTGGAACCATTATATTGATATGTAAATACAACCCCCTTTATACTTTGATAGCACATAGAATAATCTCTCCATATCTAATGAAGTATATTATGTGTAATTCCAATCAGAAATATTGATTTATGACACTAATGAATCGATCAAAATTAAATCATGGTTTGATAATAATACTAGATACATACCTCACAAGTCTAGTAATTTTTTCATTATATGCAGTAACAAATTCATCATCCTTATTCTTCATCATAAGAAACTCCTACACCATATTTATATGGTGAATAAAAAGAAAGTACTTATTTGAAAAATTAATTCATAAACTCATTTATATTCATGGAGTAAATTTCATCTTGTTCCCTTGGATTCTTGATGAGAGTCCCCCATTGATCAGTTTTGAATTCTAAATGATAGACAACCAAAATGAAATTTTTATGTTTCGAATACTAAAAAATGGATAATATCATTTAAGTGGTATTTATCCATCGTTATCAACCTATGGAATAGTATATACATTGATGTTAGGTGTATGTCTTCTCATGGAGGACCCGATAGAATGTTGTTCCCACCTTTTTTAGAAGAAATTCATGATTCAAGGATTACAAATGTTGTGTGAGAATAAAAATTAGATTTTCATTCCATATCCCATGAAATTTAGTTTCTCTAAAGGAAAATAGTTTCATTTACCATCATATTTAGAATTGAAATGATTTCCTTGGTTTTATCAATCTATTTAATCCAAAAATCATATTGTGATACATATTAGTCATAGTGGGGAACCAAATAGTCCTATAAAATATCTTATAGGATGTCTAAGTCATGAATCCTTATTTATAATCTAGTACACCGTAGATTGATCCTATAAATTCATAGTAGTCATCTAATTAAATACTTTATGATACATTGTAAATAGTTTGTGAATTTATAAAGAAAATCTCATAGGAGTCTCAAGCAGTTGTATTGTAAGGACAATTGTCTTGTACTAATTGAAGATCATGTCCATATCAATTCACCCCTTTATATTTTTTTACACCTAGCTACCTTTGTGATAGATAAACATACACCTGTAGTTTCTAGATAAGGATTTAATTTCTCATAACTCACTCATTATATCCATTAAAAATTTATAGGACATTTTTATATACATTGATTCATTTATTGAATTATTCCAAATCATATCCTTATAGTTATCAGTAATGTTTTCTCATCCTATTTTCCAAAGGTTATATAATCCTATCCTCTGATAGTAACTACAAAGACTGAATATTTTTATACAAAATTATTTCATATTTTTAGATGAGTATTCATTACATTACATACACATTCCCAAGGATCTTAAAGGTGTAGTGCCTTTTGAAACATGGACACAAAAACAACTAGTCCATAAGTGAGTTGTTCCGTATCCCTCTATATTCTTCACAATTAGAGACATTTTTATACATATAATACATAAAAACATTCTTCATATCATGGGGAAAGGAACATAAGAAAGGTTAAGCTCATATTTTTAGTAATGGTAAAGAAGAAAGATATCAATATAGAATGTGTATATGAGTATGAAAATATGATAATACCATATAAAAACCATACCTTACATATAAAACATAATAAACATGATTCAAGAAATAATTCATGGTGTTTCATAAGACATGAATCATAATGGAATCAATGAATGTGATCAATGATAACATAACATTTTCATAAGAGATATATTGGTTTTATATACATAATCATAGAAAATATTATGTTATGGCTACCCACCAAGAAAAATATAACATGTTAGTCTTATTATAAACACCAATATAACTTTTATGGGATGTGTATAAACTACCATATATCATCTTTTAGGATTGGGATAACCTACCATGTACCCTATTTCAGTCTTGTGATAACCTCCCAGGTACCCTCTTTCGGGCTTGGGATATCCTCTCATGTACCTTTTGGGCTCATATTACATCAATTATTATCAAATTCATTGGAGGGAGATATTGGTCACATACATAACATGTTTAACGTTATATATATGTGTACCAAAATATAATAAAACATTAATTATATCAAAATCCATGAAATGATAAATGTTTCATAACAATTTCATTAATTCCTCAAAGCATAACATGTGGAAGAGGAATATGGTTTCATATAAAAACTATCATGATAATTCATATGGAATAGAATTAGTTTTCATAAAAAATTTTTTATCATAAAAAAAAATTCTTGAGAGAGAGTAATAGTGGTATATCTATGGTTCATATATATAATAAATCATAAGTAACATCAAACGATTTCACCATGGATGGAAAATTATTTTGAAATAAAAATAACATGGAACGTTTCATGAGGAAAATATCTATTCCTTGAAAATAAAAATATTAAATCTAAAAATTCATAAAATATTTAAGAAATATTTTCCTTTGAAAATTAACATGAATAGTTATAATTTATGCTTCCAAGAAAATAATGGTCATGATGGTAGGAAATTCCATTCATGGTATACATAATAAAAAAAATATTCCTTTAAAATATTTTTGTAAAATCCAAATGGACATTT
The DNA here is from genome assembly GCA_963277665.1 of Viscum album. Taxonomy (NCBI): domain Eukaryota; kingdom Viridiplantae; phylum Streptophyta; class Magnoliopsida; order Santalales; family Viscaceae; genus Viscum; species Viscum album. The sequence continues at coordinate 1,374,894,662 of OY728129.1, read as the reverse complement.
TTTTTGGAAATTGATATAAATATTAATTTGAAAAAAATTTGTAAAAATTGAAACTTTGGTAAAAACTATTTAATAAGAAATTTCAAGAATTTATTATAAATTTATAATGTTTTTTAGAAAACATGGATTTAGAAGAAAAATGGTTTTCGACTGAAGAGAGAAATAAATACGATAATAATTGAAAACATCATGTTGTACTATTGAGTATATAAGTAGAGGATAAGGATGTGGAAAATTTATAAAGAAAAAATAATGGATAATAAACATCATGATTTTCATTATAGATAGATCATAATAATTCATTGTTTGAATCTTAATAAAAAATCCCAATAAATGTTGAGAGTGTAACAAATAAAATCTAACCACTTTGGTAAATATCAATCATAATCCCCAAGAATGGATATCATTAAATAAAACATATAATAAAATTAAAAGATTAATATTCATGGCATAAAATGTAAAAGGGGTATTATATACACATCATAGAATAAGATAGGTTCATAACATAAAATAGGTCCCCAAGAAAGAAATTTTATTGAAAACCCCATATTGTTTTGGTAACTTCTAAACCACGAACAATGAAAAAGAGATTCTAAAATGGATATGTAAATCACCATAATTTTATTGATAATAATAAAATACATTCATGGATATTATATTCATCACATAAAATAAATAGGTGGTGTATGTGACATGTGTCTCACAGAAGATAAAAAATTGAGATGGAAATCCCCTACCATAAGTCTCGAATTACTTTTTAAACATTCTAACCTCCTATATAATAAATATAAGTTTAATACTAATATTTTATAGAACCATACATATATGTATAATATCAAACTTTTTTTTTACTTATTTTCACATATGTGTCTCCATTTTTATGTATTTATTCTATTTATTTTTATTTGATCTTTATTCCTTGGGTTACCTTTGAGTTTCTTGAGAAAAATTGAAAATCTATATTTGGAAGAGGGTGGTGCACAACTTGAACATGGTTGTGGGAAACTATATGTGATTCCAAAGAACATTTTTCCAATGTGTTTTGTTTTTTGGATAGAGATAAATCACATGACTAGTGAATGGTTTTTCAAACCGTGTGACTAAGCATGAAACATGTCCCTACTGGAAAGTAGGAACTGCCCAGCTTCCACGTGGTTTAGAAAACTATGCAGGCTAACCATGTGGCCTATCCAAGTAATTAAAATTTTGATATTTACATTTTTTATCATTTTATATTTATCCCCAAATCCACCCCTATAATTCCCACACATGATTTATAGCTATAAAAATCCTCCAATCCTCCCTACTTCTCCTTTGGTCCACCATTTTTAGGTGTATATGGTTGGAAATATTCATTATTAATTAAGAAAGTTACTTCTTTCTTTGTTTTTTCACCTTTCTAAGTTTTGTAAAACTACTTCTGGTTGTTTCATATATCCAGAAGGTTGGGGGATATTTTTAGCATTAGATCATAATTATTAGGGTTCTATGTAGATTCTTTATGTTCATTATTTCCTTTATTGGGTCTTCTTGTGGTACAGTTGTTGGATTCCACCAGATTCTAAAAATTTCTACACTTGAGGTTCGTGGCTCCATGCTTAAACATAATTTTATGACTTTTATATGCTTTAATGAGAGTTCAAAGAGTATTTATGATTATATTTGAGGCGAAAATGGAGTTTTTGATAGTTTTTGATATTCTTATGGGTTGAAAATGGATTTTATAAAATAAATTGGATATATTTTAACTGTGAACTTTTTTTTTTAAATTGAATGTGTTTTATCAATTATGAATGATTTTTAATAAATTATTCAAGTGGTGTGAAACATGTTTTAGAATGTTTTTGGTGTGCATTGGGGTTATTAAAGAGGTATTGGGTTGCAAAATGATGGTTTCAAATGTTTGTAATATTTATTAGCTTAAGATTCTATGAATATAATGTGTTATGTGATATGTGGAATGTGAATTGAGAAGGAAGGGAAACCTGGGTAACTAGGTAGGAATACTAGGAAAAGTACACTAGTTGACTCAGAAGTGGTTCATCCCATATTCAAATAACAGGGTTGATGATACAACACTAACTAAATGATAACGTTTATTGGAGACCACAAGGCGCACGAGGTGCACTGTCATAGTGGATAATGCATGATAACGTTATTGGTAGTGGTTACTATACAAATTTTCAATGAGATATGATGTACCTAGTGTCCCAATTCTAGCTGCTTCTAAGAGGGTTTTCCCATGACATATTCCCCTTTAGGGATATTGTCCTTACTATCGACATAGAGAACACATAGCTGGTTATTTAAAAAGAAAGCATATTTTCTTTAAAAAAATTCCCGTAAAAAATTCTACTTTTCATTTTATAAAACATGCATGTTTATATATCTTATAATGTTTATATCATAGAATCTCTTTGTTTGGTGGAATCCTACTATGATTTGGATGACACCCAACTTACACCTTTGGGTGTAAGTAAACTTGGTTATGATTTACCTAGGTAAAGGAAAGATGTTTGGATATGGTGGTTTCTTATAATGATGGTTTTCGTTTGAAGGTGTTATGGTTATGGCTTCAGGGCGATGCTCCTCTTATTGTAGGGTGGGTTTTGGGATAGTATCTTGTTCCCATTTGTTTTAGTACATTTTTATTTAGTTTAAATGTAGTAAACATTGAATCTAAATACTATTATTCTTTGTTTGGTTAAGTTTATCAAGTATTGTTTTATTCCATATAGTTGGTTATTTCTCATTATGGAAATGGGTGAAATCATTCCCACGTTGTACTATTGATACTCATTCACATGTTGATAGCCTATGGGGATAGGGAAAACCCTTTGGTCCATTCCATGGACTTGGTCATGTTTCAGGTTGAATATCACTTGAGATTGATTCGTGAAAAAAATGGTATCATAGTTGGTCATAGTCTTTTGGGTTGTGATAATTTGGATAATTATGAATAGACAGAAGCTTGGATTATCGGGGCATGAGGATCTTGTCATGAGCAGTGTGCGTAGACAACACACCTACTAATCAATCTTAAGTCGCCATGGGATGTCGATATTTTAATTGACTTCTTCTCTAGGTGAGGCATACTGAATTCATAATGTGTATGAACACTAGGTGGAAGAGGAATGTTTTGGTTCTTATGTTATTGTGTTGAGAATGAGTTGTTTGGATTTATAGATTTTTGTTATTTGATGTTATTGCAGATAACTTTCAAAATTATTGTGTTAATGATTTCCCTTGGGGTTATTTCCTCTTTTGGAAACATGCCTCGCCGATGAATTCAGGTACAACTATGGGAAGTGTCCAGAGAGTGTTATCCCTCACCAATTAATCAGATGACTGTATAATATATTGTTTGGGAAATCCGTGATTTGGGTAATGGTGTGGCCTCTTTTCTTAAAGTGGTTAGATAAGCTGAACCATGTCTTGGAATGGAAAAAGTATTAAGAGTTCCTTATGGAATAGCCTCATCCTTTTCGAGGGAGCAGAGAACCTCAGGAAGCAGAAGAATGGATTAGGAATAAAGAACATATGGTTGAATTTCTATAAAATATTGGGGATGTTAGGTGAACTGGGATTCATTGTTACCAGAAGGCCCCATTTGGAGGTTGTGGGACTCAATGGTCCAAACTTGAATGCATGGGAAGATGAAATTGAAATACTTATAGACTATTTTCAATGATCAGTATTGTTCTGAAGTGTTAGAAAAATTTCGATCCTTATAATTTATGGATCTTGTTCATGGTGAACTTTTTGTGATGGATTATTCCATCCATTATGTTGATCTTGTTTGGTAGCCACTCGAGATCATTTCCCACAGGCAGATGAAGGCTCATAGGTTTGAAAGGGAGGTGCATCCATATATCTATTATCATGCCTTTCTGTTCAAGATGAAGTGTTATGCTGAAGTGGTTGACCATGATTGAATGTTAGAGATTGATCATAACCTAATATATGGTCCCTATGAGGCTATTTCAGCAATGGGTTGTGGTAGTTCATTAATGAAAAAGAGGAAGTGGGATGAGTAGGAAGAAGCAATATGGAATTTCAGTCCATCCTTCTCGGTAGTAATCATCTATGGCTTCTGAGGCTTGGTCAGTTGGGTGCCATCAGTTTAGGAAGGATGGAAACATTTGAACTGCATTCACATATCCTCCAATACCTCTTAATCATTACAATTTTATGGGACACCTGCAGCACATTTTCAATGTGACAGATCCTTATCATAGTGGTACATGATCTGTAGCATCAAGAGGGATATTAGCTCAGTCAGAGCCATCAAAGATAGTGGGATCTCGATTCGTAGGTCATAAAGTCATGGATAGATAATCATATGGGCACAGTCAGTTCAGGGTGGAGCTACATGATAGTGGTTGTTCATATGATAATGTTGATATTAGGCTGCTACATGTGGAACTTCAAGCACTATCAGAATCAGTTATGGGACGTTCAAAAATCTGAGGTATTGTTTTCATTCCATCATCATTGGATGTATTTTTTTGATACTGGTGATTCTATTACATTTATATTTGCATGTACTATGATTCTTTAATTCTACCAACTCAGATCATAACTAATGATATGGAGTTCCTATCATTGTTGTGTTAGGAGAACGAGTAGGGTTCCAGGTGTCCCACTTGTGCACTCACTATGTCAAGGGTCAAGGTAAAATGGGATTTTCTCATTTTGGAAATAGAACTCATTGATGTGGTCCTAGGTATGGATTGGATGGGGTACTTTTATTTTCACTATGATTTTTATAAATAGTGGGTGAGTTTCATGGCACATAATGGGAGCAACACAGTTTTTTCATGGAGAATGAAATCCTAAGTCGGGTCGTGATGGACCTCCACATTTGAAATTGGGTAATCTCATTTTTCAATAATCATCACTCATATGGGAGGACAACGGTGAGACTTCCAATGGTGATTTGCCTCATATAGTGGATGAGTTCCTAGAGGTATTTCTAGAGATATTTACAGGATTTCCTCCGGAGAAATATGTGGAGTTCCCTATAATTTTTTCATTGGGAACACATTCAATATATCTTCTTCTATACCACATAGACCCCACCATGTTTATGGAATTAATGGTACAACTGGAAAATTTGGAATCCAAAGAATTCATTCTGCAAAGTATATCACCTTGGGTCGCACCCATCCTGTTTACATAGAAGGCTGTTGGATCCATCTAGTTGTGTATTGATTACCCAAAGCTGAATAAGGTGAAAATAAAGAAAACAAATCACTTTCCCCACATTGATAATATTTTTGGTCTGATAAAGGGGGTGAGGTGGTTCATTAAAATTGATATTCTCTCTGATTATCACAAAGTCTCTAGGAGAGAGGTAGATGTCTCAAAAATAGATTTCTGAAGCATGTAAGAAAATTTGGAGTATATGGTCATGAATTTTAGGTTGAAAAATTTTCTACCTATTTTTATGATGATTAATGACATAGTGTTTCAATAGTATCTAAATTCTGTTGTCGTGGTATTTGAGGAAGAAATCAGGGTTTATTTAGATTCTGAATGAGAGCACGTACGGAATTTGTTGATCATATTTGTCACTATTCAGGGCCATTGTCTTAATGTGAAATTTTCTAAGTGTGACTTCTAGATTAAAGATGTAAACTTTATTGTCCATGTGATATCATCACAAGGGGTTTTGGTGGACCCTGAGATGATCAGTCGATAGATGTCATGAGGGTAGCTGAAGAATATTTTTGAGATCAGGAGCATTTTGGGCCAAAAAATAATTATAGGCTGTTCATTTGGTATTTCTCTTGGATGGATTCTCCCATGACCACAGTCACATTGAAAGAGGTGATGTTTGAATTGAGCCTATAATGCTAAGAATTCATCAAGGAACCAATGTGTTGATTGACTACAACCACAATTTTGGTATTACCAGAATCTTGGAAAGGTTAAGTGGTTTATAGTGATGCCTTTAAAATAGGTATTTGGTGTTTATTAATAAAAAATTATCATGTGGTTGAATATGTTTTTGCCAACTCTGACCATTAGAAAATAATTACCCAACCCATGACGTGGAATTTTCATCTGTGACGCATTATCTAATGACGAGGTATCATTAAAATTTTTTAGTGAGGAATTTGTGGTTTATTCTAATCATAAGATATTATCCTATATTTTCCCTAAGGATGATTTGAACTTGAGTTAGTGCCATTTGGTGGAGTATTTGGAGGGGTTTGAATTTGATATAGTTTATACCCCATGAAAAGGGAATGTTGTGGTGGATTCTTTGACCAGAAAAGTGCAAATGAAATCCTTGAGGATGTTTAGTGATGAGTGGATGTTTATGTGTCTTTTCCCCTATTTTACTTGGAGACCAGGAAGCAGAGTGGATGTGTTTTCCTGGCCAGCATTCAATTTTCTCATTCCCTTCTAGAGATGATTCAACACGAGCATCTTGGTGATATGTTTTGCCAGAAGTCCACACAATCCCTTCATTATGGGGAGACACCTGGAATTTTTTCATTGTATCTCAAGATATTTTTATGCTTTAAGGATGGATTCAGGGTGCTGTTGTCTCTGAGGAAGTTGGTGATGCAGGATAGCCACCACTCATAGTGTGTTGTCCATCATGGATCTACCAAGATGTATTATGATGTGTTCCAGTAGTTTTGGTGGATAGGTATGAGATGAAATTTGGATGACTTCATATCAAGGTGAAATACATGACCTTAGGTAAAAGAATAACGTTTAAGGCCCTCAGGTTTTCTTCAGCTACAACCCATTCATACCAGGAAGTGGGATGTGATTGAAATGGACTTCATTGTTGGATTTCCTCATAAACATTGGGGAATAATTCTCTATGGGTAGTGATCAAAAGTATGACCAAATCAACCTAATTCATTCTGATTAGATATTTATCCAAATTAGATGAGTTGGGAGAGTTGTATATCCATGAGATAGTGAGGTTTCATGGTGTGACATTAGAAGTCATTTTTTATAGGGACCCATATTTATCATTATGGTTTTTGTACAACCTTCAGAAGGAAATGGGGTCATGGATTAAGTTAATCATGGAATTCCATCCTCAAATGGATGGTTATACGGAGCAGAAAAATCATGTTTTGTAATACATGGCACAATCATGTGCTTTAGAATTCAGGGGGTTATGGGATAGGAATTTGGGATGGTTGAATTTTTAATACAACAGTAACAACAAATTTTTGATTCATATGGCTGCCTTTGAGGTGCGATAAGGTCAGCCGTATTAGTCACCTTTATCTTGGGATGAGTTGGGTAAAACCGTACAATTAGGACTAGGTTTAGTAAAAGATACATATTTGGAGTTAAATAAGACTTGGTAGTGTTTGATGATAGTTCATAGTCCCTTCAAATCTTATTACTAGTATAGATGCTCTGATCTTGAGTTCTATGTCGGTGACCAGCTGTTCTTGAAAGTGGCACATTGCTTTGGTCATTTCCACATGAGAATGAAAGGGAAGATAATGCTAAGGTATGTTAACCTTTTTGAGATTACCCAGTTAGTTGGTAAGTTGGAAAACATGTTGGAATTTCCATCATATTTAATCTAAATTCATAATGTGTTTAACATCTCCCAGTTGAAAAAGTACAACCTGGATCCATCCCATGTGTTGAATTGGGAAATGTTAGAGTCAAAGACTTACTTATCTATGTTTGAACAACCAATATGAATTGTGGATTCCCATGAGATGGATCTTTGAGTTAATTCTATTCTGTTGGTCTATATTCTTTGTAATCCTGGAAATTATGAGCATGATACATGTGAGCAAAAGTTATAGGTTGAAAAAGTGTATCATTTTATACTCTAATAAAGATTCCAGTTCACTTTTCAGGGATGGATTTTTTTCATGGTGGGAGTAATTATCACATCAATTTATTCATATTCAAGTATTTATTGTATTTATTTTGATCATGAATTTATAGATTGGGTTTCCTTTGATATTATTGACAAAAATGTAATATTTGGATTTAGTAAAGGGTGGCTCATGGATTGCGCATTGATAGGGGAAACCATACACCTTTCCCAGGAAACCGTGTGTTATGGTGTCATTTTTTGAAAGTTCTAAATCACATTGTGAGTACATTATTTGTGAAACTATGAGACTAACAATACGAAATGTCCCTGGTGGAATGTGGAGATTTTGTAGTTTCTACATGGTTTTAAAAACCATGTGGGAAAACCCTGCATCCTATCCAAGTCATTAAATTTTTTGATATTTACCTTTTTTCCATTTTTGGATTTAACCCCAAATCTACTCATCTTCTTCCCCACTCAGGATTTCCAACCTTATCTTTTAAATTAACACTTAGTTTTCCTATTTAATTTTTTACTTGTGTAAAAAATAATTTAATATTAAAAGGGTGAAATATTTACTTATTTGATATAAAATAGACCATAAATAAATAAATTAGATCATTTTATACCATATCATAATTTCTATATATTTTTAAAAATTTCATTATATTTTTCATTAATTTAATAAAACATTACTTTGATAAACAACCAATAGTTTACAATTTAACAATATTCAATTCATTGATTTTTATAAAACATTAATATAAGAAGATACCATTAAAGAAATATTTTATTATATTACTAATAGGTAAATTTCATTTAAAAATTTAATTATAAAGATTAATTTGGAAAAATTATATTTATTTTAACACTTTTGATAATATTTATTAGTTATTTATATTAATAAGATAATAAGTATATCAAATTTGTGTAATTATTTAATATACTTATATGATGAATAATTTAAAAATAAAATACTATGATGAAAATAAATTTACAATATTTCATTAGAATATTTTTATATTAATTTACCTTCTGAAAAAAATATTATTTAAGAAGTTATACTTATTAAATTATGAAGGAGTCAACTTTAACATCACTTTTAATTAAATAATTTAAGTTCTATATTCCAATCTATAAGGCTCCAAATGGTCAATAACTCAAACATATATTATTATGAGTTTTATATACTCACCCAATAGGATTTTGTTTTGTGTTTGAATATTTTAATGGGTATTATTATTTTAATAAGAACTATATTATTGATTTTTTATCAATTAAATAATTTCATCATCATTAATGTTTATGTTATTAAGGTAATTAATTATTTCATAAAAAATAAAAAAAATACCATGAAAAATAAAAACATTTTTGATTTATAATTCATATTTATAATAAAAATTATCTTTTGTATGACTTTCTATAAAAATGATTTATTTACTAAAATTTCATGGAGAAATATTTAAGTTTTCTTTATATAAAATAAATTAAATGTCCTAATATCATCCAAGTGGATTCTAATCGATACTATTTCGACCCAAGGATGATTTATGATATATAAATCATACAATAATATTAATTCAAGTATTACAATAATTTTATTATAGTATTCTCACCCCTAAATACATTGTGAACCTTTTAACTGTATCAATAAAAAATACCAATGTTACTATTCATAATGCCCAACAATAAAATAAATCTATTAAAAAATTTGGACCTTACAATTGAAAATATTGATTCTATTTTTAAAAAATCAAAACATATAGTTTTTATAAATTAATTTAATATTCATTTCATTGTCGGAATGAGAGAATGAGTTTTTATAAGTTAAAAACACCGAAAAAATATTGAAAATTTTTTACATCTAAATTCAATTTAAAATTAACACTAATGACATACATTGTATTTAATGATAAAATTATATTATATTTATAACTTAAATCTATTAATCATTATAATTTAACCATATAAATTATTTGGGTGGGGAAATTGTTTTCACATAAAATTTAATGTATTTCTATAATTCATCAAAATGTGAAAGTTATCATAAAAATAGAAAAAACTCATCAAAAAGTAAATTTGTTTATCCCGATTAAAAATAAAATGTTTATATTGCCATATAAAAAATATTAATGTGTCAAAATATTAATTTAAAAGGGGTTCTCTGTTAAAAGGTGGAGAATTACCCTTTTAATAAATATAAGTCTTTATACATTAAATATGGTATATTCATATCCTATGATAAAGTTATCCACTGGATGAATTTTATTAAGTATATATATTTTATTGATTTCATTTACTAATAGTAATTCCCCTAAGAAATACACAAATATATAATTGATTTATATTTTTTATACATTTTCATAAGTTGGTTATATTTATTACCTCTAACCAAACATATAGGTTATAATGGTTTTTTTATTTTATGTGCATCTCATGGTTCATTTAAACTAATGATTGCAAGCAATGTAATCTATTGAATAAAAATTATCAAGAGAAAATATTTCATTAAAACATCAAGGTTTTACATTCTTCCCACCTTAAACCGAATTTCACCATCAAAATTAATCACTTGGATAAAAATTGATGAGGATACCTATGACTCATCACATCCTAAAGTTCCTATATATCTTCCTTATATTAGTGGTTATTACATAATATTTTAACCAAGGGGGTGGTCTTCTTTCATAGAAATATTTATCTATGATCCATAAACTATATTGGTTTTTCATCGTAAAAAATATCTTTCTCCAACAGTATGAATGTTGAGTTTAGTACAAGTGAAAGATCAGGTATGTATATTATCATAAGAGACACAAGGAACACATATTGAACATGAGAGAGATTCGATGGAAGCATGAATCGATAAGCTACCTTTCCAACACAATCCAAAATTTCAAAAGGACTGATATACCTTGTCTTTATCTTTTCCTTGATTACAAATCTCATTACTCTCTTCCAAGAAAATATGCATGGATACACCTTGTCACCAAATTCAAGCCCTAGGTCTTTTTTTCCATTGTATGCATAAATATTTTTCCCACACTGAGCTAATCTTATTTGTTGTTGAATATATCTGACTTTTTTCCATTACATCCAGAAGATCAGGTCCTAATATATTTATCTCCCCAACTTCATAACATAATTTTAGAGTTCTATACTTACTTCCATAGATTTCTTCGTAAGGATACATCTAAATACTAGTGTGAAATATATTGCTATAAAAAAATCCCCCCAGAGGTAGTTGTTGATCCCAAGATCCTTTAAAATCTATTGAAAATCCTCTCAACATGTCTTTTATAGTTTGAATTGTTCTCTCAGAATTCCAGTCTATCTGATGATGAAAAGCACTGCTGAAACTGAACTCTATATCTATGGCCTACTGAAGACTTCACCATAACTTTGTGGTAAACCTGGGATCCCAATAAAATATAATGTAATTTGTTACCCCATTCAATATTACCACATACATTACATATACCCTAGCTTGATGATCAAGAGATAAATCCTCTCTAATAGCAATGAAGTGTGACGAATTGATAAGGTAATCAACTATAACCCATATAGCTTTATGGCCTTTAGATATTTTGGGAAGTCCGATGAAAAAGTCCATAAAGATGATTTTCCATTTCTATTCAAGTATGGTTAATGGTTGTAACATTAACTTAGACTTATTTATTTCAGCCTCAACTTACAAACAATTCATTCACTGAATGAAATATTTTACAACATATATTTTCATGCCATCCCACCAGAAATAATCTTTCAGGACCTTGTACAACTTTGTTCTTACATTTTCTATAGAGAATGAATAACTATAGGACTAATCCAATATCTCTATCATTAATTCTGGTATGGTAGGAGTATGAACCTAATTCTATAACCTTATTATTCCATCACAATTAAGGCTGAATTTCGGCAAAAAATTCACCGACTTTTGTAGCTCTACATCTTCCTTCTAAGCCTCTTTAATGTACAATTGCATCGATAGTTGAACATTAAATTGAAAATGATAATATTTATCCCATTACTTTAAAATTTCAAGATCCATCCTTTACCAATTCAAAAAAGTTGGATATTTTGTGATCCTCAACATGGATAGGCTAGCATGGCCCTTTCAACTCAAAAAATTTGCCACCTTGTTCTCTTTCCCAAGGGGTTAATTTATTGAGTAGTCGTAATATTTAATCAACTCCAACCATATTTTTTGGCTCATATTCACCTTATTTTTAGTGAAGACATAGTTTAAACTTTTAGTATTAGGATACTAAATTTACATGTGATAGATTTCTCATGATATTCTATCCCACAAACTAAGATAACATGGAATGGTGTAATGTAAGTCTGGATGAAATAATTTGAGTAAAGATTTAATGATATTAAGAAGAGGCTAATAACTACTTATATACTCACACTACACTCAAGTAGAGAAGGGTTTTTTCATATAAAATGATGATTCTGTAAACAAATTAGGTCTTATATTCATGATAAATGAAGATGTGATAAACAATACCTCAGATATGTTACAAACCCATGAGAAAAACTACCTGACTAAATCTAGATTTAGAATATTTGATATATGATTTAAATTTTTTCATTATAAACTCAATGGTGATAAGTGTGACATATATATGAATAATAAGTTTTAAATGCATATATTCACATATAAAGAGCTCAACACATGTTAATGAAGGTTGGATAATATGATCAAGGACAATGATTTATCTCTAACCTACTATCCTAGAAAATAGAATAAGATAGATAATGATCTTAGTTAAAATTATAATGGTACACTATCCATGATGTAAATTGATAAATATACTATCTTCATGGATATATAAATGATAAATATAGATATCATAATGGTAGGTATGATGTACTACCTCTACAAAATTATTTCTCATCCATATATTCATGATAAGTTCAAATAGACTCAAATGAACTATTTGGATCATAAAAATTAGTTGAATTCAAAAAATTAAGGGAATAGTCATGAATTAAGTATTGATAAATATTGATTCTTTTAGTTTTCCACTAGAATTTTTATTCCTTCATTAGGTATGATAAATAAAGAGATATTATAAAGTGAAAATCACTCATCTTTATCTATCCATCTTAGAAGTACCAAATGTACCATGATCTTTGAAAGAACTTATAGTGGGAAAACATTAAGAAGAAGATTTCTATGTATAACACACGGGGCTTGGTATGTCACCATGTTAATTTTGAGTGACAGAAGACTAAGGGGATGATGTAACAAATTCACATGTTCATCCAGAAATGGGAGAACATCACCATGGGATTTTCACTGATCTCCTGAAGATATTCAAAGGACGAAATGTGATACAGATTTTGGTGGATTGAATCACTATGAATGTAAACCTCACCGATATTTGAGAAGATGTTTTCATTGACCCACATTCTATGGTATATGTAAAATAATTAGTGACGCTACATAGGGAACTACTTTTGGTCATATTTGTTTAATATTCACGGTTCACCTCTAAATTCATTAATTTTATCCAACATACTTGGACTATTTTATTAAACTCTAGTATGACCTATCACCCCAGAATTTATGGCTAATATGGAATTAATACTTACGTACGTGAGGAAATATTGATAAATTTCTCAATATAATTTAACGGGGGATGATATCAATATCTTTAACTTATTGAGTTATCAAACAACAACAGCTTCCAATCAAGAATGCTAATTTCCCCATATGAAACTCTATATGGAAAGAAATTTTGAACACCAACATGTTAGGATTCAGATGATGGATGAGGTCTCTATAGACTTGATCTTGGTAAGTGGTTCCAAATATGTTTTATCCACCCATCAATATATAAAAGCTTCTTAGATTTGACATAAGAGATATGTTAACAGCCATTGAATGGATCTGATGTTTGAAGTTGTGGTGATTTGTTTGCATTAAATATATTTATGGAACTATTGCATGAGTTTTGTAATGAAGGTAAAGAGCAACCCTATGAATATTATCTCATTGGAGATTCTTGATCGCATACGAGTTGTGGACTCATGACAAACACTTACATCAAACCTAGATCAACTCCATGATGATTTCTATTTATCTCTAATGAGGAATTACATACAACATCTTGTAAATGTACAAAATTAATGGTGTTTCATCCAGAGAATTAAATATAATATTATAAGTATCCAATGAAGATCTTGGATTATAGTGTTAATGTTCTATGAGACATGTCTACTCACCTTGATAAATTGATTTGAAAAAATCAAAGTTATGAGGGGACAATGAGGGAACCTAGGAGGAAATGAAATATAAGTAATCTAATCTATTTTCAGATAAGGATTTGAGTTTAGAAATTACGTATGAAACTTATTAATGGGGGAAGAATTTAATATGCTAATGTTTTAAATATAGTTAATTTTCATTCATAATAAATAATGATTATCATAATTAAGTATGTAATATAGTTTAAACATATGAATTGGTTAGCAATTTGTTTCATTAAATGGTTCTTTTTTATAGTATAAATATATCCATGGGAATTATAAATATTTAAATGTTTAAATAAACATTAAAAATAAAATTAAAATACTTTGAAAGTTTTGATGAATTGATCCCTAAAAATCATTAGTGGGATTAAAAACAGTGTAAAAATACAAAATATGAGTAACACAATCAAAATTTAATAAAATAAAAATATAGAACATTAAGCTAAATTGAGTTTAATGTTGAATGGATGAATAAATTGGTATTTATGGCATGTAATATGTCTATTTGAATAGTGATATGAATGCTGGAATCATAATAAGGTAATTTAGAATAGTAATCTAACAATTAGAAAAGGTAAAAGATAGTTAGAAATATTAAATTTGCCTCAAAATATTAAAATATAATATATATTATGTATATACTTAGTTATTTAATAAAATTTTAATATTATAATTCCAAAAAATAGATATCAAGATAAAAAACATAGAGAAACTATATGCACATTTTGATAAACATTATTTTAATATATTTCGTAAAAATCATAATATTCATTTTAATAATTAAAATGAACTATTTTATAAAATTATTTTGATAAAAATAATATGATTTTTATAATAAACACATAAAAATTTTCTAAGGGTTATTTTTTTTGTAATTTTTGGAATTAATAAAATGTTATGTGAATAGTAAAAATACCATTTTGATTTAACCAATGTATTTTAGTTACCACATCCATGATATAATAATGAACTAAAAAATTATATAACTTGATTCTCAACAAAAACTGATTTAATAAGATAAATAATTTTAAAATATAATAATAAATTTCAAATCAGAAAAGTTTTTTCTTATGTCTAAAATGGTATAGTATTTAATTTAAAAAATTAATTTTTTTGAATTAACTTTTTGATAAACTGAGGAATTGGATTTAGGAAACCATTTAAAGTCCTAATATAATTTAATTTTATTAACTTATGGAATACATTTTTATAATATCATTATTAAAATTTATACTATGAAAACTATATTTTATTCGATATTTTCACTCAAAAAAACCCCTCATCTCAATAATAAATCCCTGCTCTCCCTATTGTTAGAAACTACATCTATCTTACTTACTAAATCCATATATATACATAAATTTCATCTAAAACCCCCTTATACTTCTTAGGATTGTTCTAGAGTCACTCAAATTCAAGTATTAAAGGATTATAAACTAATATAAAGGAAGAAACACCGTGAAGAGTGTAATGTTTTACAAACCTTTTCTCTGGGTTTCCTCTTATATTTCTCATTTTCTCAATTCCTTTCAAATATTAATCTTATAAGATTAATTAATTAATATTTTAACAATATATTAATAATGATCACATACTTTAATAATTATATTTTTAAGATATTTCATGACATACTTCTCCTCATCCTCCTTTGATAATGTTCTGTCAGTGATTGGGTAACAGCTTACAAGGAAATTTCAATATCTTTTTCTAATCACACCCTCCATGTATGGTTTCTATGAATTATATATAAATAAATAACATGTAATAAAATTTATTTTATGATTTTATAATTAATTTTACTTATTTATAAATAAACTTGATAAAATTTATGAAATTGAAACCATATGATATAATTTAATAAAAACATGATACCAAAAGGAGTCAAATTTAAATTTGAGTGTTATAAAATAGAACACAATAATTAAAATGGAATAATAATGGTATAAAAGAATATAATTCACATATCTTTTCATGTATTAACAAACATAATTGTATTATATAGAAGGTTTAAATGAGATGAAGTATAAAAATATTTATTTTAAGGGGATTATTTAAGATAAATATATATTTAGGTCATCTATTGTTTCAAGTTATTTTTCTTATGTATATTCTTCTAATTAAAAGAATTTTATTTCACTATTCATTACCATTTTGGTCAATATACGGGTTTCTACATTGTTAAAATGTTTTCTAACCTAATTGCAATAATTTTTTAAAATGAATTTATTTTCTAAAACATCCTATTAGATCCTCTCAATATTTTTATTCTCCACTCAAGAATACTGATATTTTATACCAAAAAAATGATGTACTATATTCTTTTTTAAACATAATGTTTATTCATAATTTTGTTTTGATATATCTATGAAATATGTTACTTTTCTTGGGTTTATTTCATGGAAATTACTATTATATGTTCTCTTTTCTTGTGTCGGGAATGATAATGACCATTTTAGTATGTGATGTGAGGGTCAATAATTATATGACCCTTAAATTCCTTGGTTAATTTAATATATCTCATGATATTATGTGTATTATGAATGAACATGATGCCATATGTTTTCAAAATTATGAAGTTACGAAGGTGGAATGTTATTGTTTCATAATTATAACAATATCTCATTATATAAGGGATACTAGAGTTATTAATTAATAATGAAACAAATTATGAAGAGGAATTAGAATAAGAATGAAGTTTGAAATAATCAGTAAAGGAGATTACCTATTCTTCGACGTCATTCCCCTAAATCTCATCTTGGAGTATTATAGTTGGTATTTGAAGAAGACCATAAGCTCTATAATGTGAATAGTGAATTTGATAAGGTATAGGGTTGGGAATGGATGAGATTTAAGGCTAAATGTAATGTGAAGAGGTGAGGGTGGTGGTTCCCTTTTATAATTGATGTGAGGGGCACTTTAAGAAATTCCATAAATAATAATTTATAATAAAACCAAACCCTACCCAAAAACTTCCAAAATATCCCAATTTAAAATATGATATGTTATAGTGTTGTAATATCATAAAATAATAAATATTTGAAAAGTATTTCCATCAATTTAGACCTTATCTTTTAAATTAACACTTAGTTTTCCTATTTAATTTTTTACTTGTGTAAAAAATAATTTAATATTAAAAGGGTGAAATATTTACTTATTTGATGTAAAATAGACCATAAATAAATAAATTAGATCATTTTATACCATATCATAATTTCTATATATTTTTAAAAATTTCATTATATTTTTCATTAATTTAATAAAACATTACTTTGATAAACAACCAATAGTTTACAATTTAACAATATTCAATTCATTGATTTTTATAAAACATTAATATAAGAAGATACCATTAAAGAAATATTTTATTATATTACTAATAGGTAAAGTTCATTTAAAAATTTAATTATAAAGATTAATTTGGAAAAATTATATTTATTTTAACATTTTTGATAATATTTATTAGTTATTTATATTAATAAGATAATAAGTATATCAAATTTGTGTAATTATTTAATATACTTATATGATGAATAATTTAAAAATAAAATACTATGATGAAAATAAATTTACAATATTTCATTAGAATATTTTTATATTAATTTACCTTCTGAAAAAAATATTATTTAAGAAGTTATACTTATTAAATTATGAAGGAGTCAACTTTAACATCACTTTTAATTAAATAATTTAAGTTCTATATTCCAATCTATAAGGCTCCAAATGGTCAATAACTCAAACATATATTATTATGAGTTTTATATACTCACCCAATAGGATTTTGTGAAGTGTTTGAATATTTTAATGGGTATTATTATTTTAATAAGAACTATATTATTGATTTTTTATCAATTAAATAATTTCATCATCATTAATGTTTATGTTATTAAGGTAATTAATTATTTCATAAAAAATAAAAAAAATACCATGAAAAATAAAAACATTTTTGATTTATAATTCATATTTATAATAAAAATTATCTTTTGTATGACTTTCTATAAAAATGATTTATTTACTAAAATTTCATGGAGAAATATTTAAGTTTTCTTTATATAAAATAAATTAAATGTCCTAATATCATCCAAGTGGATTCTAATCGATACTATTTCGACCCAAGGATGATTTATGATATATAAATCATACAATAATATTAATTCAAGTATTACAATAATTTTATTATAGTATTCTCACCCCTAAATACATTGTGAACCTTTTAACTGTATCAATAAAAAATACCAATGTTACTATTCATAATGCCCAACAATAAAATAAATCTATTAAAAAATTTGGACCTTACAATTGAAAATATTGATTCTATTTTTAAAAAATCAAAACATATAGTTTTTATAAATTAATTTAATATTCATTTCATTGTCGGAATGAGAGAATGAGTTTTTATAAGTTAAAAACACCGAAAAAATATTGAAAATTTTTTACATCTAAATTCAATTTAAAATTAACACTAATGACATACATTGTATTTAATGATAAAATTATATTATATTTATAACTTAAATCTATTAATCATTATAATTTAACCATATAAATTATTTGGGTGGGGAAATTGTTTTCACATAAAATTTAATGTATTTCTATAATTCATCAAAATGTGAAAGTTATCATAAAAATAGAAAAAACTCATCAAAAAGTAAATTTGTTTATCCCGATTAAAAATAAAATGTTTATATTGCCATATAAAAAATATTAATGTGTCAAAATATTAATTTAAAAGGGGTTCTCTGTTAAAAGGTGGAGAATTACCCTTTTAATAAATATAAGTCTTTATACATTAAATATGGTATATTCATATCCTATGATAAAGTTATCCACTGGATGAATTTTATTAAGTATATATATTTTATTGATTTCATTTACTAATAGTAATTCCCCTAAGAAATACACAAATATATAATTGATTTATATTTTTTATACATTTTCATAAGTTGGTTATATTTATTACCTCTAACCAAACATATAGGTTATAATGGTTTTTTTATTTTATGTGCATCTCATGGTTCATTTAAACTAATGATTGCAAGCAATGTAATCTATTGAATAAAAATTATCAAGAGAAAATATTTCATTAAAACATCAAGGTTTTACATTCTTCCCACCTTAAACCGAATTTCACCATCAAAATTAATCACTTGGATAAAAATTGATGAGGATACCTATGACTCATCACATCCTAAAGTTCCTATATATCTTCCTTATATTAGTGGTTATTACATAATATTTTAACCAAGGGGGTGGTCTTCTTTCATAGAAATATTTATCTATGATCCATAAACTATATTGGTTTTTCATCGTAAAAAATATCTTTCTCCAACAGTATGAATGTTGAGTTTAGTACAAGTGAAAGATCAGGTATGTATATTATCATAAGAGACACAAGGAACACATATTGAACATGAGAGAGATTCGATGGAAGCATGAATCGATAAGCTACCTTTCCAACACAATCCAAAATTTCAAAAGGACTGATATACCTTGTCTTTATCTTTTCCTTGATTACAAATCTCATTACTCTCTTCCAAGAAAATATGCATGGATACACCTTGTCACCAAATTCAAGCCCTAGGTCTTTTTTTCCATTGTATGCATAAATATTTTTCCCACACTAAGCTAATCTTATTTGTTGTTGAATATATCTGACTTTTTTCCATTACATCCAGAAGATCAGGTCCTAATATATTTATCTCCCCAACTTCATAACATAATTTTAGAGTTCTATACTTACTTCCATAGATTTCTTCGTAAGGATACATCTAAATACTAGTGTGAAATATATTGCTATAAAAAAATCCCCCCAGAGGTAGTTGTTGATCCCAAGATCCTTTAAAATCTATTGAAAATCCTCTCAACATGTCTTTTATAGTTTGAATTGTTCTCTCAGAATTCCAGTCTATCTGATGATGAAAAGCACTGCTGAAACTGAACTCTATATCTATGGCCTACTGAAGACTTCACCATAACTTTGTGGTAAACCTGGGATCCCAATAAAATATAATGTAATTTGTTACCCCATTCAATATTACCACATACATTACATATACCCTAGCTTGATGATCAAGAGATAAATCCTCTCTAATAGCAATGAAGTGTGACGAATTGATAAGGTAATCAACTATAACCCATATAGCTTTATGGCCTTTAGATATTTTGGGAAGTCCGATGAAAAAGTCCATAAAGATGATTTTCCATTTCTATTCAAGTATGGTTAATGGTTGTAACATTAACTTAGACTTATTTATTTCAGCCTCAACTTACAAACAATTCATTCACTGAATGAAATATTTCACAACATATATTTTCATGCCATCCCACCAGAAATAATCTTTCAGGACCTTGTACAACTTTGTTCTTACATTTTCTATAGAGAATGAATAACTATAGGACTAATCCAATATCTCTATCATTAATTCTGGTATGGTAGGAGTATGAACCTAATTCTATAACCTTATTATTCCATCACAATTAAGGCTGAATTTCGGCAAAAAATTCACCGACTTTTGTAGCTCTACATCTTCCTTCTAAGCCTCTTTAATGTACAATTGCATCGATAGTTGAACATTAAATTGAAAATGATAATATTTATCCCATTACTTTAAAATTTCAAGATCCATCCTTTACCAATTCAAAAAAGTTGGATATTTTGTGATCCTCAACATGGATAGGCTAGCATGGCCCTTTCAACTCAAAAAATTTGCCACCTTGTTCTCTTTCCCAAGGGGTTAATTTATTGAGTAGTCGTAATATTTAATCAACTCCAACCATATTTTTTGGCTCATATTCACCTTATTTTTAGTGAAGACATAGTTTAAACTTTTAGTATTAGTATAAATATGAAACTTTTCACCATAATTATAGTACACCCATATCTTTTGTGCAAATATTACTATAGTTAACTCCAAATCATAAGTTGGGTAATTTTTCTCATAGATTTTCAATTGTTGCGAGGCATAATCTCCCACCATATCATATTTCATGAGAACACATACCATGATCTTTATATATGTATCATTATAGATCACAAACCTTTCCCCACTATAAGGTTGTTTTAGAAAAATTGCATTTGCTATATTTATTTTGAGCTCATTGAAATGTTATTGACATTCCCTCATCCCCATGAACAAAACTCCTTTCTATGTCAACCAAATGAGTTGATTAGATAATTATAAAAATAATATTTAGAAAACGTCCATAATATCTATCCAACCTAAAAAAACATCAGATCTCAGTTTTCATTTTTGGGAATGGGCCAACATTCAATAACACTTGTATTTGTTAGATCCATATATATCCCCTATCTTGAGATTACATGACATAAAAAATGAATCTCTTTGAATCCAAAATTCATACATTGTAAATTTTTCATAAATATTCTCCATTCTCAGGGTCTTCATTAAAAATATCAAGTGATATTCATATTGTTCCCTAAACATTGAATAGAGAAGTATATCATCTATAAATAATTCCACAAACTGATCAATATAGTATCTAAAGATTCTATTCATTAGATCCATGAAGATAGTGGGGGAATTAATAATACCAAAATGAATCATAATTAATTCATATTGTGCATACTTTGTATGGAATGTTGTCTTCTGTAAATCCTTTTTATTTACCCTCAATTGATGATATCCTGAATGAAGATAAATCTTGGACAAGTATTGAGCTCCACGTAGTCATTTTTATAAGTCATGAATTAAGAGAAGATGATTTTTTTATTGATAGTGATCGTATTAAGTGCCCAATAATCAACATAGAGTCTCACTGATCCATCTATATTCATTACAAATGAAGCAGGTGTACCACTAAGTGATGCACTAGGGAATATAAATCCCTTATCAATATTCTCTTGGATTTTCTTCTTCAATTACTACAAATTAATTATGTCTATTATGTAAGGTGTATATGAAATATTAATATCACCTGGTATGAGTTCTATTGAAAACTCAACTTCACAATTTAGGGTAATAATGGGTAATTCTTCTAGAAATAATCATTAAAATCTCATAAAATGGGTGTGTTCTTAATTGTGAGTTTCTCCCCAACCATTTGAGATAGATAAACTTCATTTATAAGAATCCAGACCCTTAATATGGAAGAAATATGTACTGGAAGTTCATACTCATCCTTGAATCGATAGATGATTATAGATTGATATTGAATATGAAATTTGACATCCCTTCCTTTGAAATTGATTTGATCTCTATATAGAGAATGGAATTTCATGCCAGGAATCACCTCAAATTATAGTATAGGAATGATCAGATGATTTTCAGGAAGCACATTCCCACAAACTTCAACCCGAGAATAATTGTAAACTTTTCATGTGATTGTAGTGCTATTAGAAGTTTTCACAGATAACTAAACATATAATTATTGAGGTAATATAAAGATACCCCTAAAAAATTATTTAGAAATAAGAGAGTGGGTGGATCCAAAATCAGATAATTTTTTTTATACTTTAGAGTGGATAATATGTGTACATTTCACAACTTCTTTGTCATACTCCACATCTCCAATAACGATCACATGTGACGTGACTTTTTATTTTTCCTTAAGAGTTTTCTAATGTTGATGATCATTAATAAACCTTGTCTTAGGGAATTGATTGGAATAATTCTCTATTTCATTTCACTTGTAGAATTTATGTGTAGGAGGTGCATTCAGTGTATCCTTTTCACTATATGACTAATTTGACATATTTTTCACATTACATTGTCATTCTACTACATGATGACCTTCTTTTCCCAACATAAAACATTTCCTAGTACTATTAATACAATTTCCTACATTAGTCTTTCTACACATTGATAATAATGGAAAACTCATCTTATTTTTAGTGTGGTATTTTGATTTTCTGTTGAATTATATTTTTATCTTCTTATCAAACCCATAGGACTCATGGGTTACCCTAATATCCATATCAACCAAGAGACAAAATCGAACAATTTCCTCATTGCTATTAAATTCCATTATGGATAATTACATTTGTGCACATGGATTTAGGACATTAAATAATCTACCAATTTTACTCATAGGTTGGATAATTATTCCAAAAAAGTACCTTGAAAGTCTTATAAAATTTTCTTTGTAGGTACGAACAAATTCATCATCATTTTTCTTATGATCAAGTAACTCCTTCTCCAATATTGTTTAAAAAATACGAGGAAAGTACTTATTGAGAAATATGATCCTGAACTCATCCCATTCTATAGAATCAATTTCATATCTTTGCTTTATATTCGTGATAATGTTCCACCATTGATCAGCTTCACCTTCAAAAAGATAGAGTGATAAGATGAATTTGTCATGCTATGAACATTGAAGAATTGGAAATATAAATTTAGTGGTAATGATACATTTCTCATCCAGTAATGGATCAAAATAATTCATAAAATATGGTGGATGCTGCATCATGAAGTACTCAACCAAATGTTGTTACCCTCATTGCTCGTTTGGAGGATTTTCATGATTTATATCTTGAGAAAGTTGTGTGAGTACAATGACAATATTTTTCATTCTGGTTCCCATAAAATTTTGTTTCTCATGAGGAAAATAATTTAATTTCCCATATCATTCATCATTAACATGGTTCCTTCATGTTTTATCCCTTGACTAAAACCTAGAATCATAGTGTGATAAAACCTAATAATCTTGGGAAAACCACATAATCAAGAATAAAATTTCAATTTAGGAAAATTTATGTTTTAACCAAGGTTATTCATGATCATTTATAAAAAACTATTATTATAACCTATTCTTCATCATATCATTTCGATTTTTTCCTAAGGTATTCTCATCCTATTTTCCAAATGTTAACTATAACTTTCCTTTAATACTAACTATAACAAACCATAATTTACATACCATAATATTACATCAAAAATGAAGAATATTAATTAAAATTATAATATATCCATGATAAAAATATATTGGTATAGTGTTTTTAGAACCTAGGAAACATAAAAAACTAGTTTATAAAATATATACATTGTCCCCAGATTATTTCTTCATAACTTGACTCTTTCATGACATATTTTACTTATTAACCATTTTCATGACCAGGGAAAACAAAACCTAAGAAAGGGCGACAAAAAATTCTCAGTAATAGTAAAAATGGGAGATAAAAATCATATCATAATCATAAGATATAAAAGAATAACATTTGAAAATAATATCTTGTACATAAAATATCATGATATCATGTAATGGGATAAACCATAAAAGTTAAACATAATCTCAAAAGTCATAACACAAGACATAGTTTTTTTTTGTCATACACATAATCATAGAATAACATATCATATTAGTCAAGGCTCATTTCAATGCCCATTATAGTGAACAAAGTCCATTACTCAACTAATTTCACTCCTCGTTCTAGCCCTATATAACTAATCTATAATTACTTTCTATTCTATTCATGTAAATATCCTGTGTTTTTAAACTGGATGAAATTCTGAGGGAATTTTAATTTTCTATAATTACAGAGTGGTTTGTTTTTAGAACAGAAAATCAGAAAATAATTCTGAAATTTGTTATATTTAAATGAATTTTTTTAGGACTTGGGTAAAGGCCAAAGAACATTCTCAGGTGACTCGAGGAGTTTTGGGAGTTCTGGACCGAGAAGTGCATGTTTTTAAGTACCTATAGATTTCACTAGGTAGGCGTACGGTCTTCGAAACCATACAACCTGTATCATGTAACTATGTGACATAAATTTAGGGGGATAAAGGATTTACCAAGGTCTATACATGGTTAGTCTTAACATGTGGGATAGAACATTCAATGTGAGGTTCTTAGATAGAGGGTTTCACATGGTTGGCGCATTGTTTTCCAAACTGTGCATATTAAACTATACAGATATGTCTATTTGAAGAATTAATTTTTATTAAAATGAAATGAAATTAAAATGAAAACAAAAACACTTATCTCACTGTACTCCCTTACATGCAGGACACATTAGGGCCTCCCCCCTTTGAGGTGATACATACATCCTCACCGTCTCCCCTCTCCAGCTCTATTTTCTCCACCATTTCCATTGGATTTTGGTTTGATTATCCAATTTGTGTGTTTTTCTTCCCTCTCATCACAATTTCTAGGTATTTTTCAGCCTATATATCTCCATACGATGTGTTTCCAACACCCTAGGGTTAGAATTAAATCTAATTTTTGTTTTCCTTCTAGTTCTAGGTTATGTTAATGATATATCGTGACCCATTGGACCACGTTCTGGAAACATCTACTAATGGTGAGGTAGTTCATCTTCTTTCACTCCACCACCGTCATTCAAGTGTAAGCTACTAAACCCATTTTTGGTTCCACAATTGTTGTTTTAGTATCTAATAAATTTTATGGGTGTCGGGCATGGTTGTAGTGAGTTTATGTGCCTTGGGATGTATGTATATATGTGTATGTGTGTGTATCCTCTATGTGCGTATTCTCTTATGGAGTGAGGAATACAGGAAATGGTTTGGGTAGACACAAATATATATGGATGAATGTGCACATGAGTGGGAGGATTTTTGAGTTAGAAAGTCAAAATGGTCAAGCTTTGGGTTGGTCTACAGGTTGTAGGGTCCTCAACCTTCCTTTAATTTAGAATTATAGTAGTTATTTATTTACTACATTGTATAATATGAACTAAAATTTATTAATGTGCTTCCATTTTCTGATAAATTATTGTTAGAATACCAAATCATATTTCTATAAAAAAACACCACTACCTTAAATCTAAGAGACAAAATCGAACAATTTCCTCATTGCTATTAAATTCCATTATGGATTATTACATTTGTGCACATGGATTTAGGACATTAAAGAATCTACCAATTTTATTCATAGGTTGGATAATTATTCCAAAAAAGTATCTTGAAAGTCTTATAAAATTTTCTTTGTAGGTACGAACAAATTCATCATCATTTTTCTTATGATCAAGTAACTCCTTCTCCAATATTATTTAAAAAATACGAGGAAAGTACTTATTGAGAAATATGATCCTGAACTCATCCCATTCTATAGAATCAATTTCATATCTTTGCTTTATATTCGTGATAAAGTTCCACCATTGATCAACTTCACCTTCAAAAAGATAGAGTGATAAGATGAATTTGTCATGCTATGAACATTGAAGAATTGGAAATATAAATTTAGTGGTAATGATACATTTCTCATCCAGTAATGGATCAAAAGAATTCATAAAATAAGGTGGATGCTACATCATGAAGTACTCAACCGAATGTTGTTACCCTCATTGCTCGTTTGGAGGAATTTCATGATTTATATCTTGAGAAAGTTGTGTGAGTACAATGAAAATATTTTTCATTCTGGTTCCCATAAAATTTTGTTTCTCATGAGGAAAATAATTTAATTTCCCATATCATTCATCATTAACATGGTTCCTTCATGTTTTATCCCTTGACTAAAACCTAGAATCATAGTGTGATAAAACCTAATAATCTTGGGAAAACCACATAATCAAGAATAAAATTTCAATTTAGGAAAATTTATGTTTTAACCTAGGTTATTCATGATCATTTATAAAAAACTATTATTATAACCTATTCTTCATCATATCCTTTCGATTTTTTCATAAGGTATTCTCATCCTATTTTACAAATGTTAACTATACCTTTCCTTTAATACTAACTATAACAAACCATAATTTATATACCATAATATTACATCAAAACTGAAGAATATTAATTAAAATTATAATATATCCATGATAAAAATATATTGGTATAGTGTTTTTAGAACCTAGGAAACATAGAAAACTAGTTTATAAAATATATACATTGTCCCCAGATTATTTCTTCATAACTTGACTCTTTCATGACATATTTTACTTATTAACCATTTTCATGATCAGGGAAAACAAAACCTAAGAAAGGGCGACAAAAAATTCTCAGTAATAGTAAAAATGGGAGATAAAAATCATATCATAATCATAATATATAAAAGCATAACATTTGAAAATCATATCTTGTACATAAAATATCATGATATCATGTACTGGGATAAACCATAAAAGTTAAACATAATCTCAAAAGTCATAACACAAGACATAATTTTATTTGTCATACACATAATCATAGAATAACATATCATATTAGTCAAGGCTCATTTCAATGCCCATTATAGTGAAAAAAGTCCATTACTCAACTAATTCCACTCCTCGTTCTAGCCCTATATAACTAATCTATATTTACTTTCTATTCTATTCATGTAAATATCCTATGTTTTTAAACTAGATGAAATTCTGAGGGAATTGTAATTTTCTATAATTACAGAGTGGTTTGTTTTTAGAACAGAAAATCAGAAAATAATTCTGAAATTTGTTATATTTAAATGAATTTTTTTAGGACTTGGGTAAAGGCCAAAGAACATTCTCAGGTGACTTGAGGAGTTTTGGGAGTTCTGGACCGAGAAGTGCATGTTTTTAAGTACCTATATATTGCACTAGGTAGGCGTATGGTCTTCCAAACCATACGACCTGTATCAGGTAACTATGTGACATAAATTTCGGGGGATAAAGGCTTTCCCTAGGTCTATACATGGTTAGTCTTAACATGTGGGATAGACCATTCAATGTGAGGTTCTTAGATAGGGGGTTTCACATGGTTGGAGCATGGTTTTCCAAACTGTGTAGATTAAACTATACAGATATGTCTATTTAAAGAATTAATTTTTATTAAAATGAAATGAAATTAAAATGAAAACCAAAACACTAATCTCACTGTACTCCCTTACATGCAGGACACATTAGGGCCTCCCCCCTTTGAGGTGAGACATACATACTCACCGTCTCCCCTCTCTAGCTCTATTTTCTCCACCATTTCCATTGGATTTTGGTTTGATTATCCTATTTGTGTGTTTTTCTTCCCTCTCGTCACAATTTCTAGCTATTTTTCAGCCTATCTATCTCCATACGATGTGTGTCCAACACCCTAGGGTTAGAATTAAATCTAATTTTTGTTTTCCTTCTAGTTCTAGGTTATGTTAATGATATATCGTGACCCATTGGACCACGTTCTGGAAACATCTACTAATGGTGAGGTAGTTCATCTTCTTTCACTCCACCACCATCATTCAAGTGTAAGCTACTAAACCCATTTTTGGTTCCACACTTCTTGTTTTAGTATCTAATAAATTTTTTGGGTGTCGGGCATGGTTGTAGTGAGTTTATGTGCCTTGGGTTGTATGTATATATGTGTATGTGTGTGTATCCTCTATGTGCATATTCTCTTATGGAGTGAGGAATACAGGAAATGGTTTGGGTAGACACAAATATAAATGGATGAATGTGCACATGAGTAGGAGGATTTTTGAGTTATAAAGTCAAAATAGTCAAGCTTTGGGTTGGTCTACAGGTTGTAGGGTCCTCAACCTTGCTTTAATTTAGAATTATAGTAGTTATTTATTTACTAAATTGTATAATATGAACTAAAATTTATTAATGTGCTTCCATTTTCTGATAAATTATTGTTAGAATACCAAATCATATTTCTATAAAAAAACACCACTACCTTAAATCTAAAAACATTGTGAGTAGTCTGTTTCCATGTCACATCTTGTTGGTATGTTATTTTTCTTATGATTTCATAGTTATAGGTAGCTCTTAAATTAATGGAATATGGGTTTGTTATCTTGGAGTGGAATTCTCTCATTTGCTTGACGACCCACCTGAGATATGTGGTTCTATTGATCTAGAAAGGGGGATATGGATGGGTGGATCCATGAGGTATGTTTGAGTGTAATTGATTTATTTACATGGAATACTCAATAGTTTGTATTGGATGGTTGGAAGGGTTAATTAAGCAACGATGGATAAAAGTGTGGGTAAACTCATAGAAAGTATTTAAATAGAGAATTTCAATGTTAGAGGGTATGCTCATTGGTTGAATTTGGACATATTTAATTTTGAAATGGTTATATATGGGTGGGTATACATGTATGACTTGTTTAAATAGTATGGATAAAATTAGTGATACACACATTTGGTGAGTGATAATTGTGGTTTGGTAAACTCCCAAAATGAATGGGTGCAACTATGTGGGTTGGAATACCCTTATTCATATATTAAATCCGTCTTTTCAATTGTTATGAATGGGTGGGAAAACCTGTGGTTTATAATTTAATGGATGATAAGAGTTGATATACTCATATGGAATGGAATTATCAAATGTATTATATGAGTTGGTATACTCATATGTAAATGATGGAAATGTTTATATGAGTGGGTATACTCATATGTTTTAATTTGATAAATGGTTTGAAATGAATGAATGGTTAGATAGACACCATGGACTAGTATCCATGGGTCTGGAACGCGGTAGAGGATGCCTTGGTTTGATTATGACCCTTATGTCTTGATTACATGGGTTTCCACGGGGCTTGAGACTCCATAGATCTTGATTCCTTGGACTCACGTAGGACATGTCAGTAAACATGCACCCATAATTCCAACCAGTGCCTAGACAGAGTTTCTACTGGGATGCCCATGGGACTCTATGTGCATGCCTTGGATGAGTACCATGGATCTAACCATTCATTTTTTAGATTTCCAATATGAATACCTTGAACAAATTCCAGGATCTGACAATTTGTGGTCTAAATTTCTTTATACGGCATGGTTGTGAGGTATGTAATATGCTCGAATACTTGTCTTGACCATTTTAAATCGTGATATGTGGTTATATGGAATTGTTTAGATTGTATGACATGTTTGGATGAACTGAAATGCCATATTAATTATCTATGGATTAATTATTGCTTCCTTATTGTAGGAGCTTAACTAATTTTTACAGGGAGCCTTGAGAGGCTATTTGGGTATCAGTATTAGTATTTAAATTCCATGGGCATTTGTTATTCGAATTTACTACTTTAGTGTTTACCCACACACTGCCTGTTTACATATTGTACATATTGGTTTGGGTGTGATGCCTTGGGTGCGGCCCTAATGAGATGTTATCTCAAACACTGATCAGGTACCTTTGGTTCCCAATTAGACACTTCTTGTTTGTTGGTATATAGATCTATACTTTTATTGTTTCCACTTGTAACTGGGTGTTAGGAGGAATGGAATAAGCTGGAGCTCGTGATGCTCTTTGGGATTGCCTTTGGGATTTGAAGTATATATTTAATTTTTGTACTGAAACATAAACCATGATGGTATTGTTTACTTCTTTCAGATTATGCATCATCATCAGAATTCAGTTGTTGTATAAATTGGTTTTTTCCATTTTCGTTATTTAGTTGTTGTAGATGTCTTTCACTGCATTGTTTGTTTCTGCATACTGCTTCTGCCATTGTTTGAGTTTTTCTATCTATTACTTATATTCACTCTCAATATGATGGTATAGTCTCCCCAATGACTATATTTACACCATCACTACTAGTCGGAAGCCTCTGGCATACGGAGAGACACACTTGAGGTCATGTGTTGACTGGTCTGGCTACCGGTTGAGTGGTCAGTCAGGTCAGGATGTTACATAAATATATTATATTTCCCTAATGACACTGAAGGATTAGAATGTGCAGAAATGGTAAATCAGTGGGAAGGAAATGGTTTAATCAGGTATGATTACTGGAGTTTCTAGCTCTCGTATTTCCCCTCATACCACCGGTCTATGTACTGGGACCACTAATAGATTGCTCGTCGAATAACTGACGCCTAAGTGGTGGATCATACATAAATGTTTCATTCAAAATTAATCACATTAAATTATATATTCATGATATATATAATATGTTTGAAATAAAATACACACAATATGCACTAAAGGAGGAATTCCCATCTCAATCATTCAGCGATTATTGTCTGTCATCATTTTTCTTCGCATATCTTAAATAGGTTTCATTTCTTTCATTTGGAAACAAATATAAATGTAATTAGAAAATTATATCTAATGTGAAACCCTAAAAATAAAAATATGAGACATGTCTTATTATTCTTATGTCATTGTTTCGTATTTCCAGTTATGTAATTTACTTATTTTTTTTGGTTAGGTCATTAATTTCATTTGTTTTCATTTTTATATCAATATGTATAATATGTTCAATTAAATTCCACTTGTTATTTATTCTAATTATATTTATTTAATTTTTTTGGTTTTTTATGTTTGAATACAGTTCAATTCAATATTATACAATGAAACACAAATAAAAATACAACCAATAAATATTGAAAATTAACATTAAAGACATGTAAGATAAAAAAATATATGTAATCACTATTAAATCATTTTAATAGTACCAACCTTATCAACCCATGTCGAGCTAAACTAACAAAACTGAGAACATAGAATTATGATTCTATGTATTTCCCACCACAAATTT
The DNA here is from genome assembly GCA_963277665.1 of Viscum album. Taxonomy (NCBI): domain Eukaryota; kingdom Viridiplantae; phylum Streptophyta; class Magnoliopsida; order Santalales; family Viscaceae; genus Viscum; species Viscum album. The sequence goes on along the minus strand of OY728129.1, from coordinate 1,374,863,233 downwards.
TGGTTCACAATCAGCTATGAAAATTGAACTATTGGAGTCATCATAAGTAAAAAATGCATTGGCACCAACAACAGTAGGTATGGTGTCAATTCCACCATCACTATCATCAAAAAAATGTCAGGGAGTTACTTCAATAATAACACCAAATTTAGGTTGAACATAATATTTGACATAATTTTTTTTTCACATTTGATTCAAATACATAAAGTTCATAGGTTGTATGAGTGTGAGTCATGTTAATAACTCAAAATCCACAATCATCAATAAAGGTTCCCTGCCTCATCATCAAATCAAAAAACTATCATTTCATCAAGTGACTCGACCCTGAAAGTATAAATACAATATTATTATTTTTTCAATGACTCCAAAATAAGATACATTTTCAAAACAAGTTACATTATTTTTGGATATGGAATAACAGTCTATTGTGGAATTTAGCATAACACCACCAGATTGTGTTCTCATGTTCATTTCTTGTTCAGTTATATTAAATCAGCACCCATTGATCACAATTTATTTACATTTTGGAATCATGGTACTAGGGCCAAAAGACAAAGATCATATTTCCCTATAGATAGAGTCAGTAGGAAAACTCAATACCTAAAATATAAATAAATATTGATTTTAATTGAATGATTATTTTATTAATTTATGAAAACAATATTTAACCTTCAATTTCGGCCAAGCAAAAATATATTTTCTATGAAAAGTCTCTCTTCTTATCAAAGATAAAGAACACTATTTTCTCTTTATCAATTAATTATGTTCCCAATATATAAAAATAGATATATTTTAACATATTTGTAAAATTACCATATATTAAATAAGATATACATGTTCAATTTAGATACTTGGTGTATTCATCAAATAAATCAAAGTTGATCAACACTGTGCGATGTGGCATTTCCCTCTCTTCAAAGATTAATTCCATCAGTGTATATGATACATAAAATCCACCTACTTGAGGAAGTGATGAAAAATTGGTTTGAATTTGGTTATACAATTCTTCTACATTTATCATTGTTATGTTCATTCTCATTGTAATATTAGAGAAATACATTGAGCTAGAATCCATACATTCTTGAGCCAAATAACTCTTCCTGATAGAATCTTTTGAATGATACCTATTCTAGACATATGATTTTGATGTGTACATATTTTTTACAATTCGTTACATCTAATTAAAAGAATAATTTCCTCCTAGAAGTTTCTCATTTAGAATATGGATAGTGAGATGCATTGTCCATGTGAAAAATGATTGAGGAAATATTTTCTCTTACTCACACAAAATTAATTTTGTCTCTGCGAACAATTTGTTTCATGTAATATTTTTAAAACTTATTAGCACAAAGATCCTTCAACAAATGGTATAGTCTAAAAACTGACAACCTTACATTATTGAAAAAAAGATGAAATATTTCTATTGGAATCAACTCATGCATAAGTAGGTGATAATCATCTGTCTTAAAATATTGCATCTTTGACTCTCTTCTATTGACCCATTTTGGTTTATTTTTTTAATATCCATCAAGAACATCAATAGTGTTTAGTACTTATAGAAAATAATTTGTTTCTACAAGTGTCAACACATAAGAATCAAACGTAACATTCCATTTATATTCATTTATACACACAGGATGCAATTCTTGATTGATCCCAAATTACAACAAGTCACACAGTGATCATAAATCATCTTTTTTCATTCAATTGACCTTTAGAAGAATAAAAATAAACATTTAACATATATTATTTTCATTGTTAATTATGTCCATGGAATGAAATAACAAGTTGTTTTACCAATAAGGAAACTCAAAAAAGATACTCCACTTCTTCCAATTGTAAAAGGTGTCATTGAAAGCATTATTCCTATTTCTAGATTTTGTTTGACCCTTCCCAAATGAAAATCTGAAATATTGAAATTCATTAAGCACATCAGTTTTATACATATGTTGCTGTGGAACATCAATCTACATGGTAATATCAAATATTCGTTGATTATTTATATATGGATGGTCCATTGGAAGAAATCATTGATGTACCATAAAATTAAAATATAGTGATATTTCAGTCTTCTGGATAGATTATTCTTCATAAAAATATGACATGCTAGTTTTACCTTAATTCTCCATCAAGCCATCATTGCATACGAATGAAAATCATTGATCATACTCATAAGCATAGTATGCATCTAAAATATGTCATTTTAATATGAATTGTATGTACACACAGGCACATTACAAATAATTTCAAACTCTTTTATTAAAAGTTTAATGTATATTTCTACATAATTTTCAGGATCATAATGGACGGATATGAGTGTACTCATGAATGTTATTGATTTTCCCATACACAACAATGGGGGAAGGTTATAAATGTGTATGAAAACTAATGATGTTCTCTACAATGTAAGAATCTTCCCTAACAGATTAACACTATTACATGAAAGACCCGACCTCAAATTATGCACATCAGCTGCAAAATCAGGATATCATGCATCAAATCTCTGCCCTAAAAATCTATCTGTAGGTTGAACCAAATCTTAGTTTTTTTCATTCTCTTTATATGATGCCATCCCAATTCTATTGATATTTCATTATACATGAAAAGATCCTGGAGTCTGTAGATAAATGTAATGTTCCAAATTATATTCCTGGCACACGAGATGGTGCTCCATCTACTTTTTGGTTTCATTAGGATGTTCCACATTTTATACAATCATTTCATTCAGAAGTTTCCTTCTAGAATAAGATGAAATATTTTGGGCAATCATTAATTTTTTTTCTTCTGAAAATTCATATTCTTCAACTACATTCCAAGCAATATAGTGGTTTATAGGAATATCTACATCATCTGGAAAAAATTCCATCATGATGGTAAGAAAGTAATCAATTGTAGTATTTGAAATCTCATACATGGTTTTTCCATGAAATAGTCAAATTAAACATTCAATCTTTTTCATTTTACCACATTGACGATATACTGGAGCCGTGAAAGCATCATTAATTTTTTTAACACAGTCAAAATCATCATTTTCATTAGATGCATCATGTGTTCTCCTATTAAATCATTATTAGGTTGACATCCTTTTCTTTTCATGATGACTAATAAACAAAAACCAGTCATATAACAAATTGTCCCATCCGGTCCTCTCATTTGGATCATCAGTATTTTGAGATTCCATTTTCTCCCGATTGTGATACCATATATAGTAGTTTTTTTGAAAACCATATTTGGTTATATACAAACTAACTTCTTTATGTCTCAACTAAGGTCTTCAAATACAATTATTACATGGGAACTGTATGTGACCACTATATAAAGCATTTTCAAATGAAAAATCTAAAAAAATCTCCAAATTATATTGAAAATTTCTAAAGATCTAGTTTTTTTCATACATTCAATTTCAATCCATTCTTTAGAAAAATATAATAAGTCATTTTTTAGAAAAATTTAAATAATATTGATGTTTAATCAAATATATAATTATTAAAACCAGAACGGATCAAATTATATAAAACCATAACTATTATACTACTCTATATAAGAATCATAATATAAAGGACAACAAAATACAATAAAGAAAATATTTTTTATGTAAATGACAATTGTTCAAATTAGTTCATTTTTTATCATTACTAAATAATTTCATTTTATTAGGTTCACTTTAGATAAATTATTTTTATTTTAGTTATGTTTGATGCAGTTTAATGTTTTTTTGGTCTACTCATGTTTACATGGGTCAAATCAACTCATTTCTATTCAATTAAGTATTTTTGGGAAAGTCAGTTTGATTATGATATATGTAGGAATTATTATTTAGATTGGGTTTTAATATAAGTGGTTGAAATGTTCAGTAAATTTATTATCAATATTATTTAGGTCAGTTTGTACAATTTGGATTGCCTAGGGTATGGTCAATTCATTTCAATTCACTTCATTTAGTGGGTCATCATAATGGAATAATTAAGAGAGTATGTAAAACATAGTGGATGTTACGAAAATTCATTTTATAAAGACCATATTGGTGGAAGATTTCCTTATATCCTAGCTATGAAACATCCCCTATTAGAACAACATTTTCTATTAGTAATTAAACAATAAAACAAAAATTGTAATAAAACTTATAAAAAATAATATTATCATGGTTTAATATGTATTATTGGGAACAAAAAAATTAAATATTTTTTCAAATAATAATAAAACATGTATATATCATTAAATACATTTTCAATCATTATTGCATCACTACAAAACATCTTCCACCCACTACTGCCACCATATTATGATGACTCATGTAAATTGTTTTGCCTATATCCTTTTGCTTTTATTTTTTTATTTATGATCCATGTTTATTTGGGTTTGTGCCTCTTAATTTGAAAATGATACGTTTTAAATATTTTCTACTCTCATTAAAAAGTTTAGTTTATATATTGGATATTTATATATTTAAGATTAGAATTTGAAAAGTTGATATACGATGGTTTCAATCCAAAAATAATTTAAAAACCTTGGGTTCTTTTGTTATTTTTTATCCTGTAATCATTATTCACATATCAAATGCACATATTGTTTAATAATAATATAATTTTCAATCACCACATTCTTTTACCTTTTAAAGTGATATAACCCACAATTTTTGGATAGAACCCCTCAATGAGTTCTAATTCTAATTATAGGCATCCTTCATGTCTTAACATAATTATGGAACACAATTAGAATAAATATTTATCATAAATGACTTAGATTTTATGTTTATAAGGAGTCTCACTTACTCATACTTAAACTCATAGTCCATATTGACTCAATTGATTATCACACAAACCGACATTCCCTACATGACCATCATACTAAGAATAAAAATGGATATATGTATAGAGAAAATGTAAGGGGCCATCCACCCATGAAAATATAGAGAAAAATCTACCATTATAATGGGATGAATCTTCTTCGATGTCATAGAATAATAAAAGAATATTAAATCCCAAAAACCATTGGGATTTTTGATGATAAAAAAATTAATTACCTGAGAAACTATAAATAATAGATAACAAAGGTATGAATTTAAATTAGGAGACTCAATCTACAGATGTATTAACAAAAAAACAAGATTTAAGGGAGATATAAATCATCGAGATCCTAAATTCATTAAAAAAACCTTGTTTTAAAATCAATATGAATGAAAAAAATCGATTAAAAACATGTAACTTAATTAGAGATTACCTATTTGAAGTGGATGAAAAATATGACATGAATATAGATCCTCGGTTGGGAATAATGGTTTAAACGTTAGGAATAATAAGATACCAATATTTTAGGGAAAATAAAAACACAAAAAAAAAATTGATGCTGAAAATTATCAATAAGTTATCCTTTATATATATAATCTTATAGAACAAAAAATGCATTGAATTAGGATAGATCAACTGTTGGGAATAATGTTTGTAGGCTAGGAAAGAGGGGATCTTTGGTTGAGTGAATCATGCAGGCGGAGGGGGAATATAGAGGCTTGGATGTATTTGGGGCCAAATTTCCTAACAGTTTGAAAAAAAAATATTGTGAAACCTTAATAGAAAGGACTATATCCCAATAGTTTCCTAAAATCATTAGGAAACTAGCCTTTAAATATCCCTATAGTAATTGTTTTCAAATAACATTGATATAGGTACGTCGTTATTGAGTGTATTTATAGTAGTGAGATAAATCATCTCTGATAGTAACAAAGTGTGTTGACTTCTTAAGGTGAATGATTACTACCTATAGTTACCTCATCATAAAATATAAGATAAACCATAAATTTTACCAATAACATTAATCATATTTCCAAAACGTATGATAGAATTCCTCCTCAAATAACTATGTGACTAAAATAGATACAAAACCAAAGGGTTTTTTTACATACATGTTTCCTAAAATTTATATATTATTGATAAATTCTTATCATGTAAAACCATAAGATGGGTGTATATGAATTTGAACACAAGATCAAAATTTATATTATAAACCCCTGACGGAATCCTTAATAGTTATGTATATCTTACATGGAGACATATATGCTTATAAAAATAATTAATCCTTTATTCCTTAAATAATATATTTTCTTATGCAAAATCATTTCTATTATATATTGGGTTAAACCATGTACCAATACAATATCAAATATGATTTTATTATTCCATAAGTTGTGTAGCGAGGGTTATGAAATGATTAAAATCACATGAAATTTCACTAAATTTTTATTAATTATATTCTCATAGAGAACTATCATATAAAATAAAATATAAAATTACCTACTTGGGATTGGAGGAAATGGGTACCCTAACTATCACAATTCACGTCAACTACTGGGATTGCATAAACATTCTTTTTTTCCTTTTTCTTCATAGGTTGTTGTGGCTAATAATCCTTATTCTACATTTGATTGGGTAATTGATTCACACATTTCCCATAATACCCTCATTAGAATCATTGGAGTGTGGGTGGTGCATTCTGTGTATCATTATCTATATATGCATCATTATCTAACTTCTTCAAATCAAATTAGAATTCAATTTTCAGATGGCCATCCCATCCACACACAAACATTTATTATTTCCATCAATTCAGTTTCCTTTATTTTTCTTCCCAAATATTAAGAATAATATAAATATCATCTTCTTCTCTCATTGGTTTTTATACTTTCCTTGGAATTACATTTTTATCTTCTTATTGGAACCATTATATTGATATGTAAATACAACCCCCTTTATACTTTGATAGCACATAGAATAATCTCTCCATTTCTAATGAAGTATATTATGTGTAATTCCCATCAGAAATATTGATTTATGACACTAATGAATCGATCAAAATTAAATCATGGGTTGATAATAATACTAGATACATACCTCACAAGTCTAGTAATTTTTTCATTATATGCAGTAACAAATTCATCATCCTTTTTCTTCATCATAAGAAACTCCTACACCATATTTATATGGTGAATAAAAAGAAAGTACTTATTTGAAAAATTAATTCATAAACTCATTTATATTCATGGAGTAAATTTCATCTTGTTCCCTTGGATTCTTGATGAGAGTCCCCCATTGATCAGTTTTGACTTCTAAATGATAGACAACCAAAATGAAATTTTTATGTTTCGAATACTACAAAATGGATAATATCATTTAAGTGGTATTTATCCATCGTTATCAACCTATGGAATAGTATATACATTGATGTTAGGTGTATGTCTTCTCATGGAGGACCCGATAGAATGTTGTTCCCACCTTTTTTTAGAAGAAATTCATGATTCAAGGATTACAAATGTTGTGTGAGAATAAAAATTAGATTTTCATTCCATATCCCATGAAATTTAGTTTCTCTAAAGGAAAATAGTTTCATTTACCATCATATTTAGAATTGAAATGATTTCCTTGGTTTTATCAATCTATTTAATCCAAAAATCATATTGTGATAAATATTAGTCATAGTGGGGAACCAAATAGTCCTATAAAATATCTTATTGGATGTCTAAGTCATGAATCCTTATTTATAATCTAGTACACCGTAGATTGATCCTATAAATTCATAGTAATCATCTAATTAAATACTTTATGATACATTGTAAATAGTTTGTGAATTTATAAAGAAAATCTCATAGGAGTCTCAAGCAGTTGTATTGTAAGGACAATTGTCTTGTACTAATTGAAGATCATGTCCATATCAATTCACCCCTTTATATTTTTTTACACCTAGCTACCTTTGTGATAGATAAACATACACCTGTAGATTCTAGATAAGGATTTAATTTCTCATAACTCACTCATTATATCCATTAAAAATTTATAGGACATTTTTATATACATTGATTCATCTATTGAATTATTCCAAATCATATCCTTACAGTTATCAGTAATGTTTTCTCATCCTATTTTCCAAAGGTTATATAATCCTTTCCTCTGATAGTAACTACAAAGACTGAATATTTTTATACAAAATTATTTCATATTTTTAGATGAGTATTCATTACATTACATACACATTCCCAAGGATCTTAAAGTTGTAGTGCCTTTTGAAACATGGACACAAAAACAACTAGTCCATAAGTGAGTTGTTCCGTATCCCTCTATATTCTTCACAATTAGAGACATTTTTATACATATAATACATAAAAACATTCTTCATATCATGGGGAAAGGAACATAAGAAAGGTTAAGCTCATATTTTTAGTAATGGTACAGAAGAAAGATATCAATATAGAATGTGTATATGAGTATGAAAATATGATAATACCATATAAAAACCATACCTTACATATAAAACATAATAAACATGATTCAAGAAATAAATCATGGTGTTTCATAAGACATGAATCATAATGGAATCAATGAATGTGATCAATGATACCATAACATTTTCATAAGAGATATATTGGTTTTATATACATAATCATAGAAAATATTATGTTATGGCTACCCACCAAGAAAAATATAACATGTTAGTCTTATTATAAACACCAATATAACTTTTATGGGATCTGTATAAACTACCATATATCATCTTTCAGGATTGGGATAACCTACCATGTACGCTATTTCAGTCTTGTGATAACCTCCCAGGTACCCTCTTTCGGGCTTGGGATATCCTCTCATGTACCTTTTGGGCTCATATTACATCAATTATTATCAAATTCATTGGAGGGAGATATTGGTCACATACATAACATGTTTAACGTTATATATATGTGTACCAAAATATAATAAAACATTAATTATATCAAAATCCATGAAATGATAAATGTTTCATAACAATTTCATTAATTCCTCAAAGCATAACATGTGGAAGAGGAATATGGTTTCATATAAAAACTGTCATGATAATTCATATGGAATAGAATTAGTTTTCATAAAATTTTTTTTATCATAAACAAAATTCTTGAGACAGAGTAATAGTGGTATATCTATGGTTCATATATATAATAAATCATAAGTAACATCAAACGATTTCACCATGGATGGAAAATTATTTTGAAATAAAAATAACATGGAACGTTTCATGAGGAAAATATCTATTCCTTGAAAATAAAAATATTAAATCTAAAAATTCATAAAATATTTAAGAAATATTTTCCTTTGAAAATTAACATGAATAGTTATAATTTATGCTTCCAAGAAAATAATGGTCATGATGTTAGGAAATTCCATTCATGGTATACATAATAAAAAAAAAATTCCTTTAAAATATTTTTGTAAAATCCAAATGGACATTTTTTTTGGAAATTGATATAAATATTAATTTGAAAAAAATTTGTAAAAATTGAAACTTTGGTAAAAACTATTTAATAAGAAATTTCAAGAATTTATAATAAATTTATAATGTTTTTTAGAAAACATGGCTTTAGAAGAAAAATGGTTTTCGACTGAAGAGAGAAATAAATACGATAATAATTGAAAACATCATGTTGTACTATGGAGTATATAAGTAGAGGATAAGGATGTGGAAAATTTATAAAGAAAAAATAATGGATAATAAACATCATGATTTTCATTATAGATAGATCATAATAATTCATTGTTTGAATCTTAATAAAAAAATCCCAATAAATGTTGAGAGTGTAACAAATAAAATCTAACCACTTTGGTAAATATCAATCATAATCCCCAAGAATGGATATCATTAAATAAAACATATAATAAAATTAAAAGATTAATATTCATGGCATAAAATGTAAAAGGGGTATTATATACACATCATAGAATAAGATAGGTTCATAACATAAAATAAGTCCCCAAGAAAGAAATTTTATTGAAAACCCCATACTGTTTTGGTAACTTCTAAACCACAAACAATGAAAAAGAGATTCAAAAATGGATATGTAAATCACCATAATTTTATTGATAATAATAAAATACATTCATGGATATTATATTCATCACATAAAATAAATAGGTGGTGTATGTGACATGTGTCTCACAGAAGATAAACAATTGAGATGGAAATCCCCTACCATAAGTCTTGAATTACTTTTTAAACATTCTAACCTCCTATATAATAAATATAAGTCCAATACTAATATTTTATAGAACCATACATATATGTATAATATCAAACTTTTTTTTACTTATTTTTACATATGTGTCTCCATTTTTATGTATTTATTCTATTTATTTTTATTTGATATTTATTCCATGGGTTTCCTTTGAGTTTCTTGAGAAAAATTGAAAATCTATATTTGGAAGAGGGTGGTGCACAACTTGAACATGGTTGGGGGAAACTATATGTGATTCCGAAGAACATTTTTCCAATGTGTTTTGTTTTTTGGATAGAAATAAATCACATGACTAGTGAATGGTTTTTCAAACCGTGTGACTAACCATGAAACATGTCCCTACTGGAAAGTAGGAACTGCCCAGCTTCCACGTGGTTTAGAAAACTATGCAGGCTAACCATGTGGCCTATCCAAGTAATTAAAATTTTGATATTTACATTTTTTATCATTTTATATTTATCCCCAAATCCACCCCTATAATTCCCACACATGATTTATAGCTATAAAAATCCTCCAATCCTCCCTACTTCTCCTTTGGTCCACCATTTTTAGGTGTATATGGTTGGAAATATTCATTATTAATTAATAAAGTTACTTCTTTCTTTGTTTTTTCACCTTTCTAAGTTTCGTAAAACTACTTCTGGTTGTTTCATATATCCAGAAGGTTGGGGGATATTTTTAGCATTAGATCATAATTATTAGGGTTCTATGTAGATGCTTTATGTTCATTATTTCCTTTATTGGGTCTTCTTGTGGTACAGTTGTTGGATTCCACCAGATTCTAAAAATTTCTACACTTGAGGTTCGTGGCTCCATGCTTAAACATAATTTTATGACTTTTATATGCTTTCATGAGAGTTCAAAGAGTATTTATGATTATATTTGAGGCGAAAATAGAGTTTTTGATGGTTTTTGATATTCTTATGGGTTGAAAATGGATTTTATAAAATAAATTGGATATATTTTAACTGTGAACTTTTTTTTTAAATTGAATGTGTTTTATCAATTATGAATGATTTTTAATAAATTATTCAAGTGGTGTGAAACATGTTTTAGAATGTTTTTGGTGTGCATTGGGGTTATTAAAGAGGTATTGGGTTGCAAAATGATGGTTTCAAATGTTTGTAATATTTATTAGCTTAAGATTCTATGAATATAATGTGTTATGTGATATGTGGAATGTGAATTGAGAAGGAAGGGAAACCTGGGTAACTAGGTAGGAATACTAGGAAAAGTACACTAGTTGACTCAGAAGTGGTTCATCCCATATTCAAATAACAGGGTTGATGATACAACACTAACTAAATGATAACGTTTATTGGAGACCACAAGGCGCACGAGGTGCACTGTCATAGTGGATAATGCATGATAACGTTATTGGTAGTGGTTACTATACAAATTTTCAATGAGATATGATGTACCTAGTGTCCCAATTCTAGCTGCTTCTAAGAGGGTTTTCCCATGACATATTCCCCTTTAGGGATATTGTACTTACTATCGACATAGGGTACGCATAGCTGGTTATTTAAAAAGAAAACATATTTTCTTTAAAAAAATTCCCGTAAAAAATTCTACTTTTCATTTTATAAAACATGCATGTTTATATATCTTATAATGTTTATATCATAGAATCTCTTTGTTTGGTGGAATCCTACTATGATTTGGATGACACCCAACTTACACCTTTGGGTGTAAGTAAACTTGGTTATGATTTACCTAGGTAAAGGAAAGAAGTTTGGATATGGTGGTTTCTTATAATGATGGTTTTCGTTTGAAGGTGTTATGGTTATGGCTTCAGGGCGATGCTCCTCTTATTGTAGGGTGGGTTTTGGGATAGTATCTTGTTCCCATTTGTTTTAGTACATTTTTATTTAGTTTAAATGTAGTAAACATTGAATCTAAATACTATTATTCTTTGTTTGGTTAAGTTTATCAAGTTTTGTTTTATTCCATATAGTTGGTTATTTCTCATTATGGAAATGGGTGAAATCATTCCCACGTTGTACTATTGATACTCATTCACATGTTGATAGCCTATGGGGATAGGGAAAACCCTTTGGTCCATTCCATGGACTTGGTCATGTGTCAGGTTGAATATCACTTGAGATTGATTCGTGAAAAAAATGGTATCATAGTTGGTCATAGTCTTTTGGGTTGTGATAATTTGGATAATTATGAATAGACAGAAGCTTGGATTATCGGGGCATGAGGATCTTGTCATGAGCAGTGTGCATAGACAACACACCTACTAATCAATCTTAAGTCGCCATGGGATGTCGATATTTTAATTGACTTCTTCTCTAGGTGAGGCATACTGGATTCATAATGTGTATGAACACTAGGTGGAAGAGGAATGTTTTGGTTCTTATGTTATTGTGTTGAGATTGAGTTGTTTGGATTTATAGATTTTTGTTATTTGATGTTATTGCAGATAACTTTCAAAATTATTGTGTTAATGATTTCCCTTGGGGTTATTTCCTCTTTTGGAAACATGCCTCGCCGATGAATTCAGGTACAACTATGGGAAGTGTCCAGAGAGTGTTATCCCTCACCAATTAATCAGATGACTGTATAATATATTGTTTGGGAAATCCATGATTTGGGTAATGGTGTGGCCTCTTTTCTTAAAGTGGTTAGATAAGCTGAACCATGTCTTGGAATGGAAAAAGTATTAAGAGTTCCTTATGGAATAGCCTCATCCTTTCCGAGGGAGCAGAGAACCTTAGGAAGTAGAAGAATGGATTAGGAATAAAGAACATATGGTTGAATTTCTAGAAAATATTGGGGATGTTAGGTGAACTAGGATTCATTGTTACCAAAAGGCCCCATTTGGAGGTTGTGGGACTCAATGGTCCAAACTTGAATGCATGGGAAGATGAAATTGAAATACTTATAGACTATTTTCAATGATCAGTATTGTTCGGAAGTGTTAGAAAAATTTTGATCCTTATAATTTATGGATCTTGTTCATGGTGAACTTTTTGTGATGGATTATTCCATACATTATGTTGATCTTGTTTGGTAGCCACTCGAGATCATTTACCACAGGCAGATGAAGGCTCATAGGTTTGAAAGGGAGGTGCATCCATATATCTATTATCATGCCTTTCTGTTCAAGATGAAGTGTTATGCTGAAGTGGTTGACCATGATTGAATGTTAGAGATTGATCATAACCAAATATATGGTTCCTATGAGGCTATTTCAGCAATGGGTTGTGGTAGTTCATTAATGAAAAAGAGGAAGTGGGATGAGTAGGAAGAAGCAAGATGGAATTTCAGTCCATCCTTCTCGGTAGTAATCATCTATGGCTTCTGAGGCTTGGTCAGTTGGGTGCCATCAGTTTAGGAAGGATGGAAACATTTGAACTGCATTCACATATCCTCCAATACCTCTTAATCATTACAATTTTATGGGACACCTGCAGCACATTTTCAATGTGATAGATCCTTATCATAGTGGTACATGATCTGTAGCATCAAGAGGGATATTAGCTCAGTCAGAGCCATCAAAGATAGTGGTATCTCGATTCGTAGGTCATAAAGTCATGGATAGATAATCATATGGGAACAGTCAGTTCAGGGTGGAGCTACATGATAGTGGTTGTTCATATGATAATGTTGATATTAGGCTGCTACATGTGGAACTTCAAGCACTATCAGAATCAGTTATGGGACGTTCAACAATCTGAGGTATTATTTTCATTCCATCATCATTGGATGTATTTTTTTGATACTGGTGATTCTATTACATTTATATTTAAATGTACTATGATTCTTTAATTCTACCAACTCAGATCATAACTAATGATATGGAGTTCCTATCATTGTTGTGTTAGGAGAACGAGTAGGGTTCCAGGTGTCCCACTTGTGCACTCACTATGTCAAGGGTCAAGGTAAAATGGGATTTTCTCATTTTGGAAATAGAACTCATTGATGTGGTCCTAGGTATGGATTGGATGGTGTAATTTTATTTGCACTATGATTTTTATAGATAGTGGGTGAGTTTCATGGCACATAATGGGAGCACCACAGTTTTTTCATGGAGAATGAAATCCTAAGTCGGGTCGTGATGGACCTCCACATTTGAAATTGGGTAATCTCATTTTTTAATAATCATCACTCATATGGGAGGACATCAGTGAGACTTCCAATGGTGATTTGCCTCATATAGTGGATGAGTTCCTAGAGGTATTTCTAGAGATATTTACAGGATTTCCTCCGGAGAAATATGTGGAGTTCCCTATAATTTTTTCATTAGGAACACATTCAATATATCTTCTTCTATACCACATAGACCCCACCATGTTTATGGAATTAATGGTACAACTGGAAAATTTGGAATCCAAAGAATTCATTCTGCAAAGTATATCACCTTGGGTCGCACCCATCCTGTTTACATAGAAGGCTGTTGGATCCATCTAGTTGTGTATTGATTACCCAAAGCTGAATAAGGTGAAAATAAAGAAAACAAATCACTTTCCTCACATTGATAATATTTTTGGTCTGATAAAGGGGGTGAGGTGGTTCATTAAAATTGATATTCTCTCTGATTATCACAAAGTCTCTAGGAGAGAGGTAGATGTCTCAAAAATAGATTTCTGAAGCATGTAAGAAAATTTGGAGTATATGGTCATGAATTTTAGGTTGAAAAATTTTCTACCTATTTTTTTGATGATTAATGAAATAGTGTTTCAATAGTATCTAAATTCTATTGTCGTGGTATTTGAGGAAGAAATCAGGGTTTATTTAGATTCTGAATGAGAGCATGTACGGAATTTGTTGATCATATTTGTCACTATTCAGGGCCATTGTCTTTATGTGAAATTTTATAAGTGTGACTTCTAGATTAAAGATGTAAACTTTATTGTCCATGTGATATCATCACAAGGGGTTTTGGTGGACCCTGAGATGATCAGTCGATAGATGTCATGAGGGTAGCTGAAGAATATTTTTGAGATCAGGAGCATTTTGGGCCAAAAAAATAATTATAGGCTGTTCATTTGGTATTTCTCTTGGATGGATTCTCCCATGACCACAGTCACATTGAAAGAGGTGATGTTTGAATTGAGCCTATAATTCTAAGAATTCATCAAGGAACCAATGTGTTGATTGACTACAACCACAATTTTGGTATTACCAGAATCATGGAAAGGTTAAGTGGTTTATAGTGATGCCTTTAGAATAGGTATTTGGTGTTTATTAATAAAAAATGATCATGTGGTAGAATATGTTTTTTCCCACTCTGACCATTAGAAAAGAATTACCCAACCCATGACGTGGAATTTTCATCTGTGACGCATTATCTAATGATGAGGTATCATTAAAATTTTTTAGTGAGGAATTTGAGGTTTATTCTAATCATAAGATATTATCCTATATTTTCCCTAAGGACGATTTGAACTTGATTTAGTGCCAT
This sequence comes from Viscum album, assembly GCA_963277665.1. Taxonomy (NCBI): domain Eukaryota; kingdom Viridiplantae; phylum Streptophyta; class Magnoliopsida; order Santalales; family Viscaceae; genus Viscum; species Viscum album. Next base: position 1,374,847,790 of record OY728129.1, on the reverse strand, counting down.
TTGGTGGAGTATTTGGAGGGGTTTGAATTTGATATAGTTTATACCCCATGAAAAGGGAATGTTGTGGTGGATTATTTGAGCAGAAAAGTGCCAATGAAATCCCTGAGGATGTTTAGTGATGAGTGGATGTTTATGTGTCTTTTCCCCTATTTTACTTGGAGACCAGGAAGCAGAGTGGATGTGTTTTCTTGGCCAGCATTCAATTTTCTCATTCCCTTCTAGAGATGATTCAACATGAGAATCTTGGTGATATGTTATGCCAGAAGTCCACACAATCCCTTCATTATGGGGAGACACCTGGAATTTTTTCATTGTATCTCAAGAGATTTTTATGCTTTAAGGATGGATTCAGGGTGCCGTTGTCTCTGAGGAAGTTGGTGATGCAGGATAGCCACCACTCATAGTGTGTTGTCCATCATAGATCTACCAAGGTGTATTATGATGTGTTCCAGCAGTTTTGGTGGATAAGTATGAGATGAAATTTGGATGACTTCATATCAAGGTGAAATACATGACCTTAGGTAAAAGAATAATGTTTAAGGCCCTCAGGTTTTCTTCAGCTACAACCCATTCATACCAGGAAGTGGGATGTGATTGAAATGGACTTCATTGTTGGATTTCCTCATAAACATTGGGTAATAATTCTCTATGGGTAGTGATCAAAAGTATGACCAAATCAACCTAATTCATTCTGATTAGATATTTATCCAAATTAGATGAGTTGGGAGAGTTGTATATCCATGAGATAGTGAGGTTTCATGGTGTGACATTAGAAGTCATTTTTTATAGGGACCCATATTTATCATTATGGTTTTTGTACAACCATCAGAAGGAAATGGGGTCATGGATTAAGTTAATAATGGAATTCCATCCTCAAATGGATGGATATACGGAGCAGAAAAATCATGTTTTGTAATACATGGCACAATCATGTGCTTTAGAATTCAGGGGGTTATGGGATAGGAATTTGGGATGGTTGAATTTTTAATACAATAGTAAAAACAAATTTTTGATTCATATGGCTGCCTTTGAGGTGCGATAAGGTCAGCCGTATTAGTCACCTTTATCTTGGGATGAGTTGGGTAAAACCGTACTATTAGGACTAGGTTTAGTAAAAGATACATATTTGGAGTTAAATAAGACTTGGTAGTGTTTGATGATAGTTCATAGTCCCTTCAAATCTTATTACTAGTATAGATGCTCTGATCTTGAGTTCTATGTCGGTGACCAGCTGTTCTTGAAAGTGGCACATTGCTTTGGTCATTTCCACATGAGAATGAAAGGGAAGATAATGCTAAGGTATGTTATCCTTTTTGAGATTACCCAGTTAGTTGGTAAGTTGGAAAACATGTTGGACTTTCCATCATATTAATCTAAATTCATAATGTGTTTAACATCTCCCAGTTGAAAAAGTACAACCTGGATCCATCTCATGTGTTGAATTGGGAAATGTTAGAGTCAAAGACTTACTTATCTATGTTTGAACAACCAATATGAATTGTGGATTCCCATGAGATGGATCTTTGAGTTAATTCTATTCTGTTGGTCTATATTCTTTGTAATCCTGGAAATTATGAGCATGATACATGTGGGCAAAAGTTATAGGTTGAAAAAGTGTATTATTTTATACTCTAATAAAGATTCCAGTTCACTTTTCAGGGATGGAATTTTTTCATGGTGGGAGTAATTATCACATCAATTTATTCATATTCAAGTATTTATTGTATTTATTTTGATCATGAATTTATAGATTGGGTTTCCTTTTATATTATTGACAAAAATGTAATATTTGGATTTAGTAAAGGGTGGCTCATGGATTGCACGTTGATAGGGGAAACCATACACCTTTCCCAGGAAACCGTGTGTTATGGTGTCATTTTTTGAAAGTTCTAAATCACATTGTGAGTACATTATTTGTGAAACTATGAGACTAACAATACGAAATGTCCCTGGTGGAATGTGGAGATTGTGTAGTTTCTACATGGTTTTAAAAACCATGTGGGAAAACCCTGCATCCTATCCAAGTCATTAAATTTTTTGATATTCACCTTTTTTCCATTTTTGGATTTAACCCCAAATCTACTCATCTTCTTCCCCACTCAGGATTTCCAACCATATATGTAATGACCGAAACATTCATTAATGGAAACTTCCCTTGATCTAATTAAATGTTTTTTATGGTTATATAAAATGTTAACTTCATTGGTTTTATGTTTCTTGATTTTAAAATACCATTATGAATTGTGTCTCTTACTAATATAGTCATTGAACAGTAATCACATGATTTGTATAAATATAGGGCTTTTACAAATCCAATTTACTTAGACAAAGGTATTTATGAACACATCCAATAGACTATCCCTCTAAAAAGGCCAATTTTTGGAGCTCGGAAAGGAGGTGGTGTCATTGGGATTCGCTCCTGACCAAGCCCAAGCTGAGCTTGAACATGTTAATCTTGAGAAGAACCGACTATGGGAGAAGGGAAAGTTAATACAGATTACCACAATAGCGATGTTATCCGAGTCACCCCAAGAGTCTCTCAACATTTCATTCCATATCCATCGGTCTTATGTGGGTGTTATAAGGGGTTATTTAACAAGACCCTAACACTATGACTATGTATATTATTTTTGTAAAAACAATGGGAATTCATTTTATTATTGTAACTCTGTAAATAGTTTTTAAAATACAAATAGTATTTTCTATTAATATTCAACTAAGTAATCTATTTTGATGAATTAATTGATTTTATAATTAAATAATATTTTAATATAATATCATTATAATTAAATTAATTTTTATTAAATATAAATGATGATATAAGTTTATGAATGCATTTTTAATTTTTATTAAGGTTTGAAAGCTGTTTTTTTAAAAACCCATAATTTTTTCTGTAAATGTCGGTTTTTATTTTAAATTTAGAAATTCATATATTTATATACAATTATTTAGATAAAATGAATATTATTTTTGGAATCAGGATGTCAAAATTATCCAACGGTGAATTTTTCGTAATTTTCTAAGACAATCGAATTTTTGGGTATAAATTAAATACCGTTTAAATATATAATGTGTTTTATGACATCATAATCACCCAATAGAGATGTAATAAAATAATATTAACATTATTTTCAGGCAATATATATCTTACAAATAAAATAATCATATTTTGGGTTTTTTTGATTTAATTTACAATGCTTTTGCTGACCCTTCAAGGCTTATAAAACATTATGTTTTTTTTAAATTGTTTTCCTTGAGAGTGTGACTCACCTGCTCATAAGCAACAATATTATTTTAAGAATTTTGGACATTGGCCTTATAAAATATTTTTTCCACTCTTATTTGTAAAAAACCATGGGCTGGTTTTTGGTTTTTTATTATTTTAATATGGGGTGTCCCAAACCTAATTAATAAATAATTTCCACTCCTTCCAATATAAACCCACCCAATCTCCCACTTCCTCTTCACTCAATGCCTTTGGAGTTCGACCAACCCCTTCCATCCACTCTCTATAATCCTCCCAATGTGCCCCAAGCTCTGAATAATCCTCTCTCAAGCCTTTTATAATCCTCTGGGATCACTCTTCCAAGTATGGGATTTCTTCCTTTCTCATTTTTGCCCAATTTTCATTAAGTTGTTATTCCATTTTGTTTTCAATTAAAAATGTTGGGGTATAATTTCTCACCACATCCATACATCCCTCTTTCTATGATGGATTCTCTCTTCCCTTTTATATCCATGTAATTATTTTTTATTACGCATCTAAATTCCATTATGTTTGTTGGGACATGTTTCTACATGACCACATTACTATAAATTTCATTTAAATATGATTAGACACCCATTTCTATCTCATAAACAATTTTCATGAATCCTTAGGTTACACCGTTATGCAGTCGAAATTGCACTACGTTTTTCAAAACCAAGATCATTGTGTAGTGGATACAATACCCATGTCTCTATCAAGGGTATTCACCTTTATACACATAGACATATTGAATGGTACTTTCATGTATTTATTACAAATTACTTAATCGTGGAATAACTTATGATGTTGATCGATTCCATGTTATGCGATCCATGTGGCACAAATATGCATGAAATGAAATGTTTAAGAAAGGTGCACCCTAAGAGTGCTCCATTGCATCAGGTAAAGTATAGTATCATGATACGTCATGTGCAATGGGTGTTTACTCATTATAATTCATGTGAAACAAGTTTTTACTCGTGATTTATGTATAATGAGGGTTTACTCACGCTCCATGTGAAATGAGCCTTGGATCATGTTAATTCCATGTAAAGTGTTGTTGCCACATTTCAATGTTATGACTATCATTATTTGTCATTCCTTTATGTTCATGTTTCACTTGTTCTCCATTGATATTCTTATAATCTAACATGTATTGTATTCCTCATTTTATTTTCAGCTTATTCCCTTATTGGGCTTTATAGCTCACCCTTTTCTTAGGCATGTCCTCAGGTTATCCCATGTAATTCTAAGTATGAGGGAATATAGTGGTCTTGTAAAGGATGTTTTCAATAAAGATGTTGTGTGTTTTATGTTCTAAGTGGTTATATAATGTTCCTAAGACTCAAAGACACTAGATATCTTTATCTTCTATGTTGTATCAAGTGATGATTTTATGTAATAAATCATGTTTAAGTGTGTAATAAAAATCATGGCTGTTATAGTAAGAATCAGAGGATATGTTTAGTTATATAGGTGATTAGGATTATCAAACCCAGTTTATGACTTAGAGACAAGAATATGTATAATAAAACATCCCTATGTATTGGTGAGTATTGAGTAATTGGTTTATCAAGAAAATAAATACCTGTTTGGATACGAGCAGGTAGAGGCGACTCTGGAAAAGATGTATCCTAGGGGTAAAACTCGAAAACACCGTTTTAATCTAAACATGAACGGGAATGGGTGCACAACAATGGGCCTTGTGGTACTCTTTGTCATGAAACTCCTCAGGGTTATGCTTTGGTAAATTCACAATTTTAGTATGAACCCTTATTAAGGGAATGAAAAATGCCCCTATGAATATATGTTATTATATAGATCATGAATAACATAGATAGAAGCCTATGGATTCATAAGTTATGGAAATAAAAGTTATTTATAATTTGTTAGTTTTTTCCTTGTATTACCCTTTATATGTTACCCCTAACTTTCCTTTTATTCTAGCCAATGGACGGTAATAGGAGGACTCAAGCTAACAACTGATGTGAATATCAATGTGATGACTATTCTAATGAGATGCCCAATCCGATGGGTGCAGGAATCACAAACTTTGTCACAATCCTCTGTCAGTTAAATCAATATTTGAATAGAAACATTGGTCAAGATGAATTTTCAATCCCAATAAGAAAGAACAAGTTACTATTGATAGCTTCATGAGACAAAGGCCTCCAACTTTTAATAGACTGTATGATCCCTAAATTTCCAAACAATGGATCTACTCCATTGAAAAGATATTCTCCATCCCTTAATGTTCTGAGCAAGAGAAGGTTCTCTTGCCTGCTTATCATATGGAGGGTAAAGCTGATCAATGGTGGACATTGATCAAAAATATGAATCTTGAGGATGAGATCGATGCGTTGGAATTGAAGGATTTCTGAAAGATGTTTTTGGATAAATATTTTCTACACACCCTCTAACTTAATATGGAAAGGGAAATATTTTCCCTCATGAAAAATGACGAAGAATCTATCAGAGCATATGAGTAAAACGTCACAAGGTTTGCATGATATGCCTCCAGTTTTTTCATCACCCCCAAATTCATGGTTGAACACTTATTTGGTGGGATAAAACATAGCCTACGGAATGTGCTGGTGATCCGTGATGTTGAAACCTTTGAGGAAATTGTCTGATGTGCCCTCAAGATCAAAATAAAGATCATAGAATATCAGGGGTATCATGGGTATAAGAAGTGTATGATTGAATTCAATTATGGTGGTCTAAATGATAAATCCAACGGTTCTAAGAAGATCCAGCACCCCACTTGTCAATGGTGCAGAAAGAAGAACCCCGAAAATTGTCTGAAGGGGACGAAGAAATGATTTAAGTGTGAAAGGGAATGGCACCTTGCTGTTAACTGATGAAAAGCAAAACTTGCAGCTTCAACATAGGAGAGTAACACTCCGTTCTAACCTCAACGCTTTGTTTATTGATACAACTACAAAGAACCAGAGCATCATGCAAATCAGTTACCTAAGCCTAGGGGTTTTGGAGGCAACCAACAACCTCTAAGGTAGCAAGGGAGAGGTTTTTCCGTCACTACTATCGAAGTGAACCCTGACAAAGAAGAGGTGATAGGTACACTAGTTATTCATTTAAAAATAGTGAAAATACTCATTGATTCTAGTTATATGCATTATTTTATATCAAAAAAGTTTAGTAGAATAATCCCAACACCACCACAAATCATCGAAGTAAAGATGTCAGTGATTATGAAAAATGGGGCAATCATTGCATCCCATGAATATAGATCCTCCTATGTCACAAATATATGGATTGAATTTTCTGGAAAACCTCGTAATAGTTTCTCTGGTAAAATTAGATGAAATTATTGGAATGGATTGGCATTCCTCATATAGAGTCAACATAAATTTCTGTGGGAGGTAAATCACTCTCCATGTGGAGAATAGACCCCCGATTCTATAAGAGTGGATGGAGGAAGATGAATCTTCTTTAGATCTATCATCTCAAGCATGGATATTACTTCCCTCTGAGCATGCGTATCAATCTTGGATGATTGATTCTAAGAAGGAAACCATCCTTAAAGACATGCCTATTGTGAGGTAATTCTCTGAAATGTTTCCTGTGGAATTTTTGGGTCTTCCCCCAAGAAGAGATGTTTAATTCTCAATTGATCTTATACTTGGGGAGTTTCCAATATCAAAGACTCTGTATAGAATGGTTGTTGTGAAGCTTTCGAAGCGGAAGAAATAACTACAAGAAAATATGGATAAAGGGTTTGTATGCCCAACTACTTCACCATGGGGTGTACCAGTCCTCTCCGTCAAGAAGAAAGATGGGTCAATGTGCCTTTGCATCAATTATCGTGAGATTACCAAAATCACGATAAAGAACAAGTATCCTTTCCCACGAGTCAATGTCTTTTTTGATCAGCTGTGTTTAGAACAATACTTCTCCAAGGTGGATTTGCAGTCGGGATATTATCAAGTAAGGGTGACGAATGAAGATATCAACAAGACTACTTATCCTACTAGATACTGGCACTACGAATTCATAGTAATGCCTTTAGGATACACTAATGCTCCTTATATTTTCATGGACTTTATGAATAGAGTCATTATGGATTACCTCAACAAATTTGTGGTAGTCTTTATAGATGAAATTCTTATATAATCTGAAATAATGGAGGATCATGAGGAGCATCTAAGAACTGTACTAGAGACCTTCAGAAGGATATTATCTATGAAATGCATATCAAGTGTGAGTTAGAGTTTAAGGATATTTCTTTCTTGTGCCATATCATCACATGCAATGGGATATCTGTGGATCCCTCCAAAATAGATGCAATTGTCGGATGGTTGAGGCCTACATCGGTAATAGATATCGGTATCTTCTCGGGGTTAGCTGGATATTATCGATGATTTGTGAGAAATTTCTCATGATTTTACAACCCACTTACCAAGCTAATTTGGAAAGGAGTATTGTTTTCTTGGAGTGATGAATGATAAGAAAGCTTTAAGTAGTTAAAAAGGAGACTTAACACTATATCCATGCTAACATTACCCACAAGTAGAGGACTTATTTTTGTATTCATTGATGCTTAGAAGAAGGTCCTAGGATATGTGTTGATGCAAAATGACCAAGTCAATGCCTATTTTTCATGGAAATTGAATGTTCATGAGAAGAATTATCCAACACATGATTCAGAGTTGGCTGCGGTGATCTTTGCTTTAAAATTTTTGTGACATTATCTCTTTGGGAAGAAGTGTGAAATATATACAGACCAAAAAATCCTCAAGTATATATTCACACAGAATGAGTTGAACATGCACCAACGAAGATGGTTAGATATGATCAAAGACTATGAATGCTCAATCCATTACCACCTAGGGAAAGCGAAAAAGGTGGAAGATTCTCTAAGTAGAATGGGCCCAACAATTCTTTCACTGATGAGAATTGAGAAGGATCCAATATTCATAGATTTGAGTTAGATAGAAATGTGAATCACAAAGAAGGGGAAATCATCAATCCTTTCACAAATTATTACTCAACCATCTCTTTTTGGAAAGGTTAAATGATGCTCAAATGAGTGATGTGGGAATTTAGAAGAATGTGGAAGCTATGAGAAAAGGGAAATCATCAGAGTTAAATGTTAACGAAGATGGAATTTGGAGATTTGGGAAATGACTATGTGTTAAATCATGTCCAGAGCTGAAGAAGGAACTTTTGGATGAACCACATAGTTCAAATTTATCTATTCACCCAGGAAACACAAAGATTTATTGAGATCTCTGATAGAATTATTAGTTGAATAATATGAAGAAGGAGATCACTGAGTATACGTCAACATTCCTGGTGTGTCAGCAAGTGAAGCCAGAGAGGTAGAAGTATAAGGGGATGAAGCAACCATTTCCCATACCATCATGGAAATGGGAGAACATCACTATGGAATTTGTCACCGGATATTAGAAGACATCCAAAGGAAACATTGAAATCTAGGTTGTTGTGGATCATTATACAAAGTCTGAACACTTTATTACAATTCAAAATGATTTCTCATTAGATCAGTTGGCACATATATATACCAGGGAAGTGGAAAGGCTGCATGGAGTACCCCTATCTATTGTATCCGATCGTGATCCAAGATTGACCTCTATGTTTTTGAAGATTCTTCAACATGCTCTAAATACTGAACTAAAATTCAGTACAACCTATCATCCTAAAACTGATGGCCAATCTGAACAAAATATTTAGACACTAGAGTATATGCTAAGATCATGTTCTACAGACTTCTAAGGAGGGTGGGACCAACATCTTCCACTGGTTGAGTTCTCCTACAATAACAGTTTCCACTCGAGAATCTGAATGACACCGTGTGATGCCCTGCATAGGAAGAGGTGTAGAACACCGACATGTTTGGATGAAGTTAGTGAACGCAAGCCGCTAGTACCATAAATGGTCCAAGAAATGGTGGAGAAGGTAAAAAACATTCAACAACATATCGAGGTAGCCCAAAGTTTCCAGAAGAGTTATGTAGATAACCGTCATTGAGACCTTGATCTTAAATTTGGAGACTTGGTATTCCTATTCATATCTCCATTGAATAAGGTCATGTGGTTTTGAATGAATGGAATGTTACTTCCTAGGTATATTAGCCACTTCTGGATTCTCAATCATGTTGTGGTTGTGGCCAATCGACTAGCACATCCACCTACCATGGCCAAAGAAGATGATGTCTTTCATGTATCCATTATAAGGAAGTACATACCATACCCTTCACATACACTCTCTTCAAGGATATTAGAGCTAGGGGATGAACTCTCTTATGAGAATCAAACATTGATGATCTTATATCGTAGATAAAACATTCTATAAAATAATAATATGCCCCTCATCAAGGTGTTGTGGTGAAACCACATGTTTGAAGAAACAATGTGGGAATCAGAGGAAGTGATGAAGAAGAGTTACCTGCATTTGTTTTAGAGTTGTAGAAGGAAATTTTGATGGAGAAATTTCTTAAGGGTGGAATATTGTAATGACCCATACATTTATTAATGGGAATTCCTCTTGATCTAATTAAATTTGTATTATGGTCATATAAAATGTGAACTTCATTGGTTGTAAGTTTCTAGATTTGAAAACACTATTATGAATTGTGACCATTTCTAATCTGGCCATTGAACAATGATCACATGATTAATATAAATATAGGGCTTTAATAAATCCAATTTACTCAGACAAAGGACGTGACGACCTCATCTAGAAGAATTTCGCCATACGAAGCCCATTTGTGGGTTCTTGTAAATGAGGTGGTGTCATTGGGATTTTCTCATTACCAAGACCAAGCCAAGCATGAACACGTTAAGCTTGAGCGGAACCACCTATTGGAGAATTGGATGTTAATAGAGATTATTAACTGAGCGATGTTATCCGTGCCACCCCAAGAGTCTATCACCATCGCACACCTTACCATCCAGTCTTATGTGGGTGTTTTAAGGGGTTATGTAACAATACCCATGCACTATGACTATGCACATTATATTTGTATATTGAATTTCCATTCATTTTATTATTGTTACTTTGTAAATAGTTTTTAAAGCACAAATAGTATTTTTAGATAATATTCAACCAAGAAATATATTTTGATGAATTATTGGATTTTTTAATTATATAATATTTTAATAAAATATTATTATAATTAAATTACATTTTATTAAATATAAATTAACATATAATTTTATGAATTCAATTTTAATTTTTATTAAAGATTCATAGCTGTTTTTGTCAAAACCGATAAATTTTCATTAAATGTCAGTTTTTATTTTTAAAGTAAAAATATTCCCATATTTAAAAAATTATTTAAATAAAATGAATATTATTTTTGGAATCAGGATGTCGAAATTATCCAACAGTGAATTTTTCATAATTTTCTGAGACAGTTGAATTTTTGGGTAAAAATTAAATACCGTTTAAATATATAATGTGTTTTATGACATCAGAAGAACCCAATAATGATGTAAAAAATAATCAAAATAGTATGTTTGGCTAATATTTGTTTTAACATTAAAATAATTTGATTTTGGGTTTGTTTTATTTATTTTACATAGCTTTATTGGACCCTTAAAGGCTTATCAAACATTTTGTACTTTTAAATTGTTTTCCTTGAGAGTGTGACTCACCTCCACATAAGCAACCCTATTATTTTAAAAGTTAGGCCACTGGCCTCCTAAAATATTTTTTTCCAATCCAATGGAAAATACCATGGAAAAAATATGGTCTTGTTTGTGGTTTTTATTAGTTTAACGCGACGTGCCCCAAACCAAAATAATAAAGAATTCCCTCTCCCTTCCTATAATAACCCACCCAAGATCTCACTTCCTATTCACTCAATGCCTTTAGAGTTTGACCAAACCCTGCTATCCTATCTATAGAATCTTTCCAAGGTGCCCTAAGATCCCATGAAGCCTCTACCATGCCTCTCCCAAGCCTTTGGGATCACACTTCCAAGTAAGGTATCTCGTCCTTTCTCATTTTTGGTCCGATTTTTTAAAGATGTTATGCCATTTTGTTTTCAATTAAAAATGATGGGGTATGATTTCAGACCTCCCCCTTACTTACCTATTTATACTTGGATGATGGAAAACCCATTTCTCTCTCATTAATTTTTCCCTTGTACACCTATTACCATGCCAAAATTCAGTGAAGGATTCTCTCTCCCCTTTTACATCCAAGTAATTATTTTTTGTGTTATGAATTTAAATTTCATTATTTTTGTTGGTACTTGTTCCTATATTACACCATTACTATCCATTGCATGTACATATGATGAGACATCCATTTCTCTCTCATCAACCATTTTCATGAATCCTTATGTCATGTCATTATGCTGCCAAAATTGCACCACGTTTTTCCAAGCCAAGATCATTGTGTAGTGAATACCTTTCCCACATCTCTGTCAAGGTTATTCACCTTTATTCACATATACATATTGAACGGTACATTAATGTATTTATTCCAAATTACTTAATATTGTAATAACATATTAAATTGATGGATTCCATGTTATATGATCCATGTTGCACACATATGCATAAATTGAAATGTTTAAGAAGGGTGAGCCAAAATAGCTCTCCAATGCATTGGGTAAAGTATAGTATCATGATACCTCATGTGAAATGGGTGTTGACTCACTCTAATTCAAGTGAGATTTGGTTCTACACGTGCTTCATGTGCAATGAGCATTTACTCATGCTCCATGTGCAATGAGACTTGGATCATGCTAATTCCATGTAATGTTTTGTTGTGATATTTCCATGTTATGATTATTATACATTATCATGCCTTTATGTTCATGTTTCTCTTATTCTCCATTGATATGCCTATTTTATAACATGTATTGTATCCCTCATATTATTCTATGTTTATTCCATTGCTAGGATTTATATCTCACCCTTTTCTTATCCATGTTCTCATGTTATCCCATGAAATGCTATGGACGAGGGAATGTAGTGGTCATGTAAAGGATGTTTTTAATAAATATGTTGTGGGTTTTATGTTCCGAGCTGTTATGTAATGTTCTTAATCCCCAAGTACACAAGAACTCCCTATCTTTTATATAATATCAATTGTATATTTTATGTAATAAACCAGTTTTAAGTGTGTAATAAAATGCAGGGTTGTTATACTATACGACTCTAATCCTCCCACTTTCACCCCTGGACCTCCATTTTTGATGTGGATGTGGTGGAAAATCTTCTTGATTCTTCAAATAGTTTCCTCCTTTATTGTTTTCATTATCCTTTTTTGGTTTTATCCCTCTCTTTCATGGGGTTTCATATATACAAGGGTTAGGTGATGATTTTAGGGTTATATGTTTTTTTCAGATAATAATAATATACATTGCATATGGTGAAAGATTTATTTTCAGTTAACAATTCATAAATTTCATGGTTACACCTCAATCTGCCCTTTGATGTAACAAGTACTAGAAACCAATACTTAGTAATGTTTCACGTTGAAACTATAGAACCACACCTTAGATTCAACCACAAACTGTTAACCCACCATAGAAATAGACTGCAAGATCATCATCTATTTCTGTTTACCCTAATCAACAAGATGTAGATGATAACATAACCATACAAAATTACTAGGAGACAATTAATAAACAGTGACATATCCACCACTAAATTAAACCTTCCACTATTGAAAAGAAAACCAAAGCTCATAATGATTGATCATTAAGGTATCATGGGAATGATTTCCAAGATACTCAAGCCCCCAAATCTTTAGTCTTTTTGAGTATTTATTTACCCCGAACTGTGAATAGAATTTGATATTATGTGACACCAAAATTATTCCATCAAGAGGTCTCAGTTTGTTTGCAATCTTCCATAGTCCAACCCAGACAAGATCGTTAGGCATGTAAAAGAAGACCGCACTAGCAAAGATCAAATCATACAGAACTCCAGAACCAAATTGGCTAAAATCCATGTCATCACCCCTCACAATTACAGAAATCTTGTGCAAGATGCTTTGAGATGGGATATTGTACTTCAGGAATGCCATTAGAGAAATCCTGTCCCTTTTCAGTCCATGGTAGAGCTTTATATTCAATTAGCGGATGAAATTCACACCAACACGGAGGGTGACACATCTAATATCAACCATCCACACTTCCGGGCTCTGGTGAACATGAACATGTATCTACTACCATCCCACGGATCCCCATAGTTTCTATGATGTTCCTCAACAATCTGCACTCAAGGGAAAGGTAAGGCCGTGTGGTTGTTCAATTCATCCCCTTAGTATTGTGGTATTCCCTTGAATTGTATTAGATCCTAGAGATGCTATTCCCGAGTGCGTGGGTTTTTCCCCTTTCAAAGAACATTCTCTTGAAAACACAAACTGTTGACTTTGATATGATGCTTGATCTATGATATCTCATCTGTCACATGAGAGATCCGATCCCGGTTGGCTCGAGAGGATGTTTCCACACCAGTGGCCACAACGTCGCCACCAGGGGCCGAACATCTAGGGTCAGATATTAATTCTTAATGTTTGATATTATTGTTTTATGTTTTATTATTCCATTATAAGGTTCAATTGAGGTGTTGTTGTTGTCTTCCAATAGTTTCTGGAATTTTCTACACTTGAGGTAGGTGGTTCTGTGCATAAACATTGTTTGATGAGTTTGGTATTCTTGTTTTAGTGTTTGAAAACGTTAAATGATTTATTTGTGTTGTGTAAAATGTGTTTTTGAAGAGTTTTGATATGTGTATGTCTTGAAAATGTTTTTTCTAAAGTAAAGTGGATGTATTTAAATTTTGAAGCGTTGTTGTGAATTTGACTGTGTTTTATAAATTATTCATGATATTAAATAAATTTTCCAAGTGGTACAAAACATATTTTGGAATGTTTTTGGTGTGTGTTTGGGTTTTGAATGAGGTATTTGGTTATGAAATGATGATTTCACATGTGTGTTATATTTATTAGATCATGATTTTGTGAAAACAATGTGTTATGTGACTTGTGGAATTTAAGTTGAGCATTAAGAGAAACCTCTGTATCTAGGTGGGAATACTAGGACTAGCACATTAGTTGACTCGAAAGTGGTCCACCCAAAATTCATATACCATGATCGAAGACACAACAAAAATGATAATGATGATTGTATGCCACTAGGACCATGGGGAGTCCCCTTATGGGGAATCATGCATGAGAATGTTTTTTTTCATGGTTACTATACAACTTTTAACCGATATGCGATGTACCTAGGGTCCCATAACTAGATAGTGCCTAGAGGATTTTCCCATGACATAGTGACCTTTTGAGATATTTTACATACCATCGGAATATTTTATGCTTTTCCTTATTCAATAACCACGCAAGATTTATTTTAAAAAAATTATTATAAATATTTTTCTATTTTTTATTTTATAAAACGTGAATGATTATTTATATGATAATTTTTATGTAATAGAATCGATTTATTGGGTGGAATCCTAAGTGAATTTGGATCAAACAATAAATAATCCTTTTGGTGTAAGTAAAATTGGATATGTTTGAAAAAGGTAAAGCAATGATGTTTGGAGATGGTGGTTCATGATGCTAGTTGTTTCCCTTTTCCGGTTTTGTGGTGGTGGCTTGAGGACAACGCTCCACTTTTTGAAGGGTGGTTTTTGGATACTGTCTTGTAACATTTTGTTATAGAAAATTTTAATTTCGTGTAAATATTGAAAACATTGAATCTGAAAACTATTATGCCATTTTCATTTATGATTATTCATTTTTTTATTCATTAGAGTTAGTAGTTTAGGATTATGTAAATGGGTGAAATCATTCTCAAGATGTACTGTTGATACCCAGAATTTTATTTCTATCCCATGGGTATTGGTAATTACTTTTGGTCCATGCCATATATCTGGTTTGGTGTTGGGTTCAATGGAACCATGGTTTGGTTCATGACACTTATGGCCATTTATTACCTGTTTATGAACAATAACATGTCAATGTCATAATTTTTGGAAATAAGTGCTTGGTATTTCACGAATGTTTTGAATTTTAATTTTTAGGCCTCTTAATTTTATAATGGTAAATCATATACAAAATATTAAATATTACATAAATATCATATATATATATATATTTTGTTTACAACAATTTATAGTGACCCATAAAAAGAATAGATAGGAAGTGAAATATATCGTTCACTGAGTTGGAAGGTCATACGTACATGTGAATGTTGTTTTCATTATATTGAAAGAATGAAAGTAAATTTTTAAATAATATATTACCATTAAAAAATAATATTTATATCATATACATCACAAATGTTCATTAAATACACCCTTGTTACTTTCTATGTAAAGAACTAATGAGTCACATCGCTTCGTGAGGTGGTAGTCCGTCGTTCACACGAGTGATGTTACAATATTCCCATATAATCGATTTTAAGAAGGATTATGTCATATAATGACTACGAAATAATACTAATATAATATATTTCATGTAGTAAACAAATTATTATATTCAGATATGATAGGTTGTAATTTAATAACAAATGACATCAGTTTGCGAGGCGGTAGTATGCCGTACACATGTAGAAAGATTTTGTAACCCAATTGATGGAATATGAGAAGTATTAAGGTTTTTAGAGTAACATAATAACATATTATTTTATTTAATATAGTTAGCTTATTATA
Source organism: Viscum album (assembly GCA_963277665.1). Lineage (NCBI taxonomy): Eukaryota > Viridiplantae > Streptophyta > Magnoliopsida > Santalales > Viscaceae > Viscum > Viscum album. Next base: position 1,374,831,878 of record OY728129.1, on the reverse strand, counting down.
TCAGCAAATTTTAATAATAATTGAAGGAGGTGGAGGAAGAAAAAAAATAAAACGCTTGATTATTGATGTTAACTATTCTTCAAAAACTTCTTCTGGTTTCCACCAAAAGGATTACTATGTTTGATTTATGATAGAAATAAGTCTTATAGGATGAAATTATGGAATTAAGAAAGTGATTTTTATAGGTAATTTATGAAGTAATGTGTTTTGTATGTGTTAAGAGGATAGTATAGTTGGTTCATTTTTTATAAGGGAGGTGACTGGAAAACTTGTAACGTTTGAAAATACAATGGTGTTATTAGGTATTTAAAACACCAAAAGAATAAAAAAGTAACTATAAAGAATACTAGAGGTTATAAGAATGAATAATATATAGAAATAGGTTGTTGGACATGCTTTTTTTCATTTTTAACGCTAATTATTTTAGTTTTACCACTATGAAAACCCATTTTACCATAACCGTAGTAAAGAGTTTTTTTTTTGTTTTCACTTTTAATTATTGTAAAACATTAAGCTAAATTTTTTATAAAATATAGATTTTGATGATTAAAAGTATGTGTCAAATATTCAAAAATTACTTTTCCCAAAGGATTCAAATTTTAATTTAAAATTAATCTCAAAGAAGTGATGAGAAAGCCGATTTTCAAAGTGAAAATATTCAAAAGTTTAAAAAAAATTATATCAAAATTAAAAATTTAAATTATTTAAATACCCTAAATTGAAACAATATAAATTTAACTGATTCAATTTTTCTATTAAAACCATATTAAAATAATTTGGATATTTTAATTATTTTTTAAAAACTACAATTCTTAATACAAACTAGGATTATTTACTGTTCATCAAAACATTAATCTTTTCAAAAAATCCATAAAAATTTACAACAATATAATTTTATCAAGTTTATTTAAAAAATGGAATTTATATTTTCAAATAAATTATTAAAAATTAAGAATAATTATTTTTATGATAAGTGCGCAAAAGGTGAAAAGACTGCTTTTTAGACAAATATATTTTTAAGCATAAATTAAGATTTATTGTTATATTTTTCTATTAAAACATAAGATAAATGTCAAATATTATATTATTTATACGCTATATAAATTTTATTTAAATAATTCACCAATAGTGGTGTATTTAATTATAATAGTAAAACATGTTTTTTGTATAAAAATAGTTTTTTTGGAAAAGTATTTCCTTTATTTTCTATGTTTTTATTTTTGTATCTAATTAATTTGTCTCCTAGGAATTATACATGTGTAGACCTGGTAATTTAATAATTTTGTTAATCTTATACATACCCATTATTTTAATGAGTTGGTGATAACTATCATATTAAACAATAATATTTTAATTATATTTTTTGTTTGTTAGAAAACGCTGTTGCATGTAATATAAGATAAACTAATTGCTGCATGTTACACATGATAAACTTTATATTAATTTTAAAACAAGATAAAATTAATGTTGAGTGTAATGAAAAATATATAAAATATTAGATATATTTGAAAATCAATTTCATAAAAATATCAGCGTGTACATTCTAGCCCATGTAAAATGAATTTCACTCATCAAATTGATCACTTTGGAGCCAACAACTGTAGAAAATTATGAATCATTTAATCTCCAAGTTCACCCTTAACTTACTTGTTATAGTGGTTTCACCATAAAAATGTTAATAAGAGTGGTATTTGTTAATATAAATTTTACTACATGATCCATAATTTCAACTAGTTGTTCCTCATTAGAATGATCATGCTCCAGTTGTATGACATTTGGGTTCAGTACATGTGATAGATTAGGTATGTATATCCTCAGGAGAGATACAAGGAACACATAATGTATCTAAGTCTAGTTTGGTGGAAGTGAAAAATTATTAGGTACTATCCCTATATGATCAATTATTGAAAAGGGGATAATCATCATAGGGTACATTTTTCCCTTCTTACTTCTATAGAGAAATTAATAGAAACCCCTTTCATAAAAACATCATATTTTAGACCTCATATACGGTTATCCATATAAAATTTATATCCACTTTGTTCATCCAATAAGTTTTTTTAATGGATATTACCTTATCTACTATTTAATCATCCATCCCAGGTCCCAATGGATTTTTTATGTAACTTCATTCTAGTATGTTGGAGTTCTATAGTAATTTCCATAAATGGATTCATACAGAGGCATCTGAATTCTTGAGTATAATATATTGTTATAATAATAATAAACTAGATAAAGGTGTTTACAAAACGAAAAATTGAGATGCATATAAAATGATTTTATCATATTTTATATTGTTTTAATTTTTCTCTTGGACGGATCTTTCATCGGAGGATGGTACAAAGTGATAAAACTAAATTTTGTATGAAGAGCTCAATGAAAACCTCAACAGAAAATTCAAGGTGATATTTCAATCAAAATCATATAAAATTTAATGTGGTACTATAGGAAATTTTAACCATTTATTAATGAATATTCTGGTGAAAAGTGAAAGGAAAAAATATTCTCTGATAGTAACTAATTATGCTGACATCGTAACATGATTGACTAAAAGCCATAATTACATTCACATCAATGATAAGAAAAACCCTAAATGTTACCAGTACCTATAATTACATGTCCACAATGTTATAATCAAGACATATTTGGCTCTCTTTGGCAGTGAGACTCATGTGTCAGGGAACATCTTGATGAGCCCGTAAGGGGATCCGCATCTCTAGGGTTTCCCATGTCACATATTTCTCATCCCCATCCTAGAAGAGATGAGGATCCTTTCTTAGTGCTTCTGTTGTGCATGATCATGGTGTGTAGGTTATCATTCAATAGATCAGTCATGAAACCTTAGTGATTCTCATTTCTACACAGTTCTCTCTCCCTAACTATCGATCTAGCTAGAGTTTCTCTTGGAGGCACGGTGACCTGTGGTTGTTCCAGATTATTCTTACTGAGGGATAACATCTCGTTTAAGTTTCAGTTGTGGCTGTTGTGGTAGAATAGTTATAGTCTCCATATGTGATCTGAAGGAAATGATAAGATTGTGGATTTTGGAGAGGTCTCCTTCTAGAGTGGTCTAGCGATGATGATGGTCCTTTTTTTGTTAGTTTGTTGATTTCGTGTTTGGAATTTGGATGCATTGATGATCCAATTCATTCATGGTGTTGACATCATCGGGTGGTTTATCTAGCGTGTTCTGACTATTGTTGATTCTGTAGATTTGGTGAAGGTTTTCAGATGATTTTTATGGTTTTATGTTTTCCATGGTGGTGTGATTTTGGTTTTGGCCTCAGCGCTCCAAATCTAAATAGATTATATAACCTATTGGCTATAAGAAGTTGTTCTATATGAGGTTCAAGGAAATGTGTTTTCCCTATATCCTAGATATTCAAAACTAGAATTTTGATAGGGTATGGATACTTCCATTGGTATGAGACTCATTCTATTTTGCACGAGATGAATATATATTCACCACTGATATAATGGAAGTTAGATTTAATGTTTTTTTGTTGTTGTTGGGAGGATCTTCTCTCATTTAGTGCAGATTGTTTTTGGTTTAGAGTTTTTGTTCTGTTGGGTCTGGGATTTTGTTTTAATTAATTTATGTCATTATGGGTTCCTCCACAGCCCTTACCAGGGGGTCTATATCAAAAAAACCTTATTCAATCACATAGACAGAAAGTTTTAATGAATTGGTCTTCAAATAACATTGTCCCTAAATGAAATACAATAAACAAAGGTATGTATTTCCATAAATGTTTCATGTAAAACCTCAAATGGGATTTCTAAGACATTGAACCTATCATCAACCTTTAAACTTATAAACCCATGATGAAATCCACAACACTTACGTTAATAATACATTGATACATATATTATTCTAAATATAATTTACCCTTTATTCACTAAATATGATCTCATATTATTTGAAAACATTTCCATCATAAATTTCGATTCAAACTTGTACCAATAGAATATAAAATTTGTTTTCATTATTCAATAATACATGTATATGGTTATAATCAATGAACAATATTACATGGAATTTTACTAGAGGATATATAATAATATTTTAAAAGGGATCATTAATACAAAATCAAACATGAAATTCCATACTATGGTGTGCATCATAATTGTTCCATAGTTATCATGATTCACTTCAACTATTGTGGTTGCATACGATTTCCCTTTTCACAATATAGTTATAGGTTTTGTGGTTTATAATCATTATTAGTCCTTGTATTGGGGAATTTATTCACATAATTCCCATACCTCATGTGTTTGAAACACTGAAGTATGGGTTGTTCATTCTTTGCAACTTTCTCTTTATTTTCATAATTAGCTAACTTCTTTCCTTCACATACACATTTGATTTTCTATTGAACTTACCTTCCACACATAAAAAATTTACTACATACCTTTAGACAAATTACTCAATGTCACTTCCTATATATTGAGCTTAATGGTAATCTTATCTTATTCTCACCATGGTTTTTAGATTTTACTTAGAATTCCATTTTTATCATCTCATCAAAACCATGGGATTGATTCATAAGTCCAAACTCCATTTCTACAGTAATATAACATTGAAAAATCTCAACCTAGATAATGAAGTCTCTCATGTCGATCACCCTTTAGATACTTAGTTTCAAGAAATTTAAGAATTTATCAAACTTACTTTTTGGGTTGATGGTAAAATAAGAAGTGTAACTTCAAGGTGTTGTAAAAGTTTTCTTATAGGCACCAATAGATTCATCATCCTTTTTATCTAGCTCAAGTAAATCATTCTATATATTCATATGAATAATACAAGAAAAGTAAATATTAAAAAATAATTTCATGAAATCATCACAATCCATGGATTATGTTTCATCATATTCCTTTGTATTCATGATGAGAGTTATCCATTGATTCACTTCCCCATCCAAATTATTGACAATAAAAATGACTTTTTCATGTTTTGAACATGGCAGAGTGAAAAATATATTTTTAATCATACTGATCCATTAATTAGTAACTAGTATATCAACAAATCCCCTGATTGTACGTTAACGTTTCTTTATAAAGGTCTCAATAATTTTTTTCCCTAAATTGGTCATTTGGATGTTTGACATGATTCATAGAATGAGAAGGTTGTGTGAGTATAGAAATGAGATGTTGTATTCCAACTCTAATAAAATAATGTTTCTCAGGAATAAAATCATTATGTTTTCTATTTTATTTAGAGTTAAATTGTTTCTTTTGGTACATACAATTGATTAAAACCAGAATCATAGTGTGAACAACAATAATCATATTAGGGAACCACTGACTGAAAATTAATTTTTATTATAGAATCAATTTTTTGGAAAAGTGAGAAAACAATCTCAGTCAATTCAGAGGTGAAGCCTTATTGGATAAAGAAAATACATAAATGAAAATTCATAGCCTATTAGTGCTTCCATCTATATAAATATTCCAGTTCATAAGCCATACCATAACAGTAGGGTCATTACCAATAACATCTTCAAAATGACACACCATTTTTTTTGCAGGTTAGAGTATATTCTTCTTTTCTAATTTTACCATCATTAAATCCCCTCATTAGAATAATATCTTGTTTGTCGATCCAATTCTCCTGCTCATTGTTGACCTCCACATGAATAGGTTTTCCAATCATCTTCACCTCTTCCCGTGGGATGTTGAAATAAAGAACATCGTCTACCATATATTCATCAGAGTAGAGGATAGGTCTTTATAGTCCTTTGCTATTACATTAGTATTTTAATTGTTTCTGATTTTCTGAACTGTAACTTGGGGATTCTCCTACAAAATAACCATGAGGCCCAAAGACATATCTTCCTCACATGGTTTCTATTTTTTACCTGATCATGTTTCCATTGGTTTAAGTAAATGTGAAAAGCCCTTGCGTCCATTCCCCTTCTTCTTCCCAGGTGTTAGCCCCACTTATCGATCCTTAGGATTCTCCTAAGACTCCACACATTCTGTAATTCCTTCTTCTGTATCATAGTTTGTATCCTAGACAGGCTCATCTGTGTCCAAACACTCAAATGAGTTTTGTATCTGAACACTATTTTGAATCGAAGCCTTTCCCACTGATTCATTTATGACACCTTAGGTATATTCAAGGCCCTTAGAAATCATCATCTATTTTAATACATAATTATTTTTCATAATGATTTCTAAATTTATAAATAATAACCCCCAAGAGGGTTAAAACAAGTGTCCAATAATGCCCATTGTTGTATACTAGGTAATGATTGAGTCTTGATCAATGCACTATTTTTGATATTATTTACCCTAGTAACCTATGTTACAGATCCAAATACTCTAGTATAATATATATAAGGATTTGATTCATTGAAAAACACTCACTCTATCCATTACCAAATTTCAATTAGGTTTTTCTATAATTTGACTCATCCTTTGGATTATCGTAGGACATATCCTTACAGTTCTCGCAATTTTTTTATCATATGTTTTTATAAATGATAAATAAAACCACGTTATAATACCCCTATATAAAACATATATTTTTAGACCAAGATATTAAATATTTAAGATGAATATTCATTATAGTACACAAGCACACACCTGAATGTTGTAAATGAAGAGTTACTTTGGAAATTTAGAAACATAAAAAATTAGTCCATAAGCGAGATAACTTAAATTCGACTTTTTTATTCATAAATAGAACCATTCATAGTAATATCTTAAATAACACATTTCTTAATATCCTAGGGAAAGAAAACATGTGAAAGAGGGAGATCAGATATTCAATAATGGTAAACAAGGCAGATATCAATATAACATGATCATATGTGTATGAGAACATTATAATAACAAATGAGAACCATCTCCTAAATATCATAGATCATAAACATGAGACATTGAATAAATATTTGTATTTCATAAGACACAAATCATAATGAATCAATGAATGAGAGAAATGAAAGTATAATATTTTCATAAGACATAAATTTGGGGAATATACATAGTCATAAAAAAATTCTCTCAAGGATACCCTTAATTACATTCATAGAATGTTAGGCTTCTCCTAACCACTATTGAAATTTCTTCATGCTTGGAATAAACTCCCATGTACCCTCTCTAGGGCTTGGTATAAATTCGTTTGTACACTATTTGGGGCTTGGTATAACCTAATGTGTACCCTATTTAGGGCGTCAAATAACATCCTAGGTACCCTTTGAGCTCATAAAACATTGATATTACACAATTCATTGGAGGGAGATATAGGTCCCACCCATCACATCTTGAAAATCATAAATACAAGTGCTAACAGATAATAATATATTCATTATATAAATTCCCACGAAAATAAATTGGTTTATTAATCATTTAAATATTTCCTCAAAGAAAAAACCATTGAAAAAGAAGTTGATTTCATAAGAATTTTAAATGGCATAACACATGGAAGATAAATAGGTTTCATAAACATTATTTCATCATAATAATAAACCATCCTAAGAAAGACTAATAAATTTTATTTTTGTTTCGCATCCACGATAATGAATAATTAACAACAAAGGTTTCCATCTAATATGGAATATAATTTTGAAATAAAAATCAATTGGAATGTTTCTTGAGGAAAATATATTTTATTTGAATGTAAAATTTTCAAAACAAAAAATTAATATAATATTTTGGAAATAAATATCAAATAAAATAACCATATAAAATTCTAAATTAATAATCAACAAAACTAATTTTCATTACGGTGGTAAAATCTTTTCATGCTTTACACATTAAACCAAATAGTCCTTTCACATTTTTAATAAAAGTGAAATGAAGAAATTTTAGAATACGACATGAGAATTAATTTCAATTTTATTTAAAATATAAATAATGTGTAAAAATGTTTCTAATAAATCACATTAAATTTTTTTAAAAACATGAAATGATTTTTGGAAAACATCATTTTGGAAGAAAATGGGTTTTCAGACAAAGAGATAATTAAAGGTAATTTTTATTAAAATTTCCATTTTGAACTATTGATTATGTAAATATAGTAAAATAAAGGTAGAATTTTTAATATATAGAAAAGAATTAAGTATAATAAAAGACATTAGTTTCTTAATATATAGATCATATGATTTCATTATTGGAATCATAATCATAAACAATCCTGATAAATGATGATATTTTCATATAAAGATATTACCTTATGGGTTATATTGGATCATAATAACCATGAATGAATAATATTAAATGAAACATAGTATAGAATTTAAATAATTATATTCAGGGTATAACCTCTAAAATTGGCGGTATATACATGTCATAGAAAAATATAGGTGCATAACAAAACATAGGTCTCTAAGAAAGTAATTTGAGATATAAATACCTAACCACTTTGTAAACTTTTGAACCATAGAACACATGAAAAATAAATCCATAAATGTACATTTAGATGTCCATAATTTTATGGATAATAATCACAAAATAAAATCATGGGTAGTTTATTCAACACATAAATTAAATGGGTGGTGAATATTACAAGTGTCAAACAGAAGTAAAAATTAAGATGAAAGTCCTTTACCGAAAGTATCAAATTCTTTCATATATGTTTGATCCTATTGAATAATAAACATTATATTATTGTAAATATATTAAATAATATATATATATATATATATATATATCATACATAATATTTTTACTTATGATTTTTTATTACCAATTTATTAACAATTCCCTGTTTATGTCACATTTTGGGAAATAACTACTTTATTTTTCATGTATGTTATTTTTTTGGTCTTCTTACATGGATAATGGTTTAATATATAATGTTATAAATTATATAAATATTATATATATTTAATTTTTTATTTATTTATTGTTATCCATAAAATGTAGACATATAAAATGGAATACACCATTCAGGGTGATGGGGGGTTATACATGCACATGAATAGTGTTTCCATTTTAGAAATTCAAAGAAAGAAATAAATGAAAAATATATATTATCATAATATTATCATTTAAATGTTATAAATACTACATATTTTCATTAAACCCATCCTTATTACCATCCATTTAAATCATGAATGAATTACATCGCTTCGTGGGGCGGTAGTCTTCCATACACATGAGTGATGTTATCGTATTCCCCTAAATTGGAAAGAAAGATGAATATTTATACATCATGATTATAAAAGAATAATAATCTATAATATATTATATATTATCAAAAAATACATCATTATATATATCGTTGATATGTGGTAATGGAAAAATGATTGACATCTGTTTGATACGATGTAGTCTTCCATATAGATGAATGATGGTTTGACAACCCATTTGATGGAAGTGGGTGAGATTTAGGTAAATAAATTAATAGAAAAAAAATACTATATTGAAGATAAATAGGTTATTATATAATCATGTTTTACTAATAATTAAAAGAGGTTGAATAGGAAATAAAATAAAACGCATGACTTGGGGAATTTCCTCTTCTTCTGACAACATATTTTAGTCCGCACAAAAAGGAATTGTGGGATGGATTTATGAAAAAAAATAAGTTTCATGGATGAAATAATATGTATTCTAAAATTATGACTTGATTTTCCTAAGATGAAAATTGAATTACCTTAATAATTTATTGTCCAAAAATAATCTAATGGCCTACAGGTTTACAATTAGTGTGAATGTTTCATCAATATCGATACCCCATACGATAGTATCCTTTTCAAATCATTCTTGACTCATTTTATATTTTTATTTATTTTAATTCATCTTGTTTTGAAAGATATATATATTTTTGATTACATTCATATTTTTGGACCCCATGAAAATCTCAAAAATTTAATTAATTTTTATTTGGTCAAGCTCTTCATTCATTACCCGTACCCAATTCTCATCACATCGAGCTTCTTTAAAACAATTTTTATCAACCTGTAATACAAATGATTATTAATTTAGTGAATCCATATTATTTTATTAGATTAGTAAAACATAATAAATGATAATTTTTTAATTATCTATTTCATCTTGAATCATTGGTTTCTATGGTGAAACAGTTCTATGTTTATTCATCTCATCATATGAATCTTTATCTAATGCAATCCTATGTACTTTTAGTCCCTTTGATCTAAAAATGTTTTCACCACTATCTTCATAATACTATTATTATGGTCATTTTTTACAGAAAAAATTTTGTTTTCTCCAAAACATTTTGTAACCACTTATTAAAGAATTTATAAGATTTCTTTCTTCCTGAGAATCCATGACATATCCATTTATGTCCGTTAGATTCAAAAATCAATTGATTCCCCTCATTGACAATGAAAAACAAAAATCTGATGACTTGAAATTACATCATTATTTTCTTATTTCCATACCACATCTCAAATGTAGTATTTTATTCCTCTACAAACAATAAGGCACTATTTTAAATCTTTAAAAATTCCAAAACTTTTTCTTTTAAAAACACATCTGGAATGTATTTATGAATAATAATTATTGTTTCTGTGTTATTGATAATTTTGTTTCATCTCTCCACCACTCCAATTTTTTGATAGAGATTTAACTGTTGAAACATGGTTCATTATCCCATGTTTCTTTAGATAATTCTCCACTTGGCTACTTTTTTTAAATCTATTCAACTATCAATTTATAACATTTATATTTTTTAACCTAACATATTTTCAAATTCCATATGATATTGTGTTATAAAAATGAACAACTCAAACTTGGGGGTAACAATTAAGACCCTTTCTGTTCTTATGAAATCATCAATAAAAGGAAAATAATATCTCTTTGCATCAATAGATCTTAGTGAAATTAGTCCACAAAAAAAAAATATTTTCCAGTTCGAGTACTCTATTTTTTTATTAATATTTCACCTTATACATCTTTCAAGTAATATTTCACTGTTGGAAATCATTTCACGCATGGGTATGATCACATGATAATGTAGGGAGATCTCAACTAGAATGAAATTTTACAATATCTTATAATGAGGATTTTCTAAGATAACCAAGATGTTTATGTCATAACTTTTTTATCTTTTAATAGGAACATCACATAACTTATTATCCACTAACAAGATAAAGATTAACCTTTGGGATATTTCCTAACAAAACAACTACAATGTCTTTCAAATTGATATCACATAACTTCTTGGCAATTCTTATAGTGTTTCCTAAGATAAATAGTTGACAGACAATTAACAAGCTGTGATTAAGGCCTCAATAACCAATACATCATCTTGTTTCATTTCTTTAGCCACAAACTAGAATTTTCCTATTTAAAAAATATCGATACCTTCAACATTATCAAATATTATAACACGAACCCTATCATGCATGATTATTATCACCAGTTCCATATTTCATGTCATATTGGTAGTGCATCAACTATCAATGATTCATATTACAGTGTGATATGATGCATTGAATCCAATCACTATAACTTGTACCTTCTTAGTAATTTTATTTATAATCCATGTGCCTACATTAATACTTAATGCCAAAAAAATATTCTTGATCTTACTCTATCTATGATGTTCTACCCACATCTCATGCAGATGAAAATACATTTTTTGTTCTCATCATTTTTGATGATCCATTTTGATGATTCATGCAAATACGTTGGACATGCTTTCGTTACATCCATAAAATTTTAATAAATGATATATGGCCATGTGCCTGAATCCTCCACACCAAAAATAGTGTTAATCAAAATCATTCCTAGAATATTTATCTACATATAAAAGCCTATATTTTACTTATAACTATTGAAACATCTTGTCTCTAGAGAAATCATTTTCAAAATGTCCCATATTTCTAAAAAAATAACACCTAACAAGAGTTGTATTATTGTGATTCATATCTATATTACTAGTTTTTCTTTGAGTTATCTGAATCATCATATTATTATTTCTACCAAAATAAATCTTGGACCTCAGATTAAAAAATTATGGTGTGTAACCAATCGATACTGAATTATATTTATTATAATTCCCATACTAGATGTGTCATTTTATTGTGTTTTCTTCATCTCTTAAAAATCCATTGACTGTTTTGATGGAACTCCAACCTCTAATTTATCTTTTTTATCACATGTGTGACCATATTTCCTAATATAATATTGGGAGTCAATAGATTATGAGGTTAGTTTACCTTTCTTCATAGGACAGAAAAATCCACCTCATGTTCTTCAATATGTTTGACTCAATCTTTTATTTTGTTACTCGTAATATTTTTATATTTTTTCTTTTCTTAAACCTGTAGCTTGAAATCACTGACTGTATCTTTGTTTTTTTTGGAATTTAAGATCAAATATTCTCATTTTCATCCTTCATATCATACATATTTTTTTCCTCTAACTATATATATAGTTTTCTATCATGAACTAATTTGCCAGTTTTCTATATTTTCACTCTAAAAATCTATATCTTTTCAAGAGAATATTATAATTAAACATGGAATGAAAATATTCCATCCACTTGTCCTTATTCATTTTTTATTTCATACCCTATCTTAGAATAACCTATAACTTCAACATTATTATTTTATCTTGGATCCGTGTAGTCTTCTATAGATTATTCCACAGATTCTACTAATTAATAACTTTTTATGGAAGAATGTTATTGAACATAAAAAAACATCACATTGTATTCCTCCTATCATTCACACTAGTAGAAGATTTTTTCTTAGGAGTTTCTTCACCATCCTCATCATTATCTTGAAATTTACTTGGTGTAGTTTGGTACAATATGTCCCAAGATTCCAAAATAAAATCATTCAAGTGGAATTATCCCTTTAAACATCACTTTTCCCCTTTATAGAATTGAAAAAATTAATGACATAAAGTCATCCACAACATCTTCTTTCAGACAATATTTTATAGTTATCTTATTTATGGTCTGGAATAAAGCGCCATTTGAAATAACTTTTTTCCACATCCTCATTATTATAATTTCACATCACATATATGAAAAGAGTGTTGTTTATACTATCTTATGTTAGTTATTTTATGTTTTTAACTTCTAATACATAATATTCTATATTGAATTGAGGTGAAATACATCTAAATATTTAATTAATGATCTTTAAATAATCGATAATTGATATAAGGCCCCACATTTCATCCAAAATATTATTTACCCAATTATATAAAGTATCTATAGACCCATTGGGGTATATTCTTAGGTCCACATATTTATTCTGTAGAACCTATAATGTATCTTCTCAAAATTTTGTGTCACCTTTGAATATATTGAGAATCATTTCCCACAAGGAATTTGATTAATTTCATGACATCAACTTAATATATACTGTGTTAGATAAATGTCTCAATAAGGAATTAATTCCGTTTTCATCGATATCTAACTATATTTCATTTTCTTATGATAATTTCCAAATGTTAATCATATTAAAAATACCATGAATTTCCACTTTAAACACATTTATACCTAATGATCAAAATTATCACTACAGATTATTCTTCCATTGATGAAAATTTTTACCATTGAAGATCAGAATCCCATTATGATTAATAACTTCTATAGCTTCAACTCAGAGAGAATATTCATCTTTTACCCATTTATATAAAACCTTTTATCATCTTAACAATGTTAAATATCCTAAAAGAGAAGGTATAAAAGAGTAAATAAACTATATCTTTGGAGTATATTTCATTATTATTTTTTTATTCTCTCTCCTTTCCATAAAATAGAATAAATAGAAATTTGAACATGAACTTGACCCATAAATTTTTCATATTTCACCTTCATAGGTATACATCTAAAGAGTATACAAAGGAAGGCTTATGATATACCAAATATAATAAATATCACTAATTTTAGAAGGATTAAATAACATTCACTATCTATATAGGTTTATAACCACTAATAATTTCAATTTTAAATTCTCTCTCTATAGAAGTAAACACACTTATCCTATAGTTGAAAATTTTGGTAATTATTTCTACGATAATTCACTATTGTCTATGTATTTATGATCTAGTATCATCAAGGATGTGACATAAAACATTTTTAGAAAATACAATCACAAGAAACATTGATGAGATCCCATCTAATGACCTCACTTTGAGACCTCATTGTGAGACCTCTTCATGATAACTCTCAAAGAGAAATCTCCAAGAGATCTCTCGATGAGACAAATCTATGTGATTTTTTCTTAAAATAATTTCCATGAGGGTTATCATTGTGACTCTTCTATGAGAACCCTCCATGGTAATCCTCGACAATGTTAATCTATGAGTCCCATAAATTCAACACCTCCACAGTACCTCTCCATGACATTTTTTATGGGATCCCTTCTTGAGATTTCTCTTATTTACACAACTCATAAGATTCTGGGATGAGACCCTTTTGATGATTCATGGTTTTTGTGACACCAACGGGTCATTCTATGCACACAAAAACCAAAAAAAATAAGTTACTTCACAAGATAATTTTATGATATTCCCCCATTATATCACTTCATGATACTCCATCACGAGTCTTTATTCTGATTACCAAAAACAAAAATACATCATATAAAACAACTTAATAAAATGTTTCTCACTACATAAGGATGGGATTGGGGAAATTTATGGGAATAAATACACCACCTTAACTCTTTATATCATATTTTTGTATTATTGACACCTTCTTAAAAATATTTCTTATGCACTTATAATGAACTCTTTTCTTGATCATTTTTTATATTTAACAATTTATTATCATGATCACATACTTTTTCTTTGATAAAATCATGGGATAAAATTGTGTAATCAATCAAAAATAATTTGTGCTTCATGTTATCTCAACATGAGATACATTGAAAATAATACAATAAAATAAATTGTATTCCAGTGCATCACATTATCTAATTTTGATATGTAATGTCAATCATTCCTGATTAATGATATTTTGAATGTCTGAAGTATGACCTCATTTTTTACGTCCTCTTTTTCATCATGTACTTCATGTCTTCTCTTTGAAAGATCAACTGTAAATCTTGTAAACATAATGTAATCTCACTGTGAGATCCATTAAGAATCATGCAGTGTCTTACAATGCTTCACAAAATCCCCACAAGGGATTAGATCAAACAAGCTTGATCACATGTTCCCTCAATGTTATTAGTTCATACAATCATCTCCCCATGAACAGTTCATATATTTATTCTTTGTATGATTAGTTCAGACATTAATTATCTGTTTTATTACATCATAAATTCAAACTAACTCCTCATTCCACCTTCAACAATCATCCCTTTTATCCAACAACAAATCATTTCAATACGAATAATTAAACAAAAATCACCCTAAGGGGTTTTTTATAAAAAACGGTTGGTGGTTCTTGTTATACTTATATTCTTGATTCATTATATACACGTGTTCATTCCTACATGGGGTTTAGGAATATATAATTTTTGTAGGCACTATGAATTTTATAAGTGGAGAATTATGTGTATTAGTGATTCCTATACTATGACAACCTTTCTCTTTATTACATACTTAACATAATTTATTACATAAAACCTTCACTTGATACAATAAAGAAGATCAATAGTTCTAGTGTGTTTTGGGGATTAGTAACATTACATTATAACTTGAAACATAAAACACAACTTCAAATTGAAAACATCCTTTACATAACCACTATACTCCCTCGTACTTAGCTCTACATAGGATAACCTGAAGACATGCATAAGAAAAGGGTTAGCTATAAAGCCTAATAAAGGAGTAAATAAAGAATAACATGAAAATTAAAATACATGTTAGTCAATAGAAATGTAATGGAGTGCAAGAGAACCATGATCATAAAGGCGTGATAAAGCCTAATAATCATAACTTGGAGATGTGACAACAACATTTAACATGATATTAGCAGGATCAAAGGCGAATTGCACATGGAGCATGAGTAAACCCTCATTTCAAATGAAGCACAAGTAGACCGTTGTGGAACATGAATTATCATGAATCAAAACTCATTTCACATGACGTATCATGATATTATACTTTACCCAATGCATTAGAGCGCTATTAGGGAATACCCTTCATAAACATTTCATTTGATGCATAAGTGTGCCAAATGGATCATATAGAATGGAATCAACCAACATCATATGTTATGACACAATTAAGGAATGTGGAATAATTAAATTAAATTACCATTCAATATGTATTTATTCATAATGGTGAATACCCTTGATTGAGACATGGGAATGGTATTCACTACACAATGACCTTGGCTTGCAAAAAACGCGGTGCAATTTTGACTGCATAACGGCGTGACATAAGAATTCATAAAAATGGTTGATGTTAGAGAAATGAGTGTCTAATCATATTTACATAAATTTAATGTAATAGAGGTCATATAAATACATTTTTGAAAAACTTTAATAGAATTTAGATACGTAATACAAAAGTATTGCTTCAATGTAAATGAAAAGAGGGAAATTATTTACGAAATTTTTCCATGGTAACAGATGTACATGAGAGGCATTAATGAGAGAGAAAAGTGATCTAGAATTATTCAAACATGAATAGGGAATAATGGGAGAGCTATAAAATCATAAACCAACATTTTTAATTGAATTCAAAAGGATATAACATTATAAACATACTTGGATAAAATTTAAAAAGGAAAAATCTTTTACTTGGAAGTGTGATCCCGAAGGCTTGGGAGTGGCTTGAGAGAGACATCTTGGGAGCTTGGGTTACCTTGGGAGGATTCTAGAGAAAGGAGGTCAGATGTTATATGAACCCAAAATGATTTTAGTGAAGAGGAAGTGGGAGCTTGGGTGGGTTTATATTGGAAAGGAGATAGAATTTTTTATTATTTATGTTTGGGACACCAAACATTAAAATAATCAAAACCACATAACAGAACGTGGTTATTACACACGGGTTTTGACCAAGGGGAGTGAAAAAATATATTTTAAAAGGAAAATTAACGAAATTATTAAAAAAATAGGGTTTCTTTTGTGGAGGTGAGTCAGACTATCAAGGAAATCAATTTAAAAAGATAAAATGTTTTATAAGTCTTGAAGGGTCCACTAAAGAATTGTAAAATAAATCAAAAAAACATAAAATAAAATTATATTAATGTTAAAACACATATTTTCCGAATTTAATGTTTATATATTATTATAACATCAATATTGGGTTATTATGATGTCATTAAACACATTATATATTTAAACGGTATTTAATTTTTACCAAAAAAATAAACTGTTTTAGAAAAATATAAAAAAATTACCCTTGGAAAATTTTGGCATCCTGATTCCAAAAATACTTTTAATTTTTTCCAAATAATTTTCTAAATATGTGAATTTTTACTTTTAAAATAAAAATAGACATTTATGGAAAATTCCGAGGATTTGAAAAAAATAGATTTCAATCCTTAATAAAAATTACAATTATATTGATAAAAATTATATGATCATTTATTCTTAATAAAAATTAATTTACTAATAATAAAATTTTATTAAAATATTATCTAATTTAAAAATCTATTAATTTATCAAAATAGATTCCTTTGTTCAACATTAACGAAAAGATACTACTTTATCTTTAAAAACTATTTACAATTTAACAATAATAAAATGATTGTATATTATTTATTATATAAAAAAATAATGTACATAATAATAATGATAGGGTCTTGTCAAATAACCCCTTAAAAACCCCACCTTAGACCTTAGGGTAAGGTGCGATATGGTGAAAGACTCTTGGGTGGCTCAGATAACATCTCTTGATTGGTAATCCCTATCAATATACACTTCTCCCAAATGCAGTTTCGTTCAAGCATAACGTATTCAAGGTTGGATTGGGCTTGGTCAAGAGTGAAGACCAATGACACAACCTCCTTTCTGAGCTCAAAAAATTGGGCTTCATACTAAGCAAGTCTACTGGATGAGGCCATCGCTTCCTTTTTACGAATAAATTGGATTTATTAAAGTCATATATTTATACTAATCATGTGATCACTATTCAACACCTATGTTAGCAACAATATCAATTCATAATAGTATTTTAAAATCCAAAACATAAAACGAAATATGTGAATACATTTACATAACCATAAGAAGACATTTTAATAGACCAGGAGGAATTTTCATTAATGAATTCTTAGGTTGTTACAATTATCCCCCTTAAGAAATTTTGTCCTCCATATTTCCTTTTCCCACTCTAAAACAGGTGCAGGTAACCCTGCTTCATCACTTCCTTCAGTTCCCACATTTACTCTTCAAACATCTGGTTTTTACCAAACACCTTGAAAAGGGGAATTTTCTTATTTCGTAGAACTTTTCCTATAAGATATCGGATCTTCACCGGTTTCTCCTCGTAAAAAATATCATTCTCTAACTGTAATACCTTTGAAGAGAATACATATGAAGGGTCCGGTATGTACTTTGATAAGGGGGATACTTGAAAGGCATCATATACATTGGCTATGGTAGGTGAAAGTGCTAGTCGATAGGCCACATCCCTGACATGATCAAGAATATCAAAGGGGTCGATGTACCTAGGACATAACTTCCCCTTATTTCCATAACGCATGACCATATTCCATGAAGATATTCATAGAAAACCCATGTCTCCAACATTTACCTCAAGGTCTTGTCGACGGTTATCTACATAACTATTCTGCCTACTTTGAGCCACCTTGATATGCTGCAGAATGGTTTTCACCATCTCCACTATTTCATCGACCATTTTAGGTCCTATCAGCTTAAACTCACCAAAGTCATCCCAACATGCCAGTGTTCTGTACCTTTTTCCATAAAGGGCTTCACATGGTTCCATTCAGATTCTCGAGTGGGAACTGTTTTTTTAGGAGAATTCAACAAGTGGAAGATGTTCATCCCACACTCCTTTGAAGTCCATAGAACATGATCTTAACATAACATCTAGTGTTTAAGGAGTATTAACATATTGACCATCCTTTTGAGGATTATAGGACATAATGATGTCCTGTTCAGTGATTATAGCATGTTGGAGGCTTTTCCAGAACATCAAGGTGAATCTTGGATCATGATCGGATATAATAGATAGTGATACTTCATGAATCCTTACCACTTATTTGAGGTAAATCCTTTCAAGTTGATCCAATTATATGTCCTCTCAATTCCCTGATAATGTGAGTAGCCTTTGTAAGATTATCCACAAGGACCCATATATCATTGTTTCCTCTAGATGTATGTGGAAGTAAAATGAAAAAGTCCATGGTATAAATATCCCACTTCCATGTTGGTATGTGCAGTGGTTTCATCATCCCATTAGACTTTTTCCTCTCAAAAATTCACTTTCTAAAATGCCAGACACTTTAATGTATATTCAGAAATGTCCCTTTTCATATTGTCCCACCAAATGTTTTCTCAGATAACAAGATACATCTTTGTGCTCCCTGGGTGAATAGAGAAGGTTAATCTATGTGCATCATTCAAAAGCTTCTTATTTATATCTGGATTAGATAGTACACAAAATCTTGACCCAAATCTCACAATTCAATCCTTTTTGACAATGAACTATAAGGATTTCCCATTTTTGATTGCTTCCACCATTTTTATAATATCCATATCCTTTCTTTGAGCATCCATTATTTTCTCCAATAGGGATCGTTGAGCAATCATTTGAGAAAGGATTGATAATGTTCCTCCATTAACGATTCCCATGACCATACTCTACAAATCTAATAAGATTGGACCCTTTTCAATTCTCATAAATTTCAGAATTGCTGGATCCTTTCTACTAAGAGCATATTCCACCTCGTTCGCTTTCCTAGGTTGGTAATGGATTGATTTGTCGTAATACTTGATGGGTTATACCCATATTAGTTTGCACATATTAATCTCTTTCAGTGTGAATATATATTTGAGGATATTGTGACCAGTATATATCTCAAACTTCTCCCCATAGAGATAATACTTCCAGATTTTCAAAGCAAAGATCAAAGCCGCCAACTCCAGATCATGTGTGGGATAGTTTTTCTCATTTATTTTTAGTTAAATTGAGGCATAGGATATCAATTTATCATTATTAATCAACACACAATATAAAACCTTCTTCTAAGCATCACTAAATACCACAAAACATTATACACTCGTGGGTAATGTGAGCACGGGTGTAGTGATAAGCATTATTTTCAACTCCTTGAATATCTCTTTACAATAATCAATCCAAGAAATTATTACTCTCTTTTGAGTTAGCTTGGTAAGAGGGTTGGAAAATCATGAGAAATTTCTCACAAATTGGAGATAATATCCCACTAACCCCAAAAAGCTACAAGTATCGATACTGATGTTAGCCTCTTCCATCCCTCAATTGTAGCTGTCTTAGAAGGATCCACTGATATCCCATTGCTTGTGATGATTTGACCAAAGAATGATACATCCTTTAACCATAAATCACACTTCTTGTACTTTTCATAGATCTTATCCTTCCGTAAGGTCTCTGGTAATTTTATTTGATGCTCTTCATGATCCTCCTTGGTTTTGGAGTATATTGGAATATCATCTTTAAAGACTACCAAATATTTGTCGAGAAAATATCTAAAAACTCTACACACCAACTCCATGATGATTTCTAGAGCATTAGTGAGTCTGAAAGGAATTACTATAAATCTAGAGTGCCCATATCTTGTATGAAAAGAAGTCTTGGGGATATCTTCCTTCATCACCGTTACATGATAATATCCTGACCAAAAATCTTCCTTGGAGATGTATTGCGCTCCACACAGCTGATCAAACAATTCATCAATTCATGGAAAAGGATACATGTTCTTTACCATGGTTTTGTTGAGCTCACGATAATCACTACAAAGGCACATTAACCAATCCTACTTTTTGATGAAGAGAACTAGAGAACCCCATGGTGAAGAACATGGGAATATAAACCATTTACCCAGATTCTCCGGTACTTGTTTCTTCAACTCCTCAATCTCTACAAAAACCATTATATACAAAGTCTTGGATATTTGAAATGCCCCAGGTATAAGTTTATTAAATAATTCAACATCTCTTATAGGATGGAGACTGAAAAATTCCATGAGAAACACATCAGTGAATTCCCTCACAATATGCATGTCTTCAAGGATGGTTTCATCTTTAGACTCAATCATCTTAGCTAAATACGTGTGCTCATAGGGTAGTAATATCCATGATTGAGATGATGTAACTAAAGAAGATTCATCCTCCTCCATGCACTGGTACAGAATCAGGGGTCAGTTGTCCACATGTATAGTGATTTCCCTCTCATGGAAATTTATGTTGGCTTTATATAAGGGAAGCCAATCCATGCCGATAATTTCATCAAATTCCACTAGTTAGAGTATGACGAGGTTCGTTGGGAAGTTCAATCAACAAATTATTATAGGGGAGGAGTTATATTCATGGGATGCAATGATTTCCCCATTTTCCGTACTCACCGACATCTTTACTTCACAGATTTTTGGTGGAGTTGGGATTGTTCAATTAAACATTCAGGATGTAAAATAATTCGTAGAACCTGAATGAAAAAGTGTGTTCGCTATTCTTGAATGAATAACTAGCTTACCTATCACCACTTCATTGTGAGGGTTCAGTTCGGTGGTAGTCAGGGAAAACGATCGCACTATTCCCATGGAGGTTGTTGGTTGCCTCTGAAAACCCTTGGATTAGGGCACTAATATGAATGATGCTCTGGTTCTCTATAGTTGAAGCAATGAACAATGTGTTGAGAGTCGAATGGAGAGTTTCTCTTCTTTATCTCAAATGTGGGTTTTTATTGTCGCCATTTAACAGCTAGCTGTCCTTTCTTCCACACCTAAAGCCTTTCCTCATCCCCATCAAGAAATTTCAGGGGTTCATATTTCCACACCTTTGGAAAGTGGGGTGCTGGATCTTCTTAGAAATGTTGGATTTATCCATCAAATCACTAGAATTTAAGTCCACCATATTCTTATAATCCCCATGATACCTCTGAGATTCTCCGATCTTCATTTTGACCATGAGGGTAGATCAGACAATTTCCTCATAGTTTTTGAAGTAACAAGTAGCTAGGGCTTTCCGCAATCTTGGTTTCATCCCAAAAAATAAGCAGTCAACCTTGCATTAGAGGCTAAAAAAATCAGGAGGCATATCATGCATAATTTTTGAAGTTTTACTCTTATGCTCCAATGAATTTGTCTTCTTTTTTCCTGAGGCAAAAGAAGTCACATTCAATTTTAACTCAAAGGATGCGTGAATTTTTTTTTTGAAAAACATGTACAAAAAATTCTTACATTCCAACTCCTTGATCTCCTCCTCAGGATTATTTTTTTTGAAAAAATTCCACCATTGATCGGCCTCACCCTCCATACGATATGTATCCAAAAGAACCTTCCCTTATTCTGAACATTGAATGATGGAGAAGATATTTTCAATGGAGTTGATCCATTGAAAGGTGATTGAGGGATCAGAAGATCCATTTAATGAAGGAGGCCTTTGTCTCATGAAGCTATCAAAAGGGACTTGTTCTTTATTAGGGGGGTTGAAAATTCCTCTTAACCCATGTTTCTATTCCATAATTGAGTTAACTGAGAGATTATCATATCACTGTTCATGATTCCCACTCCCATCAGATTGGATATCTCATTAGAATAGCCATCGCATTGATCTTTACATCAATTCTTAGCTCGAGTCATCCTATTACAGGCCATTATCTAGAATAAAGGTATAGTTAGGGGTAACACATAAAGGGTAATCTATAGACAAAACTAGATGTCTTATAAATTAATTTTATTTCCTTAACTTATGAATCTATAAGCTTCAATCTATGTTATCCATGATCTACTTTCTAACATGTATTCTTAGAGGAGTTTTTTTAAATTCCCATAATAATGATTTATACTAAGTTTGTTAGTTTACCAAATCATATCCCCTAGGAGTGTCATATTCAAGAGTGAATCAAGGATCATTGTCGTGTACCATGACACCCTGAGTCAAGGTAGAAACTCCTTTTCATATTTTTCATTCCATGGTGCATATGTACCAGAGCCGCATCTACCTGCTCGAATCCAGACAGTGATGTATTTTATTGATAAACCACTAACTCAATAATTAAAAATATATAAGGATGTTTTTATTGTAATTAGTCTTATTCCAATGTATTTAAATAGTATTTTCTAGTCCTAATCTGAAAAATAACTAAACCTATCCTCTGATACCAACTATGACAACCCTTCTATTTATTACACACTTTACATAATTAATTACATAAAACCTTCACTTGATAAAACATTGAATATTTAGAGGCCTATTGTATTTATGGATTTGGAAAATTACATAACAAATTGAAACATAAAATGCAACATCTTATTGAAAACATCATATATATTACTACTATATTCCCTTGTACTTAGAATTACATGGGATAACTAGAGGACATCCATAAGTAAAGGGTGAGAAATAAAGCCCAGTAAAAACGTAAACAAAGCAAAACATGACGATTACAAAAAATTTTAGTCAATATAAATATAAATATAGCACAAGAAAAAATGAAAAAAAGGCATGATAAATCATAATAATCATAACATGGAGATGTGGCAACACATTTAACATGATATTAGCATGATCCAAGGCTCATTGTATATGGAGCATGAGTAAACCCTCATTACACATGAAGCACAAGTAAATTTTTTTTTAAAATGAGTTATAATTAGTCAACACTCATTCCACATGATGTATCATGATACAATACATTACCCAATGCAATGTTGCGCTATTAGTGCACACCATTGTTAAACATATCATGTCACACCTAAGTGTGTCACATGGATCATATAACATGGAATCAATCAACATCATAAGTTATTCCATTATTAAGGAATGTTTAATAAATACATGAAAGTATAATTCAATATGTATATGCTCAAAATGGTTAATAAATTCTATTGATACATGGATATGATATTCACTACACAATGATCATGACTTGGAAAAACGCGGTGCAATTTCAGCAGCAAAACAGTGTGACATAATAATTCATAAAAATGGTTGATGAAAAGTAAAAGTGTGATCCCAAAGGCTTGGGAGGGGCCTGAGAAAGACTTCTATGGATATTAGGGAACATTGGGAGGATTATAGAGAGGGGAGGGAAGAATTTGGAATAATTCCAAAGGCTTTGAGTGAATAGGATGTATGATCTTGGGTGGGTTTATATAGGTATTGTGAGGGTATTCTTTATTATTTAGGTTTGGGACAACACACATTAAAAAAATAAAAACCACAAACCATACCATGGTTTTTCCCATGGGTTTTCTTACAATGGGTAGCGGAAAACAATATTTTATACGTCCAATGGGAAAAAATCTTAAAATAATAGGGTTTTTTATGTTATGGTGAGTTAGACTCTCTAGGGAATCAATTTAAAAAGCTATATTGTTTTATCGGTCTTGAATGGTCCACTAAAGCTTTGTAAAATTAATCAAAACCCACCTAAAATCATATTATTTTAATGTAAAAACACATATTGGAAAAACATAATGCTTATATATTTTTATTACATAACTATTGGTTCATTATGATGTTATAAAATAAATTATATATTTAAACGATATTTAATTTTCACCTAAAAATTCAACTGTCTCAGAAAATTATGAAAAATACACAATTGGATAATTTCGATGTCCTCATTCCAAAAAAAATATTCATTTTATCCAAATAATTTTCTATATAAGTGAAGTATCACTTTTAAAGTACAAAACTGACATTTATTGAAAATTCGTGGGTTTTTGACAAAAATAGCTGTCAAACCTTAATAAAAATTACAATTCTATTCATAAAAATTATACGTTTATTCTTAATAAAAATATATTTATTAATATTAATATTTTATTAAAATATTATCTAATTCAAAAATAAATTAATTTATCAAAATAGATTCTTTAGTTGAAAATTAACAAAAAGATATTATTTATGCTTTAAAAATTATTTTCAAATTAACAATAATAATATGAAAGTATATTATTTATTATATAAAAAAATAATTTAAATTATCATAATGATAGGATATTGTTAAATAATCTTTTAAAACACCCGCATAAGACCTTAGGGTAAGGTGCACTACAGTGACCGACTCTTGGGGTGGCATGGATAACATCACTCGTGTGGTAATCTCTATCAATGTCCACTTCTCCCACTGTCGATTCTGTTCATGCTTAACGTATTCAATCATGGCTTGGGATTGGTCAAGAGAAAATCAAAATGATTCCACCTTCATTCTGAGCTCTAAAAAATGGGCTTTATATGGGGAAAGTCTATTAGATGAGGCCATCACTTTCTTTTTTATGAGTAAATTTGATTTGTTAAAGCCCTATATTTATACTAATCATGAGATCACTGTTCAATGACATTATTAGCCACAATCACAATTCTTAATGGTATTTTAAATTCAAAAACATAAAATAAAATAAGTGCATACATATTATATAACCATAAAGAAGACATTTCAATAGAACATGTGGAAATTTCATTAATTAATTTCTTGGTCATTACATATAATTTGAGTGTGTTATCTATTGCATTTTTACTAAATTTCAAAATCTCAATGACTTATTGCACAATTGGACAGGGTATTAGTTGAGGGAATGAGTGACCCAATGTCGTTTTTTAGTATTGGGATAAGTTATATATATTGTATGGGACAATTTGTAGGAATATATAGTGTTAATTATGGGATTAGGATGATGTGTAATAATTGAAATTATTATTAACCTCATATATGGTTAGAAGAACCCTCATGAGGGTGAGTGGGAGTCTTGGACCGTGTGTCATGCATGGTAAATCTCCAAGGTCTTGGATTATTTTGGAAAGGAGGGATTCAATTGGGGTTGATAGTTTATGGGTTATCTTTTGAGAGAAATGTTATTGGTTCCCAAATATGGAATGTTGGAATGGTATTCTTGTATTTTGTGAAATGACTTTCATAGTTTCCTTGAGGATGATAAACTTGGGATGGTACTTGGTTATCAATACGAGGATGATGATGTGTGTAATTGGAGGGGAGTTCAACTGTATCATTGAGGATTAGATTATAAATATCAAATAATATTAGTAAAAACCTATGAGGTAACGCCCTGAACCCCAAAGCCCAGAGTCGGTGCATTATTTCGTTTCATTGGAATGATTATAAAAGATCAATTCTTGAAAGACTGATTAGTTTAGTAGCCATTGAAGTACTAGATACATTCATAAGGTTTACATTACATCATAAAATAGAAAACTACAACAACATTGTTTCCATAGACAACACTGAGATCCTATTGACTATCCCTGTAGGTCAGCCATAATATACTTTTCACATCATTGGAAAAATAAAACATTGAATGGGGTGACCTCAGATGCTCAGTAAGGATAACTCTAAAGTGGAAACTTTCATAAATAAGCATAATCATTTAAGGCAATTTATAAGACTAAAACAAAAGCCTTTTAAACATGAACTTCAGTATAATATGGAAAATATAAAATCAAATAATTCAATTTACATATTCACATGGATATTCTACTAGTTAAATAATCAAATTCAATATCAATAGCCACTTTCATAATGACAGAATGCATAATGCCAGACTTCATAACCACATAGTCAAGGACTTGTACCAAGAATACAAATAATATTTTGTTAAGCCCTTGTTCCAAGACACTAGTTTCTCTCATGAGACCTATTAATGCATCAAGGAGACATAGCGGGCTCCACCCGTCACTTACTAAGTCCAATTCATTCCTCATATGAAATGTTTGAAACATAACCTGAACATTCATATTAAAACAAGCATACGAAATATCAATAATTTATCCAAAAACCATGAATGGTATAAAAATAGCACATCCACAGTCAAACATAACCGATTCAATACAATATGTAAGATTGAATTGTAACAGATTATCCACAATAGATAATAATGAAGGATTTTGACATAGATGAAAATAATCATCAAATCTATTTGATAGAAATATCTACGTTTTTCTTGAAAACATTTAAAAGTCACACTATTTGTCAAGAAGCCATTTAAAAATATATTTTTGAATCAAAGTGTCTCATACCACTTTGGAACATTTAAAAGGAATTTTTATTTTAAAATATTAATGACCATATAAATAAAACCTTAAAACCATTTATAAAACATGGACATTAATGACAATGTTTTGAAAGAATAAAATTTTATTACATTAAATAAGGAATTTTAGATAGAGTTACAATCCAAATGAGAGACTCTTGAATACAAATAATTGATGTGATCAAGATGTTATATGACCATGAGAATAATGGATTTAATTATATACTTTGTCAAAGGATAGTAAATACCCCATATAAAAGTGAATTGGTTCATAACAACAAAGAAGTCTCAAAGGAATGTAAATTGAGATGAAATCCCTTATGAAGACAGTATCCTTAGGTAAAGGATAAATCATTGATATAATTATGTGTGAAAAATATAAATACACTCAATATGATTGGATGTTTAGAGTAAATCAATCAGAGGACATTCACACGTATTCTTGTAAAAACAACACTAATGACTTGGATATTTAACTCAATTAATGGAAATTGAGTTAAGATCATGTTTATATCAAAGACTTGATAAATTATAAATGCAGTGATTATTTTTATCAAAAGTATATCAAAAAAATGGGACTGGAAATTACTACATAAATAATAAATAGTGATTCCACACATAATCTTGGAGTAAAATAATCAATTAAGTATGCGTAAATCCCACTGAGTGGAAATTGAAATTTGAAATTACCATACCGATATGGTAACATATGAATTATAAAACCCATTAAATAAGGATCATACAATGAAAATATAAAGACTCATAAATTAATTTATATTACACCAATAATACAATCAGGGACAGTACATATGCTACACAAAAGGAAATAGTGGCCAATATAGCATGAATCTCACGGGAATAAAATGTGAGATGAAAAACCCTTACTTTGTTGAAATCAATAGATTCATATGACCAAAAGTTAATAACCACAAAATGGATCACAAAATACCATGAAAACAAAGAGGATCATGATGATATATATAAAATAGTAGTACACAATACACCATATCCAATACATAAGTGGCGAATAATGGAAATCTCACAGAATAAAAAGTGTGATAAGAAACCCCTTACCCGGTACATTTCCTTGGTCGAGGGTACATTAATCTCTTGTATAATAGTGAAATTTTTTTTATTAAATTCTAAAATAACTATATACATTAATATGATATCATATATGATCTACTAATATTGATATTTCAGTATTATCGTCATTTCATGTGTTAACTGATTCATTCTACTTTATATGCTTAGTTACGTAAGCCATGATTTTTATGGATGGGAAGTATCATATTAATATTCAGAATGATATTAAGTCTTAAGACATTATTTTTAATCATCAAATGAAGATTATTCTTGAATGGATACAATGGGGAATGAATCTCATCGCGTTCATGGAGACGGTAATCCGGACGTACGCATGTGCAACAATATCATTCTTTTGATATTAAAATCTTATAAAATTGGAGGGTATATCATATATATAGAATAATTATCATGTTATATTTATTATTCAGACCAATTATACATCATTATTATACCCATCCAAATAATAATGTATTGAATAACAACTACACCACAATCTGGAGACGGTAAGCTGTACGTACGCACGTATGGTGACATGTCATTCAAAGGATGGATAGAATAATTAATATGGTCATATGATATTTATAATAATAGCACAGTATATAGAAGATACTGGAGCTATTATTTTAAAATGGAAACAACAAATAAAGAGGAAGTGGAAGAAGAAAGGAACTTGAAAGATGTGATGAAATATTTACCTCTCCTTCGGGTTCTTCCTTTGGATTTGATCAAAAGGGCTCCATAGGTTGGCTTTCTAACTAAAAGAAGTCCTATAGGATGATTTTAGGAGAGTTGGGAGGATATCTGGGTAGGTTTTGGCCTAGAATAATCGCTTTGAAGGTATGAATTAGAGAGAAGGGTGACTTCCCTTTTATAAGAGGGGTGAGGGGCACCTTAGGAAAAGCTAAAAATATTACTTTATAATAAAATAATTTTCGGTTTCTAATGGCTCCAAAATGAATTATTTAATGTTTAAAGTGGCGATGGGTCTAAAACAACTCAAAAAATATTTTTTAGATAGGTTTGGGTCACTATATTAACCTTATATTTTAGATTTAACTCTTAGTTAAATAGTTTGACATTTACCATGTCTCTTTGTATTTTTATATTATATAGTTAATAAGCTTACTATATACATCCAAGAGAACCCCAAGTGGTTCATTAGTGATACACCTACCAATATATATGTCTTTTGTCTAATACTTATATTTTTAGGAAGAAAATATAAATTAATTATATAATAAATTTTTTAAAATCTCTTTTATGTCTATTTTGACACTATTTGGTATTTTGTTTTTGCTAAATTAATAACAGCATTATTACATAAAAACAATTCATCTAACCAACCTTAACATTTCATATTAACCATGAGAATTAGTTTAATTCATAAAAAGTCTCAAATTACATTTATTTGTATATTTATAATATCAATTATTTTAATATTTCATTTATTAGGTAATTACTGCATCATCATTGTGTCATAAATAAATTAAATAATTTAATTTCTAACAAATATAAATAAAATACCATTATTTATGAACTCCTTTTATATTTCTAATGAATATTTATAGTCGAATTTATCTTTTGTATAACCCTATATTAAAAATAGTTTAGCTACTAAACATGGAATTTAAAAATTTTAACTCTTCTTTGAATTAAATAATAATAAATTTCATAATCTAATCCAAGTGGACCTAAAGGATCATATTTCATTACTATGTTTTTTTGGTTGAATTACACTTATCCAATAGATTTAAGACATCTTATAGGGTAATAATAATACCATTTCTACCCTTAATTACCCTATTTACTTTTGACCAATGTAAATTAAAAAGTTACTATTCACCGAAATAATATTTTCATCTTATTAAACCACATTTTACTTACTGATATCAACCATGTCTCTTGAATTTTTCAAATTAAACTCATAGAAGTGGTAAAATTATGTATTATTTAAATTTGCCAATGCTCCTAGAAGATGTGTAAAAGATGGTAAAAAGTACAATAAAATTTTATACATCTAATTTTATTATAAAATGACACAAATGAATTACATTAAACTTTTAAAGTTATTATATATCTATTTTTACATAAAATAAATAATTATTTAAATAAAAAGTCAGTTTTAAACAATAACTATGTGTTTTTCACTATTCATAAAATATTGAATGTTTTTAGAAAAATACCATAAATTTACTCAAAGATAATATTGATATTCATAATTCAAAAATGAATTATATTTTACCAAATTCAAAACATAGAAGTTTTATTAATTAATTTAAAATTAATTCCCTTTGTCAAAATTGAAAACCGGGTTTTTAAAAAGTCAAAACTATCAAAAGATTGACATGAGTTTATGTAAAATTTTAATGTGAAATTAAATATAATCACCTAAATTTTATTAAATGATAAATATATAATCTAATTATACTTCCAAACCATTAAAATACATAATCTAACACTATAAATTATATTGATTACAAATGTTTTTTTTCAATTATAATTTAGTATTTTTCAGTATTTATCAAAATATAAAAGTTTTTAAAAAAGTACCAAAAATTTATACAAATTATATTTTTTATGTCTCCATTATAAAGATGAATTAAATTTCATTAAATTGATTAAAAAAAGTGTCAAATAGTTTTTTTAAAAATGGTTTTCCATTAAATGGTGATCAAATTGCTTTTTTTAAAAAAATACTTCATTTATCTGAAAAAAAGAATTTGTTCTTATATTACCTCTAAGAAACACATAATATGGATTATAAAATTATATGGACTATATAAAATTCAAAATTCAGTTAATACTGTTCATAACCGCTTTTAAACGGTGAGTTTCATAAGCTGTGGTGCACTCGAATGCGGTGTTGCGTGTATCGAAAGCTATTGAATTAAATAAAATAACTTACTATGAAATATTGGGGTGTTAAATTCTTCCCCACATTAGAAAATTGCATCCTCACAATTTTAAAATAGCGCTTGATAACGTCACTGAATGTCCCATATCAGAAATAGAGCCAATATAACAATCTCTTTAAAAGAAAGAAAGAGATGTAGAAAGTTCACCCGAGATAACCCAAACTAGGATTCCATGTAGGAAAAAATAGATATGGAAGATAAAATAATTGCCAAGTTCTAGTTGGGAGTGATTGAAAACATGATTTGGAGAATGTTACAAAAATAAAACCACAAACTTGTGATGAGATAAACATTCATTAGTTTCCTAGTAGCAAAAGTAAATGGATAAAAAAATTTTGTTTTAAGTTCCATTTCATAAAGTTGAGGAATTTATTTGTGATATTGACTAAGAACATAAAGCGATATTCTTAATTTTTAGGTATAGTTTCATCCTTTAATAAATTTCTACCACTAACTCATCTTTTTTTTTTCAGAAGATGAGTATTCAAGATGACTCAGTCACACCTAAAGCACTAGAATCAACTTCTAGAGAATCACATAATCCAAAAAGGATAAACTATATATATTTACCTTGTCATTAGATATTAACCAAAACCAAAATTTTTAGTACAAGATCAGATGATCCCCAAAAAGGATAATCCTTTAGTGAATGAAATACTTATCTTAATTTCTTAAATTAAACCAAAAATACCCAAATTTCAATAAATACCATTCCATAAAATATTGTCCTTAAAATACATCAATATAATCCAAACTAATATTGAAACCAAAAACATAGAAGAAATTTACTATGCAGTCTTCCTTGTTAAAGTTTATTTCCCAATAACATCAACTACTCTTAAAGTCACATACTTAAAATTAATTAACCGCATCACATATTCCCTATGATAGGTTATTCATTTCCATAAATAACCCAAATCGCTATAAGTCCATAATAAAAACATACATAAAAATCCACCATTACTCCTCAAATGAAATACCATAGTATTATATTTTACTTATGCATATTGTATTCTCAAC
Source organism: Viscum album (assembly GCA_963277665.1). Taxonomy (NCBI): domain Eukaryota; kingdom Viridiplantae; phylum Streptophyta; class Magnoliopsida; order Santalales; family Viscaceae; genus Viscum; species Viscum album. The sequence goes on along the minus strand of OY728129.1, from coordinate 1,374,799,802 downwards.
AGAGCAAACATTTACCAAAATAACATTTATCACTTAATCAACAAATCATTTTCCTATCATAAGGATATCCATTTGATAAGGAATAAGATCCAAAATCAACTTACTATTTATCAATGAAATCATTTAACTAAAAATAATTAGTTTCACAAACTAGGGACTTCACGTAGTCTAGTGGTAGGTGATAAATCCCAATCACACTATAGTTTTGGGTTTGATTCCTGTAGCTTTGTCTGATGAGATGGGTTGTCACATGGTCTACGTGTTTTCCTTTTTAAAAAAAAACTATATTTTATACCATTATCAAAATGATATAAATTCCTCAAAATTACTATAACATAATTTCACCAAAAAGGTTATCACATACCTCGCATTTCATTAGAAAATTTAATAACATGTAATTGCCTCAAATTCGAGGATCATATAAACCCAAATGATTATTTATAACTATATAAACAATAGAAAACCCAATTTTTCCTAAAATAGTATTTTCACATAATAAACTACAGGGTTATACATAAGAGAAAAGTCTTCCAAAGCAATCCCATCAACAAAGAGAACTAATACTTTTAAACATTTGACTATCCATTTATTTCCACATAGGTTCTTCCTTAACCAAGGTGTTATCCTATAGAATAGGGCATTAACTCGGATAATTCCCAGGTCCCCAACATTTATGGAAAATGATTATAAATGGATTCTTGGAATCATTTTTATTTTCCTCTATAGTACTCGTCATTTTTTCTTCGAAAATTATTTAATTTATGTCCTTCTTTCCCATACATAAATCATTTAATTTTTCAATTAAGACACTTCCCTGGGTGTCTCCTTCCACATTTCATGCATGATGGAAATTGGGCTTTCTTTTCTCAGTGGTCTCCACTACTGGAGCTCTTCTCATTCACCACCTTTATCTTCTTTGTTGAGTCCGGGAGTTGGTTACTATATATTTTGTTGATCATATTTTTGGAAAACTGATTCGACATGAACATGATATATTTTACACCTACCAACATTCCATTATATTGATCATTTTTTCTTTTGTGCCCAACTTTTACATAATGTTTAATGTAATTATGACTTCCTTGGAATCTAGTGATTGACTAACACAAGAACACATAGTCTGAGTCATTAAATCATTTAGAGAATATCATAACACATTATTTTCAATCAAAAACACCTTAGGATTAACAATGATTCATTATTCTCATCTTATAATAAAATCCTTCAAATCATTTTGTAAAGAAAATGTGAATTATCTTAAGAATACCCCCCGAGAGTGTTGTAACTAAGCGTGTAGCAAGGCCCTTTGTCGTGTTCTAAGAAACCTCGAGTCAAGCGTGACACTCTTTGTCAGAGTTTTCACTCCTACGTACATCTGCGCCAGAGCCACATCTACCTGCTCATATCCAGACAAGGATGTATTGTTTAGAAAACCCACATAATCTCTATAATACCAAAATTTTAGGATGTTCTTCCATACCAATCCTCAAAGTCAATCTTAGGGAAATGTTTTCTAATCATAGTTTATCTAAATCTAGATTCAAAGGTTTGTACTAAAAATCTTCTGATACCAACTGTAATGTCCCGACCTGAGAAGCCTAGAGTTGGTGAATTATTACATATCATTGGAATGATCACAAATGATCTAGTATCCAATGACCGATTAGTTTAGTAGCCTTGGAAGTACTAGATACATTCATAAGGTTTACATTACATCATAAAATGGAAAACAACAACAACAATATTTTCATAGACAAAAATGAGATCCCATAGACTATGCATACAGGTCAGTCATAATATACTTCTTCGCATCCAAGGAAAAATAAAACATAGAAAGGGGTGAGCTCAGATTCTTAGTAAGGATAACAATAATGCAGACACCTTCATAAATAAGCATAAACAGTTATGGAAATGTATAAGGCTTAAACAAAAGCCTTTTAAAACTGATCTTCAGCATAATATGGAAAAGATAAAATCAAATAATGCCATTTAATTATTCAAATGGATATTTTACTTGTCAAATAATAACATGCAATATCAATAATCACTTTCATAATGATGGAATGCATAATTCCAGACTTTATAACCACATAGTAAAGGCCTTGTACCAAGACTATATGTAAGATTTTGTCAAGGCCTTGTGCCAAGACACTAGTTTTTCTCATTAGGACTACTAATGAATCGATGAGATATAGTGGGATCCACCCGTCACTTACTATGTTCAATGAATTCCTCATATGAAATGTTTGAAACATAACATAAACATTTGTATTTAAACTATCATATGAAATTTCAATACTTTATCTTCAAAACATGAATGGTATACAAATAACACACCCACAGTCAAACATAACTTATTAAATAGAATATGAAAGATAGTATTGTAATAGATTAACCACAATCGAGAATAATGAATGATATTGAAATAGATGAAAAAAATCATTAAAACTATTAGAGAGAAATATCCCCCTTTTTCTTGACAACATTTGAAAGTCACAATATTTTTCAAGATGCAATTTAAAAATAGATTTTTGAATCAAAGTGTCCCATAACAATTTGAAAATTTTAAAAATAATTTTAATTTTAAAACATTAATTCCCATATAAATAAAACCTTAAAACATTTTTAAATCATGGACATTCATGAGAATGATTTAGAGGAATAAAATTTTAGAACATTTAAAATTGTATTTTAGTTAGAGTGACTATCCAAACGAGAGACACTTGAATAAAAATAACTGAGGTAATAAAAAAATTATAATACCATGAGAATAAAGGATTTCATTATATACTATGTCAAAGGAAAATATATATAGCATATGAAATTGAATTGGTACATAACAACAACGAAGTCTCAATGGAATGTAAATAGAGATGAAATCCCTTATAAAGATAATGTCATTAGGTAAATTATTTATCAATGAAATAATTATGTGTGAAAAATATAAATAAATTCAATATGATTAGATATTCAGTGTAAATCAATCAAAGGACAATCACACATATTCTTTTAAAAACAAAACTAATGACTTGGATGTTTAACTCAATTAATGGAAATTGAGTTAAGTTCAAGTTTATATAAATGACATGTGAAATTATAAAAGGAGTGATTAAGTGTATAAAAAGTATATCAACAAAAATGGGAATGTTAATTAACACATAAATAATAAATTCTGGTTCCACACGTAATATTATAGTAAAATAATCAATGAATTACGCGTAATTCCCACTGAGTGGAAGTTGAAATTTGAAATTCCCGTACCGATTTGGTAACTTATGAAACATAAAACCAATGAATTAAGGATCATACAAATAATATGTAAATACTAATAAATTAATTTATATTACACCAAGAATAAAATAATGGACAATATATACACCACACAAAAGGAAATAGTGGCCAATATAGCATGAATCTCATGGGAATAGAAAGTGAGATGAAAAACCCATACTTCATTGAAATCAATCAAGTTGTATGACAAAAAGTTAATAAACACCAAATGGATCATAGAATAATATGAAAATAATGATTTTAATGATAATATATATCAAATGTATGTACACAATACACCACATCCAATAAATAAGTGGTAAATAATGGAAATCTCACAAAATTAAATGTGGGATAAGAAACGCCTTACCTGGTACTTTTCCTTGGTTGAGGGTATGTTAATAACCTGTATAATGGTGATATCATTGTTATTAAATTATAAAATAACCATATACATTAATATTATATCATATATGATCTTCTAATTTTGATATTTTAGTATTATCATCATTTTGGGTGTTAACTGGTTCGTTCTCCTTTATATGCTTGGTTACGTAAGCCATGTTTGTTATGGATGGGATGTATATTATTGATATTTAGAATTTTATTAAGTCTTTAAAGATTATTTTTAATTATCAAATGAAAATTATTCTTTATTGTATACGATGGGGAATGAATCTCATCGCATTCATGGAGACGGTAATCCATACGTACGAATGAGCGCCAATATCATTATTTTGATATTAAAATCATGTATAACTGGATGGTATATCATATATATAGAATCATTATAATGTTATATTTATTATTTACACCAATTATACATCATTATTATACCCATCCAAATAATAATGTATTGAATAACAACTACACCGCGGCGTGGAGACGGCAAGCTGTACGTACACACGTATGGTGACATTTCATTCAAAGGATGGAAAGAATAATGATTATGGTTGTACCATTTTTATAATAACATAATAGTATAAATAAGAAACTGGAGTTATTATGTTATAATGTAAACAACAAAGAAAGATGTAGTGGATGAAGAAAGGAACTTAAATGTGGTGATGAAATATTTACCTCTTCTTTGGGTTCTTCCATTGGATTTGATCAAAAGGGATCCCTAGGTTGGATTTATAACTAAAGTAAGGCCTCTAGGTTTAAGGTAGGAGAGTTGGGAGGATATTTGGGTTGGGGTGTTCCGATCCTAATAGCTTCTAAGATTTGAATTAGAGAGAAGGGGGAGTGCCCTTTTATAAGAGTGGTGAGGGGCACCTTAGGAAAAGCTAGAAATATTATTTTATAATAAATTAAAATTCAGTTTCTAATGGATTAAAAATGAATTATTTAAAGGATAAGGCGGGGATGAGTCTAAAACCACTAAACCAAAACGTTTTAGATAGGGCTGGGTCACTATATTAACCATATCGATTAGATTTAACTCTTAGTTAAATAGTCTGACATTTACCATGTCTCTTTGTATTTTTATATTATATGGTTAATAAACATAATATATACTTCCAAACGAACCCCAAGTGATTCTACAACGATACACCTATCCATATATTAGTCTTTTGGCCAAACCATATATTTTTAAGAAAATAATACCAACTTATAATATAATATTTTTTTTAAAAACCCTTTTATGTCAATTTTGACACTATTTGGTATTTTATTTTTTCTAAATTCATAACAGCTTTATTACTTGGATAAAAATTAATATAACCAACCATAACATGTAATATTAACCTATAAAAGTTTTGGTATTGATAAAAAGTCTAAAATTACATTTATTTGGATATTTATAATATTAATTATTTTAATATTTTATTAATTAGGTAATTACTCCATCATCATTGTGTCATAAATAAATTAAATTATTTAATGTCTAAAAAATATAAAAATCATTCAGTATGTAGGGAAATTTTTTATCTTTATATATAGTAGAATTTATCTTATGATTAACCTTATATTAAAAATGGATCAGTTGTTAAACATTGAATTTAACACTTTTAATTTTTCTTTGAATTAAATAATAATAAATGTCATAATCTAATCCAAGTGGACCTAGAGTATCATTTTTTATTACTAAGGTTGTTTTTGGTCTAATTACACTTATAAAATAGAATTCGTACATTTGTTTGGGTAATAATAATATAATTTTTTCCCATAATTACCCTATTCACTTTTAACAATGGTAAATAAAAGTAAAAAGTTTCAATTCACAAAAAATTATTTTGTTCTTATTGAACCAAATTTTAATTTTTGATTTCAACCATGTCTCTAATATTTTTGAAATTCAAATCACATAAGCGGTAAAATTATGTTTTATGTAAATTTGAAAATGCTCCTAGGAGGGGAAAAAAGACGGTAAAAAATTCAATAAAATTTTATTAATCTAATTTTATTATAAAATGACTCAACTGAATTATATTGAAATTATAAAGGTATTATATATCTATTTTTAATTAAAATAAATTTGTATAAAATAAATAATTATTTAAATAAAGTGTCAGTTTTAAACTATAATGCAGTGTTTTTCACTATTCATCAAAAATTGAATGTTTTCAGAAAAATACCAAAAACAAACCCTAAGCTAAATTTGATATTCTGAATTAAAATTATATTTTACCAAATTCAAAACATAGTAGTTTCATTAAATTATTTTAAATTAATTCTCATTGTCAAAACCGAATAGCCAGTTTTTATAATGTAAAAACTGTAAAAATATTTCCATGTGTTTTTATCAAACTCTAATGTTATATTACTTATAATAACCTACATTTTATTGAATGATAAAAATATAATCTAATTATACTTATAAACCATTAAAATACATAATTTGACACTATAGATTATTTCGATTAAAAAAGTTGTTTTCAATTAAAATTTAGTATTTTTCAGTATTCATCAAAATATAAAAGTTATTAGAAAAGTAAAAAAAATTTAGCCAAAATAAATTTTTATGTTCCAATTATAAATAATAATTTAATTTCATTAAATTGTATATATAAAAGCTTCAAATATTGGTTTTAAAAATGGTTTTCCACGAAGAGGTGGTAAAATTTTATTTTTTGAAAAATACTTTTTTTATCTAAAAAAATGAATTTGTTCTTATATTATATCTAAGAAATAAATAATATGGATTCTAAAATTTTATGGAGTATATAAAATTCAAAATTCTATTAATACTATTTATAACTGCCTTTGAACGACTAGTTTGGTAAGTCGTGGTGTGCTCAAACTCGGTGTTGTCTTTAGCGCAAGCTATTGAATTAAAGAAAATAACATACTATGAAATATTAGGGTTTTACATATGAGTAGATAGAAAATGTTTGGTATTAGTGAGTAGATAAAGTGTGATGAATGGAAAATATATGGGTTATCTTCTTATGTGGACGAGGTTTGTTGACGGTTTTTGAGTTTTATGTTCGGATTGTTTGGAATTTTAATATATAAATGATATGGAAAATTTATTTTTTAGTATTATAATCCATATAATAAAAATTTTTGTCATTAAATGGATAAAATTTTCTATTTATGCAGTTTTGGGCTAAAAAAGTTCTTTTAGAAAAATGTCCAAATTTTACACAAAATAGTGGTTTCTATATTATCATTTAATACACTAACAAAACCAAGATTTTAATTATTATATTCTATGTTCTTGTGTATTAATTTCATTTATCCAAAACAAAGTCTCAGTAAAATAACAAGAGGCCATGTGGATGTCTATAAAGTGACAAAATTTGGGCAAGGCATATTTGAGACATCTATAGTCTATCATTAATGTAGATAAAGATGTTGGGATATATTAAATAAGAAAAAACAACAACCGCACATATACCACAAAACTGTCTTGAGACCAACACTCAAGAAATTAATTTCTAATCTTGATAATTTCTTAATTATAAGGGTTTCATGTATATGGGTAAGTTTTATTCTTGATTAGGAGTTTTATTCATCCATGTTCATATTCTCCTTATTCATTTACTTATAAAACCCTTAGTAAAAACTCTATTATGTGTTCCATGTTATATAACTCGTATTATTTAACATATTTTGTGGTAATATAATTTAATTTCCTGTATTTGGAAATATATCTATTCAATTTACACTATAATTTATATATTTTTTCTATTATGTCAAATAAAAGTCATAGAAGAATAATTCATATTCTTTAATTAATAAATTGAATCCTGTAATGATTTGAGATATTGGTTTTGTAGTGACCCAAACCTAAAACGTCTGGAGCCTGTATCTAATACTATTATATTTTCAGGATTATAAGGAATCAAATACCAAATGATAGAGTGTTTAGTATTATTGTTAAAACACATAGATAAATGGTTATTATATTACAAAAGAATACAATAATTAAAAAATATATTTTTTTAAAAATAACTTTCTTGATAACATTGTTCCATCATGTTTATCTCTGAATATCTATCACAGTACGCTTCTTGGATTTCTAGGGAATGGAAAAAATGAAGGGTGAGATCAATTTCCCAATAAGGTAAAATTATAATGGAATTAATACTAAATTATGGAGAATATTAATCACATAATGGTAAATAAGTGAACACACATACCGTGTAATAAAAAAACTGAGAAGAAAATGCCTAAAAATATGGGAAGGTGGTAATTGGAAACCCATTCCATTCAAATAACTATATATGGAAAAATATGTATGGAAAGGTAAAAAACCATAACACATTTCACTTAATCAATGAACTAAAAATGAAATTTATCTATATATATTTCAACTAAGAAATCTCATGGATGAATAATAACTGAAGCTAAATGAAGAAAATTCATTGTTATTGGTTGTTAATTATAAGGAACAAGAAAAGCCATATCGTCAAGACTGTTCAAATGAATGATTGAAACTATATGTATACAATAGTTTAAATATTGAAACTATATCTTCATTACTAGTCCAAAGCATTCTTTATATTGAATAATCAAAATAAATAATATGACTTATAAAATAACCTTATTGAATAATGGTTATATATTTTTAAATATCTCCCCAAATAATAAAATAACATTCAAAGTAAATAACCTATTATAAATTGTATAAGGTTCAATAAAAAGTCATATATATAAAAAATTAAATGTTTATTTAGAGGAAATTCAATGCTAAAATATCATAAGAAGATGAATATTTAAAAAGGTTACTAACAATGGAATCAAGGAATTGAATGTTAATACTATCATTGGAAAAATCAAAAATAAAATTGTTATTTAAAAAATAACCTTCTAATCTTGAAATAGAGGATTTATAAAAATGACATCATGTAATTCTATACATGTCATATGAGGTAGAAAGAACATTCTTTTTTGTCATAATAAAATGGTTAGAAAAATAACTTGTTTAGAAAATGACCAGATGAATCCATTGAATAAAATGGTAAAAAAGAAAAGGGTAAAAGTTTAATAAATAAATAATTTTTGAAATTTAAAATTTTTTGATTTTTTTAGAAAACAATGTTTTCAAAAGAAAACTTGTTCTTGGATGAAAGAGATAATGAAGTTAGGTTTTCTAAAAAATATTTTCTAACACATATTGTGTTTCAATGACTGTAAAAATTGAACTAATAATTTAAAAATGTCATGATTAACTAGGTGAAATTGAAATTATAGTGTTTCTTTAACAATGATCATATAATTTCATTGAATTGAAATAAAAGATCATTAAAATTATTCTTGAGGATAATAATCATTAAACATTCCAAAGTGCCCCATACCACATTATAACATTATAAATCATAAGCCTTGTGAAAGAAAAAAATTAAATAAAAGATTTATATACTATTAAGATAAAATTATTAATGATATAATTAGACACACCATAAAAAATAATTAAGTGGTAAACATGACATTGATCTCCGCGATGTAAATAAGTTAGAGGAAAACCCTTACATTGCATCTAATTTGTCCTACATTTCTTTATATTCTTAAATGATGGAATTATATTAATTATTTAATTTCATTTGAACATTTTACTAGTTTATAATAAATTTTACTAGTTACCATGTTGTTCACTACTACATAAACAATTAAGTTTACATCAGGTGGTTTGACCAAATCAGGTTTTTGTGTCAAAAACAAATTGTGTAGGTCAACTATGGCCAAAGGGGTCATTATATAACATCTTAAAAATAATAATCATGAAATAATTATAATATTTCTACCTAAATTGTACTTTAAAAAATAATTAAATGTGGTTATGAAAAATAAACCAACATTACTATCATGGAGACGACAGGTCATAAGTAGGCATGGGTAATTTTCCCATTTTTCAATGATCATTATGAAAATAAGGTAAGTGACCTAATTCATTAAAAAAGATAATTATATCATAAATACCATATTATTTAATAATATTTAATTATATATATAATTATTCTGATGTAAAATGAATCACGTCATTTTGAGGAGGTTGTAGTCCACACATCCATGAATGACGTTATAACTTTTGAAGTGTGTGAATGGTTAATAATGAAAATGTTATATATTATATTTCCAGAAATCTTAATATTTTATTAATATCATATATATATATATATATATATATTAATTAACCTATTTTGCATTAAATCCATCATTTATACATTACATGTATCATGTGATCGAATCACATTGCTTTTAGGAGGTGGTAGTCCACACTTCTTCCAACGATGTCATCATATTTACACAAATTGAAATGGATAAAGGAACGTGTTATAAATTAATTAAAGACATATGAAGAAATTTTAAATATCATATATAGCATATATAAATATAATATCCATTATAATTACCATGAATAAAAGGTTGTAAAGGAAAAAATAGATAACTTTGTTTCGTGTGGCAATAATTTAATATACACATAAACGGTAAGTTTCATGCCCATTAGATGGAAGTGTGTGTAACTATAGGTCAAACAAATAAAATAAAATCATAAAAGTATATTGATGATAATATTATTTATATTTATAATCATGAAATATACATAGTTTAGGGGTGAATAAATTTAATCAAACCAAAGAGCTTGAGGAAATATGTTACCTCTTCATTCGGTAACTCCTTTTGGTTTGTACCAAAGGGCTTCCCAAGATGACTTTATGGCCAATGGTAAGATATTTGGATGAGAAGAGGGATTTTTGGAAGGTATTTTGGTAGATATTGGTTGATAAAAAGTTTCTCGAGAGGTGTGATGAATTTGGAGGAGATGAGGCCTTTCTATAGTGGAGGAGAAGTGGAACTATTGTAAATTTTGGAAAAGGGAACTTGACCGATATTTTCCCATTGACATTGGAACATATAATGGTATAAAAATAAACCATGTTAGTATATAGCCTATATAATAAATTGATATTGAATATGTTTCTTGGTTATTTTTTCATTAAGTATATTGGTTGGTCCATTTTTATGTTTAATTTCACCATAATTGTTGTAATTTACTTTAATCACCTCCAATAATTGATTTTTTCAAAAAATATGTTTTACTAATTGTATATTATAAATTATGTTTATTACAAATATTTTATTTATTTTTAAAAATTTCAATAAAATAATTGGAAAAAATTAATTTAAATTTAATCCCATAGACGGGATGACAATGTGAGATTTTAAAGCCAAAACATTTAAAATTTTTATATGTTTTTGTACTTAATTTCTTTGTGAAATTGATTCCGATGGACTGAATTTTATTAATTTATAGGAAATAATAAATACAAGTTTTTGAAACACCGAGGCCCTAGAATCCTAGAGTCGGTGCATTATTTTAATACATTGGCATGATTACAAGGAATCAAGTCCAGAAGGACTGATCAATTTAGTAGTATTGGAAAATAGATTACATAGATATATATTACATTACACCATATAAAATAAAACACAAAATAAATGATCCTTTGAGAAAGCCATTATCCTCTAGCATACAACTGCATATCAAACATAATACACATCTTGAAATCTTTGGAAAATAAAACATAAGAAATAGGTTAGCTCAAATGCTCAGTAAGAGTAAGAAATACTGCGGAGGATAACATAAACATTAAGCATGGTGAATAAATGAAAACACATGCCTTTACAAATAATAAACATGAATAAATTTTGGTAGAAACATGAGTTGAGTAAATAATTCAATAATAAAACATAGTCATGGGTATTCTACTATTCATATAACCACATGAACCATAAATATTATTTTCACAATGAGGGAATGTATAATGTCGGACATTCTAAACATTTTGTCAAGACCTCGGTCAAGATGTCTGAAAATTATTAAGGCCTCATCCAAAACTAAATATCAAATTGGGAAAGGCCTCAGACAATTCCACGTCTAATTGTCTCATGAGACCTACCAATGCATCAAGGAGCTATAGTGGGATCCTCCCTTCACTTACTAAGTCCAATACATTTCTCATATGAAAAGGTTGAAATGTAACATAAACAGTCGTATGAAATCTAGCATATGAAATGTCAATACATTAACCATAAAAAATGATTGGTATAAAAAACACATCCACAACCAAATATATAACAAAACCTTCAATAAAATATGGAATATTTGTATCGTAATAAATCAACCTCGATCATGAATAATATCCCATAAAGGATGATGATATAGTTGAAAATAATAAGTAAAAATCATTTAGGGAAATATCAATTTTTCATGAAATCATTTAAAAGTCACATAATTTATAAAGGAATTCATTTAAATAAATTTTTGAATCAATGTGTCCAATACCACTTTGAAACTTTTTGAATGTAATTAACATTTTAAAAACATTCATGTCTATATAAATAAATCCCTAAAAACCCATTTTGAAAACTTGGAAATTAATGATAATTATTTAGAAGAATAAATATTTAAAACACTTAAAATGATGTTTTAATAAGAGATTCCCATAAAAATAATCCCATTTAAAAATATTTTATGAAACATGAACATGTATAATAAAAATGTCCCAGTAAAAACATACCCATACGAAACCTCAAAAAATAATGAGATTTAGGAATTAAGCTTTAGCTTACACTTTTATTTGGTCGAGGGTATGTTTAACCTCCTATATAATGACCATAGTATGTCATTAAATTATACAATAACCATATTCATATTTATTATATCATCAATGATTCATTTATGACTTTATAATTCCCATTTAATAATGATTTCCATGTTAAATTAACATTATGTAATAATTACTTTCTTTGTCGTACGTGTTTTTACTTGTATCATTTAGATCATGTTTTAAATAAATAAAAAATATAAAACTTGAATTATATATCATATATATTTAGAATATAAATATTTATAATATATAGATATATGAAATAGAAGTCATCGTTTATGGAGACGATATGCCATACGTACGCATAAACGATGTTTTTGTTTTCATATTGTATTAAACGTAAGTAAGTGAATAAGATATATAAAATTACATACATATATATATATATATATCTCCAGTGGAATTATTATGTCATAAATTACATTCTTATTTAGAATATATATTTTTATAATCATCATTGAATGGTGAATGAGGAAATAAATCTCATCGCGTTGTGGAGACGGTCATCCGTATGTACGCACGAGCGATAATATCATTATATTGATGGTGAAATCATATGTAATTGGATGATATATCATATATAAAGAATAATTACCATGCTATATTTATTATTTACATCAGTTATACTCATATTTATAACCATAAAAATAATGAAGTGCTTGAATAACAAACTAGAGCACGACGTGGAGACGGTAAGCCGTATGTACATGTGTATGGAGACTTTTTCATTTATAGGATGGATAGAATAACGAATATTGTTGCACCATATTTAAAATATTATTATAGTATTTAATAGGTACTATAGTTATTATTTTTGTATGGAAACACCAAAAAATAGGAATTGGAAGAAGAAAAGAACTTGAAGGAGGTGATGAAATATTTACCTCTTCTTCAGCTTCCTCCATTTGATTTGATCAAAAGTGCTCCATATGTTGGCCTTATGACCAAAGGAAGGCCTCTAGGATTATGGGAGGAACGTTGGGAGGATATTTGGGTATGTTTTGGATAAGAAAAAAGGCTTTGGAGGTGTGAAATTAAGAGAAGATGAAGTGCCCTTTTATAAGAGAGGTTAGGGTCACTTTAGGAAAAGATTGAAATATTATTTTATAATAAAATAATTTTCGGTTTTTAATGGAACAAAAATTCATTATTTATAGGCTAAGGTGGGGATGTGTTGAAAACATCTTATCCAATATGTTTTAGAGAGGTTTATGTCATCATACTAACCTTATCTTATAGATTTAACTCTTAGTAAATTGTTTTCCATTTACCATGTCTCATTGCATTTTTATATTATATGGTTAATAAACATACTATAAAACGCCATTTGAACCCCATGTGATTAATTATTAATATATATAACCTTATATATGACCTATGTCTGAACCTTATATTTTTATGAGTATTATATCAATTAATAATATAGTATTTCTTTTAGAGACCCAATTATGTCAATTTTGACAATATTTAGTATTTGATTTTTTTGAAAGTCATAAAACCTTTATCACTTCAAATAAAATTTATTTAAACAACCTTTAAATGTAATATTAACCTATAATATTTATGGAATTCATCATAAGTCTCAATTTACATTTATTTGGAAATTTATAATATCAATTATTTTAATATTTTATTAATAAGGTAATTACTGCATCATCATTGGGTCCTAAATAAATTAACTTATTTAATGTCTCAAAATCATAAGCAAAATAAATTTTGTAGGAAATAGTTTTAGATTTAAAATGAATATTTATAGTCGAATTTATATTGTTTTTAACCTTATAATAAAAATGGTTTAGTTATTAAACATTGAATTTATCTCTTTTAACTCTTCTTTAAAAAATAATAACAATAAATTTCTTAATCTAATACATGTTGACAAAATATGATCATATTTTATTCCTAAGGTTAGTTTTTGGTAGAATTATACTTATCCAATAGAATTAAGACATGTTTCATGTTAATTATGATATCATTTTTACCCTTAATTACCATATTTACTTTTAACTGTTGTAAATACAAGTCAAAAGTTATTATTCACCAAAAATTATTTTGATCTTATTGAACAAAATTTTACTGAATTATTTTAACCATGACTCTAGTATTTTTGAAATTCAACTCACAGAATTAAATAAATTAATTTTTATGAAAATTTACAAATTCTCCAAGCAGGTGGGTAAAATAAAACGTAAAAAAGATCAATAAAATTTAATATATCTAATTTTTTTATAAAATGACTATAATTAATTAAATTGAACTAATATAGGTATTATAAATCTATTTTGACTTAAAATAAATTTAAAAAAATTAAATAATTATTTAAATAAAAATTCGGTTTTAATTAATAACGTAGTGTTTTTCAATATTCATTAAAAATTGAATGTTTTCAGAAAAAATACCAAAAATTAGGTCTAATATAATTTTGACTTTTTCGAATTCAAAAATAATGTCTATTTTACCAAATTAAAAACATAAAAGTTTCATTTATTAATTTAAAAATAATTCCCGTTGTAAAAAAAGGTGTGTTTTATTGAAATAATAACTATCAAAATATTGACACTTGTGTATGTTCAATTTCAAAGTGAAATTACTTCCAATGACCTAAATTGTATTAAATGGTAAAAATATAATCTAATTAAACATCCAAACCAATTAAAAAGATAATCAAACCATATAAATAAATTAGATTAAAAGGTAGTTTTGGATTAAAATACAGTATTTCTCACAATTCATTAAAAAATGAACATTATCAGAAAAATAATAAAAATAATCCAAAATAAATTTTGATGTCCCTGTACTATAGAATAATTTTATTTTGTCAAATTAAATATATAAAAGTGTCAAATATTGGATTTAAAATGAGTTCGCCCTTAAAAGGTTGTAAAATTGCATTTTTTTGAAAAATACTAATTTTATCTGATAATTTGAATTTGTTCTTATATAATGTCTAAGAAACACATAATATTGATGTTAAAATTATATAAAATATATAAAATTTAAAATTAAATTAATACTATTCATAACTGCTTTTGAATGGTTAGTTTGGTAAGTCGCGGTGCACTTGAACTCAGTGGTGCGTATAGCGCATGTTATTGAGTTACTTTGAATAAATAACGTACTATGAAATATTGGGGTGTTACATTATACCCTCCTAAAGTAAATTTCTTCCTTGAATTATGAAATTTTTCATCGAAAATAAAAGGATAAAATAAGAAATACACCTTTGTGGAAAACCCACATCGGTAATTGGGATAATAAAATTTATTCTTAATAAAAGGGAAAGATAAATGAAAAAGTCACCAAAAAATTATAATCTCAATTAGAATAACATTGGTGGAAATTAAAGACACATAATTAGAGGAAAACCGTAAATATTTATTAGCAGTGATTGCAATCATCAATCACAAACATGTGTAATATTGAGAGCCTCAAATCCATCAATCTAAGATGATGTAAAATACATCAGTTCAAAAAAAAACATAAGGTATTATGATAAAATGTTTTTGGATTTAAGATCCCTTTCAAAAGTTTCAGAATTAATTTATTCATAGAATAAGTGAAATATATAGATATATATATGTACTTGACATGTAGTGTTTCATCCTTCAACTACTTTCTACTACAAACTCATCTTTCACTCTTAAGGATAATAGAATTCAAAAATATTCTATTTATTATAATTGTAAAGGGTTCCAAAAAATGATTTAAAAATTAATCTGCCATACCATTTAAAAAAACTACATTATACAAACCAAGAAATCACATAGGCCAGTGGTATGTGATTTAACCTTATAGCCCTTTGGTTGTGGGTTCAAGTCTCGTGGCCTTGCCGGATGTGACAGGTTGTTGCCAGACCTCTATGTTTTTCTTTTTATGAAAGTCCAAAAATAATATAAAGAAATGATTTAACCTTAGAAATAATATCCAATGTCAAACTTAATCGATTCCACCCTTTAAAATTATCCAAAATACTTCTGTCCAAACTCACAGTCCAAAATTTATATGGAATGTAAACCCAATGAAGATTATTTTTCCGCATAATAACCTGTGAAAACCTTCATCATGTATTCTTTTAAAACACTATAACACCCTAAATTACCATAAAACCTTATTGATTACACTCATGCTCCCTTATTCCTTATAGAATATTGGATATACTCTTTCTATCCAAAAATGTTGTAAACTACAACATTGATAGAATATACAAATCATTAATTATTTTCATGGTAGTCAGTGATATCCAATAAAATATATCCAAATCAATCATATATTATTTCAAAATCACTACCTCAATATTATAACCATATTATGGTTTATCTTTCTCAAAACCATATATTTTATTAAAAATGTAACCTGTTATTGAGTCACTTTTCTAGGTTCCCCACAATATCAAGTATTTAATGAAATAGTACTACAGTACAATCCTTATATACTCCATAATTTTTATAACCAGTACATCATTTATACAACACTCAAATGACATAATACTTTTATAACAACATAATAACTCTAATCATTCCTCTTCATCTTCAGTAGTATCACAACATGATTATTATACAATAGCAGTAATTGGGGTATACTCTGATTATTTAGAAATTGATTCACGTAGTGTCCCAACTCCTTACAAATGAAGAATTGTACATTGGAAACCTTTTTTCATACCCTTGAAATCATGTACTTGTTTTCCATTTTCTCCACACTTATAACAAACTTTAATTCCCTTCATGCATTTACCAGGGTGATTTCTTCTACAGTTATCACATATGGGAAAATTCTACTATCCCCTCTTTCCTTTAACCATATTTCTCACTTCCATCCTTTTTATTTCTTGATTCCCTTCAAATCCATAAGACATAGATAATTCATTACATATCTTATTAGTACATGATACTATTTCTTCATATGATGAGAATACATGGGAGACTATTTCCCTTTTAAATGTTGGCTTAATACCATGAATGATATGATCCATTTTAATCTTTTTATCATGTGTATTACTGGAATTCGTATTCCTTCTACTAAGCGCCATTTCTGAACAATGGAATACACTAGGTTACTTTATGAATCACAATGCATAATTCCAAACATGTAAAATACCAAAAATACATGGAAAATATTATGCGTATAATCGATAATCATAAAATGTTTTCTTTGAGGAATTATTTACTCATAAATCTGTCGTAATGGCCTGTAATGAAAATGTGAATTAACATAAGCACATCCTTTGGGAGTTTTGTAACCAAGAGTTGAGAAAGGCACATTTTTGTATACCAGGATACCCCGTGTCAAGGCCAAAACTCCTTGTCGGAATTTTTACTCATAGGTACATATGTTCCAGAGTCACCTCTACCTTCTCATATCTAGATAGAGATGTATTGATTTAAAAATACACCAAACCTCTATAATACCAAAATTCTAAGAATTTCTTCTATACTAATCCTCAAATTATATCATATGATAGTGTTCTTTAATCAAAGTTTATCTAAATCTATTTCCAAGGATGTTGTTAAACCTACAATGATACCAACTATAATGCCCCGACCCAGAATCCCATAGCTGGTGCATTATTTTAATACATTGGCATGATTACAAGGAATAAAGTCCTGATGGACCGATTAGTTTAGCAGTCATAGAAAATAGATTACATAGATGAATGTTACATTACACCTTAGAAAACAAAACCCTGCATAAATGATCCTTTTTAAATTCCATTATCCCCTTGTTTAACCCTATATATCAATCATAATACATTTAATGGATTCTTGGTAAAATAAAACACAAGAAAGGGGTGAGCTCAAACACTCATTAAGAGTTATAAATATAGTGGAATATAACATAAACGTAAAGAATGATAAATAATTGAAAACACATGCCTTTATAAATAATAAACATGAATACATTATGGAAGAAATTTGAGATGAGTAAATAAGGCCATAATAAAACATAGTCATGTGTATTCTACTAGTTGAATAATGAAATGAACCATCAATATTATTTTCATAATGAGGGAATGTATAATGCCGGACATTCTGAACATTTTGTCAAGGCCTCATCCAAGACCTCTAAAAATGATTAAGTCCTCAGCCAAAACCATATATCAAATTGGGAAAATCCCCAACCAATTCCACATCTAATTATCTCATGAGAACTTCCAATCCACCGAGGATCTATAGAGGGCTCCACCCGTCACTTACTAAGTCCAATACATTTTTCATATGAAATGGTTGAAACAGAACATAAACAGTCATATTAAAACAATCATACCAAATGTCAATAATTTAACCCTAAATGATGAATGGTATAAAAATAACACATACATAGTCAAATATGTCACAAAACCTTCAATACAATATGGAATATTTTTTTCATAATAAACCAACCTCGATCAAGAATAATATCCCATAAAGGATGTTGATATAGTTGAAAATGATCAGTAATAATCTTTGAGATAAATTTCCATTTTTTCTTGAAATTTTTTAAAAGTCACATAATTTAGAAAGGAAGTCATTTGAAGAAACTCTGGAATCATAGTGTCCCATACCACTTTGAAACTTTGGAATGGTATTAAAATTTTAAAAACATTAATGCCCATATAAATAAATCCATAAAGAAACATTTTTAAAACATGGACATTAATGAGAATGATTTAGAAGAAAAAATATTTAAAACAATTTATATGATGTTTTAATAAAAGATTACCTGAAAAATAATCCCTTTTAAAATTATTTTATGAGACATGGACATGGATAATAAATATGTCCCAGTACAAACATACCCATAAATAATCTTGAATAATAATGTGATTGAAGAATTAACCCTTAGCTTCCACTTTCATTTGGTTGGGGGTTCATTTATCCCCTTTATAATGACCATAGTATGTTATTAAATTATTCTAGAACCATATTCTTATATATTATACAATACATTATTCATTTATGACTTTATAATTCTCATTTAATAATGATTTCCATGTTAAATTAACATTTTGGTTAATAATCGCTTTATTTATCGTACATGTTTTAAATTGTACCATTCAGATCATGATTTAAATAATTCCATAATATAATCATTGATTTATATATAATATATATTTAGAAAATAAATTTTTATATTAGATAGATATATGAAATGGAAGGAACCATTTATGGAGATGGCAGGTCGTTTTTACACATAAACAATGTTTCCGTTTACATATCATATTGAATGGAAGTAAGTGAATAAAAAATATTCAAGTACATACATATATATATACCAAGTTGAATTATTATTTCATATATTACATACTTATTAATTATATATATTTTAATAATCACCGATGAATGGTGAACGTGAGAATATATCTCATCACGTCATGGAGACGGTAATCCGTACGTATGCATGAGAGACAATATATTTATATTGATGGTGAAATTGTATATAATTGGATTGTATATAATATATAAATAAGCAATGAAATGTAATATTTATTATTTACATCAGTTATAATCATTATCATACCCATACAAATAATGAATTGATTGAATAACAAACTACACCACGACGTGGAGACGGTAAGCCGTACGTACACACGTTTGGTGAAATTTAAATTTATAGGATGGATAGAATAACGAATATGGTTTTACCATATTTATAATAACATTATAGTATTTAGGAGTTACTGCAGTTATTATTTTGGTATGAAAACAACAAATAAAGAGGAAGTGCATGAAGGAATGAACTTGAAAGTGGTGATGAAATATTTACCTCTTCTTCGGGTTCTTCTATTTGGTTTGATCAAAATGGATCCTTAGGTTAGAATTATGACCAAAGGAATGCCTCTAGGATGAGTGGAGTAATTTTGGGAGGATATTAGGGTAGGGTTTGGCAGATCCAAAAGTCTTTGGAGGTGTGAAATTAAGAGAAGGGGAAGTGACATTTTATAAGATATGTGAGGGTCACTTTTGGAAAAGCATAAAATATTATTTTATAATAAAATCATTTTCTGTTTCTAATGGCTGAAAAATAAATTATTAAGAGAATAATGTGGGAATTGGTGAAACACCTCTCAACCAATAGGTTTTATATAGGTTCAGTTCATCAAACTAACATTATCTTTTAGACTTATCTCATAGATAAATAGTTTGACATTTACCATGTCTCCTTGCATTTTTTTGTCATATGGTTAATAAACATACTATAAAAAGCCAATAGAATCCAATGTGGATAATTATAAATATATATAACCTTATCTAAGTCCTTTGGTAGAATATTAGATTTTTAGGAATTATATATCAATTATTAATATAGTATTTGTTTTTGAAACTCAATTATGTCAATTTTGACACTATTTAGTGTTTGATTTTTTTGAAAGTCCTAAAAACATTATCACTTCAAATAAAATTTACTTATCCAACCTTAACATGTCATATTAACTTATAAAATTGTTACAATTCATCATAATTCTCAATTTATATTTATTTAGATATTTATAATATCAATTATTTTAATATTTCATAAATAATGTAATTACTACATCATCATTGTGTCATAAATAAATTAAATTATTGAATATCTAAAAATAATAAATATGATACCATTATTTTGGAAATATTATTATATTTCTAATGAATATTTATAGTCAAATTTATATTGTGTGTATCTTTATATTAAAAATGGTTTAGTTATTAAGCTTTGAATTTAACTCTTTTAACTCTTCATTAAATAAATAATAATAAATATTATAATCTAATCCAAGTGGACCAAAGATGATTATATTTTATTCATAAGTTTTTTGGTCTAATTATACTTATCCAGTAGAAATAGGTCATATATTAGGGTAATTATGATATCATTTTTACGCTTAATTACCCTATTTACTTTTAACAGTTGTAAATAAAAGTCCAAAGATATTATTCACCGAAAATTATTTTCATCTTATTGAAAGAGATTTTACTTACTAATATAAACTGTGTCTCTCTGAGTTTTGAAATTCAACTCATAGAAGTTGTAAAATTATGTTTTATGCAAATTTTCAAATGCTCCATGGAGGTGGGTAATAAAGTTATAACGTTCAATAATATTTTATACATCTAATTTTTTTTTAAAAATGCGTCCAATGAATTAAATTAACCATATATAGGTATTATAAATCCATTTTGACTTAAAATAAATTTAAATTATATAAATAATTATTTAAATAAAAAGTCATTTTTAAATAATAATGTAGTGTTTTTCACTATTCATCAAAAATAGAATTTTTTCAGAAAAATACCAAAAATTATCCCCAAGAAAATTTTGATATTCTGAATTAAAAAATGATGTCTATTTTACCAAATTAAAAATTTATAAGTTTAATTTATTAATATAAAATTAATTTCCGTTGTCAAAATAAAAAGCGTGTTTTTATGAAATAATAACTATCAAAAGATTGACATTTTTTTGTGTTAAATTTCAAAGTGAAATTACTTCCAATGACAAAAATTGGATTAAATGGTAAAAATATAATATAATTACTCTTCAAAACCAATAATAAAGATAATCGAACCATATAAATAAAATATATTAAAAATTAGTTTTGGATTAAAATACAGTATTTCCCACTATTCATTAAAAAATGAACGCTATCAAAAAAATAACAAAAATTCATCCAAAGTAAATTTTGATTTCCCGATTCTAAATAGGAATTTTATTTTGTCAAATTCAATATATAAAAGTGTCAAATATTATATTTAAAAACGGTTTACCATTAAAAGGTGGAAAAATTTCATTTTTTTAGAAATACTTCTTTTATCTGAAAAATTGAATTTGTTTTCATATTATATCTAATAAAAATATAATATGTATGCTAAAATTATATAGAATATATTTACTTAAAAATTTAGTTAATAGTATTCATAACTGCTTTTGAATGGATAGTTGGGTGAGTCGTGGTGCCCTTGAACTCGGTGTTTCGTGTAGCGCAAATTATTGAGTTACTCTGAATAAATGATGAACTATGAAATCTTGGGGTGTTAAACTTATAAAACAATATAAAATTAAAAATAATTTGTATGAAAAAACAGTTTTGAAATAATAATTAGTGTTTTTGATTATTTTTTTGAAAATTAAACTATACCAAAAAACCAAAAATTCAAATTAAACTAATTTTTATGTTTTTATTTCCAAATATTAAGATTATTTGGACAAATAATATTTATAAAAGTTTCACAAATTGGATTTAAATAAGGTATCCATTAATTTTTGGTAAATAACCTTTAATAAAATGTAGTATTTTATGTTTAAAATTGAGTTTTTTCTTATCTAATGTCTATAAAATATATTGGATGAATATAAAAAATATTTAATAATAGATTTATAATAAAAATAATTTATTTAAAATATAAAATTTATTAATAATTATTTGGATACTATATTCCATTACGTGCTTGGTGTGGCGTGTCATACACACTATCATATATAATGTTCTAACGTTTGATTTTCAGGGCATACATTCTCCCCAAAATAATAAAATTAAATCCTAAAAATTTAAACATTACATTAGAAATAGATTTTTTGATATTTCATCTATTTTAAATCCCAAATTATGAGAAGGGATCGAATGAAATACTCCCTAAAATAGAGAATGGGAAGTAAAATGGTGACACAGAATAACATATAATGTGGACACTAAGTAAAGGAATATTAGTGTAAAGAAGAGATATTTAATTTCTGAAAAAGAGTATTTATTTTTATGAAGTGTTTGGGATTATTAATCACAAACATTTGAATGATCAATGGAAAGATGAATGCCACAAAACCCTAAATTTATGATGATTTTGTAGACTATCAGTTCTAAAAAAGGTATTATTGATTTCTTTTATTTTTTTAATGATTTTCATAATATTGAGTAATTATTTTACATAATATGATTATAATTAAATTTATTCACTTGATACAATTTAATTTCATATAAAACATTCAATATTATTGTGCTCCTTCATTCTAATTCTAATTGATCCCTTCCTTAATGGAATGAGTATCCAAAAATTAACTGTGATCCCTGATGAACTAAAATAAACATATAATGAATTGTAAGGCCCATAAAAGAGTGATAATTCTAACCATTTGTCTCCAACTATTCACCAAAGTGAATATGGTTAATACATTAATCTCTAAACCTAATAAGTTACTCTAATGGTTTATCATTAATATTTATTCATCAAATTTGTTCAACTAAAACAATAAAATATTAACTTGGACATTGCATATGTTAGTGGTTAGTGTAAAAACATTATCATACTTAGATCTTGGGTTCAAGACCCAAAACCATTACATACATAATTGGTGTTCCCTTGGCATAGATATTTCCCTTTTCTAAAGCAATATTAGTAAAATTTCCAGAATCAATATGATGTACATCCTTGAAATAAGGTAAATCAATAAATATACTTTTACCAATGATATTTAATACAACAGTAATACATAAATACATCATTCATTAATTTCAACATAGGTATTTATATGGTCTATGGTTTATCTTCTAGAATATGGCATTGACCCAAGAAATGTCTAGGGTTTCCCCATTTACAACAAAGAACTATAAAGGATTCTTTAGGATGAGTTTTATTTCCTTTCATCACCCTATTCATTTTTCTTCAGTAATAATTTTCATTATTTTATTATTTCCCAAAAATAAAGCATTTCTCCATTCCATTAAGACACTTTTCACAATATATCCATTAATATTTCTTTCATGAGATAAATAAATCCATCTTCTCACCATGGTCCCCACCACTTTATCCCTCACAAAACTCCATACTTATCTTCTATTATGAATTCAGTATTTTTTTAGGTATATGTTGTTAATAATATTTTAAGAAAATTGAAAAGGCATAAAGAAAATAACATTTACTATTATCAACACCTCATTTTGATTATTTTCTTCACCAAATTGTACTTCATGTTCAATGTTGACTTCACTTATTAGGGTTCAATCAATTGACTAAAACTAGAAAGCATAGTCCGAATAATTACAGTCATAGTGATAAAATTATATTATCATTAATTTTATATCTAAGTAATTAAAAATTATTTTAAATCTTCAACACCTAAGGTTTAACCTAGTTTATTCAATGTCAGAATACTTCGTGATGGGTTTTAAAGAAAATGTGAATTTTGCTGAGCATATCCTCCTAAATTTTCAGACCGGGTACGCTGTAATGCATGTTGTTGTGTACCAACTTATACAGAGTCATTCCCAAAACACCTTATTAGATTATTTAGCCCTAGGTAAATATGATCCAAAACAACATCCAAATGTAGTACGGAGACAATGTTGTATTTCTAGAAAACCCAAATAATATACATATAACTGAAACATTAGGATGTCCTTCTATAATTATCCTTAAATTATACCTTAGGGATACATTTTATAATTTAGGTTTTCTTAAACCTATTATCCAAGGTGTCTGGTAAATTTCATTTAATACCAACTATTGAGACCCGACCCCAGAAGGTCCAAAGTGGGGTCTACTACCATTACATTAGCATGATTATTGGGAATCAAATTTTAGAGGACCAAAATTTTAGTACTATTGTTAAACTAGATTCATAATGGATTATTGTATTATGAAATAATACACTAATTAATAATTATTTTTTTAGAAATATAATTTCAAGTATAATATTATTGAATCTGGTATATACATGAATATATTTCATAGTATGCTTCTTGAATTCTTGGGGAGAGGAAAAAAATAATAGTGAGGTCAAATGCTCAGTAAGGGTATATTATAGAGAAACAAATAATGAATCAAAAAGAATAATAACCATGGAATTGTAAATATATGAACACACATTAAATGTAACTAACAAAATAAGAAGTAAATTCCTAAACAATACGACCAGGTAGTAACTAGAAACCCATTCCATTAGAAAATACATATTGAAAAAATAAATATAGAAAGGTAAGAAACATAAACACATGAAATTTAATCAATGATCATAAAAGGAAATTTATCCATAGATATGTAGATGAAAAATCTCATGATTAAATATAAACTGAAGCTAAATTAAGGGAATTCATAATTATTAGACATCAGGTCTAGGGCACATGAAATCCTATACTTTAAAAGAAATTTCAAAAGATGGTTTAAAAAAATAGCTAGAAAACAATTTAATTTTCAAAACTATTTTGACTCAAGAAATACAATCAATGCATCGATGGGATATAGAAATTCTGGTCGCCACTCTTCATTTCCAGTCTAAAGAATTGCTCATATTGAATAATCGAAATAAATAATATGCCTTATAAAAATTCCATATTAAATAATGATTATGAATTTATTAGTGTTTCAAAAAAAATCAAATAACATTCAATGTAAACTACCTTTTAGAAATGGTGTATAGATAAAGAAATAATAATATCCATTAAAATGATATTGATATTTTGAATAAATTCAATTTCAAATGATCATAAAAAATTTAATATTTCAAATGGGTACTAAAAAAAGAATCAATGAACTGAATGTGAATACTACACATGAAAAAAAAATATCATTAAAAAAATAAACATTTAATCATTCAAAGGATGATTCGAAGAAATGTTAGATTTTTAATTCAATACTATCTATATGTGGTAGAAAGAAACTTCCATTTTCAGAGTAAAATGGATAGAAAAATGCCTTGTTTAAAAACCGACAATAAGATTAGTTTAAAAAAAATTAAAAGACTAATGGGTAAAAATATATTCATTTAATAATTTTTTAAGGGTTAAAAATATTTCTTTGAAATTTTTTTCTTAAAATAGTTTTCTTAGAAGAAAATAACTTCCTCTATGAAGTCTTAATATGCTCCTGGATAATCTACACCTTCTCCATCGTAGCCTACACTATCTCTGGTCCTACAAGTGCTGACTCCCCGGGTTCAGTCCATAACAGAGGCGATCTGCATGATCAGCTGTATAGTTCCTCGTAAGGTGCCATCCCGATGGTGGAGTGGTAGCTGCAGTTATACGCAAACTCTACTAAGGGTAAGTGATCCTCCCAGCTACGACCAAAATCGAGGACGCATGCATGGAGCATGTACTGAAGAGTGTAAATGGTCCTCTCAGTCTAGCCATCCATCTAAGGATGGAAGGCGGTGCTCAAGCGAAGCTGCGTCCCGAAATCCTCTTTCAACCCCTTCCATAGCTGAGAAGTGAAACAAGAATCTTGATCGGAGATGATCGTCGATGACACACCTTGAAGTTGTCTGATCTCCTGAATATAGAGGCATCCCAAGATCTCTACTATTCCCTTCTCTCTGATCGGTAAGAAGTGGGCCGACATGGTGAGTCGGTCTACGATCACCCAGATAGATCTGTGTCCTCTGGATGTACGTGGAAGTCTTGTCACGAAATTCATGGATATCACATCCCACTTCCACTATGGGACCTCTAAGGGTTGAACCAATCCTGCTGGAACCTGGTGCACCGCATTCACATGCTGACAAGTGAGCCATCATGAGACAAACTCTGCTACTGGCTTCTTCATACCTGGCCACCAGTGCTGTCGTCGGAGCTATTGATACATCTTTTCTACTACTGGATGTATCTCTAGAGGGGAAGTGTGGAACTCCCTCAACACATACTCCTGAAGTTCAAATGGTATCATGGTCCGTCCTCTAAAGAGAATGACATGCACCCCACCTTCAGAAAATTCATCAGGTGCCTACCCCGAGGATATTTGAGCACGTTGAGTCTCACAGTCAATGTCCTAATGTTGTTCCTCCTTGACTCACTGAAGAATTAGAGGAGTGACTATGAGAGACTGCAGAGAGGCTGATCCATCTCTATCCACAATGAATATCTGCATCGCGGCTTACTACTCTATCGCCTCTCCTAACAGCTGAATGCATGATCTCCTACGGAGGGAATCTACTACAACATTTCCCTTCCCAGGAGTATAGACTATCTAAAGGTCATATTCCTATAGGAACTCAATCCATTGCTGCTATCTCAGGTTCAGGTCCTTCCATGAGAATATGTAACTAAGACTCTAGTGGTTAGAGTAGTCTGTAAAATGCTTTCCCATCAGATAGTACTACCACATCTTAAAGGCAAAGACCACTACTGCTAACTCTAGGTCATGGGTAGCCTAGTTCTTCTCATGTTGTCTCAACTACCGTGAACAATATGTGATCACTACTCCCTCCTCAATTAGGACACACCCATGTCTGGTCCCAAATGCATCATAGTATACTACGTGCCCCACACCCTCCAATGAAAGCCTCATGATTGGCGCACTAGTCAACCTCTGCCTCAGCTCGGGAAAGCTCTGCTGACATCTCTCTGACTACACAAATGGTTTCCTATTCTTCCTCAAAGCTGAAAGCGATGCTGCAACTTGGGAGAAGTCTGGAACAAACCTCTGATAGTACCCATCCAGTCCAAAAAAGCTTCGTACCTCCTTCACACTCTTAGGTGGCTCCCAAAAAAGTACTGCCTCTATCTTTGCTGGATCCACTGCAACTCTAGCCTCCGAGATGACGTGTTCCAAGAAATGAACCTCTCGAATCAAAAACTGTCACTTCAAGAGATTACCATAAAGCCGGTGCTCTCAGAGTGTGTCCAATACTACATGCAAATGGTAGGCATGCTCCTCCTCAGTAGTTGAGTAGACCAGTATGTCATCGATGAAGACTACGACCAAGCGATTGAGGTAAGGCTGGAAGATCCTGTTCATGAGGCTCCTGAACACTGCTGGAGTGCTGGTTACAACAAATGGTATAACCAAGAACTCATAGTGGCCATATTGACACCTGAAGGCCATCTTTTTCACATTCTCGTCTCGAAATCTGTGCTGGTGATAGCCTAACCTAAGGTCTATCTTCGAGAACCATGATGCTCCCTTGAGCTGATCAATGAGATCGTCAATCCTAGGGAGTGGGTACTTGTTCTTTACAGTCACCTGATTCAGGTGACAGTAGTCAACACATAGTCGCAAGCTCCCATCCTCCTTCTTGGTGATCAAAATCAATGATTCCCTGGGTGAAACACTAGGTCGGATAAATCCCTTCCCATGCAAGTCCTCCAACTATACCCGCATCTCACGAAGCTCAGTGGGAGTCTTCCGATATGCTGGAGTAGATATCGGTGTTGTCCCATGGAACATGTAAATGTTGAATTCAACCTCTCTATGTGGAGGTAGTCCGGGAACATCGTCGTGGAAAACATTCTCATACTGATCCACCATAATAGAAAAAATTGGACTCCGCACATCAACTGCTCTGAGGATGAGACTAGCCAACTGATGAGTGATCGAATGCCCCTACTCTATTTAAGTCCATCCTGTGCTGCAGAGGATCCCTTCTCATCAGGGAAGGTGAACCGGGTCCCATCAATGCGGATACACCTAACATTGTGCCTGATACAGTCAATATGAGCATGAACTGTGGATAACCAATCCATACCCATGATGACATCGTAAGGCATCAACGCCGCTATGAGGAGATCCCAGTAGAAAATCTAGCCTCCTAGAGTAAGCTCACACTATCGGAACTTGTTCATAATTGTCGACTCTACTCTCGTATGAGTCTCTAGTCGTAAGGATCGAGCCAATGGATCCGTCAGAATCTATGACCTCCAAATGAGGGAAGTGGTAAAAAAAATAATGACTCGCACATGTGTTTATAAGTACTATAGCATTGGTGGAGTAGACAAAGATAGTACCTATAATAATATCAAGTGTTTTGTGGGTTTAGGTCTCGACTGCCTTGAGCTGATCCCGCTTCTATCGGCTAGCTCCGTGTTGTTGGGGTGGACCTCATCCTGGTGGGGGTGGTAGAGCCTCGAAACGTCATCCACCACCTGCTGCTCAGCCAACTCCTCTTCCACGTCCGTCTGGTCCCAAAAAACCACCATGGTCGAACCGCTGCCTCTGCCTAGGAGGTCCCTCTATTGACTGATGCTCATCTTCATAGCGGGTCGGGCAGTCTCGAGCCATGTGACACTGCCCGCCGTATGCATATCACACCCTGTTCCTCATATAATTGGATTTGTCTCATTTTCCCCACACAACCAAACCTATATCCTAGGGTCACCCACCTGATGTCCTGGTCCACTTGGACCTCTATGACATCTGTCTACTATCGGATGCATAAGTCTCTACTACGTGTCACCTTGTGGTGGGTCTTACTGCTGGTGGCTGCTCAGTGAGAAAACTCTCCACTAAAAGGGCTCGGTCCAGCACCCCTGCCTGCGTCAGGATGCTGAGCGGGGTCATCGAAGCCATGATATAATTCTTGAGTCCCTAATCGAAGGTTTGGGCCCTAAAGAATGAGTCTCGTACCATATCTGTGGAGTAGGGATAGAGGTCAGTGATCCTCATTGAGTTTTGAGCTACTGTCATGCTGCCCTGCTACAGATGAAGTAACTCCTGAATCCACATCGCACGAAGGGTGGCTGGAATAAACTGTGAGAGGAAGAGACTCTCGAAGTCTGTCTAAATTAATGATGCCTCGTCATGTACCTGTGGTATCAGGCTCCACCATCTTCCTACTGCTGCATGAAGGAGACTCACGGCAAGGATCACCATGTGGTCGGCTGGTGTCCCTAACAATCTGAAAACTCTCATAACAGACTCCATCCAATCCTCAGCTGCATGTGGGTCTGTATCTTCCTGGAACCTGGGTGGCCTGTGGTGCTGGAACTCATGAAATACACTCAGGAATTGTGCACTCTATGCTGCTGAACCTGGTGGTATCGGTGGCCCAGTGGGTTGTGGTACCGCTAGTACCTCCACTATGATGGGGCCCTGCACCGAGGCCTCGTCACTAGGTGGGCTACCATCTCATATGTAACTCAGAACCCTAGATGGCTGCCTTCATGGGGCCATACTAAAAAGGAACAAGTTCACCATAGTTAAAACAGTATACCTAGTGATCTAAAACAAATTAATCACAAATACAACTTTTTCAAAAGAAACACACACACAATCTGTGTTTTCGTGCACTGAGTCGGATGCCAGAGGTAAGTGTCCTGGTGTATGGATATGTTGGTCGCCGCACCTACACTGGACTCCGTAGACTAAAAACCACACTCAATACTCTTAACATTAGTTCTTCATAGAAAGAAATATCAGAGTCTTATGTTCTTTGGTTGAACTGACTCCTATGATACCAATTAGTCATGACCCATCCTCTAGGCCCGTATCTTGACTACCCCAAGCCCACCTTCCATAGGCTAGGGGCTGTTGAGTAGCACCAAGGGCGTAAATCCCTAAACTAGGAAGGAATTTCTTTTATAACAGTAAACAAACACAACAGAGTACGCAACTGGAAGTAAAACACTATGTAAAACTGTATAAAAAAGAGTGTGTTGAAAGTAAAGGGTCCAGAAATAATAGACCAATAGTAAAGTACAATACAACTGAAATTCTTGTACAACTGAAGAAGAGAATTAAAGCAGCTACAGAGTCATCCTATTGGATTCCCACATGATGGGTGGGTAATGATTACCTCCTCAGCACCCCAAGTCCGTACGTCCACTCCGTTAATGTAACTCCAAGTGATCCACCTCTGGGAACCACCCTATTTTGCAACTCCTTACCCTGATTAGTGTTGTCCATCATCTGAAACAAACATAATGAGGTGTGGGTATAGCACATGCAGGGGTGAGTATAATGATACTCAGTAGGGTACCCCGAGACCTCCGATGGTCTCCCAGAATCCACCAAGGATAAACCACAAAAGAAAGATACAATCACGAAGTATCAACCAACCTTACTTAGGTATATTCCCATACATATACCTAAGTTACCAATCACAGTCTGACTCCAAATCTCGAGCCCAACCACAACCCATTCCACAAATGAAGTAAAGTCAATCATCTCGATGACATCGACTGAATGTCAAGACTCAGCTCACACAGTTATACATCTTTTGTACAGTGATATAGATGATCAGATGTAGTCACTAATTCATCTAAGCTATTGGACCCAAAAATGATATAGGACCAGCTAAGCTGTTGGACCCACACAGGATACAAGACCAGCTATTATTCATCTATGTTGTCGGACCCGCACAAGATACGGGACCAGCTAAGCTGTCGGACCCACATAGTTTATAGGACCAGCTATTCTATCAGACCCGCAATGGATACTGGAACAGAAGTTAGAACTGTTGGACCCACGGAGGATCCCGGTATAGTAGTCATCACTGTCGAACCCAAAGAAGATTCCGCTACAGTATCGTCGCATCCACCCCTAGGGTTTCCGCACACATCACGCTCGATTCCGGGTGGGTCCACTCCTAGAGGGAAGAGTCGACACATCAAATATCACAATGTTTCAATTTTATGTATCCCGTATTTCCATATCATCAAATGTAACCCTACGCGATAGACGGCGCGTCAATCAGATGCATGGTCTGTGAGTTATTGGCATTTTTGATCCAAGGGCCTAGTTGGTTTTTAAGCTCAAACCAACCAGACTGTACCCCAACTCCATCCAAACCTCCAGTGGTGTATTCCAAAAGTATCATATCGCTCCAAGAATTCCATCACCGCAGGCGGTACATCAATCAGACACCTGTAGCCTTAGATGCGGTCTAAAAGGTGTAAACGACCAAAGCAGGTCTGGGTCCGGTCCGACCCAGTCAGACTGACCAGGACTGCGGGTCCGACACAGTTTGAGGAAAATTTCTTAGATGAGGGGACGGCCCTACTCAGAGATACGGCCCAGCTCGAGGGCGGCCTGACTGAGGTCGGCCCGAGGGTGGGGGGGCCAGCGCGTGGTGGGCCGGCCGAGGGCGGCCTAGTTGAAGGCGGCCCATCCTGGCTGTGCAAGGGGGGGGGGGGATGGGAGGAGCGTGCCCCTAGTACCCGAACGAATTAGACGTTTGGGTAGAACCGAACCGGCACCCAGTGGCGTCGGTACAGCCGACGGCGGACCCGACGGGATGCTGCTCCCCGTCATTGGTGCGGTGCGACGGTGCCCCGCCCACCGCCGTGGCCCAGCCCGACTGTAGTTCTGCATCGCCGGTACAGCACAACGACACCATTCTTCCTCCGCTACGGCCCACCCTATCCACGACCCTTCTCCGACACTGTGCGACAGCACCACGCCCTTCGGCTCTACCACATCTTTTCTTTTCATTGTACGATGGTGGGCCTTGCGCCACCGAGATCTTCTATGAGCCACCTCCGTCATCAACATAATGAGAACAACAACAAGGGGGGGGGGGGGTCGGACCGTGAACCGGCAGTCTGAGACCTCCTCGTTATGTTGTTAACATTCGACATCAAGAGCACAACACACAATGAGGATATGAGAGTATAACTCATACATAAAAATAATCTAATTTCCCCTACCTCGGTTCGAAGTACGTCGTCGATGTCGTGGATGTCGATTTATTGAAGTCGAGAAAAGACCGAGGATGTAGTGTCATCGATGTTCCTCGTGGCGGCTCCTTCTCTTATGGCTTGGACGAAGATCAGAGATGATACAGTCATTTTTCGGAGATAAGGAGCATTCTTCTTGGGGAGGATGATGTTCTTCCAAGAGTTCTACAAAGCTCTCCAAGGATTATGCCGACCCAAAATAAAAGATTATCATCTCTTATTTTAATGTTAACATAATGAATTCAAAAGAATTCAATTCACTCTAATTAATTAATTAAGTCATTAATGAATATTTGTCGGCACCATTAACGGGGAGTCCAAGAGTTTCCCTATTACTGGGGAGCTCAAGGGGTTTAAAGGGGGGTTTAGAGAAGTTAAAGGTTTCGGG
Organism: Viscum album; assembly: GCA_963277665.1. Taxonomy (NCBI): domain Eukaryota; kingdom Viridiplantae; phylum Streptophyta; class Magnoliopsida; order Santalales; family Viscaceae; genus Viscum; species Viscum album. The sequence goes on along the minus strand of OY728129.1, from coordinate 1,374,766,747 downwards.
TGGGTCCCACCCTAAAAAATCCTCCCAATGGTGGTTAAGGTGTGGTGGGTCCCACATCCAACCTATCTATGGAGGTTTTAACTACCTTTCAAATAAAAAAATTTCACACATATTTTTATTTATTTATTATTTAGAAACCCCAATAATTAACTCCCAATATCGATAAAATGCAACTACGATAAAGGTCTCCTTAAGAGAATATCAACATTGTGAGTTCAACAGTGTTATCAGATTTCAATTTCGAGCACCACTTCAAAAGATATAAAATCTCGCATGTACGTTTACTGAACATACCAAACAAAACATGTGAAATAAATTCCGGGAACACCGGGCCTCAGAATCAAGCGTCATCGGAAACCGCGGACTCGTAAAAATACCATGTATTTAAAAAGAAAATTCCACTTAATTTCTGAGTCTTTACAAGAAAAATTTGGAATGGTTCAATCATAGAAAATGTGAGGATCCTAGGATGATTCTTATCCTTAGTAACTGTAGTTAATTTGCATAGATATTGGTTTTTTCTTATTATATAATTCTTTTTCAAGTTTTAAATATATAAAAAACATGTTTCCATTTAAATTATTTTTAAATATTTCATGTTTATTTATTTACTAACATTTATTATTTATTAATAATTTTGTGGAATTCTACTTGGATTTTATGATCACACCATGAAGAAAACTGATTTATATGTTTATAAAATATTCTATCTTGAAAATATATAATCAAAGTGCTTCTTAAATGAGAAGACTCTATTTCTTATGAGTATTGGTTGGGTGATAGTGGTGACAAGGTTAGATGTTGAATATCATGTCACAAAATGATTGGTAGGTTTCTTATGTTATTTTGGAGTATAATTCTTGGTATATTGTTCTCATTTTTATATCAAAATTTGGCTCAACATCATGTTTTTTATATGGATGTTGAATATCTTTTTCTGTGTGTGTATATTTATTTTATATAATGTTTTATGGTTCCTTTTTTGATATAATTTAAATTATTATGACAGATTTACTGAGAAAATAATATAAAAGGAGTTATTTTATTACCATACACTAGTTTATAGTCAATAAGGACAGGGATATCCCTTTGAGCCTTATCTTGTACTGGACCAGGTTCTACGACCATGGGTCATCCATGTTGGTTCCTGAGGAAATGGTTTCAAAGAAAATGGTTCTGGTCCTACATTATTTGGTAATTCATGATATATAGAATAAATATTGTTTGGGATCCTAGAAGAGGTGTGAATGAGTTTTTGGGAAAGACTCTCGGTATCATCCATATATTTTCCGAGGTATGTTCGAAAATTAGTTATTGATTTCATATATTTTTACACTTTGTTATTGAGAATAGTCTAAGCACCCCTAATCACATATACATTCATATTTTCATGAAAAGTTTTCATATGTATATTTTTTTGGTTATGATTTACTATGATATTTAATAATGTTCACTATATTAGTTTATTGAATACTATTAGTTTTTATGGTTTCCCTCCTTTATTGATATCATTTAGACAAATACCCCCTTGAAGTCAACTAGTGAATGTTCCAAGGGATGCTATAAATAAATAATTGTGAGAAAGTCCAACAATTTATCAAAATATTATTAAGGTACTGTCCTTGGATGATAGATATATAGACCAAGGGATAGGTTATAGTCCCCTTATATATATGGTAGTTGATTCTATTGCTAATAATGATCAAACTCCAAATTTTATCAACCATAAGCCTCCAACATTTATGGGGAACAATGATCCTCAGGAGATCAATGATTGGTTAGAGAATAATTAATAGGTATATGAAATTATTGGAACTATAAAATATAGTAATGTGATGTTATGTACATTCATGCTGGAAGATCCTATTCAAAATTTATTGTAATTGGACATTTTGTAATGGTGCATTAAATATTTCTGTGGAATGATTTATATATTATCTTAACATGGTAGTTCTACTATAACTCCTTTCTAGTGGATAAATCTAAAGAGTGCATGTTACAACAACAAGGAACTCAGTAATCCATCGAGTAAGAAAACAAATTTACAGTATTGGTGGACCATTCTCGAAGCCTTTTTTAAAATATATTGACAAAATCATAATGTTTCAAGATGGGAATGAAACCCCGTATTTGGTGTCATGGTTTCTAGTCTAAGAACATGTCCTATGTTGAGAATATTGAATGAAATAAATAGTGTAAATTGATCACAGATGACTATTGAGATAATTTTAGTTTCATTTATTCCATGTGAAGGAATGCATAGTTCCTTAGAGAATAAGAGGAAGAGGGATGAATATGGGAAGGACGGTTAAAATAATTATAGATATTCAACTTGATCTTCATATTTATTGGTTAGTGGGTCTATTATCTACAAAAAATGAGGTATTGTTGGAACTATATACTCTTAATGCATAATCACATCCACGAAATATCATCTATATTGATATTTGGGTCATATTTAGATATTTATCCAAGACACCATACCTTCCTAAAGTGGTACATGATCTTTTTCCCCCATGGTGACCCACACTACATTCTGATTCCCCACAGGTAGTGCGAACCAATACTCATAGATGCAAGAGAATTGATGAATCTTATTACTGATATATTTATCTTAAGACTATGCCTTATTATTTTGTAATAACTCAAGCCCCCTTAGAGGTGAAATAGTATTATGTAATAGATCATGCACTAGTTAAATATAAATTAGGTTATGTAATAATGAGAGACAACATTTATATGTCTTTAAATATGGTGTCTACTTTATTAGATTCATGTGAAAATCAATCCTTTATATATTTCTGTACTATGTAATTTCTTAAATTCCCTCCCAACTCATTCCCTTTGGAGATAGTCTTGTATCTTGGAAAAAATGAAGAGAAAGGATTCTAGTGTCTTTTATGTGTCATCTCTCTGTCAAAAGTAGAGCTGGCTTGGGCTTTCCTTGTACTTAATATTTACTATTCAAGGTAATTAATATAACGGATTAGATTATATTCTATAGAGATATAATCTATTAATCCCATTAAATAAATACTTTCACCATCCCCAACAAGTGAACAGTGTTATAATAGGGAAAATGGGAATCATGATCCAACAAGAATGGAACACATCTTCAAGAATTGGGAAGATATATTAGTGAGGTGTTTTATCTTGTATTGAAATATGACAAGATAAATTATGATAGTGAGTTAATATCCATAGTCACAGAATTTCCTAATATGTTTCCGGATGATTTCTCAAGGTTAACCTTATAAAGGGAAGTGGAATTAACAATTGATCTTATGTCAGGTACTAAGAAGATATCTATCCTGTCATTTTACATGGATCATAAAGATTAAAAACAATTAAATATTCAGTAGGATGAATTATAATCTAAAATATTTATTTACCATAATGTTCCCGTATGAGACCCGTAGTTCTTTTTTAAAAAAGGAGGACACAATCCATATTTTATCTATTAATTGTCACAAGGTGAACCATTTCACAATGAGGAAAAATAACCATTTCCATATATTGATGAAGTATTTGATCAAAAAATTTGGGAAAATTGGTTCTTTAAATTTTATCATCATTTAGGGTATCACTAGTTTATGCCGATAGAGCTCAACATACCATTGACTACATTGAGAATCAGGTATAACATTTTGTAATATATTTTAATGCCATTAATCATGATTAATAATATTATGGTTTTCATGGATCATAGGAATTTAATATCAAATCTATATCTCAACACCATTTTCCTAAAATATATAAATTACATGTTTTATTCGTTGACAAAGGAAGAGTATGAAATCTAGATGATAATTGTTTTGGGAACCTTCTAAAATCACCTATTATTTACAATATTGTCTAAGTACACTTTCTATATCCAAGAGATAAAGTTACATCAACATATGTTATTATAACATTGTATCTTTGTTGATCTTAAGAAAATTAGTTTCTTAATATTTTGAGAAGAATCCATGAATGACTTTAAGATAAGTCATTTCATTAAGATGATAGGATACTAAATATAGATTATGAATGGGTTATCTGAGATTTTTTTACTAATGATAGCATCCACATATAATAGGGGGATGATATGATGGCGTCCATATTTCTATTCATCCTTTTATTAATTAATGAACGGGATAAAATCAGATTTAATTATGATTTTACAACATGATGGTCAAGGTTATGTGTTATATTTTTATGAATTAAATATTGGTCAGGTATGTGTTCTTATGCAGTGTGACCATGTGGTGGTATATGGATCATGAATATTAGAATAACAATAATTTAATTAAAAAACATACAATATTGAGCTTATAGATCATATGATTTGGAGATAATATCATTTTGGGGAAAGATTTATGGTTTACTCACATCATAAGATTCTGAGCTACATCTTCTCCTAAAAGAAGTTAAGTACTTGTTAGTGATGATTAGAAGAATATCTTTGGGTATTTGTTTTTGACATTACCTATATTCTTTGAAAGTGAAATGTGGTTTCCAGTTCCCTATATTATAATTTTCATCCTTAGGCTTTGTGAAATCTCAGTGTGGATTAGAACATCGTGTGACTCTTACTATGTCTACTTTTAGAGGATATAAGATATAAATATGATATGTTTCTCAATAGTATTAATTTTGTTCCCCTCTTATGAAGTATATTCTATTATAGTAATATGGTGACAAGGAGTTCAAGAAAATCAATAGAAGTATAAGTTGTGTGGAGACCACCAGTGAGTATCCTCACTCTCCCGAGAGTATATTTTGTTAAGAAATTTTTATGTGTTACCTTCATCTATGTGGAATTTTGTAATGGGAAAATAGTATCATTCATATTGAATTTTCACCATGGTACCACTAGTTTATATTATAAACTATAGTTCTGCTTCTAGTTTAATAGATTAATATAGTATATTGTAGAATTTGTTTCTCTATTTTTTACTTACTATAAGATCCATGATGAATATCACAAGATATCAATTATTTTTCATCCACTTTCCAAAACCTAGTTGGATGTTGGATGAGGTATCCATGGATTTGATCATTTGGTTACCTCATATTAAATAGTGTCTCAATTCTATATGGTCAATGCAGTATTATATTATTAAGTTGAAACAATTCATTCCTATAAAGGAAACCACGAATGTGAAAAAGCTCGAGATCATGTGTTTACATAGGGTAAATTATTTGATTGTCTCTAATGGTGATCCATGATTTAACTCCCAATTATATGAAGGCCTACAATAGGTGACATGATATTATGTTAAGCTAAGAATGAAATATAATTTTTATTACAATAGTCTAATGGAGTATAAAATATATATTTTATAGGATATTATTCATGGTTGTACCTTGTATATTAGAGGATAATGGGATAGCTGTCTGATAAGGGACAAATTGGAATACAAAAATTATTACAAATCATTGATTTACATGTGTCGCTTTGAGTATTTTTATGGTCAGTCCGATCAGTCACCCCTCTATTAGATGAAGATTACAGAGACTTACCTTGGCAGTTCAAGCATTATGGAAGAGACAAAAGTGAAGATGTATACTAATCAACATTAATTAGTAATATCTTGGAGTCACAAAAACATTATGTGAATTATCAGTGTTTTCCACTAGTTTTTTTAGTTGGAAACTAGGTGTTGTTAAATTTGTCCCCTTGGTTGGGTCACCAACAACTTATGAATAATGGGAAACATTCTATGAGGTATGCCTTCCCCTTTGAGTTTGTTGAGTAAGTGGGGAAGGTATCATATCATTTGGTTTATCATCATTAGATAACAATAATTTATAATTTATAGTATAAGTCTCTTTTTAAATTGTATAATTTTGATCCCTCTCATGTTATGATCTATAAGGAACAAAACATAGAACCCAATGTGTTTGTATACGAACAACCAATTTAATTTATTTCCTCTAAAAAAATGATTTACATATGGTATCAATCCCATTTTTTAGTACTATGGTAGAATGATACTAAATCTCATAAGAAATGAGTGTGAGATGTTTTTATGAAGGATCATTTTATTTATTAGTTTCTTTATAATGTTTCAGTCCAAAATTCCAGGGATATAACGTGATATAGTTGTGAAAATGTTTACCCCCATAATGTATCCTTCTGGTAGAAAATGTTAATTCTATTTATGTTTTTCTTTGGTATCTTTATGATTTTTCTATTATTTTATAAATCTTTAGGATTGAAACACTGAGATGTTGTTTTTTCTTTTCATGGATATGGGTGGACCTGAAATGGTTCAATGTGGGAAGGATCAAATTTATTTGGAATGATTGTTTACAGTAAACCAGGGGATTAGGCAATGAAAAAATGGGATAATTTACTGTAATGGCCCGGACCTCTCTGGTCCATTACTTTGTGAAATGTTGGTGTTGGAGGTGTTCCGGGAGGTCAAGGGGACTTATCCCCAACACTTTTCCAATTTTCTAGTTCTGTGAACAGTGTTTCCAGTTTTATGAACAGTAACAGATCGGTGAGACAGATCAGTTTCATAGATCGGTGAGACAGATCAGTTTCACAGATCAGTGAGACAGATCAGTTTCAAAGATCGGTGAGACAGATCAGTTTCACAGATCGGTGAGACAGATCAGTTTTACAGATCAGTGAGACAGATCAGTTTCACAGATCGGTGAGACAGATCAGTTTCATAGATCGGTGAGACAGATCAGTTTCACAGATCGGTGAGACAGATCAGTTTCACAGATCGGTGAGACAGATCAGTTTCACAGATCGGTGAGACAGATCACTTTCACAGATCAGTGAGACAGATCAGTTTCAGAGATCGGTGAGACAGATCAGTTTCACAGATCGGTGAGACAGATCAGTTTCACAGATCGGTGTGATAGATCAGTTTCACAGATCAGTTTCACAGATCGGTGAGACAGATCAGTTTCACAGATCGGTGAGACAGATCAGTTTCACAGATCGGTGAGACAGATCAGTTTCACAGATCGGTGAGACAGATCAGTTTCACAGATCGGTGAGACAGATCAGTTTCACAGATCGGTGAGACAGATCAGTTTCACAGATCGGTGAGACAGATCAGTTTCACAGATCGGTGAGACAGATCAGTTTCACAGATCGGTGAGACAGATCAATTTCACAGATCTGTGTGAGAGATCAGTTTCACAGATCAGTTTCACAGATCAGTGTGACAGATCAGTTTCATGTACAGTAACGGTGGGTGAACAGTGTTTCCAGACCCCTACAGTTTTGCCCCTTTTGACGTTTCCTTTGACGTAAAATACATTTAAAGCCTTATTTTAAGGGCTCTTAAGGCTGATTCAAATGCCATAAATCCTATATTAATTATTCCTAAGGCTTGGAATGTTTTACTTGGTCAAACCACGTGGGTTAATGCGATCCGTTTTTAATGGAGAATTAACCGGATCTTAAATCGTCACCTCGTTAAATCTTAAAAAGGGACGAGATATCATTCTCTCTTGTTCCTTCCCTTTGTTCTTAACTAAGAGGCGCTAGAACCTTTCAATCCTTTCCGTAGGAGTTGCACAAACAACCCTTACTCATAGGATCAGTCCCGCTCTGTTGGATGCAACCAAGCTGTGTCGATCATTCTTCCACATAGGTTGTCGCGAGGGGAGGATCGTGACCCGCTGTGTGGATAAAGGACGTCAAGAACTCTTCGAGGTAGGGGATTCATGGCTTCTCTAATTATATATGTGCAATCGTAGAATTAGCATGATTTATTCCTTTGGATCACAATGAAATTGACCTAATTAAATACTTGAACCGGATTAAAAGAATTGGTTGATCGCATACTGTTTCTTTATACCGTGATAACGGTTTGCCTCATGTTTTCCTAGATATAGTGATATCTATGTTTTCTTTGATTTATTGTTCATTCATGATAGAAATTGATAATGAACGTAAAGCCGGAATTAATTATTAATTAATTGGCTAAAGATAAAGAGGCATGTAAATTAATCTGGTTATTATCGTTGTTGTAGTTGTTCTAATTTGAGGATAATCAAATTAGGGAAGTAAGCTTGGTTATTTAATTGTGATAGCTTACTGATTAGGTATCCATGATTGGAGCCTACGAATAACAAATCTGTTAATTCAATATGGATTAGAGAACAGATTATGTGAGAATTTGAAAAAGGGTTCTGAGTTACCCTCTTGTTTGTTAACGGGCCGAGAGCCCATTTTGTGATGTTTGTTTTCCTGCTGCTTGTGCTGTGATGTGAGCCTGGATGGCTGTTGTGATATGTGGAGACATGGAGACTTGTGGTTGTGACAGCGGATGACACCTAGTGTGGCAAGATGCATAGGTTTATGCATATGGGTGTCGTGGAGGACACCAAGGGTGATGGTATGAGATGAATGTGATGGTTTGATGTTGGTGGTTTGGTTTGGTTGCTTATCTGTTTTACTTTTCCCCACTGATCAAGGCAGCTGGTCTTGCTTACCCTCTTTCTGAAGGAGTCGAAGACACGCGGGGTATGCCACGTGCTTTCCGTGTTTAGCCTCTCGATGGAGGATGGGTCTATGCTCTTTCTATAGGCGGCAAAGACTCGACGGGTAGTATATCTACTCACCGTGTTGAGCCTCCTTTGTGTTTAGAAGCATAGGATGTTTTTCTAGAATGCCTGGGAATGTGGAAAAGTAATTCTGTAATGAATGTTTGATTAAATGGTGAAAATCCACGGGGATGGAGATGCTAGAATTTAAAGGTGATGTGAATCTTAAAAAGGAGAAGTTGTTTTGAAAGTGACGCCATTTCAGTTTAATGTGGAATTGTTCAATCTTAATTAATGTTTGAAGAATTAATTAGTGTACAGTGGAACTGAGAAATTAGAATGGAGTAATCTAATAAAGCTCTTCAATTGGTTGTGTGCTTATAGGATACCTAGTCTTAGAAGTACCAGCCTGGAGTCTGAGAGACGTTAGCTGTAGTTCTATATAAGACTAGGTAATGCCCATAGTGTGTATGTGAGTTACTTATATATTCTGTACTTTTTGTGTTTCTATACGCTACTCCACCCTGTCGGTAAGGGCAACTGACACCCCGGCGATTCTGAGCCCTGGGGGGGTGTTTTCCCCAACATTCTGATGGGAGGTTGAATGGCTGACTACCCCCTTTGGCCCCGCTCTCTTCTCTTGGTATATCATAGTGCTGGTAGGAACAGTGGTTAGTTTTACCCATATATGTGTGTAGAGGGCTGTAATGGCTTGTGGTTATTTCACACACATATATTCTGGATATAGTATTCTATGGACTACTATAGGTGTAACGTGTATAGGCTGTGATGGCTTGAGGATCCTTACTCGGTGTATGGGCTGTAATGGCTTGAGGTATAATACCCGACGTATGATACACGTTATGCGAGCTGTGGTGGCTCCCGGAAACTACCTGGTTACCTTTGGTTGTGAGGATTGTGTGGAGCTTAGCCCAGGTGTCTGCGGGCAAACCTTTGTGGTGCACGAGGTGCAGATTGGGGATCTTGACCCATGTTGATACGGGCAAGCCTTTGGAGAGAGATGCACAGGACGTATGTCGTTGGGGCAAAGCGGCAAACCAGTGGGGAAGTGGTAGCGGGGTACCCTTGATATTCTTTACTACATGCTATATTCTTGTATGCGTTACTTGGTGATAGTAGCCTTGGTGAGGTTGGGAACATAGTATACCTGTTTAGGTGACGAGTTAGTTTCACTTGTTTTTCACTGGGCTTTAGCATGCTTTCTTTACTTTTGCACGAGAGTCTTGGGGAGGATCCTACTGAGTATACTGTTATACTCACCCTATGTACATATAAACTGTTTTTCAGGCGACTTGGAGCAGGTTGGAGATCAAGTTGGTTACTACTAGCTTGCGATTGGAGGAGGAGCTGTTCGGGGTTGTGGTCGCTGCCGTTTTACTTTCTTTTGGGTACTTTTAGTTTCCCCTTTCAGTTGTAGTACTTTTGCATGACATTTCATATATGTACTTGGGTTTCTTTTACATTTCAGTTATGAGTTGGAGTTGGTTGGAGTCTATTCTATCTCTCTCTTCTGCATGTGTTCTCTTAGAGGGTAATGCCTCCCATTTGTGTGTGTATTATACCCTCGGTGCTAGTCGCCAACCCGGGGCCTACTGGAGGCGGGACTCGGGGGTCATTATCTCCCTTTTCACATTGCCGGCCCAGGAGGGGTACACTTTGTGGGGAGGGGGTCGTGACAGTATTCAATCTCATGAAATGGGAGGCCTTACCCTTTTTATAGTAACCATGATTGTGAGATAATATGTATCAAACTCAAACATCTTTAATATATATAACAAGCCAAAATCCATACCACATGAATCCTTAATGAAAACTACTAGAAATAAAATGAAAAGCTCCCATGTAAATATCAAAAGAAATATCTAAGAAGAGACACAAAAATGATCCCAATTCCCAAGCTAGTAAGGTCCACCATAGTCCACATAATATCCTAGAAAATCTGAAATTTGTTTTATACACATAGGGTTAGAATACAAGTATACTCAGAAAGAAAATCAAAATTCACTCATGAACAAGTGAGAGAAGCATATTAATGACCAAGTGAGAAAGTAATAGAAACTCAAATACACTTATCAAGGTTTAATATCCACCACATCCTCACCATGGTACTCTCACCAAATAAGGAATGAAAAGTAATATAAAGTAGTATACACATCAATTTTTGGGTACCCCACCCCACTTACCCCAAGTTAACTGCTCATTCCTAACAGAGAAGATCATGATGCTACAATTCTCTTCCCTAATTCTCAATATCATAACGATCCCCCACACACCTAGACCACAAACCACACCACATTCCTTCATCTAGACTTCTGGGACTCATCTCAGAGACACTCAGGAAAACAAAACTCCCCCCCACACACCTAGGGCTCACAACTACAACACAACCTACCCGAAGAGTCTTGGGAAAAAAATTCCTATGAAAGGGAGAAGATAAGACCCAATAAACATCCACCCACCCTCCCACTAGAATATTGGGGAAGAACACCCACCCCCATAAAAATGAGTGTTCGACATGTAGTTTTAAACACTGGTGGGGTTTCTATAGAAATCACAATGATCTATAAGTATATTTATACATATATATATCAAGCACTCATTACAACGTATTGGTTTTCCAAAAAATCAACCATCCCACACAAATAATCCAATGATTCCAACCCAAGATGCCCACATCACCATGAATGATGGTAACTTATGAAATGATAAAAAGAAACCACCTAACATTTAATCACTTTATGATATTAATAATTTACTATTTATTCCATCAGTACCTAGGAAACTACAAAACACAGCACCAAACAAGTAACATAAAAACCCCCACTCACTTCACAAAAGTCTCTGGAAACTATGGGGGAAAGGACCATGGACGGTAACACCATCCTACTTCAAAATTATCCTTCCTAAAACATCCTTGGAAGCCCTGTTGCACAAAAAGTGCAACATCCATAAAAAAACTAATCCAACTTGCAATACCACTTCACACTACCCTTTCTTGAACACCCATTCAACAACTTCCACCATCATTATTCAGTGTGATATCACCCTATCCTTCATCTATACAAGTAAACACCCCAAATACCAAGTCACAACCACACTCGGCATCCCTACTGCATAAAAATACCACACCAAATAACATAAGCATAACACAACACAAAACTGCAACCCTCCTGCCCAACCACTACCCAGATATAGTCCCACGACATAACAATTTCATATATTCTACAATAAATAAATCACTCAACATGAGATTCCATCACTCCACCATTTCCACCCCATACTAACAACCACACCCCCATCCATAGAATGACATGACCGATATAATAACTACGTCAAATATAACCATACAGAGCACACATGCACACTAAATAACAATGTGTATTAAGTTTTAACAACACTTGTTCATTAATTCCACTTTAATTATTCATGGGTGATCACATAAAAAGATTGATCATAGGGAATCCATATATTTAACCTAATATACATGATTAATCAAAATTCATTATTTCAGCTGCTCAAAAAAGGAAACAACAACTAATAATGACAATTCATGTAAGTTTGCAAATAAGGTCCACCAACAACTATGATTTTTAGAAGGCATAAAACACTTAGAAAACACAACATGGATCAAGGATAACATATAAAAAATAGTGATCATCGTCGTCATCTTCACAACCCATTATTTATTACTTCTTATTTTCTTTATTAAATTGGTTTCAACCATAACCTCAATCTGACATTCTTACACCCACACTGTGTGAAATAATGATAATAAAGAGACAGAGGGGTCCCTGATTGGAACAAGAGACAACCAACAATTCCAAATTACACCAAAATATGGGGTCACTCAAGCAGCATGTAGACTCCAAGGAAGGATAAAACCAAACACCCCAACACAAGACATGACTCCAGTGGGAGGAACAACTCTGGTTACACTAAGAGAAAAATAGAAAATACTATGAAGAGTTGATATCGGATTAGAAGATCCAAATCCATTATCAATAGAAGAGAAATAGTTTCATGAACCATTAAAGTTGTATCGTGGTCAATACCATGTGTTTTGACCATTTCAAGTCCCACTGATCATTATGATGTTAAACATAAAAGTAATATCTTTATAAAAGCGCTCAAAAATATTAAAATAAGGATTTAATATACATTTATGTTGAATAGAATGTTAGAGGGGTGAAATAGGAAGAAATTGTTAAACCATAAAATGACTTACCAATGTTTGAGTCACCGACATGAGTCATCGATAGTGAGTAACCGACATGAACCACTGACGCCAGACCTACTGACACCAGACCTACTAAAACCTGAACTATCGAAGATCAACCTTTGATACACGACCAACCAACACCCAACCTACCAATGCATGACCTACCGATGTATGACCAACGGATTCCCTATCCTATTGATCCCAGACCTACCAACACCCTGAGCTACCGACACCCTATGACACCGATGCTGAGCTACTGATGGAAAAACTTGAATTTTTGAAAACCCATGAAAATGAGTAACAATTACGACCTAGAAATCTCCAAACATGTATTATGAAAAAGTAATAGACATGGGGGGTCTGGCCCAATAAAATTATTTAGAAAAATCCATTTTATTTCATGAGAATACAATCATGAATCAAAATATGATGTAAAAAAACATGAATTTCATGGTAGAGATTCATTTAATTTTATTAATAACTAAGAATGGTTTGTGATAAAGAATGGTTTGATTGATCCATCACACATATAAAAATTTATATTTAATTATATCCTAGTGCATTGATTAAAATATATAGTTTATTTTATGTTTTGTTTTTATATGAAAATAGGTCATGATTGTGATTACTAACATATTTTGGGTTCACAAGTGAGTTAGATGTTATGCCAAGTATTTTATAAATTATATATATTATATTTTTAATCTATTTATCAACATGTTATATGGTTATGATTAGGCTATGTGGAACCTTCCCATTTGTTCTTAAAATTTTATTATGTCTAATAAAAATCAACTTATATATGTAATTTTTCGAGTGAGGGATGACATGACCAATCACATGTGTGTTACCAACATCCCCAAATGAAATACCGATTTATACTAATGATTTAAATTTTTCTATATGACATGAACATGGTGTTTCTAGGGATTATAGAGTATACAATTATAATTCACCCAATTTTATTATTTCATAGAGATTGTATTCCCATTTTTATTTATAAGATAGACCTCTTATCATTATGTTATACTTAAATAAGAAGGGATATAGAATTTTATATGTTCATGGTCACTTATCGTGTGTGATATTAAACCCATTATTATATTCTGTTTTGAGATAGAGATACTTATCCATTTGGATATTATACCATTGGATATAGATTCTATACCCTCTTTAGCTATAATTCTTGTGATTTTATGCTTCGTGGTTTGTTATTTTTTAGGGAAGTTGTTCTCCATTTTTCATTAAAATTCAAAGGATGTTTTTTCAACTAATATTAATTGGATAATATAATATAAATTCCATGTAATTGATTATTATGTGATGGTGTAATGATAGGCCCTCTAGTAATGTAAAGAAACAAATTTATTGACTATTATTATATGTGATATGTTCATATATTATTGATCCTATTAACGATAGTTGTGGTCACACATTACTAGATGGTATATAACATAAGGATGTTAAATTTTCTATTTGTTTAACTATAGATTTTCATTTTACTTACTATAATTTCATATCATTCATGAACATGTATTATTTATTTTATAGGTAAACTATTTATAGTGTCCTAAATAGTTAGAATAAAATCAAAATTGGGAATCCTATTACCCAATAACATTCCCTAATTCATGACATAGATAAGGTATATAGGCTTACTACTTGTAATGGATTTTTTGGATATTATGGTTTAGTGCTATGAGGTATTACTATATAAATAGAAAAGTAAAATTTTACAAATACCTCCATGATTTTGTTTATTTTTTCTCTATACTACATATGATCATGTTATAAGAAACAATATTAATCTGGTATGGCCAGTGTGATATGGAAATATAAAAATTGGATCTAGAATGTAATCTATTATCTATTATCATTTTGTCTATTATAAAATGATTATATTTATAATTTTTTTAAAACTTAATTATATTATAATTTATCATCATCAGTATATGGGGGAATTGTCTCCCAATGATCTTCTATAGACCACTGCACCTACTCAGTGGCCTTTGGTGTATCTTGAGTCCCACATTAGAAATATATCACAATGTTTCGATCAATGTTGTGTAAAGAAAATTTGGGAAAATCAAAAATTATATCACTATCTTGTTTTTCTTGTCTCACTATTTATGATATAATTGACAGATAATAGGATCCTCAGAGCTTAGAGCCTGATTATATATTACCCATGAATAGGAAAAGCCTATATTTGTAGGGAAATTTTAATTTTCATTATATTTTATATTCATTGGGTGTTAAATTTTTAGTAATATGATGTCTTAGGTTTTTTATTTAAGATTTATGGTTTCTCTCTAGTCCAAATATGTTGAGTGGTTTTGATTCACACATCATTCATTTCATGCAGGCTTCACGTAAAAATTTTGGTCTTCTTTGTGGTTGACCACCTTGATTATGATGTAAGGTTTCATATTTAATGTGATAATTGAAAATTATATAGTGAATTACTGTATATTGTTTTTTATAATATAATCAATTGAATTTCTATTTCCAGTAATGATAGTCATTTTTATGGTCGATTAGTTGGTCTTATGCATATATTAGATTAACAAAGAGTGTGTATGGGAATAAAGTGTTATCAATTTAAGAATAATTGTTCTATTTTTGGGATTTGGTATAATTTTAGAGAGATGAAATTAAAATTTGTGATTATCTTATCTATGGTTTCAACACTAGGAATACGAATATCTTTTTGAGTTCTACATTTGGAACTATATTAGAGTTCCACCATGGAAACTACTGGGAGAGTAAAATGATTGAAGAGATTATAATTCCCATAATTTGTTGAGTTGAAGACCCAAGTAATTCTTACAACTAATTTCAATTCTAATCATTGATAGGGTAAGTTTTAAGTTATTCAACTAATTAAACAATAATCTTTAAGAATGATACTTGTAATTTAATATATAAAAACAATATATATTATTATTATTGGTTAATATTCTATTGAGTTTTGATTTGAGTCTGAAAGGACTATTTTTACAATCATAACTCAACCTCATATGATGATTTTGAAAAATATTCCGTATATGATTTGAGAAATAGTGAAGCAGTTGTGGGATGTATTATTCGAGAGAGATCAACTTGTTGGGATGTAATAAATGTACATTTATTTTTGTTTCATTGAGAATGTATTCCCTAACATAATGATAGATGATATGGATTGCATGATTTTTTGTTTGTTTCTGTGGATCATGTTATTGATAGTCTATGAATCTCATTTTACAAATCTTCTTGTATTTTACCCTATGATAGATTGTGATGATACCACTAAGATTCTCTATTTTAAGGATAGATGGAGATATCAGATTTAGTATTTTATGATCATATTTCATATTATATGTTCTTTAAAGGTCTTGTACATTGACACAATTATAAAAATTATCCTTATAGAGGGTATACCTTTTTCTTAGTCTGATTCTCAGTATTGTTTTTGTGAGAAAATATTTAGGTTTTTGGAAGGGATTTTTGTGGATTTTAATTATAATAATGATGGTTAGGCTAGTATAGGTAATGTATCAGTTTCTACCCAATAATAAAGTATTTCACAACAATGTAATTATCGTCGATGGATAGGGAATACTCGATTGATGTTCCATTAATCACCTATGGGCTGTCATTATAGATGTATTATGGGTCATCAATAGTGCTTTTCGAGTACATTATTTAGTTTTCTAGTGGTCATGGTGATGGATAGGATTAATAAACAAAATTTTGATCTCATGTAGTAGCATATCTTTTTAGTTGTAGTTCTAATATCAATTCATAATGTATAAGAAATTATTGTGCTCAGGTTTTGTAAATGAAGTGTTTTAGTACTTCGTAGTTTAGTCAAAGATATGTATGTCATGTAAAGGCTTATGGCCATCCAAATTCATTTATTTGATCTATCACTTTCTAATCATAATTATTGTTCAATTAAATTTTAATGTAAAATTTTAGTTACAAATACATTATAATAACAGTTATAATTTTCTAGATTATTGGATCACATTCATTACTATCTATCCTTATTTTTGTTTATCTATAGATGATTATTAATTACATATTTTGGAATATTAATTGATACATTTTTAGAGGTTTGATCAAAGGGTATTAAAATATTACCATAGTATGAAGTCCTATACAATTATTATATGCCTCTCCTAAATTTCATAATTCCAAAAATTCTTTGTTTTCATGTGATAAATGAGGTGTTTTGGTTTACACAATATCAATCACTCATCAAATAATATCAATAGTGGGTATCCTTCATTTATTCTCAGGACAATTTTTATACTATCATGGATTAGTGGCATTAGAATATATATTATTTGGTACATAACTACATGAAATTGAGAATGATTACAACCCATTTCACCACTATTGTTTTTGAAGATTTGGTTTCATGAATATTTTTCTATATAAATATTAGTGGATTCACCAAATATAGAAGGTGATTATACAGTCAATACGATGCAAGGTATAGAGAATATATACATTCCCCATTATATGTTTAACACTATATATCTCATCGAGATGAAATTTTAGATAGATGTCCATGAGATGAATGAATTTATTAATTATACAATGTCACCTTGGGTTCTCTTTTATTCTTCTCCATGAAATAAAAATTTTCATTTTGTTTATGTGTAAAAAAGAAGGAATGTGGTTACTATCATGAAATTGTTTTCTCTTAAACATATTCATGTCCTATAAAACTAAATGGGTGGTGCAAAGTGGTTCTATATGATATATATCCATAAAAAATAAATTTTATATTAAGAAACTTTAAGGACAAGTGGGGAACCATATTTCACAAAACAAGATACTACTATATGTTGAAAGAGCTAACAAATTGATGAAACAATGGTCTAAGATTATTTGATTCAAACACTCTATATAATTATAAGTATAGAGTACTATCATGGGTATTAGGATCCTTGTGGATAATTTTTCAAGGTCATTAACCATCCTGTCAATGGTATAAATAAATTCCTTCGAGTTTATTTTTTCATTGGTTGATGCCTCGGGCTAGGATCTGGACCTGCTTTTCTATCCACGCTTCTTCATCCTCGATAGAATCAACTTGAAATCTTATTTCATATATAATTTTAATATCCTCATTTGAATCATTTACACAAAAAAAAATTTCAGTCATTTCTTCCTTGGAGTGGTGTTTGAGATTCAAATACCCCTTTTCCTCTTCATCAAAAACTCTTGATTCCCTATGTGGTTCTCCGTTTTCCAAATTCTGCCTGAATTTTATTTGTTTGTTATCACCCTTCGTGGACTACCTAGTTTCCATCAGTTTAGGAAAGTGAGAGTATTCTTTGAATTCCTTTGCATTTTCCCTTTAACCACAATACATTTCCTGGAGTCATACTTTACTTTTTTCCCTTTATTCTTTCTTGGGCTATGAGGTCCATTCCCTTGAATTAGGTAAATACTATCCCCAGAGAGTTGGCTATAACAGTCATGACCTAAATCATCTTCCTCAAGAGTCAATGTTAGTTCTTGAACTGCATGAACTATAAAAAATATTTCCATGTCAGCCACAAGGCCTTCTTAGAGTGGCCTTTTATTACATAGAAACATCCCCTTTCCTACTTTAATCTCCCATGAAGTCTTATTTACCTCAATCCTAGCCTTTATATAGGATGAATAATTAGAATGATAGTGTTCGGCCACCCGGGCCTCAAGTCACTTACCTTATCTAACCTCCCTCGTCCCCGTTGTGAATCTATAACAACCAACAAAAAAAGACTCCCCCTACAATGACATTCTAGATGGCATGACCTTCACACATATATCAACCCTATATGAATCACTTCCTGGGGTTACTAGAATGTCTGAACGTTTGGGCTAATCATATCGACATCCCATAAAACGAGGTTTCATGTTAGTGTCCTCCCGGTCTAGACAGTGAGGACCATTGGGCCCATAGACATCAAAAACTATCAATTTCACCATAGCTTCATCATTAGTGCTGGATGAAACTAGATGATTCACCATATCAACCTCATTATCTACTACACCCACCTGCACTACCTCTACTCCACCCACCTCTCTGGTGTTAATCTCCCAATCGTGTCTTAAGTGGGAAAAGACATCCATGACCTATGGTTCTAATTCCTTCACCTTATCACCATTCACTACAACTAGAGGCACCAAATAAGTGTTCTGCATGAGCAGACCCTCCAAGGAACTACCATCCAGAACATTCATGGTATCCTTTCCAAAGAGGCTTGTAGGATTACTTGTTCGATATCCCCTAAGGTGGCCCCGAACGCCCCCCAGTCCTACCCAAATCAACATCATCTTGTTCTAGCTGATACACAACTATGTCAACCTTCACCTCATACCCTTATGTTTGACTTTATGTAGATATCATAACTTTATGATCTCTATGTTAGTGATGGCATCGAGAGACCTTATAGCCTAACTGAAGACATCCCAAGAAAAATGCTAGCCAGGTATCAAAGACCACCCTTTGTTTCCATATGAATTATTCTCAAAATAAGATCCAAATCCAATCCATTTCAAGATTTTAAACATAGTTCTCAACACATATGTGAAGGGATGGGTGAAAACCGACATATTTCTGACTATCATAACACATATACCTAAATACTGAGTTCCCCAATATACAGATAATCGATGGATTCTCAAAAGGATGTAGAATATCTTGGAAACTTTACCAAATAGTTATGGTTGTCATCTCATGATTCATCGTGAAATATAAAGACAATCGTAAGAGGTATAACCCACATCCATTTAGGTCTCAAGGAGTTTGGGTCCGCGAATAGATACGATCATCCTCCAAGGAAAAACAGATCACCAAATGTCACTAGTAAAGGAAACCCACCACCACACGATCATGAAGGCCCCATGATTCCAAAAATAATCTTTCAAAGGCATAAACTGAGGTTCAAAGGATTCTAAATCGAACCAAAAGAATTATCTTATGTATATTTGAAGCTACTATAAATTACTTCATTGAAATAATGAGACGGGGCAAGCCATTGTGACGGTCGGGGACATTAGGGAATAGGGAAATCACTGGGAAATGAGGGAGGAGGTTAGGGTTGGTGAAAGTGAGAAATCTATGGGGGGTGTTGAGTGATATGGGAAGACTTTCCCCGCTCCATCTACTAGGGAGGGGGAGCATTGTTCCTCTCCATTAGTTCATTACTGCATCACCACCATAACCTTGAGCCAAAATGATCTCTTCTATGATCGATAGGAAGTGAAGTTATAATCATTTTTGAGTGAGTCATTCTAATATTTTACATTAGGCATTCAAGAGGAGTTATTATATTTATTCATATTTCATTATTCCATTCATATTTCAGAACATACACATGGTGATTAAATCCTAGATAAATGGGGTATTCCAATCCCATATAACTACTTTATTGTTCAACTTTATGGATGAGTTTTTAGTGTACTCCTAGTGATGGGATGACTATACCTGTCATTTAGTGATAATGTTGAGTACACTAAGATGTATTTGACTATATTTCAATATTAAAATGTCTAATTTATTGAATAGTGAGGCTTAGTTCAAGGGGAATCTGATATAAAAGGATATTATATATATATACCTTTTTTATTTTGAGGTCTTGGTTTCTTAGAAGTGGAGTTGAAATATTTTTCATCGTCATTGTTTCTTGGGATTGGTAGGCTACTATAGTGGATAAATTTTATACATGTCCCATATTAAAAGGATTAATTAAGGCCCTGACCAAGAAGGTTAAAGTTTTGGTTTTCTTTGATACTTATGATATATCCTTATGAAAGTTAATGGGATGGTTGAAATATAAGTATATTCTAATCATACCAAATCCAGGTAAAGAATAAACCATATATTATAATAGATCATAAATTTTCCATTCAGTAATAATGATGTTAAATGAGTGATTGACACATATGGATCAAGGATGTTTAGATCACATATACATAAATATTTAATTCATGATTTGGATATAGAGGAAGTAGTGAATTTTCAAGGATATTGGAATCACTATTTATGGACGAGATAATTCAGTAATATAATTATTAAAGCATCATAATGTGAAAGTTTTCACAAAAAAATAAAATTACTATAGTAGATAAGAAGGATATAGCTTTATTATGACATTAAATGTTAAATGAATTATAAATTTAGGAAGGGATATCATTGACTTATGATTAGAGTAAAAAATCTTTAAGCTCATGTTGTCTTTGAGGATAGTAATGGTTGGTATCTAGTGTTACTCTTTTTAAATACATCATCCTTGATAAAAGTATCAGGAACTTTTTTCTCATTACTGAGATAATGAACTCTTCACAACCATATAAGATTATAGAGTGTCTATTTTATAACACTAATTATAGTGTTTTAAGGAAAAATATATATGGTAGAGATCCTAAACAAGATTAGTCCCTTAAATATTATGAGATCCAATATGTCAGAGGATGTGTGGTAGTCATAGAGAGATTTTGTGACAATATAATATAATAATCACATACCTATATTTGTGATGTACACCAAATGATTACAAAACATTATAAATAAATACACTAGAAGTATTGGAATGTTGAGATAAATAAGTACATTGCGTGGTTAGTTTCATAATGTCACATCAATCTATTCTTGATCTTCATGCATCCAAAACTCATAGGACATATTCTATCATTTCCCATTATTTATCAAAATTTATATTATTTAATAATATATTTATTGAGTGTTTTTTCTTCATCTACAAGACATTATGATTTTTTATGAGTTATTATTGATTGGTTGACCAAATTTGTTTATTTGATGCTGATTAACAAGGCCCACTATATTTATGAGTCATGTTATTTTATGTCTAATAAATAGTATGCTTTTATGGTGCCCCAATATTATAATTTCTGATCTAGTTATAGAGTACCATATTACTTCTGGTAGGTTTTATATAAGGTTCATGATACTCTAGAGAATTTTAATGTAATAATCCATTCTAAGACCAATAGGTAGTCTATGTGTGATACTAGGATTTTGGAGGATATGTTGTGAGTGTGTGATATCAATTTAAATAGTTCATGGGAGAGCAATATGAAATTAGTCTAGTTCACCAAGAAGAATATCTATTAATCATCATTTTATATAGAATCTAATGAGGTCTTGTGTATATGGATAAACTAGTCACCTCTCTTCAATTTAGAAGAAAGGGTGTCTTCTACTTACGTGTCTATTCTAGTGCATTATATAGCAACGTAGGCCCAACATATGTTGATATTACGTAATTTTAGATAAATATTTATAAAATTACGAAAATATAGGCCCGATGACCCTAATATTTTAGTGTTTTTAGATGCATGGAAAAAAGTATTCTAACATAGTGAAAGATATTCAATGTTTCAAATAATGATCATACCCTTTAGTAAATTTACGTAAAACCATTATTTATAACATGGGGAAAGGAAACATAAGAATGGAGTGATCCCAGATGCTCATTATGGGTAAACAAAGAAGATATGTAATCATAAACAGGATCATAAGGTTATTATAATATGACAATTCCATTAAAATATAATTCCCTAAATATCAAAGGTCATAATCATGAATTATGGAATAGGGAATTGTTGGTAATAAGGTATGAATTATAAGGGTTGTAAATAACCATAAATCAATCATAAAACATTAAATGATGTCATATAAATTTAGAACCATCATATATTTGGAAAAAAAATTCATGTTTCAAGGTTAAATATCAAGACAATAAACAATGTATATTAGGACACACCTATTTACTATAGTGGATTAGGAAACACCTGTTTCCCATAGTGGATCAGGACACACCTATTTCCCTTTATGGTTCATGACACACTTATTTCCCATTATGGATCAAGAATATTGAAATGTTTCTCATTATTATCTCATGTGATATAAATCATTACCCAATGTGTTGTAGGGGTATATTGGTCCAAACCATATCATTATTAATTCATACATAGGTGTAACATAAAACATCCATCTTATCATGACCCACAAAAAGAGATGGGTTTTATAAACATCATATCATATCCAATCAAATTAAAATGGAATAGAAACATTTAATCATATCATAACCTAAGGAAAATAAATATGGTTCATAAAAATTTCATCATATAACAACCCTGAAAGGAATCGAGATTCCTAAGAAATTATCATGGTTCGGCCAATTGAAGATAAAATGGTTTCATAAACATCAATCCATCAATATTCAGACTATTTAGAGAATAATATGAAGGGTATACATGGATCATACACAAAGTAAATAGAAAACAATAACTAATTTTATCATATTATATGGAAAATGATTTTGAAAGATCACTTGGAAAATAACTTTTAATTGAAAATCAATTTTTAAAATATATAACATGTTCAAATCCATTTCCATGAAACGAATTTGAAAACAGATAAAGGAATGATGAAAAATCATTCACAACTTTTATTTATATAAAAATATCCTTTAATATTTCAAAAATTATTTTAAAAATAATATTCATCTTGAAGACCATTTTCCATGAAAATATCCATAAAAACATATAAATAAGAGTGACAAATTTTGGAAGACCTTTTTTTGATAATTAATAAAAGAAGATTGGATATTTTTTAAACTCTCTTTATTTGAAAACAATTTTAAAAGTTATAAAATAATAATTGAGATAATTTAAATTATTTATTTTAAAACAATCTTTTAAATATATATATAAAGGAAGCCTTTAAAATGATTTAGAACATTTTTTATCATAAAATATTATTTAAATAACTTTTTTCATTGAAAATAATTTTCAATTAAAAAATTTATAAAATATTTGGAAAAAAATTCTTTAATAAAAAAAATCTAAAATTAAAAAAAAATTTATCCTTAAGGAAATGATAATCATTATGATAGTTCAGTCTATACAAACTGAACATTCCTTTCACTCATAAAATGTTTTGAAAATATCATTGATTGTAAAAATAGAAGAAGATTTGTTTTAACAATTCATTTTTTAAAGGTAATACATGGGTAAAGAATGTATTTTAAATTTAATATTATAATAGTAATGCCTCCTCTAAAACATTTTTAGAAAAAAATTATGTTGAATGAAAATAGATTTCTTAGTGAAAAGTGAAATAAAGTTATGTTTTAATAATTTTTTTGTTAATTATCTTTATTTAAAAATCATGGAAAGATAGTACCAATACATGAATATATCATTAATAACCATAATATAAGGTAAATAATGAGTGTTCTAGAGAGATGGATCATAAGTTATAATCAGTGTAAGAATAATCATAAACAATCTTGATAAATGATGTGATTGTAGCAATAAACTCTTACCACATTTTTAACATTGACTCATACTCTACATGAGAGAAAAAAATTACAAGAAAATTAAATTATCATAAAATAATGAGATTCATGATAGAATATTTCAAAGGTAAATATATACATTCCATATGAAAATATACGTACATAATATGGTGTGTATCTCAAAGAATGAAACTTGAGACTCAAATTACAGTACTGATTTTGTAAAATTTGAATCATAAACCCCATAAAAATGTGATAAAAATGTTCATTTAAATATATATAAATTTATTTATAATAATGATATAACAAAAAAATTAATTTTATACACCACACACAAGATATGAGTTGTGAATAAGACATTTGTCTCATGGAAATAAAAAGTTTGTTAAGAAAACCCATACCTCAAATCATGAATTTCTTCATACCTCTTCATAATTTATTTATAATAAAATTAAGTTCATTTTATGTCTAAAAAAAAT
The DNA here is from genome assembly GCA_963277665.1 of Viscum album. NCBI lineage: Eukaryota > Viridiplantae > Streptophyta > Magnoliopsida > Santalales > Viscaceae > Viscum > Viscum album. The sequence continues at coordinate 1,374,742,220 of OY728129.1, read as the reverse complement.
AAATTATTATATGTAATACAATAAATTATTTTATTATGACATTATATTACCTATTTATTTAAAACTCAATGTTAATGTTACATTTTGGGTAATGTCCACTTAGTTTTCCGTATATGTTTTTCTTTGTTATTATTTATCCTATTTATTAGATCATTATTTATTTTTTTAGATAAAGTAAAATATGATATACTATAATATATTTTCAGTATATATTTATTTATACTAATCTATAGAAATATATAAATACGAAATGGAATTCACCATTGAGGGAGACTTTCGGTCATACCTACGCATGAACATTATTTCAGTTTTATTGACATATTGTAAAAAAATAAAGTGATTGAAATATATGTACATATATATAAATATATAATCATTACATTAGAAGTTAAGTTCACTAAATCAATCCATAATACATTACATTAATGTTTGAATGAATCACATCGCCTTGTTGAGGCGGTATTCCACGTGCCCACAAACAAAAGAATTGTATTTACAACAAATTGAAATTGTGAAGGTATGATTGATATAATAATTAAATAATAATAAATACATAATATATATATATATCATATATATATATATATATTTCATCATAACTACCAACCATGAGAGTTGTTAAATGAAAAACAAACAACATCTGTAGTGAGGCTGTAGTGCGGCTTACATAAGAAAAGTAAGTTAGACAGCCATTTAATGGAAAAATTTATATGTATAGGTCAAAAAATTAGAAAAAAAAAATTTCATTATATTTTTTATACTCAATTTATTATATAAGCATGGAATTAGAAAAATATTTGTGGGGATAATGGAAATAAAACAAATTTTCTTGAGGAAGGATATTGCCTCTTTTGTGGGTAAATCATTTTTGTTTTCACCAACGAGCTTCCATGTATGGATTTATGAACTAAAAAGGGATTTTATGATTAAGGGAGTGATGTTGGTATATAATTGGATCATAATTGTTCTTATAAATTGGATTCATTTGTGTGAATAAGTGGGATGGTGAATGCCTTTTTATAATTGTGGATGAATGATATTCTTGTTAATTTTTTAAAATGGAATTACACTCACCTTTATCCAATTTCAGGTGGATAAATTAATGTTAAATTTATAGAAAATTGTTAATAGGTTCTAAATAAGAACATAAAATGGTTTTTGAAGAATTTTCAAGGTCATCATGGGCATAAAGATTAGGTTATAGTCATTTGTTAAGAAAATATTTATCTTAATTGTTGTAATTAATGTTAATCTCATTCACAAATAATTTTTGTCATAACAATGGATTAAATTTTTATAAATAACTAATTATTAATATTATAAATATTTAATGAATTTTCCCAAATTCTAATCGAATATGTAGTGGAATATAATTAAAAATGAATCCTGTAGATGGGATAACAAAGAAGGGTTTTAAAGAAAAAATGTTCAAAATATTGAAATGTTTTATATCTAATTTCTATGTGGAATTTATTCTAATGACCTAAATTAGATTAATTGATAGACCATTTATCTAATAAATATTTAAAACCAATAAAAAAATATAACATATCGATTTAAATTATCTATACAGAAAAGAAGTTTTGAACAAAAATTAAATATTTATCATTATTCATATTAAAAATAAGAATTCAAAAAAAAATAAAAACAATTCACCCAAAGTAAATTTTGATATTATTAATCATAAAATAAATATTATTTTTTGAAATAAAAATTATAAATGATAAAAAAATCAGATATAAAATTGGTTATACGTTAAAAGAATCTAAACTTTCCATTTAGAAAAATACATCTTTTTTCATAAAATTAGAATTTTGTTTCTATTATACCTATAAAATAAATTTAATGAGTATAAAAAACACTAATTTAATAAATTATATATTAATCTTGATAAAATAATTAATAAAAAGTGTTTTGTTATGTTTTTTGATAAATGTTTCTGTACATAGAAAATAGTTTTCTTTGAAATAAAATATCATTGCTTTTAAATTATGCTTACATTAACTTCAACTAATTAATATCCAAAGGATTCATTTTATATACTTTTTTGAATCATATTTTCACAACTTTTTTAATCTTATTCATAAAATAATTTACAATATCTATATTGAAGGGACTCAATATTGTGTGTAATACAATCCAAACCTAGTGTTGTGTTTAACAAAAGCTATTCTATGTGTTGTTTGTTGGTAAATAATGACTTGTTGTCTCATATTATACTAGACAAACTTATTTCTTTTATATAGAGAAAAATATATTCAATGTTGTTTGAAATAAATAATATTGAATTAATTAAAAACAATTCACAAAATTCAGGGGTGTTACATTATTCCCTTCTTAAAATGAATTTCCCCATTTAAATTATTCTGGTTTATAAAATTATTAATACATTAATGTTCCTGTAATATAAACCCACATCATAAAAATTAATACTAAAACATACTTTTACAATGAAATCATTGAAACATAAAGGTTTCCCAGAGCAACACATAACTATGATTCCAGATAAGAGAACATACGTGGAGATTGAAAACATCGAAAAGGATGTGAAATATAAAGATCAAGTTTTTATGGTGTTTGGTAGAGAATATACATATGAAAATGTTAAAAAACATAAATCCTTGACCAAATGAATCTTTAAAAGTTCATTCATATAAAAAATTGATGATAACTTGACCATGTTTTTTATCATGATCCTTTTTCCCTAAATATGAATAATTTTCATGAAAAGATATACTAATATGATTTTAGGAAAACCATACACATTTTTGTTCCTTTATCAACATCCACTTCATCTCTTAACACATGAAATGAAGGTGAATTTGACATTCATGAGGAATTAATAGAATGATATGTCATTCCATCTATCTTTATCACAACAAATGGGTTGTAAAAAGTTATAAAATATAAATAAATACTCAAATGGAATTATTATACCTTAATTAATAAAACATCATGAAAATTTTATCTCAAACTGTTCTATAAATGGTTATCCTTATAGCCCTTATAAAATATAATTCAGCCTATTGACAATAAATATGGTCTAAGATTATACTAAAAACATTTTTATTTAAAACTAGGGTTTATCATTGCACCAATAGAATATTAAATGTGATTTGTTATTTGAATATCTATGTAGGGGAGATAATCATAAGAATATTCACTATAGGATTAACGAGAATATTTTCATAGGGATTATTCATACAAAATCATAGATAAACATCCCAACTATAGGTGAAGAAAAGTGTTTCTTAATTATCATGATTCACATAAGCCATTATGATTTCATTTAATTTCCCTTTTTACATTTTCCTATGAGGTTTTTGTGGATTATCTTCCATATTAGACTTTGGCTTTGTGAATTTATTCACACAATCACCAAAACCATTGTTGTTGAAACACTAGAGTGCGGGTGTTGCATTAGTTGGATTTATCTTCACTTTTATTACATTCTTCATCCCATTAATCGTATTTTGACCTTCAATGATATTATAATTGGCATCTACATATTTAAATAACCTCCTTGTTATATTTAAGAAATTACCATGATGCTTATTTCTGCATTTCTAGCACAAACATATTTGAAATTTCGTTCCACCATTTTAGTTTTCAAGAGATTATACATTTCATTCCATATAAAAACCAAAGGAATGGTGGTAATATATATTTTACATTTCTTACATTAGTCCACACCAAATAAATTATTCATAACTACTAATTTCCATTATATCCAAGGCCTTTTGAAGACTTTGTTGTAGGCCACCAAAGAATCAATCAATTTTTATTTCATGGTTGATGGTCAAACATGAAGCGTACCTTAAAGGTCTTGTAAAATAAAATTCATAGTTACAAATATATTTATCATATGTTTCATTAAATCAATGATTTCCTTATCCATATTTTTATATAATATGAGAGATGTGCTTTTTCAAATTATCTCCTTACACTATTCCCATTTCATAGATTCAATTTCGTCATGTTCCCTTGTGTTCTTAATAATATTCCATCACTAATTCACTTATCCTTCTAAATAAGAAGTTTCAAAAAATAATTTTTCATTCACTAAACACTAAATAATGGATAATATATTCTCAAGGGTATAGATCTATTGCTCACCTTTTAGTGGATCAATGGAACCACTAATAGATGGTGGAAAATGCCTTATTAAAGACTGAACATTACTTTGTCTAATCCTTTTTATCATTATAATGTTCAACAAGATTCATATATTAGGAATGTTTTTATAGAATATCAACAATACTTTTAATGTTAGATTCTATATCATTTGGTTTATTAGGAGGATAGTAATCACATTTTACATTGAATTCGTCATTGACATTGTTACTTTGGGTTCTATCCATTAATAAAAACCGGTAAGCATAGCATGAGTATCACTTATCATCGAAGAAAAACAAATGATCATGAAAAATTAATTATATTATGTATAAATAATATAGTATAATCCTTTAATATATAAAAAAATTGTCTTATAATTTTATTCATCCCTATAAATATCCTTAGAAATATCCATATGGGTCTTACTAAAGTTTTCTATTCCTTGTATCCAAAGGATGACACATTATTTCCTTTGATAAACACTATAGTGACCTAGGCATAACATAAATGTATATTACATCATTTTAGAGGAATATTCAGTACCTTAAAAAATTATTGAAGTCCAAAATTGTTTTAGTCTTTTGAAACATGTAAAAAATCTAATGACTTCATTAAATGTCTTTAATATTTCTATCAAAGATCATCCCCTTAATTACATCTACTTAAAACATTTCTTTATATTTTATGGAAAGGAAACATATGAAAGGGGATATATCAAATGTTGAGTAAGACTAAATAAGGGATATATGTAAGCATACACATGAGCCTAAGCTTATGATAATGTGATCAAGACATCATAAGATCATACATTTCATATCAATGAATATAGACAAGTCTCATGGAATAATGATTACCAGTTCGTAAGAGGCGATTCACAAGGGTGATAAATCATACTAAATCAATCATGAATCTTAAGATCATTTATATAATTGTGTCACCATCATACAAGTTGAAAACAATTTATATGTTAAGGATAAATACCATGACCATCACTATAATGGATCAGGATACTCTAGTATCCCAGAGTGGATAAAGAGATACATGTTTACCATATTGGATCTGAACACACATGTTTCACAATGTGGATCCAGAGACATATATTTACCATTGGGGATTAAGATTTTTTACTTATTTACCATAATTATATCATGACATATAAATTATTACCCTCTTCATTTAAGGTTTATATAGGTACCACCGATTTCATAATTAATTCATACATATGTGTGCCATAAAACATATATCATAGTGTGACACATTAAAAATTAAGAGTTTCATAAAAATCATATTATAACCCATGAAATGAAATGGTTATTATAAACATTTAATCATATCATAACCTATGGAAAATATATAGATTTCATAATCATTTCATCATATAATTTTTCAGGAATGGAAGCAAGTTTCATATTTATTTATCATGGAATAACATGTTGAAGAGAAACTTGTTTCATAAACATCAATCCATCAAAACATATACAATACATTGAAAAATATTAATGGTATACTTGGATTACATACATTATCAGAATAAACTATAACCAAGTATTCCATATTATATGGAGAAGGAATTTTAATTATTACACGAAACATAATTTTATATTGAGATTCATCTTTTAATAAATATATATTTTTTAAAATATTTTTCCATGAACCCCCTTTGAAAACATATAAAGTAATCATGAAAAGTCATTTTATGTATTTCTTGATGAGTATATACTTTATTATTTAGAAAAGTATATTTAAAACATAAACATTTTTTAATTCCATTTTCCTTGAATATACCCTTGAAAACATATAATGAAGTCTGAAAAAATGTTGAATAACATTTTCCTTGAAAAAATATAAAATAATATTGAAAACTTATTAAAGAAAATTACCTTAAAAATACATTTAAACCATATAAAATTTTTTGAGACCATGTAAGTCCTTTTATTTTCAAATTTTTATTTTGAAAACATATATATATAGCTTTTAAAATCATATAAAGAACTTTTCAAAAAAAATTGAAATGCCCATTTTGTTTGAATTTTTTTTTCAAACTTAAAAATTTCAATACTAACAGGAAAAAATTTCTTTAAAATAATAAATCTTGTAAATAAAGAGAGGAAATATCAATTAAATGGTGGTCCAAATAACTGGTAAGTCTATACAAGTCTAAAATTCAGTTCACACTATAAAAGTTTTGAAAAATGACTTGATCATAAAACTATATGAATATTACATTAAAAACTATTTTTGAATTGGAAATACATATGTAATAGAGAATTTTAAACATAATAGAATAATATTAAAACATTTTGTAAAACATTTATATAGAATAATGTTTGGAAAGAACATTTATTTCTAACTAAAAGTAAAAATAATGTTGGATTTTCAGAAAAACATTTTCATAAATATATGAAGTTCTAAATAGTGTAAAATTTTTATCAATACAAAATGATATTATTAATTACTTTAGGAGAAGAAAATTCATGTTTATTCTTCAGATACATGTTAGGTCAGAATAATACAAATATAGCACAAGAGGGGGTGAATTGTGTATTTGTTAAAATCTTTATAGATTATAGCATTTTAATATACTTGGGATTTATTAAGATATAGAGTTTTTTATTATGTATATATTATGAGTAGTAAAAAAATAAAATAATGAGAACAACACTTTTATAGTGGTTCTGGGCATTAAGGTCCATTAGTCCACTCCACCAATGGTCACTCTTCAAGATTGATGAATTTCAAAAGAAATTTCCTTTTATCACCAAAACATCAAATACACAACTGAGTCCAGAAAGTTGACACCATTACTAAAAGGATAAAGATACAGTTATGGTTATTTTATAGGGAACATAAATTTCTATTTCATAGATCGAGAAGATAATACTATACCATGACCAATTTTGAGCATTTGAAACTCCATGAAATTAAAAGAGATTTTTTAGATGATGGTTTAGGTTAGTCTTCACATGTTTGGTAGTAGAAACTAATAGTTCATAGATCTTATTATTTAGAAATATATTTGAATAAATAATAACTCTAAATAATTTTTGGTTTCAAATAATCTTCAATTTTAATAAAAAAAATAGAATCATTAATCTTACAAAAGAATGTGGTAGACATTATATGTCTCCAAATTTCAGCATATTCCTAAGAATAAATAGAGTCAATCTTTCATTGCATAATCATTAAAAAATATATTCACAAGAATACTACCGTATGTGAATACATGTGTATATTCTAAATGAATTGTGATAGAATATATAGAGAAAAAAACCTTCTTCAGTAATCTAGATCAAAGAAGTTCAAGTACTAGAACAGGAAAATTCAAATTCAAATTGGCCTGGGGAGTCGTAACATCCCTTAAGAAAATGAGTTATTTTTTCTATTGACTATTTTTATTTGAATAGATCATAATGATACTTGGAAACAGTTATAGGTAATATTGTAGTAAACCTTTATAGATTTCATGGTAGTTTTATGAATATCGAATTATATCACAGCTTTAAAACTCCATTGTATAATAAAAAAACATAGTGTTCCAGTGCATAACGTACAGTTCCTTTATATAGAGTTGGGTACCTTCATGTAGAATAGGGTGTCTACCAATGTGTAGTTATTTAACAATACATTAATCTATGTTCAATCTAGGGAATAAATGTAACATAGGGATGAGAACCCATACATTAACCCATTTAGAGATGGGTTGATTCCATGTGTAGCATTGATTAACCATAATTTAAATGTCTAGAACATAGGGTATGAACAATGATTATAGGTTCCATTGTATAGATTTGTATCCATACATTTTTCTATTTTCCAAATATAGTGTTTCTGATCCAAAAATTTAATATCCTGTGTAACAATTTTAATCCATATGCAAATGCTATATACCCAGTATAATATAGTGATAGTGAACGATTTGAAAACTGTTCAGCATAGCATAGGGATGATGATTCATATATTCATTTACAAAACATAGGCTATTAGAATAGTTTCCGTAACACCTCCCACATCTTTGTATTAAATCAAATATATAAATAAAATCATGATATATATTCCAAAAACATATGTAACTCAACATTACTATAAAACAAACAGGAGTATTCATGAGAATCAAAATCAATATATACCATAGAGTATTATAGAGATAATATAGTCACAATAATATCCCACTTATTATGATAAAAACTCAAAAAAAAATTATTAGATAATACAGGATTAGATGTAAAAAAATAAATGAAAATATTAATTTTTCACAAAATTATTTCAATTTCATTGTACTATTTTGATGAAGGAAAATTGAAACTTGGAAATTGAAAATGTTTTTTTACCCAATTAGATCCATGTTTCTCTACAAAACAAATAGGTAATACTATTCTCTAATAGTCTCCCCTTTTTGTGATATCAATTTTTTTTGAAATAATGAATGATATATACCACAACTAATATATTATTGAACTATAAATTAAAGTTATAGTTAACTTGGATGAAAAAAAGATATGTGATATGGTAGTGAAATATGAACATAAATTATAGAATTAAAGTATAAAACCATTTAAAACATAAAATACAAAATTAATGTAATATTTATATATGGATAAAATGTTTTTTCAAAATTATGTGTACATCCCATAATAAACATCATAATTGTTTAAAAATATTGGATCCAATAAGAATGGTTTTCTTGATCATAATTACCATTGATAGTAAGTACAGATGGATGGGGAAACAATTGAACAACACCATGAATTACATATTGCTTAACTAACAGGCTCTAAAAATTAATTTCAACATATTTCAACAACAAAATCATCTCCATAGAATCTTTCTCGATATTCATGCTTTCCACCAAATTAACCTTACCAAATATATTCACTGTTTCTTTTGATTGAAGGAAACTAGTCAATCTATCTATAATATAATGAATAAATGGCCCCGACTGAGATTCCTTAGATGTTAGCTAAATTTTCAAATCACTTTAATTATCTAGAAGAATATTCAATGGTCCACTGTCTCACTGGAGGGTGAGAATTATATTATTGGAAAAAGTTAACACTGAAGTTATAATACTAAATATACTTATCAAGTCTGGAGGGATCTATTGAGAGGACGATTATGCTGGATGAATGTCCCCAATAGATTGAAATTATCCTCCCAACAACTAATTTAGATCATCAAAGTCTGACTTCTTCACATATTTATCTTTTAACATTTGGATCTCTCTAAATAAATATTTGATAAACTCTTCAAGATCTCCCATATAAATGAAATTTTCATGAACATCACTTAGTTGTGTTTGTAGGGAATCATATTAAATTATTGGAAAAACTTTATTTATGAGTTATTTAATTCTCATTATTTCCATTTCCAAATCTTGACTTAGAGAAGTGCTCTGATTTTCTATACTAATACACTTTTGAAACAAATAATCATCATAAGAGTGAAAAGACTCATCAGATTGATATCTAGTTTGTCCAACATCTTCTAAAGATAAACGAGGATCCTAAAGAAATTTTTATTCTTATCTCAGCATAGATTATTCTACATCATCAGTATTAGAAACAATGAATGATATGTTTTCAGGGATAGGGAAATTTTCCTTGTGATTTTCATCTCTGTGAGACTCTTTCTCAATTTTCTTTTCCACTTGAGCCTCATGGTCAACCTAATCTCTATATTTATCCATAGTCTCGGGAATGTTGAATGTCTTTATTACTCATTTAATTAGACCACCCTCTTCAGGTCTTCATTCTTCCTTTTCATTAATCATTGGTCTGATAAAACCAACTGATTTTATCATCCTAATCTCCCCATGAGTAGTTTCCACCAGTTTTTATTGTTTGTCTACACCAGCAGATAAATTAATATTATAGGATTTACATAATACATATCCCAATTTCTTGATAGTACCAATATTCATTTTTTTAGTAATATATATATCTGAAAGTCATATCTCTAATTTTTTTGTTTATGAGAATTAAAAATTAATGAATTCTTCCATATGGATAGAAGCCCATATTTGCTTTAAAGAGAAAACAATGACTTAAATATCATAACATAAAAGAAAAAAATAAAACTAATTTGGTTCAAAAATAGAAATAGGAAAGACATGTCTAGATATAAGACATTCCCAAACTCTATTGTTCTCAGTAAAATTCTCTTTTGAATAGACATCATTATAAACTTTCAATCAGAAGCATGGTCATTTTTCATTTTTTTCTTGACAGATCCTGTTCCAAATAATGAAAACTTAATCTCTTATGCCTTATATTTTTCATCATCGATATTTCTCAAGTAGAAATAAAAACTCCAAAATTGGGACATCGTAGTAACTTAAAAATTTGGGATGAAAAAAGTGAAAATGAATCATTGTGAACCTTAGAGTTTATAGAGTCTTCATTGACTCCAAAACTGAACGAGACATTTATAAAGTGCCCTTTAATTTTTATGTAAAACATTAAGGTAGTTCTTCCATCTCCAAAATAAAATTCCATAACATGAAATATAATTGCAGATTTAGAAAAATATTTTCCTCATTTAAATAATCAAAATACATCACTTTACCTTGAATTATTTTATGCCACTTCACTAATAGGTAAGTATACTCAAAAAAATCTACATCATCAATTATTCTTTAGGTTTCCATTTCAGAAGGGTTCAATATTTAAGATTCAATGTTTTGGGTTTTGGAGATATTGGAATGAAAATCTATATGTAAATTAAATAGTTTAGATGGTGTGTGAAGGAGAGCGAGAGAAAATTGATGGTTTTCTCCCTTTGATTAAGAATGTAGTCTGCACTTTTTAATATGAAAATAAAAATAAAATAACAAAACCTAAATTCATTTTAAATATAATCAACATATAAAATAAAAATAAAAAAATAAAGGAAAACACATAATTATTGTCAAAAATAAAAACATTGAGGTCAATAAATTATCATTTAAAATTAAATTTTCCAAACTCCCCTTAATGAAATAAAAACATCTTTTGGGAAGGGGTTTAGTAAAAATATCTATTAATTTATATCCCTCATTGTAAAATTATAAACATATATTCTTGTTAAGAACATGATCTAATAGAAAATTATTCATGATTTCAATATGATTAGTCTAAGATTGACTTATATGATTTTTTAAGATATTAATAGCACTATTATTATAACATAAAATAGGTATATTAATAAAATTCAATCCAAAACTAAGTAGAATGGTTTTCATCCACAACACATGATCAAAACAACTTGCAGAAAATATATATTCTTCCTTTTCTATTAATAAGATAATTGAAAGTTTTTTCTTTCTCAGACATTTTACTAATGATTTTAAAAAAAAGTGACAACTTCCTGAGGTCTTTTTTTATATAATCCTCATCCCCTAAAGTTAGAATTTTAATTTAATATAAAATTATAACCAAAAAATTCATACTAAATAATATATTGAAAAATATTTTCTTTTTAATATATAAAAATCCTTTTAATATTACTAATATTGAAATGTTTTTTATTTTATTAAAATCATGAACATTAACATAGAGAAGACCTCATATCTTGTCTACTAGTAGTAAGATATAATAAACTACCAATCAATCCTCTATATAACGTGTTGTCACTTGGTTTTCCAGCTTCATCCAAATTAATTTTTATATCAATACACATCGGATTTTGTTTAAGTCTTATTGTTTTTCTATACAACCTTTCTCAAAAAATCAAAAATATTTTTACATTGATTTAAAACATTTTCATGATCATTTTGATGAATTTTAAATCCTAAAAAATAAATTATCTCTCCCATCATACTCATTTATAATTATTTTTTCATTAGTTTTGAAAAAACAATAAAAATATTTTTCGTTATTGAACCAAAAAACATCATTGACATAAATTTATAAAAATAAAATATTAGAAAAAAAAATTTTACAAAAAAGTTTCATATCTTCTTATCCAATAACAAATACATTTTTGGAAAGAAAATAACATAATAATTCATACCAAGTTTTAGGTTCTTCTATAATTCCATATAGATATTTGGTATATTTAATAATATAACTTAGTTTATGATGGTTTTCAAAACCAGGAGGTTGTTCAACATACAATTCCTCTATTAAATATTCATTTAAAAATGCTGATTTTAAATAAATCTCGTATAATTTTAAATTCATATGATATTAATAATCTAAAAGGATTTTAATGGATATTAATATTTATATAGGTGCAATTTTTTCATCACAATCTATTCCTTATTACTGTTTAATTCCATTAGATACTATTCTAGATATATTTCTTGTTATGATCCCTCGATTATCCTATTTATTTCTAAATATCCACTTAGTTCTTATTACTTGATATTTTGTTGGTCTTTCTACTAATTCCAAAATATCATTTATTACCAATTGTATTAGTTATTATATAATTTATAACATCTAACTCTCATATTATAAAGCATCATTACTAGACGTAGGTTCAACTGTGATTGAAACTAGAAAATTTAACTAGTTTACCTACATTTCTCTAAGATCTAATTAATTTATCTCGGTATCATATGAATTTATCTAAAAGATAGTTCCTTAATGTTATAGATATCCTAGGTAAGACACTTTCAGGTTATTCAGCTTAATTTCACTCAAAAATAGATAAACATTTTTTAAAATCATTTCTTAAATTATCATTAGGGGTTTCAAGTCTCATGTATTAAAAAAATCAGAAATTAAACTGTTTGATCATTATCATTAATAAAATGGAAAGTTTCATTAAACATCACATGACTGGATTCTTCAAAAATCCTTTACATATTTTTAAATACAATATAGGATTTAGAGATAGAAAAATATCCAATAATGATTTCTTGGCTAGATATTTGAACGAAATTCCAAAGGATGCCCTTTGTATTCAGGATATACATATCACGTAAAAAACATTAAAGTACATTGCATTAGGGTTTGTATTATTCCAAAGTTCATAGCGTGACTTTTTAATTAATACTCTTATTAAAACTCTATTCCTAATATATAAAGATATCCTTACAACTTCCCAAAAATATATTGGAATATTGTACACATTTACCATAGTACTAGACATTCTTGAATAGTTTTGTTTCATCATTCAACAAATCCATTTTTTAGGGTATTCCTAGTGAAAATAAAGTGTGTTAAATACATAGTTTTGAGAAAAAGAATAAAATTATTGATTTTAAAATTATCCACCATGATTAATTCTTAATGATATTATTTTGAAACCTATTGTATTTTGAACAATTTGGGAAAAGATTTCAAAAATAGTAAATACCTAAATTTTAAATTTTTTAGAATAAATCCAATTAAATTGAGAATAATCATCAAGTAAAACCTTAAAATATAAATTACCATCCAAATGATAAACTCTTGATGGTCGAAAATATACATATGGATATGTTTTGGAGGTTTAGACTGGAAAATTTTGATAATAGATTTGAATTAATATTTCTGTTGTTTGTGGATTTGGTATGAATCCAAAAATCTCTCATGTTCACAATTAAGACTAAGAAAAAGAGAAACTAATTATTTCCTAGATAAATTTTTTAAATAATATATATTTAAATGTTGAATAATTTTATGTCAGATCCATGACTCATTTGTCTTAAAAATTAAAAAATTTATTTTTGGTTTACACATGAAATTTAGGTCCAACATATAAACATTACTAGTTCTTGGTGATTCAAATTAAAATAGTATTTATTTGAAAAATGAGTAGGAATTGTTTTAAAATAAATATAAAATCCATCAACATGTATTTCTGAGCTACTTATTAGTTTTTTCTTTAACCTTTTCACATACTAGACTTTTTTGATTGAGATAGTATTTGGATATCCAGTAGATCCAACTCCAAAAATAATTCTTTTTTCTTGTCTCCAAAAGTGACCATACATCCACCCATTTGAGTCAATGTATTGAAATTTGAGGATTCTAACCTCATGTGTTTAGAATATACCTTGTATATATACCATATAAAATCATTTACAATGGCCCTTATCCTTAAAAAACATTTAACCACATTCTTGTTTTCGTACCCAAATTTTCATGGTTCTGGCAGTGTCAATAAGAAATGATCCGGGAATCCAGATCTACCTTATTTTTTGAGACATGTATTACTTTATTTATAAATATTTTTAGAAATTAATGAATTTTTAATAACATTGATTGGATTAATTATTAAGTAACTATTTTTAGAGTAATGACTTTTTATTATATAGAAATAATAGGTAGATTTTTTGAATTAGGGAAAAAATAGTTATTTTATAATTATTATGTTTCAAACATTCTTCCTATTCCAATTTTATATATTTTAATAAAAATATTTCTAAGAATATCATTTATATTCTTTAATTATTTAGTTAAAATACTAGAAATTATCTTATAAGATTATTCTTCTTCCTTTAATTATTTAATCCTTTGTAATGATCAATATAGTTTGATGTAAATCAAATAAAATTTTCAATTTAATCTTCATTTTGTTTTATAATAGTTAATTTTTCACCTAATATTGAATTGTGAATATTTTTCAGTGATTATTGATTATTTATTAATTAATAATATTTTTCTTCTAGCATAGAATTATATGCAACTAATTATTCATTGGAACAACTACCAAAATCAAAGGCAGTAGAGTAATTGTATTAGACCTCTTCTTATTTTTTAGACATAAATCACATATTGGATTTTATATTATTTGGCTATTTCGTTGAATCAGATTTATACAGGGATTTTAGAGTCCTTAGATACACTATATGTATCTTTCGTACCTCATCTTCTATTGTTCTCATTATCAAATTTCATGGGATATCTATTTTAAGCTCTATTTCTTTCATCATTTAATTGAGGGCATTCAGGTTTAATGTGACCCAATTTTTTTCATTTATTGAATATTACTTTTCTATGTTCTCTTTAATCCTCATTAATATATTTTCTAATGCCTCTTTTTTCATATATAATTTACTAAATTTTATTAGTGGCTAAGCCCATTTGATTTCTGGAAATAAGGAATCCGAATTTTTTTATATCTTGACTTCTTTCATTACTTTTCATTCATGCTTCTAAGATGTCTCTTTGAGATATGTATTTTCCATTTTTAGTAAAATATTTTTATTTTCATATTTATATTTCATTTATGCTTCATATTTCATCAATGTTACAATAATATACTTTATAGTTAAATTCATTATAGGCGATAATTGTTGAATGGTTTTAGATATTCCATTATAGTTTGCGGGAAGTTCTCTGAGTACTTTTAGAATATGATCTTATTGAATGATGGGATCACCTAAATCAATAAAATTATTAAATTATTTTTAACCTTTGATTAATTAGTGTTATGGTTAGAACCTAATATATTATAAAAGTGTCAAAAATGAATTTATCAGTAGGATACCTCATTTTTCTGATGTTATATGTTCCTTTCTAAGAAAAAATGATAGTTTTCCTCATATCATAGGTAGTATGACACTATGAAACTAAATTCAATTCATCAGGTCCAAGTTCATAGATAATATAATTTATTGCCTTTTATTTTATGTTATATTTGGCTTCAATTTTAGTTGTCCAATTCTCTATTTTTTTTATGAATCACAGAAGGTTTGATGATCTTCAAGTAAACATTAAAGCCAAGAATTTCTAAATATATGATCATACATGATTTCCAACAACCATAATTTTCACTATTAAGATATAGATAAAAATAAAGGAAATACCTTATTTTGGATATTTCTTTTCCATATGATTTTTATAGACCTAATGTTTTTCATATTTTTATAGCGTTATCACCAGAAATCAACTTTGATACAAATTGATAGGTTGAAATAATATAATGATAACATAAGAGGCCCGTGAATTTTATCTTTCTGAAAATCTAAATATATTATACCATTTAAATATAATTTGGATTTTTTTAGATATTTTTAATTTTATTTTGTATGGTATATGATCAATGGATAAATATAATTAATGATACTACAGTTTTATAATGGTTCAGGGAACAGATATCCTTTAGTTCACTCCACCAACCCTCTCTTTGTGGGCGTGGTGAATTTCACTAAAAATGTCCTCTGATCGCTAGACCTTTAAATTCAAAACTGAGTGCTGGAAGTTTACAACTTTAGAATAAGGATAAATATATAATTTAGTTTCTTTTAAAAGGAACTAAAATTTACACAACTTAGACCGTGAAGAGGATACTCCACCATAACTGAGCCTGAGTAGTTGAAACTCTGAAAAATCAAAATAGATTGATTTGATGATGATTGGGGTGGATCATTATTTTTGTAGTAGTAAGAACTGAAAGTTGATGGATATTCTTGTTATGAAATGAAACTCTTTAAGAAATTATAACTCAAAAGTTATCCTAGTTAAAAATTATCTTCAATATGAATTGCAATAAATAACCCCTATAATCTCACACGATTATGAGGTTGAAAATTTATGTCTCCAAATAATAGTGTCTTCGAGAATATAAAGAGATTTGATCGCTCATTGCTTATCATTTAAAGTGATATACACACAAAGACAAAAATATGTGAATACTTGTGTATATTCTCAATGAATTATGATAGAATATATTGAGCAGATGGCTTTCTTCATTATTCTAGATTCAATTAGGTAGCATGATAGAATGATGAAAATGAAATTCAAATTGGATAGGGGATTTTTAACATCCCTTAAAATTTTTACTGATTTTATATGTTTAAAATAGTTCTTTGAATCAGTCCTAATGAACCTTTGAATCAATAATAGGTAATATTTCAATCATACTGCAAAGATTGCCAGAAATTTTCATTAATCATGGATTTTATCATAGATTTAAAACCTTACTGTTGAATAAAAAACAATGGTTTCTACTATATAGCATAGAGTTCCTTTGTATAGTGTAGGCTTCCTTTAAGTAGTGTTGGGTTCCTATCAAAATATGGTTCTGTAACCATACTATAATCTATATATAACATTGTGATAAAAAGTAACGTACGAATGAGAATCCATATGTTCATAATTTTAGAATAGGGTTGATTCCAAATTTATCATTTATTAAAAATACCTTAAATATCCTGAAAATAGTGATGGAACATTGATTTCAGATTCCAATGTAGGGATAATGATCCAAACATTTATCAATTTTTTGAACATAGGGTTGTTGATCCATACGTTAAATATCCAACTTATGAATGTGGTTCCATAAGAAAATGTTAACCTCCTTGCATAGTATTTGGGTGATGAAGCATAAAAAAGTGTTCTGAATAAAGTTGGGATGATAATATATATTTTCATTTACCGAATGTATGGTATGAATAGAATTTCTATAACACATATGATAGATTTTCATTCCGTTAAATATATTAACAAAATCAGGAAATATATTCCTCAAACATAATTAACACAACTTTATTGGAAAAAAGGGTATTTTCAACATAAAGATAAACATATATCATATTGTATTATTGTGAAAACACATTCCCAACTATATGTATCAGAATATTTCATCAGTGTAACCCTAATTCTAAATAATCTCGATAAATTTAGAGATTATAGTAATAAACTATTACCACTTTTATAACCTTGATTCATCTTCTACACAAGATAATAAAATAAAATGAAGACTAAAATATAATAAATCATTGATATTCAGGTTATAACTTATCAAGGGTCTCTATATACACCCCATTGAAAAATATATGTTCATAACATGGAATGTATCTCTAAGAAGGAAACTTGATAGAAAATTTACTTTACAGATTTGGTTCCTTTTGAACCATTATCCCCATGTAATAAAAAACATAAAATGGATGTATAAATACACTTAAATATAAGTAAAATAATGGTATAATACATTAAATGGTTGTATATACACCACAAATGTTAAACAAGTGGTTAATAAGGCATGTACACTGATATAAAATGAGAGATTAGAAAACTCTTACCTTAAGTCATAAATTTCATCACACTAATTAAAACCTCATGTATAATTAATATAAGTTTATTATAAATCTAAAAATTAAGGATACTATTATATATAATACAATATATGATTCAATTATGACTATATATTACCTATTTATTAACAAATTTGTGTTAATATTACGTTTTGGGAACTATCCTCTTTGTTTTTTATATATGGTTTTACTTTTTTTATTAATCCAATTACTTATATAATTATTTACATAATATAATAATGTAAAAATGATATAAATATAATATATATTCAGTTTATATTTATTAAACGAAATCTAAAAACGTCACAAATATTAAAACCAATACGCCATTCTTGGAGATGGTAGGAGATACGTACGCATGATTTCAATTTAATTTTAATTTCTGTATTGAAATAAAGAAATTAAATTACATATAAGTATATATATATGTAATATCATAACATTATAATTATAATATCATATATATCATAAAAATTCACTAAATAAATTTTAAATAGGTTCCATTTAATGTGCGAACAAATCATATAACGTTGTGGAGGATGTAGTCCACACCTCAAAAAATGAAGTTATTCTATCTACACAAAATGGAAAGCATGAAGTCATGTTTTATATAATAATTAAATAAGAATAAATACATCATAAATATAATTGATATAATATAAATTAAATATTTCCATCATGATTCACAGCAATGAGAGGTGGAAAAGGAATAATGAACAATATCATTTCCTGAGGCGGTAGTTCTCTGTACACAAGAACTGTGATTTTGTTACCCATTAGATGGAAGTGTGTGTAATTTTAGTTATAAAAATTATATTAAATACATATCAATACATTGGAGACAAATATTTTATTCAATATAAGTGTAATAATAATAATTTATGAGGTGGAGGATGAAGAAGAAACAAAGGAACTTGAGGAAGGCTGTTATATATTCTTTGGGTAACTCCATTTGGTTTGAAGTAAATAGCTTCATTGTTAGAATTTATTCCCAACTGAGATTTCTAGAATGAGTTTTTATATTTTAGGGTCTTATTGAAAATTATTTTTGGTGATAATAATGGATTTAGATTTTTGAATAAGTGAGAGGGGTGAGTGCCATTTTATAGTGGAGGAGGAGTGACATTCTTGTAATGTATTGAAAAAAGAATTCCACCCATTTTTCCCATGTCGTTTGGATCCAATAATGGTCTAAATTAGATAAAATGGATAAAAGAGTTGAAATAATAATATAAAGTTGATTGTGTACATGTTTTAAGTCATCTTGGGTCTTATGATTAATTTTTAGCCATTTGTTAAGATCAATTCTCACTTAATCATTATCAGTAATTTTAATCACATTCTATAAATAATATAGAAAAAACTAAGCTAACCTTATTATAAATTTTTATTTATTATTATTAAAAATATTTAATCCATTTTTCCAAATTAAAATCCCATAAATGGTAGAAATAAATTTAAAATTAATCTCATAGATAGGACGATAAAGAGGGTTTTTAACATAAAAAAAGTCAAAAGATTGTTATGTTTTTATATCCAATTTCTAGGTGAAAATGATGAATTTAAATAAATTATATTAATGAAAATATAAATTACCCAACTAAACATTAAATAAAATAAAAAATATATTTTATCAAGATAAATAATTTAGATGAAAAATTTGTTTTTGAATCAGATTTCAATGTATTCCACATTTAATCAAACAAATTCATAAAAAATTCAAAAAATAATCTAAGGTAAATTTTGGTATTTCAAATCACTAAAAAATTTATATTTGGTCAAATAGAATTTATAAAACTGTAAAAAATCGTATTTAAAATGGTTTCTCCTTAAAATGGATATAAAATTACCTTTTAGAAAAATTCATTTTTTAATTCATTAAATTGGATTTATCACTATATTATACATATTAAATAAATTGTATGAGTATAAAAATTATTTATATAATATATAATATATAAATTTCATTTATATCTATAATCAAAATTGGTTTGTTTAATTTATTAATAAAAAATTGTGTTTGTACCTAGAAAAATAATTTTCTTTGAAAAAATATTTCTTGACTTTCTAATTTTTCATACATTCACTTAAAATATTTGATAACCAAAGGTTTAATTTCATATAAATATGTAAATTATATTCTCCCAATTTATTTAATCTCATTGAATACTTCTTTTCCTTCAGGTAGGTCGAATCATTAATAATCATGTTAATGTTATATTTTAGTTTGGTAAAAACTGGTCTTATGTGTAATACATGTTATGGAAGTGAAATAGTATTTTGTGTAATACAAGAAAAATATAATGTTGTGATTTCCACAAGATGAACTATCTTTTTTGGGTGGAAAAAATTATTAACATGGTGTTTCATTTAATGAAATACAAACATAATAATTTAAACAAAACAACTATATTTAGTGTTTTTTGAAATGGAAAATACCAAATGATTAAATTAATTCAAAAATAATAGTTTAAAAAATCTCAGGGTGTTACTCATGAGATAAAAGAACATATGTTTTTGATCATATATAGTTTGGTGATAATATAATTTTAGTAGTTACTAAAAATAAAATGATGGAATTATACTCTCTAGTGTGAGGTAGGTGAGCATGTTTTCCTAAGAGTATTTCCTTAATTTCATCACTATAATATTATGAGGCTAGGTAAGTATGTACCTATTTTTTTTGTATCCCTTCAAGGATTTAAATTTTTTTAGTATAATTTCATATCAATTAACACTCAATTAGAATCTCAATGTCATGGAAAAATCATTCTATGTTTTTAAATTTGAGAGGTATAACCTCAATCATTTTCAAGTGATTAGTCTCAATAAAATTTGATATTTAGTCATATAAATCATTCAATAAATGGAAATATTTTATAGTTGGGTAGTGTGATGAGTTCATACATGTTAATAACACCCATTTGTAATATTTCCTAGGATAAAGACATATAAGAGGAGAATTAGTTTTTAGAGAAAGATATGGGGACAAGTGGATAATGTTATTCATTGTTGATGCTTCTTCTTGTGTCTTGGGGATGAGTTTTTTAATGGAGGGAAGTTTAAATGCCCAATGTTTATTAATTTATAGATTCATTTTTTTAAAATGTGTGTTTTAATTTTTTTTGGGATATTTCAAGTGTTGATAGGGGCTGCTGGGTCAAAATTTTAAATTGGCATATATTGGGGATAAAAATATATAACACATGGTTAGATATAGAGTGTGTTCCGTATTTCACCATAGAGGTCTTCATGAAGGGATATGTTTTATTTTGTATTTCTTGGGAGTCTCAACATGAATCCCAAATTCAAATTTCATTATTACATGATAGGAATGATGACATTGCAGCTTGATATTGAAAGTTATGGTTAGGGTTTTTGGGTATAACCTAGATATTTTCATTAAAACATGACATATTATACCACAATTCAATATGACCATACATATGTTGACTACCCCATGACTCATTTATTAATTCTACTACATTAACTAAGTGGTTATTTTTAAAAAATATTTTAAATTAATTAAATGTTTAAACCATAGTAAATGGGAATATCATTTATTTCCCACTATTGATTGCACCCCTTATCTCTCCTCTAGGGTTCTATATATCTTCTAATTTTATTTTAACTACATTTTTCTTATATTAAAGATAAATTTATCATGTTGGATATCTATATGTAAGGATATTGATCCTTTAGTATCTATTCATTGGTTCGTATACATTCCATCATTCTACCTTGGTAATTCCCTAATTAATGGGTTTTAAAATATTTTGGGGAAACCATTGATTAAATCTAATATCTCTATCTATTCTCAATTAGATGGATAATATAATATAAAGGTTCTGTTTTCCTTAAGTGTTCATAAAATGTTTTGATTTTCTCTACACATTATTTTATATTAAATCTTACCAACTATGATTGGATGACCATAAATTAAAGAAAATGGGTTTAATCCATGTTTTTTCAATGGTTTTGATTTGTTATGTCCATGAATGCGTTTCAATGTGATGTAAAAATATTTCATGGATACCAATGACTATATGGATATTTTAATTGGTAGGAAATTATGTTATTTCTGACCACTTAGTTTATCTCTTTGGTAAACTATTTTATAAAGGACCTTGTTTAGGTGACCATTTCATCAATTATAATAGAGGGGACGATGATTATGAATGGAAAGATTGAGAGTTCAACCATATCAAACTATTTATTTCTCTTATATCCTAGTGGATTTCATGATTGATAATGGGATGTTTCTTCATCCTATCATAATTATTTGTATATCCATGTAGGTTATTTAATGATTTAGAAAATGGATATAGGTTAGGTGTTTAAGGAATGGTCTATTATTGTGTTTTAAAGTGAGTCAGATGTTATACTAATCTTGATGTGAATTATATATATTACATTATTTAATGAGTTTATTAATCAATTATATGATCCTCATTATGTAGTGGGGTTATATTTCTAGTTTTAATTAAAATATTATATGGTTGTGTAAAATTATATCTATCCACATAATTTTTCACGCGAGGGATGACATGACCATTCACTGATGTGTGGCCTATAACATAAGAAACATTCCCATTTCTCTTGATAATACACACAAAATGTGAGGATATTTCAATTTTATTTTTAAATATGGAATGAGATCTAATGTAATTTTACCATATGATATGGTGGGCTAAAAACGTTACACTTGTTATGTATATAGGAAAGATGATCAACCCATTATGTGATAATTTTATGATTGGGTGTGGGATGAAAATATATACACGGTTAATGATTATGTGAAATATGATTTCAATTATTATATTGAGGTCAAGATATTGGATTTTTTCCCTTCTCAAGATTATTCCTATAGACTAGGATTCTATGCCCACATAAAATGAACTATATGGGACATTATTCCAATTTTATTGTTTTTTCTAAATTATTTTATGCTCTGTTATGTATTATTTCCATTGATATATTATAAAACTAGTATGAATTAATATTTGATATGTACTGCTCATATTCCTGAATTTTATGTTGGGATAGTATGATATTCACAATGTTTATGTCATGCGATGGGACGTCTAGTTTCTATTATTTGTGACTTGTATACACACCCCCAAGTAGACGATGAAGTATGTAGGGTCACGATCGAGTGTCACATGTAGCACCCATGGTTGTGACATTTATTATTGCTTGTATTTTTTATTCTTATTTAAATTATTAAAATATAACATCATTCATACATTTGTATTACTGGATTATTTTAGGGACATTGTGAGACGTTTCTGATTAAGTGGTACAGACCCTATCCAGGCCCCCCAATACTTAATCAGATTTTATGATTCAACCACCATGTTTAGAAAATGGGCATTCAACTCGTGGTGGTTGAACGGGGGGTACTGGGATGGTTAATGTTGGTAATATTGTGTGAGGTATTTAGAAATTTTTTTATAAAACCTATAATATTATAATTATTTTTGTTCTATGTTTTATCTCATAAACGTTTGAGAAATATTTTATATTTATTTATGATCCATGTGGCATTATAGTAGATTATTTTGATATATAATGTTTGTTGTTATTGATTATCAATTTCTATTTGTTGTTGTTCCCATATTTTTACGTGATTATTTTGATGTTTTTTAATTTCAATACTCATGATATTATTAATAATTATCTATAACAAGAAACATAGTCTCCCCATGATCACCTATAGACCCCCACTTCCATTTGGTAACCTATAGCATATGAGGATCTGTTCTTGCAGGGAGTATTCCCCCTATTCAATCAATATAGAGGTGAACCCGAATGAAGATATAACACATGGAATTCAATTAATTTCAGTAATTTTAATTTTATTTCATTCATCGGTACATAATTAATTATTTTTCATAATTACCCCATAGAAATTATTAAACAATTTAAAATGATTTAAAACCAAAATATATCTTTTATAGAAAATGCTTAAGACATTTTATGATGAAAATATTTTCACTCCTCATTCACTAGTTTAATCTCTTCCCCGATATGCATTTAACAATTGTTTTGTATTTACATTATAAAAAATCCCACCCTATTTTGTGTATTTTATAACATCTAAATTTTATTATCATATTTATTTCTCACTTTATGGATCAAGGTGCCAAAATTACTTATTTACAAACTCTTATAGAAAGAAAAGTTCAATAAATTAGTCTCTTTTTACAACACACGATCATTTTTTTGAGAATATCTTAAAAAAATTATTTACAACATCATTTACATTATAATTTCATCCTTTACCTATTTATTGAAAATGTAATAACCTTCTTCTGATTTATTATTAAATGTTTTCATCCATGATCAAAAGCATTTTTTATGTCAAAACATGGATGTCTAGGGTAAATAGTATTTATAAAATGTTTCAAACTTTATTAGAGTGCACCTATATTATAGATATGAAAATATAACCATACATCAAAGGAATACCCTAATAACTTACCATAACCAAGATTATTAATCCTTATACCAAAAAACATAGAACTAAAAAAATTATTCTTTATTTGATAATCTTACACTATAATTTACAGATAAATTCCAATTTTGTTACCATGCAATTTTAAATGTCTAATGAGGAAATAAAACATAAAATACTTTTTCTTCATACATAAATGTCAGAAAAAATTATAATTTTTAAAGACTATTAACCAAGTGTTTGGAATTATTTTCTATAAATTATAGGGATTAATTATATCTAAAGAAAATATAATACGGAGTTTACTTCACTCATTGAAAAATTAAATATAAAAACTTTCAATTTTATTCTTTTTAGGAGTACATACCCAGTGTTCTACTTTACTATACTAAATTCATCTATTTTCACGACACATAAACTAACTTGTTATCGCAAAATTTCCACAGACCGCTAAAAAGAAAGTGAAAACAGTAAAGTGACATAAAACTTTGGACAAACTATGTTTATTTTACTTGTAGTGAGATGCAATAAAAAAATTATTTTTATGGATTTGAAATCTTTTTAAAATAATATACAATTATTATAGAAACAATTTTATTTTTACAGATATTAGACATGTAATATGAATTTATTTTGATTCATTTATTTGATAGGCAATATAATTTGTTTAGAAGCATATCCTTCAAAAGAGAAAGAATCTCTAGAGAGAATGCAACAATCGATACATAACCTTAGTTGTGGTAAAATATTTAATATATTTTGAAAATATTTTTTATTCTATAAGATCATCATACAATGATATCTCCATACATTTCATAAACATATCAAGAATTTTTAGACAATATCTACCTTTTTTTTGAACCACTACTGTAATTTATTAAATATGATCAACATTATTGTATACACATGCATTAATTTCTAATGTTTCATAAAATGTACAGTAATTCCACTTTATAGATTCATTTACCTATTCTATTTGTTTTCTTTAAAATTTATAACTCTGTTCAGTTCCATTATTAATTAAATGTTCAACAATTCAATTTGATTTAATAACAACAAAATAGGAATAAACAGATGATTTGAGAAGGTTCAGTCTCATTATATGTTACAAATATTATAAAATCATTGAATTTTTTTATACTCATCTATCATTTTTTATTCATATTTTTTATTTTATATTTATTAAAAGAAAACAATTATATAGAAAACTGATATATATTTATATATAAATATAAAAAAATTCATATACGCACATACATGTATAGAAAAATACATTTATCTATATATGCACACATAAATTTAAAAATATATATATAGACATCCATGAAAACAAATAGACCCATGAATAAATAAACATATACTAAAAATTGTATATATAAATATATAAAAAATAAAACATATATTAAAATATATTAATATAGATATTAAATATAAACATATATATATATATATATATTAAAATGAAATTATTTAATTATATATATAATCATTATTAAAAATAAATATATATTATATATATTATATATATTATATATACATATATAAATATTTGAATATATGTATTATCAATAAGTACAACTTTATACTTCATAAATTTAGTTATATCATAATCAAATTATAAAACCATCTATATAAATAAAACATGAATGGTAATTTTATATTAAAAAAGTCTATACAAACATTATGAACTAATAATGTCATGTGTCATAAAGAGTTGTGAATTTCAAAGGGAATTTGAAATTTTTATCTACCAAGGGGATCGTTTTTAAAAGAGTGACTCTGGCCAGAGTTTTGAGAATATTGATATCTCATAGAAGAGTTTTTTTTAATATTGAATAGGGCCTGGTTGGTGATATTGTTCATGGGTGATTGTCGGAGAAGTGACTGGGTAACCCTACTATAGAACATTAGTGCTACGTAGGGAATCATAGTGAAACAATATGGGTTACGACATAGTTTTCTATTATATGGGAAGGACATATTGTTTCCTATAAGGTTTTTTTGAATTCCATGTAAGATATAAACCATACCACAACCATGGTGTTTTGGCATGGAGGTTGATTAGGTTGAAATGAGTGGCTAGTCCTCTATAGGTACGTGCACTATATCCTAGATACATATGACATGGAAATACCCAGGGATCTCTTCTACCTAAACCCCATTGTTTAAGAGTGTCCTAGATGTTGTGTCTTTATTTATAAATATTGTAAGGATATCCAGTTTATGTTCAATCACCCCTTCAATTTAAGGTGTTGGGGTAATGTGAGGAGGTACAATTTGTTGAATCCCCTCCCTCTTATCCCTTATTTTATAATATATTAATAAGGGAATGTTTTTGGGTGTTATATAAAGGTGATTTTAGGCCTGATTCTCTTACTTTGTATTACGTTCTTTTTTTTGCTTTGTATCCCCTCTATTTTTGTTCAGTTTAAGTTAACATTTATTAATAGTTACCACTAAATCATGTGGAAATGCATTAGGTAATTATGGGTCTTTCATGTGTAGACCATAGAGGATTTACCAAAATATGAAATCAAGTAACATTTTTTCATCCAACTTATGATATATATCTTCATGGGTTTCATTATTATTTTTTGGTATTTTGGGTAAAAATTTTCATTGGTTTGGTTAATTATTTTTTATATTTTTTGTTTCTTAGGTCTTTGTTAGTGATTAGTGTGGAGGACATCCCATTAATGAAATATTTGACACTATAAGACAACCCTATGAGTTTGGAATCAGTTACGCTGAGTTAGGTTTTTTATTTTCAAAAATAAATTTATTAAATATATAGTGATTGTGGATGGGGCAGGTTCTCAAGGACCCAAACAAGATTGATAAGAGTGTTGAATAAATTTATTTGTCATCCACTATAGATACGTCCCTGAATTTATATATGTATTATGTTATATTTGTAATTTTAAATTCATGTTACTTTTTTTATTGCCTGCATGATGTATAGATTTCATATGTGTTATTTCACGCATAAATTGGGATAATATTATATTAAAAAAATACTCATCATTAACCACATATCTTTATGAATGGTTTAATGGTGGTTCTCAGGTCAACTGAGCCCCAGTGGTCTTCTTTGTGGAATTTTTGGAGGTGTGAATTGAATTTAAAAATGGGAAATATTTTTCCATTTAATATATATATATATATTAAAAATTGGATGGGATAAATATAATTTTAAGGTAAAAATTAATTAATTTAAAATTTGTTTTAAAATGATATTTAAAAATGTAAACGAGGTTCTATAAGGAATAGATTAATGTGATTTTCCCAAAGTACTGGTGTTAGTAAAATTATACATCTCTCCATTTCAAAGTGACAACAAATTTTTTTTATGTGATTATGAAGGAAAATATAGAAGTGATTAGATGATTTGGATTTGGTCAGTTTTACCCTGTGAGGGTGATTCCCTATTTTCCAAATATTGTTTTCATACAATGTTTCTAGTTGGAATTTCGTTGTATGTACTTATCATATGATGATGTATATTGTGTTTGTATACCTATGATGAATCCTATTTTTCTATCAAATTGAATGATTTATCCAGATGGATGACGTGTAACAATTATTTGGTTGGGAATGGTATTTAGAAGAGTTTGAGGTGTGAGGCTGGGTCTTGAGTTCCTAGTTCCCTATGTTGAGTTTGAGAGTTGTGAGATAGGATATGTAACATTTTTTATGTTCTTCATGGAGAATTTGTGATGGGTGCTAAATGGTGATTTTGAACAGGATTTCATGGAATGGACTCTATATGTGTGAGATTGAATTGGATGGATATCTATGAAAGCGATGGATATAAACTTTACATGATAACGATATGTACACTAAGTTATTGAATCATGATTTTGGATGTTTCCTTTCCATGAATGAGATGGACTAGTCAGCCATGCTTTTATTGAGAATATGAGGGCTAATAGATGGATTTTGGGTGAATAATGAATAAGATGAATAGATTATGATGCAATAACAGATTGTGGGAACACCATGATTGGGATTGGGTACGAGTTTTTACTTGTTAAGGGTTATGGATGGATTACCCTAAATTTAGTGAGAATGTAGTGGATAGTTGGAGATGCAACCACACATGAGTGATATGGGATGGTAATTGTCAAGTTATTATATTGAATTTATCATGGAAGGCAACCATATGTTTTCATGTTTTGGTATAGGATGTTGTTAGAAACCCTCCTCTATATATCTAAGTATGGGTTCAACTTTGGTATGTTCAACCGGATTCCTTCATTATGGAGCTAAAGTAGGTATATTTAGCTATCTATTGGCTGGGATAACACATTATTACATAACATTATGAGTATATATTCATTTTCTATTATGTTTCATGTTTCATGGGTTTCATGGACATGCCTACACAAATTTATTACTATTAAATGTGAATATACATGATCACAATAATACTAAATATTATTAAGGCATAAGATAATTCAACTAGATAATTACACTCACCCCCAACATGAAAACTATACATGGGTTTCACTGTAGATTGGTAAACCTTCCAGTTTTCTCTTATGAAAATGGTATCAATTGCATCTAGTCTTGTGGTGTAGGTTTGGTAGGTCCTGAAGGTTGGATATTTTGCATGGTGATTATGTCAGATGGGTTAGTGGACATTTTCTTTCTTTTTAGTTATTTTCAAATAATTATAGTCATATTTTTCATTTCGTATAAATGAATCATGTCCTTTCATATTTATATATTTTAACTTTGTTATGTTTTGATTTATAATATAGATAGCTTTACTAGTTATTATTTTTGGTAAGGGGGGAACATATGGATCTTAATTTTATTTATACATCTATCTTTTAGATTTTCAATATATGGACATAGCATGAAAAATTTCAAGAAATATTTGGGTATGTGTGTGGGGTGTATTTTAAAGGTGCAGTCTCCCACAACTATGTTAGTACCATGATGCTAGTTGACCACGAAAGTCATACAGGGTGGTGTTTCTTGAGATCATGTGACCCTCCAACCTAGACTGGGTGTTTTTTTTGAAAAGGAATCAAAGAAAAACACACTAACACTGATATATATATATATATATCAACATGTATATATATGTTTGTATTTCCTAAAATATACACACATATATAAATATATATTATAGACCAAATATATAAAACATGCATAAAAATTAAAATATAAAAATTATATGTATGTTTTATGTATTTATGTAAATATCTATATTGGTACGCATGTATATATTTATGGAAGTATCCATGTATGTACACGTGTGTGTGTGTGTGTGTGTGTGTGTGTGTATGTATGAATATATGTATGTATGTATGTATGTATGTATGTATGTATGTATGTATGTATGTATGTATGTATGTATGTATGTATGTTTGTATGTATGTATGTATGTATGTATGTATGTATGTATGTATGTATGTATGTATGTATGTATGTATGTATGTATGTATGTATGTATGTATGTATGTATGTATGTATGTTTGTTTGTTTGTTTGTTTGTATGTTTTTGTGTTTGTATGTGTGTATGAATGTGTGTATGTATGTATGTATGTATGCATGTTTGTGTGTTTGTATGTGTGTATGTGTGTGTGTGTGTGTGTGTGTGTGTGTATGTATGTATGTATGTATGTATGTATGTATGTATGTATGTATGTATGTATGTATGTATGTCTGTATGTATGTATGTATGTATGTATGTATGTATGTATGTATGTATGTATGTATGTATGCATGTAAAAAATTTTATACTTCTATATTATATCAGAAATAATTTTATGTGTTTAGGCTGAAACCAGAAAAAATAACCCAATCATCAATAGATAATTAAGCTACAAGAATAAATTGTTGGACCATTCTCAATGGCTTTTAGAATGTTTGATTTGTGCACACTCTATGTCTTCAATTCAATGATTTTTTACTTCTATGTTGGATTAGAATATATTAATTCTATGAATCATTGTGAAAACTTTTTAATGTCCTTCCTAAACGCTTCCAATATAATCTTCTTTCAATTGAATCCATGAATCAAAATGACATCCTTTTTATTAATGCATGCATCTTGTTATCGTTTATATTTACTTGTTCCACTCTTTCATAAACTTTTTCATAATCTTTCATTGAAGATTTTATCATATATCCATAAAACACGTATTCCTAGTTATTCATTAGCAAGTTCAATATAGTTTTTGACACAATTATATCTTTTAGTATAAATTGTTCTTCTAAAAACTAAATCCAAGATATGGACATGACTTGGCCAAAACCTCAATATTGACGTTTTATTCTTCCTCCTGTCCCATAGAAACATCTTGTGCATTAGTATATTTATTTAATGCATCCTTCAATTTTCCTTTACAGGGTGATTAATCATATGAATTTTATTCTTAATCATTACTCATCAATATGGAGACTAACACATGGGGTAGGATTAAATAGTCCACCGTATATATGGGTTTCATTCCTTTCTTAATCAGGTAACACCTGATAGTGAATCCACCCTTCTCGTTATTTTTCTCCTATGTAAAGAGTTTTCCAGCTTGATTATCTTATTCTCACTCAATGTAGTCTTGCTAACTTTCTTCTTCCCCTTAGAGAGCTTTATGGATATATGGATCTATGCATATGAGAATATAAATTATATATATAGAAGATATATATATGCACATATATATATATATACACATATATATATATATAAACTTATATATATGTATATGTATATTATTGGCTATATATATTATTTTAGTTATAGAATGAAATTTTCAGAAGAAAAAATAAAACTATAACGAAAATAATGATTTAGAAAATAAATTTATCAATAGAATTTTTAATTAGGTTCAAATGACATAGAATGAATTTAGAGTTTATTTGATATATAAAAATTATAATCCAAATGAATTAAATCCATTTGAATTAGTAATAAATATATTGTAAGTGGAATAGAATATTAAGGGTGGGTATATATAGTTTAATTTTGTGATCCTTTTTTAATGATATAGGAAAAATCCTTAGGAATGGATCCCTCTCACATCTTTAAAGAATATCCCTGAAAGGAGAGGATATCTATGTACTGAATAAGTGTTTAGAAAACCACATTTATTTCTAATTTTTAGAAGTGTTAAGAAAGGTAATTCTAATTATTGTTCATTCCATTATAGTGAATCTTTATTCATCATAAACTCTTATGTCACAATATGGAATTCAATTAATTGTAAACCATTTACAATAAAATCAATATTCAATTCAAAAATTCTAATCCTATTAAAAGTTATTAATTTTACACTCTTAGCTAAAAACCCAAGCAACAAATTAAATTTAGCTTTTAGATGACTACATGTCCCACTATGTAAAAAAACTACAAAATCAACAAATGAATTTTGAACAAATATTACCTAAAGAAAAGGAATTATATGAATGATTAATATGGAGATGTAGATTTTGAAAAAAAACATGAATCTATATTTTTTCCATGTTTATTTGAATCCTATTTCCATAGAACATTAAATCCTTTTCGGTAGAATGTGACTTCACCATTCTTTAGTGAAATCATACCCAATTCCCTAAATTCTATAGCAGCAAGTTAGGTTCGAAATTAAAGGAATAGGGGATATTATAAAATGTTGATAACCTACATTATCTATCTAATAAAATTACCTTTTATATACCAAAATAACTATAATATAAGGTTAAAAGTTGGCATGGGTTGATTGGCTTCCCTACCCAGCGATTATCTGTAAGAGGGAACCCTTAAGTGTATTTTTAATTTTAATTGTATAATGTTTTTATATTTCCCATCTTAAAAATTTTGTTTAGTTCTGAGTGGTAACCATATAGTTCTTTTTTTGTACTGAGTTTCCATCATGGAATATTACTTGAAACAATTCTGACCTCACAATATACAAGGAATACACTTATGAGGTAGACATTGTTATCTAAAAATTTTTGTAACAAACCAGACAAATTATTCATGTAAGGAACTTTACATAGAATACCACGGCTAGTGAATTATTTTAATACATTGACATGATCACTAGAAATAAAAACCAAAATGATTGATCTATTTAGTTACCTTGGAAAACTAGATAAAAATTTAATATTTAAATTACATAATTAACTGAAAACGACAATGTATCTCCTCTGCAAATACTAATATCCCTTGTATTATTCCTAAATGTAAGTCATAATATACCTCTTCACATCCTATGGAAAAATAAAACATAAGAAAGTGATGCAATCAGATGTTTAGTAAGGGTAAATAGTATAGAGTATCATATAATAAATAAGTGTACAAATTTAAGGCATGGTATAAAATTGAAATAGATTTATTTTAACTATAATCTTTTGAATATTATCATAGTAATAAATAAATTAATGAAAAATAACCATTCCCAAGGATATTATACTTTTTGAATAATCACATGTATAACCATTAAATAATCATATAACAGGGGAATTCATAATGGAAAACATCATAACCACACTATCAATGCCTCATTCCAAGAACATGCATATGAAAGTAAGATTTAAGTCAAAACCAAATCTAGTTTCTCTCATTATAACTACCGATGCATCATGGGGATTTCATTAAAACTAGCATATGAAATGTTAATACATTAACCATAAACTATTTATGGTATAAAATAGAACATCCACAATCAAACATATCATAAACCCTGAAATACAATATGGTAGATTATATCATTATAAATAAACCACTCTATATCATAGAATCTATCAAATGATATAGAAATAGATGAAAATAATCTATTAAAATCATTAAAAATATTTGATAGAAATATTTATTTTTTACATTAAAATCATTTAAAAGACATGAAATTCTAAAAGATTTTTTTAAAAACAATCATTGTAATATTATAAGGAAATATTCAAAACATTATCGTTTCATGATTGCATAAATTTCCAATCGTGTTGTATAAGTTAAAATAAAATTATTTCCTTAATTTTTAGAAAATCTTATAAAGTACATCATTTATAAAACAATAAAAATATTCCTTTGAAAACATTTTTAAAAAATTAAAACATGGGTAAAAATGAATTTAATCAATTGTTAATAATATTTTGAAATATATTTTTTAGAAACATGAACATTAATGATAAATGTGTCCCAGTATATACATACATATAAAAATTATTAGATAATAATGAGGTTGTAAAATTATCCCTTACCTTGTACTTTCTTTTAGTCGAGGGTGTGTTACCCTCATACTGTCTGATTTTCAAAAAATGACTCCTTAGGTTGGATTTATGCCCAAAATATGGCCTCAAGGATAAATTGAGAGATGTTGTGAGGAGTATTGTGTAGGGGATGACTTGATCCAATTGTATTTTAGAGGTATGAATGAAAGTGAATGAGAGTTTCCCTTTTATAAGAGAGGCTAGGGGAATTATAGGAAACTGTAAAACTATTAATTTATTATAAATTTATCATTGAATCCTAATACCTCCAAAGTGAGTTATTTCAATGATAAGATGATTTTGTTTTAAAATCCTCTTAAACAATTAATTTTAAACATGTTTTGATTTTTTTAAACCTTATCATTTTTATATATCATTAATACGTCTATTTAATTTCAATGGTAGTAATAATATTTTAAATGTTATAATGTTATAAATATTGACATATTTGTTGTAAATTTTGCATAAATATACACTTTCAGAAATCATAGACATTATAATTATAAATGTTCAGTTTTTTCATTATTTTTCAGATTTTTAAATAATTTAATAAAATGATATTTTTATAAAATATAAATATTATCAATTATAAAAATATTCATAACATTTAAATTATTTAAAATCCAAAATGAAAGAAAAATTCAAACCAAATAATTAAATATAATCCTCAAAAATTAATATTCACATAGAAAATTTTTGTAGCACCGTCATTAATTCGAATTATATTTTATTAAAAAGTTTTAAAACCATTTATTTGATATTTCTATTAACTAAATAATTCTTGCATCACTATTGTGTAATGGTTAATGGTAATTATTTAATATATAAAAATTATAAATAATTTACTATGACATATATAATTCAATAAAATTTTGATATACAATTTATAATTGATGTAATATCATGGTTATATCTATATTATAAATTATTATACTTATAAGAAATAAAAGAGTAACATTTTGTCACATTCATAGATTTTAATAATATTCATGCAATATTCATAGAAAATTTTCTACTAAATGATTCCACTTCAAACCAGAGATTATAAGGATATAATTTAGTCTTCCAATGAGATTTTTAAATGTGTTACTATAATTTTATGATATTATTTTTACCTTTAATTTGAAGATTTACCCTTCACTGTGATAACAAAAATTTACTATACTTACTATTTATAATGTAAAAAAATAAATGAATCCTATTTAAATAAATTAGTATCACTGACTCAAAATTTTTAATCCATTTTAAAAAATTTAAAACATATAAGTTTCAATAACTAAATTAAAATTAATCCTACTGATGGAAAGAAAAAATGGGTTATTTTAGAAGGAAAAACCATCAAAAGATTAACATGTTTTTATATCCAATTTT
Organism: Viscum album; assembly: GCA_963277665.1. NCBI lineage: Eukaryota > Viridiplantae > Streptophyta > Magnoliopsida > Santalales > Viscaceae > Viscum > Viscum album. The sequence continues at coordinate 1,374,707,130 of OY728129.1, read as the reverse complement.
AATGTTAAAATAATTTCAATGACCAAAAATATATTAAGTGGAAAAAATATAATCTAATTATAATTTAAAACAATTCCAATTTACAATTTAACAATAAAAATTTTTAATTGGAAAAATTTTCTTTTAATTAAAATTTATTATTTTCACTATTCATCAAAACATGTAACAAATTATTATAATAACAAAAAAATTAAACCAAACTAAATTTTGATATTATTATTTAAAAGAAGAGGTTTATTTTTTAATTGGATTTTAAATGGTTTGTATATTAAAGGGTTGTAAGATTGCATTTAGAAAAATATCATTTTAATGTGTAAGACTTTATTTTTTTCTTATGCGTACAAACTAATTTGGACGAACATAAAAACATTTTATTAAATATATAATAAATTAATTTCAAAACACAGTTAATGATATTCATAACCACTTTTGAAATAGATAGTTATATATATCTTGATGGACTCAAATGTGGTGTTGCATGCAACACAAACTATTGATTTTATTTAAAAATAATTATACCAAGGAATCATGAAATGTAACATTATAACCACTTTAAAATAATTTCATCAGCATAATTTATAAAATATCACTTCATAAAAATATTTTGGTGGTCTTTCAACATAAGTTCATCAGGTTCCCATGTCACCTATTCCATTTTATGGTTTCTCCAAATAACCATTTCCAGTCGTGTTTTCGAATTCCTCAACACCTATTCCCATCTATTAAGAATCTCGATAGGGTATTCATAGCATCAAAGATCATGTTCTAGTTCAATTTTTTCAATGTTGAGTATATGTGTTGGGTTTGTCATGTATTTCTTAAATAGTGACACATGGAAAACATCATGAAATTTGGAGTGACTTGGCGTCATTGCTAAATGGTAAGCCATAACTCTAATTCGTTGCAAAATATAAAAATGTTTAAGGTACCTGGGATGTAATTTAGCATTTTTATCAACTATAATACAACCCTTAAACGGATATTACTTCAATAAAACATTTTATATTACTTGAAACTCTAATTCCATCCTTTGATTGTCAACATAGATATTTTTCCAACATTGAAATTTCTCAATATGGGTTTGAATAATTATCATCTTTTCCATGGAATCCTCAATAAGTTTTATGGCTAAACTTTTTATTCAACTATCATAATCCCAAAAATTTGGTGCATTATATCTCTTTTAATATAGTACATCATACGGTGCCATTTCAAAACGTGAACGGAAGCTATTTCCACAGTAAAATTCTATCATAAGTAACTAATGATCCCAAATACACTGAAAGCCAAGTGAAAAGGATCTCAACATTTCATCTAAAGTTTGACTAGTCCAATCTAATTTTCCATCACTTTGACAATGGTTGGAAGTTCTCAAATTAATCTCAGTATCTAAGGCATACTGATGAATTTTACAGAATCATGATTATAAATGCGGATCATGGTCAGAAATAATCGATAGGGGTACACCATGAAATCTTAAAACATCATTAATGAATGCCCTAGATAACTTTTCAAGTGGTAAATATTTTCTTATAGAATGAAAATTTATAGATTTGGTAATATGATCAGTAGAAAACTACATGTCATTATTTCTTCTGGGAGTCATTGTTATCCCAACGATAAATTCAATCGTAACATCATCCCATTTCCATATAGGTATAGTAAGAGTATTCATGAATCCTCAATTATGTTGTATTCTATCCTTCATATGGTAATAGAACATACATTTTTACACATAACAAACAATCTCCCTAATCATGTTTTCCCATAAATAATGTTCTTTAAAATATCTATAGACCTTTGTTCCACCAAGGTGTATTGAGAAATTGGAGATATGAGGATCATCCAATAATTCCATTTTTTGCTCATTTATAAAGGGAACACCCATCCACATTCAAAATATAAAAACACAATCTTCATATATGAAGCCTATCAATATCCCATCATTTATAGTATTAATTTTATTTTGACAATCTTTATCAACGCACTAAATGTTTTTACCCTTTCTAGTAAAAATGGTTTGGAAACCATTAAAAATGTAGTGACATTTCACCATCCATGATTATTCCCATATCTATATTTATTAGATCTGTAGATATAGGATCCCTTTTAGAACTTGTTCTGTTTATAACTTCATGGTCCTTCTTACATAAATAATATTCCACCTTACTGTCCTTCATAGAAGGTAATCTGTTTTGAAATCATAATCCTTGTGTCTCAATCAATATTCTTTGTCTCATTTTGAGTTCTTTATGTGAGAAAATATATTCAAAACTCTTATGATATATATATGTATCTCACATCATTAAACATAGAGATTGTGTCTCTATATCATCAGAGAAAATATTACGGCTGCGCACTCAAGATCATGAGTTGGGTATTTTTGTTTATGAATTTTTAATTTTCTTAATGCATTATCTAAAAATATATCGTTCTTCATAAGAATAAAATAGAATAATTTCCATGATGAATCTGTATAAATCACAAACCCATCATTTTTAGATGTTAATATAATGATACAGTAATTTACCATTCCTATCATAAACTCATCAAAATATTCTTCACACATTTTTTTCCACAAGAATTTAACCCCATTACATGTGATCTTAGTGCATGGATAAGCCAATCGAGAAAAATTAAGAACAAAACACAAGTTGTAACTGACTAAATCAATAATATTACATAACTCGGTTATATTCATGGGTGATGGCCATTCTTGGAATCCATTTATATTTTCCCGATCAATAGAGATTTCAATCATCAAGGTAATGTGCCCACGAAGTGAAAATTCCTAAAGCTTGAATTGAGACATGTTAAACTTCCTATATATTTTATTTCGTCTAAGAGGCTTTATAACAATCTTCAGGTGGTTCTCATGGTCTTCATAGATTTTAGATTATCCCAATATATCATCAATAAAAACTATGACAAAATCATCAATGTATTTCTTGAACAATATTTTAAATATATCCATGAAAACATAGGGTACATTAGTTAGTCTGAAAGGCATTAATGTAAACTTGTAATTCCCATAACTGGTTTAGAATGTTTCCTTCAACATATCTTTATTATTTACACACAATTGATGATATCCACAATGAAGTTCAATCTATGAAATTTTTTCAGCTCAATTAATTTGATCCAAAAAAATTATTAACGCAAGGAAGTGGATACTTGTTCATCATTTTAAAAGAATTGATTTCTCTATAGACAATAAAGAGTCTCAATTATCAATATTTCTTTTTAACCAAATGAATTAGGCCTCATAATAGAGAAAATCGAGGGAAAATAAATCCCTTATTATTCAAGTACTCTATTTTTTCTTTTGTTTACAAATTCCACTATGGCTATTCTATAAGGCGTTTTTGATATTGGCCTTACATCAATGATAAAATCAGTAAAAGAACTCCACTACATACTCTAGAATATTTGTAGGTAAATTATTAAGAAATAAATAAATGTATTCTTATATCCATCGTCAATTTGATTATTTATTTATTCATCCGTGGAAGATGTTTTATCATCCTCCCCAATAATTTTATTCTAAAGAGCTGCTATAAGTGGAACTTGGATGGTAACCAGATGATGAAGTCTCTTCTCTAAAGAAATTTCATTCTATATATTCCTCACAAATCATAACTTAATTCATCTTAAAATAAATTCTCACAGTATATTTTGATATACAATCCATAACGAGAATTATATAAAATCCAAAAATATGTATGATGATAATGTTAGAATATAAAGTATTTTTATATTCCATAATGGAAACTTCTTAACACATCTTTGTTTTAATGAGGCTTCAATTAGGGATTTTTAACAATAACTCCCTTGAAAATTTTAATTGGAAATATCTGATTATTAGAGAAAAGTTTGAAGATATAAAATATTGTGAGGATCTAGAATCAAATAATGATTTGGAAAAATTTGAGGATCTGATTATAGTACCTTCCACCCTGTCATTAGGAGGTTAAATCCTTATATTTTGTTATCACATAATCTTAAACTTTTTCCCTTAGATTATTCAGGGGAAAATTTATTTGATTCATTGGATAATGAATTTGATATGGTCCCATTTATTTAAAATTGGGACATTGAAAAGTGATAAATTTTTCTTCCCCTATAAATCATGATCTTAGTGGCCATTTTATCCACACTAATAACAAACTAATATTTTATTTAATAACGTACTAGGGTGTTTCTTCCCAAAATTATTATAGGGTGGAATCTTTGGTTTTACCTTATTCCCTTATTTATTTTTCAAGAGTATTCGACATCTCTCTTCTTCCCCTTTTTCCTTTAATGTCATAAAACTGAGTGAATTCCTTTTCTATCTTGATAGCGCATGAGACTATATCTCCATATGATGAGAATGATTTTGAGACCAGTGAAGGTTGGAGAAATGATTTTTAACCATCAATTAATATATCAATCTCACTTCCGGGGTTTCTTATATAGTCTATAGTATGTATAGTTAACCTTGTGAAGTTAGCTTCATAATGTTTTACATTACCATCCCACTTCTTCCTTAAACTCAAAAATTTCCTCTCAATATCCACTCAAAAATTATGGGGAATGTATTTTTATAAGAAGAGTTAAAAAAATTCCTAACTTCTATATTTTATAACTCTTCATAATCCTTCATGTTTTGAATTAATGACCATTATTGATCTGTGTTTCCTAAAAGAAGATAGAATTTCATAAGCTTTTCCCCTTTCGTTACTTCCTAAAGAATGAAATATTTTCTCTAACTAACATATCCATTTCTCAACATAAAGTGGATTTTTACCCATTGAATATTTTAGGTTGTTGTGTTATAACATAATCTAGCATTTATCCTCCACGTTGTGGATTAGTATACTCTATAAGAGTAAGGTTATTATTCATAAATAGATTCAGTTTTCTTAGTATAGTAATAAGTTGGTTAGCACCAGCTGCAGCTAATGATTTAATATCATTTTCTTTTATAGGAGGGAAATCCCTTCATGGGTTTTGTACATTGATATGATTTCCATTGCTTCCACTAGATTCCATTTCTAAACAATGAAATTGACTAGATTATGTTATAAATCATAATGGGAAGTTTCAAAATACGTAAAAAAAATTTGAAAAATTTATAAACATATACTATCATAGTCATAAGCATGGATTCTTTTGGGGGACACTTTCTTTTTAATCGTTCATAAGGGTTTGAAAATAAAATATTAATTATCCTATGAATATCCCTTGGTAGTGCCAAAGAAAGTGAGAATTAAGGTCTGTTGTCTTGTACCAGGTTAACCAGAGTCAGGATTGGAACACCTTATCAGAGTAGTTACTCCTAGGTACATCTGTTCCAAAACCTCTCCCAATTTTAATATCTATAAGGGGATATATTTATTTTGGAATACCCACAAAATCTTTATATGACCAAAATTTTAGCATTTTCTTCTATGGTTATCCTCAAAGTCTATCTTAGGGTAATGTTCCCAAATCAATGTTTTTTTAAATATTGTTTTCAAGGATTGTAATAAATATCTTCCAACACCAACCGTTAGGCCTTGACCTAATAATTTCGAATCATGTTCATTATTTTTATACATTGGAATGATCACAAGAAATAAAATCCCAAAGGACCAATCAGTGTAATATCCTTAGAAAAAATAGATACAAGAATAAACATTACATTACATAATGAAATGGAAAACAAATATTTATCACCTTCAAAAATAATCATATTTCACATACTATCCCTACTGATCAGTCATAATATTACTTTTCACATCCTAGGGAAGAATGAAAAATAATAAATGGGTGAGTATATATGCTCAGTAAGGTTAAACAATATATCTTAATTTATCATAATTGAGCACAAACTTTTAAGTCAAGGTATAAAATTAAAAAAGAATCCTTTTAATCATAATACATAGAATATTATGGAAATAAAAAATCAAATAAATCAATTTAAACATTCACATATAAATTCTACTAGTCAAATAATCACAAGTGTAATCATTAACTAATCTCATAATGAGGGAATGAAAAATGTCGGCTATCATAACTGCACTATCAAGGAATCATTCCAAGACCATACATATTTTGGTAAGATGTTATTAAAACCCAAATTACTTTTCCTTATTAGAACTACTAATTCATCATGGGGATTTCATTAACTGATCCCCAACCATTAGTTCTTTCATTAAAAAGTAACTAACCCTTTAATTACTAAGTAAACTATATTCCCCATTTGAAAAGATTGAAACATAACCAACATAAAAATTCTTCTTAAAACTAGCATATGAAATGTTAATGCATTAACAATAAAAAATGTATATTATAAAAATTGAATATTCCCTGTAGAAAATATCATAATCCATTCAATAATATAATTATATTATATCATAATAAATCAACCTAAATTATTCAAAAAATCTATTAAAGTATGTTGATATAAATGATAATACTCAATGAAAAAAATTAAAAATGTTTGATAAAAATATCCATTTTTACATTGAAATCATTTAAACATCAGAAAATTATAAAAGAAAACATTTAGTTTTAAAATGGACTTGTGAACTTATAAGGGAAGCTTCAAAATTATAATGCATCATGATGGAAAAAATATCCGCTCAAGAAATTATTGTTAAAAGAACTTCGTTTCATAATTTATCCAAAATCTCATAATGTACCTCATTTGGAGAATGATAGAAAGATTCATTTCAAAGCATTTCATAAAAATTAAAACATGGGTAAATTATGCGATTTCAAAATTAACACTATCCTTGTACTTTCCATTGGTCAAGAGTGTGTTAAACTCCTCTTCTTCGAGTGTTTCCTTTTGATTTTCACAAAAAGCATATTTAGGATGGGTTTTTGATCAAAGTATAACATCAAAGATGAATTGAGGAAAGTTGGGAGGAGAGTTGGAAAGGTTTGGCTGAGACAAAGGGCTTTAGAGGTGTGAATAAAATAGAAGGAGAGGTGCCCATATATACGGGACTAGAGAGGCACTTTATGAATCTATAAAAATATTAATCTATTATAAATTTTTCTTCAGTACCATAGAGCACCAAATTGTGTTATTTCTAACATAAGATGAGTTTGGGTATAAATAATCACAAAAAATTAATGTTATAATTTTTTTTATTTTCTTTTAAACCTTATCATTTTTTTATCCTTAATTAATCTATTTAATTTTATCTTTATCCATAATATTATAAATATTAAACGAGTATAAAAATTTACTAATGTGGTTTTAATTGTCCATAAATTTAAATTTTATTCCATTTTTGACCATATAACTATCACTTTGTAGTTTATAATAAATTTTATGCCTTTTAAATAATTTAATAAAATATTATTTTCACAAAATATCAATATAATCTATTTTGACACTATTTAAAAAGTTTAATTTAATTAAAATTAAAAAATAAAAAGAACTTATAAAATAAATATTGAATATAATCATAACAGGCCATAATCACCTATAAAATTTGTGGACCATCTTAATTAATTCATATTTTATTTCTTTTAAAAATTTTATAACCATTTATTTGAAAAAAAAATTAACAAAAATAATTCATGGATCACTATTGTGACGTAATTAATTTTAGTTATTTAATATCTAAAAATTATAAATAAATTACTACAATATAAATAGTTTTCTAATATTCCCATATAAAATTTATAATCGACGTTATATCCTGGTTATTTCTATATTAAAATTAGTATACTTATAAGAAATGAAAGTGTGTCATTTTTTCACATTCATTGATTTTCATAATATTCATGTCATATACATGGAAAAGTGTCCATTAAATGATACCATTTAGAACCACATATTATAATGTACCAATTAAGTAATCCAATAAAATTTTTATAGGTGTTGGGGTAATTGTATAATATTAGTTTTACCTTTAATTACATGATTTACCTTTAACTACAGTAATAAAAAATTACTATACCTACTATTCATAATGTCAAAAAATAAATTAAACCTATAAACATAATAATGACACATGCATTAAAAATATAGAATCTATTTATAAAAATTCAAAACACAGAAGTTGAGGTAATTAAATTGAAATTAATCATGTTGATGGAATGAGAAAACAAGTTTTTAAATAAGTAAAAACTATCAAAATATTGACATGTTTTTATATCCAATTTTAATTTGAAACTAATTTGAATAAAGTAAATTATATGAAAGGAGAAATATATAATCTAATTATACTTTAATATAATTCAAATGGGTAATTTTACACTATAAAATATTTTGATGATAAAGTTGTTTTCAATTAAAATTTATTATTTTTCACTACTCACCAAAACATGATACTTATCAGAAAAATAAAAATAATTGACCAATGTAAATTTTGATATTACTCATTAAAATAATAGGTTTAGTTTTTGAAATTTAATATATAAAAGTTTCAAATATTGGATTTATAATGGGTTATCCTTTAAAAGGAAGTAAAATTGCTCTTAATAAAATATCATTTTAATGTGTAAGATTGGTTTAATTTGTAAAGACCCGTAAAATTCAAGGGAATTTTTTTTCTTAATTTTCTTTGGAATTTTACAAGAGCGCAGTTTCAGACGGCACCTGATTCTGAGGCCCGGTGTGCCCGGAATCAATTTCCGAAGCTTGGCTCGGGTACGTTCAGTGAACGAACGAGCGGGAATTTCTAACTTTTGATCCGGTGCATGGAATTGAAATCCGAGGACACTGATGAACTCGCAGCGCCGATATTCGCTTAAGAAGACCTTTTCCGAAGTTGCGTTTGCCTAGGAGGAGATGTTTAATTTTCTGGATGAAATGAAGAGTAAAATAAATTTGTGATACAATATTTATTTTATATCTTTAAAGTGGTTATAATCTTTTGTTGGAAGTTGGGTGGTTCAACCACCTAAGAGAGGATTAAGGTGAGGAGGGGCCCACCAGAGCCCCACCTTTTCAAATTCCCTAACTCCTCTCTCTCCCTCTTAAAATCTTGACAACTTAAAACTTATTAATTACACAACTCATGTATAATTAATAAGTGAGTTTAATTTGAGTTTTGAAATTCAAACTCTTGAATTTCAAAGGTTGGGTTGTGTTAATAAATTAAGTGTGAGCTTAATTTATTTTTGGGTTAGTTTCTTTGTTACTTGAGAGGTTTGGGAGAATCGTTGAGAGACTTGAAGATCTTCTTCGTCTTCGACGATGAACGTGAAGAACGGTTCTTCTCCGACAAAGAACATCGACCCCACAACCTTCAAGACTCGGCGTCCCGGATTCTTCCGTCTTCATCTTCCTCCTCGACAAGGGAGAAGTTGCCGACCGTGGTGATCATCGCCAACGACAACGTACCTCCCTTCTTCGTCATAGCGACAAGTGAAGATACGTCGTTTCCTCCTCGGACGCACCCCGACGTCCACAGAATCTACGCCCAACGCCGTGACGCCTTTCTCCGCGATAACCGACGTGCGACGTCAATTTTCAAGGTAGGGGTTGTTGTTTTTTTATTTATTTATTTATCCTTGTTCGTGGTTCTAGCATGACTAACATGAGGATTATAAATTTGTGTTATTGTTTAACGTGAGGGAGTCGGACTGCATGAACACGGCCGAACCCCCTCCTTCGTTCTTGATGTTTTATTTTTGCGGATGAGACAAGGTGGCGTGGTGCCGTCGCACCACGCGGTTATTCGCTCGATTTTATTGCGCGGTGCCGTCGCGCCGCGCCGTGGAAAAAATCATCAAGAACGCGACGCCGTCACGGCGCGTCAAGGGTAATCGAAGGCGCGACGGAGGGTCACGGTGCCGTCGCACCGCGCCGGACGACGAGCACCGCGGCCGGTTCCGGGCCGCGGCGAGACGGGAAGACCGACGGCAGCCGGGCCGCGGCCCTACGGCCGCGGCGGAGCAGCCAGGGGCGGCCGGCCTCACCGGCTGCCGGAGTTCAGATGAGCCACGGCTATAGCCGCGGCGGAGAGGGGGAAGGCGGGACCCGCGGGTCCCGTGTGTTTATTAAAAACGGCCGGCAAAAGCCAGCCGAGATCCGATAAAAGGGGGGGGGGGGTTTCACCCCCCACGTGCGGTGCATGCGCGGCACCCTGGCCGCGCCGCCGCTGGCCGGGCCGGGTCGGTCCGACCCGGTTCGGGTCGACCCGGGGGGGGGGGGGGGTCGGGCCGGGCCGGGTCGACCCGGACCCGGACCCCCCGTTTTCGAGACTGTTTCGGTCTTTTGGCCATAACTTGAGCCACGGACCTCCGATCGAAGAATCGTCTACGGCAACGCGATCCTTGGATCGAGACGGTCGTTTCGGTATATCGCACTCAAGGTTTCGGAACACTTTGAGTTCGGCCGGGTTGGTTCGTTCACGAAACCAACCGGGCCTTCGGAGCGGAAACGCTCATATCTTGAGCTACGGACGTACGATTGACGTGTCGTCAGCTTTATTGTGTTCCTCTTAGTGAGACGGTTCTTTTGGCATAATCCGCCCAAGGTTTGGACGCAGGTGGAGTATGGTCGGGTTAGTTTTGACTTAAAAACCAACCGGGCCCCGGGGACGAAAATGCCAATAACTCTCAGACCGGGCGTCCGATCGACGCGCCGTCTGTTGCATTGAGTTCCTGTTGACGATACGGAACTTTTGGATACATCAACTCTGGACTTTGTGACAGTTGATGTATCAGCCTCTCGGCTCGTGGAGCGGACCCTCCGAACGAGCTTGCTGTGTGCGGGAACCCTAGTGCTGGCTGCGACTGTGACTGTGACTACTGCTACTGCTACTACTGCTACTGTGACTGCGACGACGACAGTACAGTGATCCTGTGTGGATTCGACGACGACGAATTCAGCACTCAGCGATCCTACGTGGATCAGTGCTACAGGTCCTGTGTGGGCCCGATCCTGTGTGGGTCCGATCCTGTGTGGGTCTTTGCGCTCAGCGGTCCTGTGTGAACCAGCGCCTACAGGTCCTACGTGGGCCCGATCCTGTGTGGGTCTTTTGCGGGGGTTAGTTACCTATCGATCCTTCGTGGGTCCGACGACTTAGATGGATCAGAGATCATCTTTATCGTCTTTCGAAGATGTATACCTGTGTGAGATGAATCCTGTTGCTTTCCTGTGTGGATTGTGTTGTGCTATCCTGTGTGGATTACGTTTTTCTTTCCTGTGTGGAATACGTTTACTTTCCTATGTGGACTGAGTTTTACTTGGGCTCGGAGGTTGGAGCGTATTTGAAATTGATGACTTAGGTATATGTATGGGCCTATACCTAAGCAGTGTCGGTTGTTACTTCGTGATTGTACCTTTCTTCGTGGTTTATCCTTTGTGGATTTGAGAGACCTTCAAGGGTCTCAGGGTCCCTACTGAGTAGCTTATACTCACCCCTGCACGGGCTTTGCCCGCACTACGTTGTGTTGGTTGCAGACGACGGACAACGTTGATCTTAGCTGAGGCTTGCAGAGCAGGACGGTACCTGGAGGTGGACCACTGGGCGGGACGTGCTCGGAGCGGACGACGGGACCCATGGAGCAGTGGAGCTATCTGTACCCACCCTTCAGGTGGGATTACCAGTGGACAGCTCGGTGTAGCGGCTTTTACTTTTCAGTTGCTGTTTTCCCTTTTTGAGTTGTACTTTACCTTCAGTTTGGGTTTGTATACTGGCCCATTTACTTTTCCGCACTTTTAGTTGTACTCTGCTTTTGCTTAGTGTTTACTTTCCGCTTGCTTACTCTGTGGTGTTTGTTTACTTTACAAAGGCAATGCCTTCCCTTTTTATCGGGATTTACGCCTTGGTGCTAGTCGCCAGCCCCTGGCCTATGGAAGGCGGGCTTGGGGTAGTCACGGCACGGACCCCGAGGGCGGGTCATGACATAATTATTATCTTATTCCTATAAAATAATTTTGATAGATGTGAAAAAATTATTAATTATATAATATATAAATTTCAAAACTTTGTTAATAATATTTATGTCACTTTTAAAATCAATAGTTTGAGTGATAATGGTGTGCTTGAACTTCGCGTTGTATGCAGTACAAGCTATTGATTATATTTAAAAAAAATGTACAATAGAATCATGCGATGTTATAATTCAGTACCTAATAAGGATACACTACGTATGTAGTAGTTTATACTTCTTGTTTTTAGAAACACCATCACAATTCTTTTCTTCGACCACACCTCTAAAACATCAAATTATAAATTCAAGAAAAATTTAATGTCTCTTATTACATATAATAATTCATAAATTTAAATTTTACACATATATAAATCAATTGGATTTGAACATTCCTTGATTCCACCAACACCTAACAATGTTGGTAATTATGAACTATCATTTATTCCTTTTCTATTCTTCAAGAAGCTTTATTATGTATCTTTAATTGATTGTGAAAATATCTATAAGTTGATGAGTGGTCCACATTTTTTGGTATACAACATATTATAGCTGAACCATCACCAGATTTGTACCCCAAAAACTATCCATTATACAATATTCCTATACTTTAATCAATCATTCATGGTTTACACAACATAAGTAATGTTTACTGATTAATTTTCATTCAATATATTTCATCAGGTGTGAAATGAACTCCTTAATTATATTTTGCTTAGATTTCCCATAAAATATGACAACTCACGCACAATGTCATTTATTATTTAAATCTATCTGTTATGGTGACTTCTTGATTTTTTAAACATTCATTTTAAAAATAATCATTAATGTCAAAATATGAAGTTAAAATAACTGATCATCATATTACAATCACTTGAATTGTTTTGAACCAAATATTTTCCTAATGATTCATTTGATGAATCTAATATTTTCTAAAATTGACATGATTCATCACAAAAATATCCTCTTTTTTTATATGTCCTTTTACACAGACAAGGGTACTAGATCTCCATAATCCTAACCATATATTGACATATCTTTTGAATCTCTTATTTATCATTTTATTATATGTACTGACTCCATCGAATCCCCATACACCAAATAGAATTCTCTGTGTGTTTACATCCAACCCCTAATATCTCAACTTCATGCACCTAACCAGTAATGAAAAACAATGTTAACCACTAGTCATAGCCCATTTAATATTTCATTCCCAATTTTTACATTGATTTCAATTAAAAAAGTACCAAACAATCCCATTATTGATGTTATTATTAAGATAATAGAATCTTCCATTATCCACATTCAAAAACAAATGATTAACAAAATTTAACCTATTAAATTGGCCACCGTGAAGGATTTTTTGACCTATCATTTTAATAAAAATATTTAATTTTATGTTATGGTACTATTTCTCATGATCTAAGACCATTTATTCTAAATAGACACCTATCATGGGATCACTCTATGGTCAATATACATCATAAGTATTTATAATACGATTTTTCAATAACTATAATGATTTATCATAGAAACATATTATTTCCAATGTATATATAATAGAAAAAATTAAATCCATGGTGCCATGCATATCATTTTTTCCTGGCCATTATGACCTATGTACCATCTAGTTAGTAGTTTCATAAATTAATTGATGCTGAAAGAATTTCCTTTTCTGCATTGTATGGCTTCCTCTTTAATCATTTTTATATGAAAACTACTATAACTCCCAAAATTTTATCAATCATCCTATCATTTCCTGCATTAAAAGAAAAATTACTCTACCACCTATATGAGCTTATTATCATAGCTTAAACATATATTTCATGAAACCTTGATTTTCCTATAATAACACTACATGGATACTATCTCCAACCAAGATTATATTATGATGAACAAATTTGAATTGGTTAATATATAACTATTTTCATTTTTGTAATATTTTTCTCTACTTAATTTAGGATGCTTCATTGAATTTTTATCAGCATTAACCATTTAGTTTGAATACAAGGTGTCCTTAAACAATTCATGGTCAATAAATGATCTATTCATAGAATAGAAATGGTCATTAACTAATTAAAAATACATTAATCTAATTATTTAATAAATCTAATGTGTAATAGCATATGGAAGGATCCAACTTCAAAAATGATTCATCGTCATCCTTTAATCATCATGCCCCCTATTTTCAAATGTCAATTATGAAACATTCATCACCAAAGTCATAATATGAATTTTTATCAGGGGTTATACTGTCCAAATGATTGTGTTTTGAATATTAAACTCATTATCATCCACCTAGAGAAATAAATAGAGTAAAGAACTACTCTCAATATATTTTACATTCACTACATTAATATAAGAAATCCCATTTCGAAATAGGAATGCATTCAGAATTTTCCACACCCTAATGCCCCATTATGCTATAATTAGACACATAACATTATATATATACTTACACACCTAACAAACAAGCCATGAATCCAATGTCTATCATTGGAATCACTCTTAGTGAACTATCGATTCTCTTTTTACAAACATAACTGAGTAATTCCATATTTTTTGACCAAATACTTGATGATTTGTTTAATATGTTCTTTTTATACTAAGAAAATAATTGAACAACGTTTTATATCTCTAAAGAATAAATATTTATTCTCTAAGTCAATTATATCTGGAACACCTAACATGACATGACCAATCATTATTATAAATAGGAAAATTCTTTAATACTCATCCCATTATGGTACCCCAGAATAGATTAGAATACTATAGGGGTTGAAAAAATGGTTATTCAAAACCCCAAGTCACAAGATATATTAGTGATGTTATCATTTAAAAAAATTGATATTGATAGTGTTAATTTTATTATATGAGTTAGAGAAAAAAATAATACACATTGATACAAGGGGTTATATAAGGATTTCTCATGCTTAATATCTATAAATTAATCCTTGGTGCGTAGAATTTTTCTATCATTATTCCTAAGTAGTAATTAGTCATTAATGGAATAAAAATAGGTTAAAATTAATTTATTTTAAATTGAAATATAAAATGAATTAATAGTGGTAATAATCCAAAATACATTTTCTTCTTGTACCTCAAGTTCTTCAACACTTTTTTCACAGTTTTGTCATTTTTTTGGGGAATAAGTGAATTTATTGAGAGATACAGTAAAAGTGTAGGGTAAATCAATGTATTATAATTTCTAGTTAAACAAATCTTAATTAAACTCTCATTACACTAAAAGTTATTTAGAACACTATTATAAGGTTTATCCTCCTTCTCTTTTTAGGATGATGATTTTATTTCATCATTTCCAGTATTTTCCTTCATGAATAGATTGGTCAACTGAACTCATTTTTAGGTTTTTGATATATTTGTGAATAATACTAGGATTGTGGTCATTCCTAGTTGAATATTTATATATAACTCATAACCCCCTATGGGTAACTCCCTTCACATCCTCTATATTGGACACTTCTCAAGAAAAGAAAAAACATTTAAAGATGTTAAAATGAAAATTATGTCACCACTATTATAGTTTAACGAGATGTAGGTCAATGCACTTTTATCTCCATTAATTTCTCATTAATATGCCCACTATGTATATCACTCTGATAAAAATTATCAAATTTTCATGAGATACAATTAAAATACACTTTTCTCAGTTGAATGTGATTCAAGGAGAGAAAATTCCATCACCACTTATTTCTTGCATAATCCATAATTCCCTCTCCTCCTTTTCCTTCCCTATTAACTCTCATATATGGTCAAATATTTCAATATTAATCTAATATTACATCATATTAGTCCTTAATTCTTTTATTTAAATATATATCCATATGACATTATTTTTAGTAATAATTTTCTCAAATTCAAGAGAGATTCTCTATAATTCCCTTCATGTATCTCCTCAAGTATTCACATTTATTATGATAAGATATTTCCATTAAATATCATACAAATTTGATTCAAACACATCCATTGAATTCCCAAATAATCTTCATGGAAGAAATGATATTTGAAGAGGGAAACCTGATAAATCAACACATTAATGAAAAAATAAATATTTTCATGGTGTGATCTTTACCTCCTATTTAAACCCTAAACCTAATATTCTTCCTTTATGGTTTCTCCCATGACATGGAATCGTCCATTAAGACTTGAAGACGCTATATTTTTTATCCCACAGATCACATCTCCAACATAATACCTGTTGAAAAAATTAGAGATCGTTTTTTTGATATTTTCACTATGATTTGACACTACCACAATTTATTATTGGTTATTCCAACACCAGGTTTAGTAGTTATCATTGATTTTCCAAAACTTCTTTAAAACTTCCATTATGGGATTCTATTTGTTTTGTAGATACTTGGGGATCCAAAAAATATACTATATTATAATGTAGTTCAGATTTTCATCCCATTTTTGGCAACCATTTCATTTGATATATTGTACCTTGATTCATATCCACATATGGACATCTCATTATATACCATGATTTATCATTTGAATTATTTTCATGATGTGGCCCTTCAATCCACAGGATGACAGAATCTCATTCTGAATAACCAGTGAGACCTTACCAAGAATCTTCATGGGATGAAATTAGATTTCAATGAATTTAAACATGTAACGCATGCTATATTTAACTCTAAGTGTATTACTATTCATATCCTAATAAACATAACTATACAGAGATTGTTTTTTACTTTACCAAAATTTTCCAATTTTGATAATATTATATACTTCCTAAAATATGGGACATGTTTTTTAGGTCATAGAATTTCTAGATATTTTTATTTTAGGATCAAAATAGTATATTTAGATACTCAATTACCAGAGGGGTGAATTTTATGTTTAAGAACATACATTTTTAACCTTAAAGAAAACTATGTTTAAAAAAGTTAAACAAGGATAACTCAAAATCCCTAAAAACCCTTTATGTGAAAAACTTTCTTAGGTTCTAGAAATAAGGTTCTGAAAATGAAACATAAGAATAATTTACTTAGGAAAATATTATACCTTAAAGAATATATAATCATACTTATCAAGGTAAATAAAAGTATAATAAAGTTATACTTTCATCATTTATGAAAACAAATTAGAAATAAAACATGGAACAAAACAAGTAATAAGTAGAAAATATTTTAACCTAAATAGTAGGCTATCTAAAAACCATTGATAATGGTCCATTGATATATACTTTCAAGAATGTATGTCTTACCCACACCATGGTTATCCTTCGACAATAATATTAGAGTCTATCTTTTTATCCTTGCAAGCCCTCGATATTTAAGTTAGTCAGAACCTATGTCTTACTATCCCTAAAATTCCTCGAACATTAAGGTATTTGGAACCTCTATCTTCCTATCCCTATAAGGCCTAAAACATTATGTTAGTTAGCACCTATGTTGTACTATCCCTAGAATCCCTCGATTGTACTAAGAAATAATCAGAGTCTCATGAAGCAAACTGAACAATGGTTTTTGAACACAAAAAGTATGAGAATCTCTCTCTCTCTCAAAATAACTTCACAGCGTGTAATCTCTAGATTGATGGAATGGTTATGAGCTCAGTCAAGTGAGATCCTATTTATAAGCACAACTTCAACAGTCAGCTCCCTCCTCCAATGATCATATATTTTCTTTAATATCTGAGGGACCTATACACATTTCACTCAACGAATGATTATTTAGAAACAGATTGCATGAAATCATTTCATAACTATGACATGTGTATGGAGAATAGATTACCTTAAAAAAATATAAATATTTAGAGTCTAAGGAAAAAATAAGGTTCATATTCTAATCATTTAAATAATTAGATCATATAAAACATAGATATTTGGATTATATTTCACAAAGAATTAGGAATCGGAATTCTATACATTCATGGGTGTGAATTCTAATGTGTTCAAAACCGGAATTCTAAGGAATTCAGATTCTGAATTTGGGGGTATTTGGAGTATGAAATATGAGGAATTCAGAGTCTGAATACTGAGGAATTCAGATTCTAAATTATGAGGAATTTAGAGTCTAAATTATGAGGAATTCATAGTCTTAATTCTGAAGAGTTTTGAGTCTAAATTATGATTAATTCGGAGTCTGAGTTTTGATAAATTCGAAGTCTAAATTTTGAGGAATTCAGAGTTTGAAATCTCCATAATTAAGAGTTGGAATTTTAGAGAATTAGAAATATAAATTTCAGAGAATTCAGAATCATAAAATTAGAGAATTCAGAATCTTATTTTAAGATAATTCAAAATCTGAATTTCAAAGAATTTAGAATCTCAATTTCAAAGAATTTAGAATCTAAATTTTATAGAATTCGGAATCTGAATTTCAATGAATTAAGAATATGAATTTCATAGAATTTGGAATATGAATTTCAGTTAACTAAGATTCTAGAAATAGAATACAATATATCCAAAGAACTATAAGATTATGTGGTTTTAGATATGGATCCATATTTTTGACTTAGTAAGTTAAATAGTTCAATTTTGAGAGATTATTAAAATGTGATAATGAAAAAAAGGTAAAGATAAGATTTTCTTTAGAGAAAGGAAATTTTACTTTAGAAAACAATCCTTTGGGAAAATTAATTTTCCTTAAGATAAAGTGTTTGTTATTTTTAAAAACATAGAGGAACATAAAATTCAAAATAAAACCTAAATGACTCAAAATCACCCCCTTTTTAGAAATCACAAACAACCTTATGAAAAATAATATAAGGACTAAGGATTTTATGTACTCTAAAATAAAAACTTATCTCTCTTTATATATAAATCATGATGAATATGACTAACTCCCCATTAGGATTTTAAATCCCTAAGGATAGTATTCCTGCCTTCATTAGAGAGATTTTACTTTTCCTTGCATAATAAAGTATTCACTGTGTAAGATCTGCCTTACGTAAACTCCCCTTTACATAGGGAATTCTCTTTATTATACATATTGATCTTTTTATCAATCCTTTCTTCCCCTTTTGGATTTTCAAAAATAAATAGAGAAAATAAATAATGGTTCCTGAAATATTAGAACTATACACAACAAAAAAAAATACTTTTAATCATGATCAGAAAAATTGATACAAGAAAGTACTTAAAAAGATCAAAATTGAAAGGAAAAAAATTATTTGTCCACATTTTTTCTTTTGGAATTATCTTCTTCAAGATAGTATTCAGATTCTTAATCTCTTTATGATCTTCTTTAAAGCACTTGATCAGTTGTTCCTCATAAAAAATTTTCTTCTCCAGAGCTGTGATCATTTTATCATGAGACATAAGGATTTCTTCCTGACATATAAATATTTCTTCTTGTTGTTTGAAATTTTATTCATACTATATTATGAGATCCCTTTCCATCATCAAATTTAATGTAACTAAATTCAGTTTTCCATTTGGATATATATTTTTTTATTCTAGGATACTATTTCAAGGTTTAGCTACTCTGTAATAATTTTTGTAATATATTTCATCCTCTCATCTTCTCTATTAAAACCATTATTTACTGAATCTTGAAATTCAACACTAATTTTTAGATAATCAATCATTTTCTTAGACCAATTTCTAATATCCATACAAGAACATCTATGAGCAGCACAACCAATATAAAAGGTTTTGAAATCAAACACATTATTAATGAATTTTTCCGTGGGCATGCTTACATATTCTATCTTCTGAGTAAACAAGTGTTGATGTAGCTGACACATTGAGTCAATAATTGAAAAAAATGGAATGATGTCTAATAATTTCTGTAGATACTTCAAAACAAAGTCCTAACCGACATAATATGATCCGTATTTTAATTTACTTTTTGGTGAAAATTCATTTACAAACTCTACATCCTTCCTCTTGGATGATCTAGTGGCATCCTTCTTAACGATAACCAATTTCTAAGGAGTTTCAAAAATCACCTATTTCTCATGGTATACTTTTGAAATATTCTCCATAACCATTGAATATTATTTCTCACAATCGAAAACTTGGACAATTTTATCATCATCAACATTTTCCTTATCATTATCTTCCTTATGATCTTCAGGTTGAATGAAGTCATGATTTATTATTTCATCATCAGAAGGTTTTTTAATTTCTTCCTAACCATTATAATATTTTACTTAAGAATCAATTTTTGTTGATTCAGCTTGGGAAGTTTGGATTTAAATCTTTTCAGAAGGACTTTCTTTCACAGGATATTCTTCAACTTATCTAATCACATAATCACTACCAACTCTTTCTTACTCTTTTTCATCTTTTACTTCCTCTTCTTGAACTATCTCTTAATCCACTTGAGGTTTCAGAATTATGATCTTCATTCTCGGAGTCTCTTCTGGTATGGGTTCTTTGAGAAAATATCTTGGTAACTGAATCTGTTCAGAGGCTTTCTCAATAGCCTTGAGATGTTCATGAACAATCTCAGCTTGAGACCTTTTCTTCCTTTGTTTATTCTCTTTTTCTCTCTTCTCTAGATCTTTAGTATTTTTAATCATCAAGGCATTTTCCCCAATAAGATCTAAGAAAAATATATGATCTCCTTCCTTATTATTCTTCTTCTCTTCCATCCACTTCACAACAACTTCATCAGGTTATGTTATATGCTTCATTGACTTTTGGGGTTCTGATTGAATTTCTAGTGTTGTAGGTTTCTCTCTGATTTATGGTTCCTTCTACTTTCTCTTTATCAGTTATTTCTTGTAAGTCTCCTCTAATTCCACATTTATTGGCTAGAGATTCAATCTGAATTTTTTTTCATAAAATTCTCAAGACTTGCTATTAAATCCAACATTTATTCTTTTCAAAGTATCATCAATCAACCACAAAATCTTGAAATTCCATGGATTAGAATAATAGGAAATTTTGAAAGAAACTATACATAGGACTATGATCTTAGATAGAATTTTTGGATACATGATAATTTTTGATTTAAGGGTCCCATTTCTTGATATTGGGGATTTTCAGTAAGATATACTGCACCAGATTTAACTTCCTCAAGTTCACTAGAAAATCTAGAACATAGATGCCACTCATCTACCATGAGTCGTTGTCTAATTTTCATATAATTATAAAACCATATTCCCATAAATCTAGAATTTTAAAATTTTTTGAGATATGGTTTATTTTTTGTGTTTTCACATATTTGAGTCCAAGTTACTCTATTTCCTTCTCCTTTTTAAAGTTACCAGATTCATCTGGCTACTTGTGGGAAAAGAAAATAGCTTCTACTTCATATGGTATTCCAATAATACTAGATGCCATGCTGATGGAAAAGAAATTTTTTCCTCATAACAGTGGAATGAAAATTCATCCCTCCCACCTTTATTGAAAAAACATACAGTCTCATAAAACTCAATAATAAACTCCAGATAAACTGGATCATGTCCATTCAGTTTGGCTACACACAATATGTCCCATTCGTTTAGCTTAATATTTAGTATAATGAGAGAATTATACTTCACAAAGAACATCGAATATACTAACATTTCACTATTAATATTAAATTTTGATATTTTCTTAACTGAGGACATTTTCTTCTAAGTAGAGAATTCTAAAGGCATCCGTAATCTATTAAAACTCAGAAATATAGATCAACCCTTTTTAAGATAGGTAGACTATCAACACAAAAATTCTTACCAACAGATGTGGGTAATGAATAAGAGGGACTTTATATAAGCATTGATATAATAATTCATATTCCCGAATTGATATAATGGTTGGAATAAGCATGATCTGATCTAACAGTTGAGATGAAGGCAAGAGAAGGATTTGGAATGATCCAATCATTTTACATTTTTATGGTAAAAAAATAGATTTATGGAATGGGATTCTGAAATTATTTTATAAAACAATATAAAAAATACAATCAAGTAAAAAAATCAATTATGAAAACCTATGTAAGGAAACATACCTTCCAGATTTCTAGGAACTTATTAGTAATGAAAAATATTCTTCTTGAGAAAATTTAGATTCAAAAAAAAAATTATTTTAGATGAAACTTTTTTGGACTAGGAAATATTGATTTTTCAATTGTGTTTTACAAATGATTGATAAATAATTTGAATACAAAAAATTTTATTAAGGGAAAAATTGGGATTATCAAGAAAATGTACTCCCTTATAAAAACTAGTTTCTTAATGTAAGGATATAGGTTTCAACAAAAAACATAATATGTAATTTTACCTTATGGTTATCATTCCTATCATTTTTTAATGCATTAAAATCTATCAGGGGGTAAAGATTTTGTGAAAATATCATCATGTAGATCTTACATTCTAAAAAATTAAAGAATGATATCTATTTTAAGTGTGTGATCCTTAAGAAAGTGATGCCTAATATATATGTGTTTTTCATGGGACTTAATTACAAGGTTTTTCTTAGGGAAATTCAACTAGTATTATCACATAATATCTCTTTTTTGGTAAAACACTTACCCAAGTCTGTCATTGTGTGTTGCATCCACCGAACTTGAGCACAATAGCTTCTAGATGCTACATATTCATCTTCACTAGTAGAGAGTACTACAGACTATTTTTTCTTTCATGGCCAAGAAACTAATGAGTCCCTTAAGAAATTAAAATTTCTGAATGTAATTTTTTATTCCCTTCTACATCAACCAAAATCAGCATCCAAAAAACATTTTAGAATAAAATCATTTCCAAAAGTATAGAAATTCATAAATCTATGGTTCTATTTAAATTGAAAAAGTTATTGTGATTGTTTTTAAATGAGATTATTTCGATTATATTGATATCTTTCCTGAAAATATTAAGTCTCGACAACTACCTATCAAGTATTGTAATCTTCCTTTCATACCTCTAAATGACGTTTGATCTATTGGTTTCCCAGTTTCGTCAAGATCAAGATAATTTGAGGTACCAACTGGAGTACTTATACTTTTAGTGTTTTTATATCCATACATTTCAAGAAGATATTTAATATACTTTTATTTTGATATATAAGTACCTTCTCTTTTTTAAGAAATTTCAAAACATAGGAAAAATGTAAACTCACCCATCTTACTCATTTCGAACTCAGATTTCATTAAACTAACAAATGAATTAGTTACAGGTTACTAGGTTGAAACAAATATAATGTCCTTAACATAAATTTGAACAATCATATCATTTTTCTTATCTGTAGTTATAAAAATAGTAGGACCAAAATTTCCATTAACATAGTTGTTTTGTAACAAAAATCACATAAGATTATCATATCAGACTCTAGGGTATTGTATAAGACTATATAAGGATTTGGTATGTTTGAAAACATGTTCATGATGTTTTATTTTTTAATAACCATGAGTTTGTTCAACATAAACTTCATTTTTAACATATATTTTAAAGAAATCATTCTTCACATCCATTTTAAAAAGTATGAAATTAAATAATGTTGCAAAGGCAAGTAAAATGTGAATGGATTCAATTCTAGATATAGGAGGATAGGTTTCTTTGAATTCTATTACTTCTTGTTTATTATAGCCTTTATAACTAATATAGCTTTATTTATTACTATGATTCCATTTTCATCACGCTTATTTCTGAAGGACCATTTAACTCCAATTACAGAAGTTAATTTAGGTCTGTCAACCAAGGTCCATACTTCATTCCTTTCGAATCCATTTAGCTCATCATGCATGGCTTTAGTCCAATCATCATCACCTAAAGATTCATCAGAGCTTATTTGTTCATATTGGGAAATAAATGCTTAATATTGTACTTCATTTATTAAGAAACATCTATTCCTTACATTTTGATTTAGATAACCAATAATAATATCACTGGGATGATTTTTAAGAAATAACTGATTTGGGTTCTGCAAAAAAGAATCTTCAACATCTAGAAAGAAATATTCTAGGGTAAATGATTCAAAAATATTTTCTTGAACTTTTTATTTATTATAAGTATCTTCTATCAATTGTTGATTATCTATTTTTGGAAATACATCTGAGGATATAGGTTGGGGTTTTTTAAAAACAAAAGGATATGTTTAATCAAATTTAACAAGCACTGTTACTTCAATAGTACAAGTATTTTGATTAAAAACTCTATAAGTCTTAGAAGTAGTGGAGTAGCCTAAGAAAATTATGTCATCATATTTGGGTGAAAAATTATGTAAGTTATCTTTAGTATTTAGGATGAATAAATTTTAACCAAATACTCTAAAGAAATAAAGTCTAGGATTTATATCGGTACACAATTCATAAGGTGTTTTGTTATGAATAGGTCTGATTGAAACTCAATTTATTATATAATAAGCAGTACAAACAACTTTATCCCAAAAGTGTTTAGCTATAGAATATTCAACCAATATGGTTCTATTTATTTCTTGAAGAATTTGATTTCTTCTTTTGACAACACCATTTGGTTGAATAATTCATAGAGTTGAGAAGTTATGAGTAATGCCTTTCTTACTACAAAAAGTTTTAAAATCTGAATTTTGGAATTCTCTTCCATGATCACTATTGAAATTTTTCAATGGAGATTTTTTCTCATTTTTAAATTGGGCTCCTAAAGTTCTAAAATAAGAATAATCTTAATATTTTTTCCTAGAAAATAGACCCATGTCATTCTTATATTATAATTTAATAAGATAAATACGAAATATTTTCCTCTAATACTTACAGTTTATGTTGGACCAAAATGATACATATGAACTAACTATAATGCATCTGAAGTTGATACATCACTGATTTTTTTAAAATTTAACATATGTTTCTTTCTATATTGACAAATATCATAAACTATAGAATAATCAAATCTATTATCTTGTAGAACCCTTACAAGTATTTTATTCAAAATATTTCATAGCTTCCTAAGGTTACAATGTTCTAATCTTCAATTATATAACCAATATTGATCATCTATTACACTATGAAAAGGTAGATCTTGGATCATAAGGTCCTATATGTTTAGTGTGTATATGTTCTCTTTCTTATGGGAATAAATAATAAACTCTTCCATAGAATTGTGTACTAAGAATTTATCATTCCTAAAATTTACTAGGAAACCTTAATCACATAATTCGATTATTATAATGAGGTTACTGTTGTGATTTTTAAAAAATAAAACATTTTAAATTAGTGTTTTTTCATGAATAATAATGTTTCACATACCAAAAATTTCTCCCTGAGAATTATCTCAAAAAGTTACTTTTCCTCCTTTCATCTTGATAATCTTTTCAAATAAGTTTTTGTTACTTGTCATATTCTAGGAAGTTCAAAAAACCATATACCATGTATTGTTATTTTTACTTTCCTAATTTTTCTGAAATTAAAAGAGTTGGACTTTTGGATTCCAGACTTTCTTGGATCCATAAATTTCAGAAAGTAAAATTTTAGAAATCCATATTTTCTTAGAAAAATATGCTTTATGAAATACTAAAGAATGATTTTTGTTTAAAGAACAATTTTTCTCCCAATATCCCCCACATTGGCATTAATAAAAAATGGATAACTTTATGAAATAAAATAATTATTATTAAAAACATGTTTCGAATGAGTATAACCAAATGAATTTTTTTTGGAATACATCTTATCAAAGACTTCCTTACTATAGGTAATGTATGACAGAAATTTTCATAAGGAAAATATTTTTGACTTTAGTTGAAAAACCATTTTTTTATCTTCATGTTCATTAAATTTAGAACTAGAGTAAGCCTCTAAAATATTTTTCAATTAAATTACATTTTCAAGATCCTTAGAAAGTTTATCCTTCACATAATTAACTTCCTCATTGTTGTTAGAATCACATTAATATTAAATTTTTTTATCAATATCTATATAAATATCTAATACTTATTTATTTTAAAAAAAATTCTAGAATTTATGTAACACCAAATGATTCCATGTTACGTTTCCCTTTGAATAATGCAATATCTTTCATTGTACACAACTTCGAGATTCTAACACACTACGACCAATCAAAGTAGTAGTTATGAATAATAATGCAAAATTTTTGAAATTTCAAAAATTTTATCTCCCAAAATGGTCTTCATTTTTATATTCGGAATATCAAAATTATCCTAAGGTAAAATTTTGGTACTTTTCGGATAACTTTTATATTTTGATGAATAGTGAAAATTACTAAATTTTAATTAAAACAACCATTTTAATCAAAATAATTAATAGTGATAAATTATGACTTTGAGTGGTTTTAAAGTATATTTAGAATATATTTTTACCATTTAATACAATTTTGGTCATTACATATAATTTCACATTTAAACCGGACGTAAAAAACTTTTAATCTTTTGATATTATTATCTCTTAAAAACACCCTTTTTTGTTTTAACAACAGGAATTAATTTTAAATTAATTTCTACCACTTCTTTTTTTTTTGAATTAAGAAATATAGATTCCATATTTGGAATCAGGATTTCCAAATTGTTTAAATGGGTAACTTTTATTTTTAGACATTTTGAATAATTACTTTGCTAAATATTTTATTTACAATGGCTAAAGGGTAAATCCGGTAAATAAGGGTTAAAAACTAATATTATAATAATATTAATTTACCCAAAAACGTGTCCTAACCATATTGGTTTATACAGGTCTGACCATGGGAATTTTTGGGTTGATTTTGTTACCCTATGGGGCCACTTGCAGGTGATAAGGACACTTTATATTAATTAAGTTAATGTAAATACAAAAATGACATAAGCATATATCTTTTAGAAAAACAATTTTTACATAGTGTTATATATGTTATATTTATAACTATAAATATTAAATAGAAATATAAAAATATTTCCCACATAATTATATTTTATTTATAATTTTTTGACCTTTAATAGTTAAATTTATTTATGACACAATAATGATGAAGTATTGTCCTTTTTAATGAAAGAATCAAATAATTTGTATTATAAAAATTAAAATAAATACAATTTTAAAGTTTTGATTCCATCCATGAATTTTATTGGTTAACATGATATGTAATTATTTATTAAATGAATTAGGTTACAATTAATAAAGTTTCTATGAATTTAACAAAAATCAATTATTGAATAGTGTCAAAGTTGACATAAATGAGTTTTTAAAACAAATATTATATTATTAATTGATATTATATTCTTATAAATCTATGGTTCTTCCAAATGACTTATATCATGACAGGTTTATCATTAATAAACAACTTGGGGGTATCTTTTATGTATATAGTATGTTTATCAATTATATAATATAAAAATATAAAGTGACATGGTAAATGTCAAACTAATTAACTAAGAGTTATAACTAAACGATAAGGTTAATATAATGACCCAATCCTGTCTAAAAACCATTGGTTGAATGGATTTAGACCCATCCCTACCATAGACTTGGAATAATCCACTTTGGGGCCATTAAAAACTGAATATGAATTTATTATAAATTTATAATTTAAATTTTTCCTAAAGAGCCCATCCTCCCCCTTATAAAAGGACACAACTTCTAACCAATTATCCACACCTTCAAAGCCTATAGGTTCGGCCAAAACCTACCCAAATACTCTCTAAAATTCCCTCACTTAAACCCAGAGGCCTTAGTTTGATCAGAAAGCCAACCTAAGGAGCCCTTTTTTTCAAATCAAAAGGAAGAACCCGAAGAAGAGGTAATGTTTTCACCACCATTTTTCATGTTCCTTTCTTCTTTAACATATTCTTTATCTGTTATTTCCTTTCTAAAATAATAAATCAAGTATCTTATATATACTAGGATTTTATTATAAATATTGTACAACCATATTCATTATTTTATCCATCCATTGAATTACCTGTCACCATATGTGCGTATGTACGGCTTACCGTCTCCACATCGTGGTGTAATTGTTATTCAAAACATTATTATTTTGATGGGTATGATAATGATGTGTAATTGAGTTCAATAATAAATATAACTTGATAATGATTCGTTATATATTATTTACCATCCAATTATATATTATTTTAATATCAGAAGAATGATATTGTCACTCGTGCATACGTACGGACTACCGTCTCCACGAACGCAATGAGATTCCTTCCCCATCATATCCATGCAAGTATGATTCTCATTTGATGATTAAAAATAATGTTTAAGGACTTGATATAATAATGTATATTAAAAAGATACAACCTATCCATAATAAAAACGACTTATGTAACAAAACATATTAAAGAAAATGAATAAGTTAACACCGGAAACGAAGTTAATACTAAGACATTATTAACAAAGCAATGTTAAAAGATAATATATGATATCATATTAATGTATATGATTCTTTTATAATTTAATTAAAACTATTTAACCATTATACAGAAGGTTAAACTACCCTCAACCAAATAAAAGTTCAAGGTAATGGTTTATTTCACAATCTCTTCATTATCTGAGGTTGTTTATACGAAATTATCTATTGGGACCTCTTTATCATCCACATCCATGTTTCATAAAAATGTATTTCAAAAAATCCTTAATATTATAAATAATATGGTTTAATGTCATTTATACCTTTTTTTTACTTTTTATAAGAATTTTATAAAGGAATATTTACATCATTTTTCAAACAAGGACCTTTTTAACCATTTCGAAAAATTAAGGTAAGAATGTATTTTTTTAACTTATACGGAGGGTGCGGCTATTTTACACCCTTGTAAAATCTTCGAAGAATCCCTTAAAATCTTATAAGAATATTTTCAATGTAAATGTTTTATTTTATAATTATGTAACATTTTAATGATATAAAAAAAAGGAGATATTTCTCTCAAATAGTTTTGATTTCATCTATGTCAACATCCTTTGATGGATTTTAAGCTTATTTGAAGTTGATTTATTATGATACAAAACATCCATATTGTATTGAATGTTTTGTGATATGTTTGACTGTGGATGTGTTATAATTATACCATTCATGGTTTATATGTAAAGTATTTACATTTTGTATGCTAGTTTTTATACGAATGTTTATGTTATGTTTAATCCTGTTCATATGAGGAATGCATTGGACTTAGTAAGTGAAGGGTGGAGCCCGCTATAGCTACTCGATGCATAGGGAGGTCTCATTAGACAAACTAGTGTCTTAGAATGAGGCCATGACAAAATCTTATTTTTAGTTTTGGCACAAGGCCATGGATACGTGGTTATGATATTGTGGCATTATGCATTCTATCATTATGAAAGTGGTTATTGATATTGCATAAGATTATTCTATTAGTAGAATATCCATGTGAATAAGTATATGGAATTTTTTCATTTTATTTCAGCCATATTATTCTGAAGTTCAAGTTTAAAAGGCTTTTGTTTTAGTTATAAATTGCCTTAAATTTTTATGCTTATTTATGAATGTTTCCTCTATATTGTTATCCTTACTAGGCATCTGAGCTCACCCCTTTCTATGTTTTATTTTTCCCAAGATGTGAAGAAGTATTTTATGAATGAACTGCGGGGATATTATGAGGGGATATAAGTGTGTATTATGGATACTATGTTTTTGTAGTTTTCATTTTATGATGTAAGGTATACTTTATTAATGTATCTAGTGTTTCCAAGGATACTAAACTAATCAGTGTTTCGAGACTTGATCTTTTGTGATCATTCCAATGTTATGTAATAATGCACCGACTCTGGGTAACTGGGGTCGGTGTGTTATAGTTGGTATCAAATGAAGTTTAGTACAAACCATGGAAACTAGATTTAGATAAACTCGGATTAGAGCACATAGAACTAAGATGGACTTTGAGGATTAGTATAGAAGAACTTTTTATAAGTTTAGTATTGTAGTGATTTTGTGAGTTTTCCATGCAATACATCCCTGTCTGGATACGAGCAGGTAAAGGCAGCTCTAGCATAGATGTACCTAGGGGTAAAACCCGAAAACACCACTTTGAGCTAGACTCGAACGGAAACTGGTGCACGATAATGGTCTTTGCTGCACTCTTGGTTACAACACTCCTAGGGGATATGCTTTGTATAATTCTCGTTTTCTTTACATGCCATTATGGAAGGTTTATGAGTATATACTTACTTAAAGAAAACATTTTTTTGATTATCAATTATATCCATAAACTTCTCGATTTATGTAAAGTGTTTTACAAGTTTGGGATTAGGTATTTCTATTAATAAACTAATCTAATGTATGCCATTGTTTAAAAATGGAACCCAGTAGAAGGAATGAGAACTCCTGCAATACAGATGATCCAATGAGTAAGAAGGATCATATCTTTCATGGTCTTAAGATAGAATATAGAAGGGAAATAGTCTCCCACGTATTATCATCATATGAAGAAATAGTATCATGTGTTAATAAGATAAGTAAATAATTATTGGAGTCTTGTGGATTTGAAGGGATACCAGAGAAGGAAAGGATGCTCAAGAGAAGGACAGATAAAGGGAAGAAGGTAAAGAAGGATTTTCCCATATTTGATAATTGTGGAAAGAATCACCTTGGAAAATGCTTGAAGGTAATGGGATTATGTTATAAGTGTGGAGGAAAAGGACACCAAGTATGTGACTGCCAGGGTAAGAAAATGGTTTCAAATGTACAATGCTTTATTTGCAAGGAGTTAGGACACTACGCGAACCAATGTCCCAGTCATCAGACTATGCCACAAATGATTATATTGGATAATAATCATGTTATGATACTAGCCAATATGAAGAGGAATGACTAATGTTCTTATGTTGTTATTTTAGAATTATTTGATTGAAGTGTTGTATCAATGATGTACTGAAAATAAATAAGGATTGTACTGCAGTACTATTTCATTGTGGATTTGAGATTTTATGGTACTAAGAAAGGTGACTCTTTAGCATGTTAAACTTTTCGGAAATTACATGGTTGAAGGAAAGATAAACCATAATATGGTCCTAATATTGTGGAATTATTTTTGTAATAAGATATGGTTGATTTGGGTAAATTATATTGGATATTATTGACTGCCTTGAAACTGATTAAATATTTGTATATTACATCATCGTGGGAGTTTACAATATTTTTGTATGGATAAATTATATCCAGTATTCTATAAGTAATGAGGGGGAATGAATGAAATCAATATGGTATTATGGTAATTTGGAATGTTTTTGTGCTTTAAAAGAATACATGACGAGGGTATTAACATGCTATTACTAGATAAAAAGGATCTACATTATGATTAACTTTCATATAAATTTTGGACTGAGGGTTTACACAAGTATTTTGGATAAGTATAATGGTTGTAACGGATTATATTTTACATTGGATACTATTGTTAATGTTATTTTTTGATATTTATAAAAATGACAACACGCAGACCGTGTGACAACCCGTCGCGTCAGACAAAACTGTGGGAATCGAACCCACAAACATATTGAAATTGGGATTTATCACCTACCACTAGACTAAGTGATGTCCCTGGAGTGTATAATGTAGTTTTCTTTTTTTTAAGTTCTGATAGATGAATTATAAATTTCTTTTTGGAACCAGATACAGTTATGATAAAGAGAATATTTTTGAGTTCAATTAACTTTTGGAGAGAAATATGGGTTTGTGGTAAAAATTTATTAAAGAATTAAAGTATACATGACAAGTAAGTATATTTTGTTACGTTATTAGTAAATCACATAAATAAATTCCTTAACTTTATGAAAGGTAACATAAAACAAAAACGTTGTCAGTTAACTTTTCCTACTCGGGAATCAAAGACTGTTTAACCAATCACATGTTGGTGATTTTCTTGTAGTTCACTTTCTCCCAATCTTGTTTTATAAAACTCTCCATCAGACATTTATGGTTTTTTTCTCCTACATATTCATGTTTTCAAAGAATCCTTTTATGCGCTATCTTGGGTGACCTTTTTACTTCTCTTTCTTTTAAAGTTATATTTTTGTTAACCCTACATTCGATATGGGTTTTCCACAATGTTATTTTCTATTTTCAACCTTTTATTTTTGAAGAACATTTTTAAATTGTGAGGATGAAATTTATTAAAGGTTGGGAGAATGTAACACCCCAAGCTTCCATAGTACATTTCCATTGGAATAATGAAATAGTTTTCATTGTACGCAACTTCGAGATTTTAACGCATTGCAACCAATCAAAGTAGACGTTATGAATAGTAATACCCACTTTTTGAAATTTTATAAATTTTATATCCCAAAATGGACTTCATTTTTGGATTTTTAATATCGAAATTAGCCTAGTGTAAAACATTGGTACTTTTCAGATAACATTTAAATTTTGGTGAATAGTGAAAATTACTAAATTTTAATTAAAAACAACTTTTTTAATCAAAATAATTAATAGTGATAAATAATGAATTTTAGTGGTTTTAAAGTATATTCTGAATATATTTTTACCATTTAATACAATGTTGGTCATTGGACATAATTTCACATTTAAACCGGACATAAACAACAGCCAATCTTTTGGTAGTTATTATCTCTTAAAAACTCTCTTTTTGTTTTATCAACGAGAATTAATTTTAAGTTAATTTCTACCACTTCTGTGTTTTGAATTTTGAAATATGTAGTCCATATTTTTAATCAGGTGATACAAATTGTTTAAATAGGTAACATTTATTTTTATACATTTTGTAAAATTACTTCGGTAAATATTTTATTTACCATGGTTAAAGGGTAAATCCGGTAAATAAGGGTTATAAAATAATATTATAATAATATTAATTTACCCTAAAACATGTCCTAACCCTATTTATTGATACATGTCCGACCATGAGCATCTTTGTGTCGATTTTGGGACCCCATGGTGCCACTTGTAGGTGATAAGGACACTTTATATTAATTAATTTAAAGTAAATACAAAAATGACATAAGCATATATCTATTAGTAAAAAAAATTTAAATAGGGTTATATATGTTATCTATATGAATATAATTTTAAATTATAAAGATAAAAAAATTCATATATAATGGTATTTTATTTATAGTTTTTAGACATTTAATAATTAAATTTATTTATGACACAACAATGATGGAGTATTTTTCTTATTAATGAATGAATCAAATAATTGATATTATAAATTGAAAATAAACATAATTTGAACTATTTGATGCCATAGAAAACTTTTACTGGTTAATATAACAGTTTACGATTGATTAAATGATTTTGGTTTGAATTAATAATTTTTTTATGACTTTAACAAAAAGTACAATATTTTTACCATAAGATCCACATATTTAGGGTTGATTTGGAATCATTCACAAAGAGAAAATGTGTACACAATATCCGGCATTGAATGTTTTAAATAGATTAGGATTCTAATAAACCTTAAAACTCCATTTGATTAGCTTATTAGAGATTATAAAGGATACATGTTGTATGATACAATATACTGTCCTAGAAATCAAAACATTAACCAAATGTTGATCTATCCAATAAGTACATTATGAATACAAAACATATTCAAATTTATATAAGAATTGTTTTTCTAACAATCCCATAATTGTTGTTTCTACACTATATCTTGGAAAACAACCCCCCTAATCACCATAAAAACTTCATGATCAGACATCACATAAAAATAGTAGTAAAAATAGAAAATGATTATTTATGTTGCTTAAAATAAAATCCCATATCCACGAGAGAACATAACAAATTACATTTTTTCAAAATATAAATGAGACTAAAAGACACACATATCACATCATCTATTCATAAATAATAAAACAAATCAATAGAAAAACATACAATTTTCAACATAGAAGTACATAATAATCCACTTAAAAACATCAGGTAGACGAACACCTCCATTTATTTATTTATTCAACTATTAAAAAGTTTCACCATCCTCTAATATTCATGGTAAAACTCTTATTAAACTAAGAAACCTCTGATACATTATTTTACCATCAAATGAAACTACCAATAGCGAGTCATCATATATATCTAATTAAACATAACCAATTATCTATATACAATTATGTTTATCTCATAACATTGGTCAATTGAATCTCTACATGATAGAACAGAGTAATTTTCAAATTACCCAAAAATCTAAAACATGGAAATTAATTCATGATTTCATCACTAATCAAACATCGATTTAATATCAACCTCTTTATAATTCATAGTCTATCCTTAAAATAATCTAATCATTTAAGTCAAAATGGTGCATAATGTTTTCTAATATTTTATGGGATTATCACCATTGTAAATATATCAATAAGAGTCTATTTCCATGTAAACATATGAAGATCCAATATTTAATCTTCTATAACGCATTTTATAATGTGATATTTAATATGAATATGTTTATTTATAGCATCGAACATGAGATTTTTGGAAAATATGAACAACAATCTTACTATCATAGAATAGCATTCTTCAATTTGATCCATTTCCAAATTTATTTACCATGAATATGAACCCTGTAAACACTTTCGATTCATCCATAGTAGGAATATAATTTTCTTATTATGTAGATAATGTAACAACTAGAAACATCATAAATATCCTACTAACAAAGTTCCATAGGAACAAAAAACAACCCCTGTAGTACTTTTCAATGATTCCATTAATCTTATAAAATATACATCTATAAAAACTTTTATCCAATCACAATCATTGAAACACAAAGTCTTATCCTTTAACCCCATCAATTATTGTAATATCAATTTCATAGGTACAAAATGTTTCCTTATATGATTTAACATCAATGGACTAACAACTACCAATATAGAACAAAAGTCAATTTGAGTATAAACCATTTCATACATCAAGATTACAACATTGGAAACCTGAGGAACCTTTCCCATGTCATGCAAATTTCATCCGCTGATGGTTATTTTTCATTATAATATTTATATTGATCATTTAGAGGGATTGAGATATGTTTCTAATTATCACCTCAAGAATTTGGAAAACCATTCTTATTTATTCCTTTTAGAATAAAACCTACAATATGGTTTTCGAATCCTACTCTATCCTTATCCCCAATTAGTTATTATCTTTCCCAATGTTATTAATGTCATACCATCTTGATATCTACCTATTTAATTCCTAAATTTGATAGAACTCTAGACTATATATGGACATTTCATCCAAATAAAAAAATCGTTCTATGATTCATCATACTATTGTTATGTTTAAAAATAATGATATTAGTCACGGTGAATAAAACATTTATTATGAATAAAAGATTTAAACATCTAATCCCATTCTTTCGGTGCGGATGTGCGTCGGGTTTCCATTCCGCCGTTGTTCCGCCAGGACGCGTTCGCACGTGCTCCCGTCGACCTGAGGGGATGGGAGCGTGGCTTGTGGCCCCGCAGTCCCTCTTTCCAAAGGCGGGCAGCATCCGTCCCTTATTCAGGGACGTCTGCTCCTTGATCGAAATCGGGATGATGGGACGTCGGCTCCTCCATCCGTGGACGTCTCCTCAGAACTCATCGCCTAATCCGGGTCTCCCTCATAGATTTAAGAATGTTCGTGAATCTCGTTCCCGGCGCCATATCTTCATGGACACCGGTTAATTACGCTGCTTCCGCTCAGACGCTCCAACGGGTCTGGTCAGGGCAGCAACCTGCGGTGAGGAGACCAGATAGCTCTGGGTGCTGGGGGCGTGTCTTAACACTGCGGCTCTGCATGTCTGCCTTCCGTCCCTGATAGGGCTTCTCAAAGGCGTGATGGCCTGAGGCATCCCATGCTGGGTGCGGGGAACTGCGTTACCTGAGGTTTTCCTCATCTTCCCATGTTTAACACGGGGTATGCCGTGAGTTTAACGTCCAGCGGGGACGGCATCTGACTGATCAACACGAGGAGTGGATCAGATGACAGAACCCCTTGAGGGGAACATCTGACGCTGGGGCCAGCACATGGGCGGCTTCCTGAGTAAAGTGGAGTGGAATGAGATGGCATGACCCCACCGGGATGTGGCGGCCCGGGTAAGGATCAGGATGGATGAGGGAGTGAAGAGGTTGGACCCCGTAGAGGCTTCCTACGTACCGCGCATTAGCGCGGATCAAAGTCAACGTAGTTCGGATATACAGTTTAACATCATGCTGTACGATGGCAAGCCGACTCACGAGGAGGTCGAGGCTGCCGGGCGGAGGATTGAACCGAACCACCTCACACAGAGGGGGATGGAACGGCCGGGTGGATCAACGCGAATGTGAACCCGGGAGGGGTCCACTGATGGACGAACCGACGTGAATATGACCGGAACGACCAGGTGGTGGGCTTGAACCTCAGGGAGGCTTCCTACGTACCCTGTTTAGGAGACAGGGATCAAAGTCCACGTAGTTCATTCTGTCAGGACTTACGCACTGAGGCAACCTGATTGCGGCAAAACTCAGTTGGAGAGGGACTTGGGCCGAAAGTAAGAGACACCTCGATCCCCGTCACGCCCTCCACTGGCTTCGGCAGTGGGGAAGCACAATGGAGATACACATGTGCAACCCCCCACAAGAAACTAGGGGTTTGTAATACCCTACCCCCGTGGGCGAAGGCCACTCCAATAAATCGTCCCTAAAGAGGGGAAATCCCGACATCCCTGCAGAGACGAGCGAGTGGGGGCCACATCCAAACCGGGGGGGACCCCGCGTGCAAGGCACGGGATCAGGTGATGCGGAAGGTTTAACGTCTTTCCGGACGAAGTACAGTTTAACGTCGTGTGTTGAGGACGAAGCAGACGGTTTAACGTCTTGCCGGACGAAGTACGGTTTAACATCGTGTGTTGAGGACGATGGATGCTGGGCAGTTTAACGTCTTGCCGCGCAGACGTGGTGCAGTTTAGCGTCCTGCAGGACGAAGTGCAGTTTAACGTCATGCGGGACGAAGTGCAGTTTAACATCATGCGGGACGAATGCAGTTTAACGTCATGCGGGACGAACACAGTTTAACGTCGTGCGGGACGTACACAGTTTAACATCGTGCGGGACGAACGCAGTTTCACATCGTGCGGGACGAAGTTGCCGCCGATGGGTCCGTGTCACTTTGCGCGAGCCTGGAGGGCCGCACGGGAAGACAACGCACGGTGCTGGGCACCCGGGATGAGGATCATCGGGCGCCACGCAGGCGGGTACCCTCAGGGGGTCAAAGGGGGCGACCCTGGCAGTTTGCGCGCAAAAGAGGAGTTTGGCGCGCAATACCGCGGGTCGGCGCGCAATTGGACGGGCTGGCGCTCAATTGGGCCATCGCTTTGCGTGCGGAAGATGGAGATTGCGCACACCGAACCTCTGATAGCGCGCGGGGGCAATGGCCCATTCTTTAACGAATGGCCACTTAGTAGGGCGGGTGCGCGCAATCTGGCCGGATTGCGCGCACCCAGGGGGGCAATTGCGTGCAAGAGGCTTCTTTTGCGCGCGAATGCCTTCGGGTAAGGAATTGGTCAAAGGAAAGAAGCCAAAGGGGTTGCGCGCGAAGGCGAACCCCGAGGCTTGCTTGCGCGAAATAAAGGAGGTTTCCTGAAGATCGGCATTGCGCGCGGAGGGGGTGGAATTGTGCGCACGAGCGCCTCTTCGAATTCTGGCAACCCTCAAAACGTCGGGGGTCGCCTTGTATTTATAGGCAACCCCGGGCGCGGAATCTCTCCGTCGGCGCGCAATTCATGTTGCGGGTGCGAAATTTCCTTCGCTGGCGCAGAATCGGGGCCCCGGCGTGCAAGGGAGTCGCGCGGGCCGCGGGCGCGCAAAATTGCACGCCGGCCCGGCGCATTGCGCGCATCCCGGGAGGATTGCGCGCCACACTTCAACATTGAGCGCGGTCCTCCAAAATTCCGCGCAAGGCCTCCGGGCCTTCCGAAACCTACTTCTGACTTCAAATATGACCTCGCTTTCTGCATCCGGAACTTCGTTTGGGAGCAACGGACTTTTCCGGCGTCTACAAAAGCCCCCCCTCGGAATCTGATCGGCGAGAGGTCGCAACGATCGGGTTCCGAGGGAGATGCCGGAATGCCGAAGTCCCGGGCGGCGCGGGACTTGGGCGTGCAAAAAGGGCGTCGGGCGCGAAATTCGCTACCTTGGTCGCGCAAAGCACTTTCCGCGTGGCGCGGACACCCATCCTCGCCTATAAATAGGGGCCCTGGGTCCCCCGTACCATACACAGGCCTTCCGCGCAACAAGCTTCCAAGCTCTCGTGCGCGAAATTTCCATTGCCGGTGCGAAATTCGCCCGTTCGGCGCGCAAACCCATCCGGATTTCGGCTTGTCTTGCGCGAACACCTGGGTTTTTACGCGACAGATTCCCAATTGCGCGCCGTTCACTAGTATTGCGTGCCAACTCCCAAATTTCTCTACCAGCCTCCTCTGATTCCGCACGCCTCATCCCTTGACCCACACGACTCCCGGAGCTTCTGAGATGGCCGCGAATCAAGTGAATGAGGGGGATGCCGCCATTCGCAGAGCTGAAATGGCGGCGAACGAGGAGGTCTACGGAGCCAAGGATATTGTTTCCAACAATCAATCCTTGTTCGATTTGCTGACGCCTGCCCAGAAGACGTATCTGCTGTCAGACAACCTGCCACTCTGGAACTACGGCATCCTGGATGAGGTTCCGGTGCCAGGGTTCGAGGTTGATGCGCCACGGACCTGGGTGACTCGGGAGGACGAGCTTCCCCGCTATAACATCACCAACAACGGGCATCCTTCCAAGGAGACCAGGCACTTAGATGTCTATGTCCTGAACCCGAGGACGTGAACCATCACCAGGAGTGAGCCTACTGCGGAGAACTCTCCAGCCCTCTACTCGAGCACGTATTGCCAGAGTGTCACCGACGACACCAAGGGCTGGCTGAAGGACTGGGACTTGCGGTCTGGGGGCAATTTCACCAGTGAGTGGGCCTGGGAGTTCTGGGTACGCCACACCTGCGATCACTTCGCGGAAGAACTGTGGTACATCGGACTTTTTGAGGCGGTGTGGACGTCGCAATTCCACTTCTACCAACAGCCTGAGCTCGGGCCGAAGCTATTCACCCGCTGGTCCCCGGATACCAACACCTTCCATCTTCATCATGGGGAGGTCAACATCGGTCTCTGGGACATCCACCGCATCGGAGGTATCCCGCTGGAGGGTTACGAATACGATGAGTTCCTGCCTCCGAAGAACACCTGGGGTGACAGGTCACGGACTCCCATTCTGACAGGGCATCTACTGGACCTGGCTACGCAGCGGCTCGGGGTCAAGGACTTCCACAAGGACATAGCCTACAGGGAGTGGTTCGACCCATTCTTGGACCATGACCCATCGGTCAAGATGCCAGGAAGGGGGAAGCGGTGCCCGACCGTGGCTCAGAGGAGCCGGAACGGGTCGTACTGGCGGGTCCTAGAGACGGGAGACTACCGCTCATGGGGGTACCGCGTCATCGAGGCCCGGGACCCAAATGTCCGGTACACGGCGTTCCTGGCCGCCTTTCTGAGTGGGTGGCTCTTTCCAGTGCGGGACGCGAGGATGGGCATCCGCCCGGCGACACTGGTGATGGCGGGCGCCATGGCCGCCAACAAAAGATACAACCTCGGGGTCCAAGTGCTGGCTAAGCTGTACGCCATCCTGGGACGCATCTCGCGAGGGGGGTCGCCACGAAGGTTATGTGGGCCCTTTCAATTCTTCCACGGCTGGGTGGCTGCTCACCTAGGTGGGTACACGTTTCCAAACGCCGTCATTCCTCCGGGAAACGGCCTGCGACCCTCCCTGCTGAACATCGCGGGGGTCGCTCCGATGACCCTTAATGGGGAGGGCGTGAGGATTCGGATCGGCAATCACGCCAATTTCAACTTTAGCCCGTTCTCCACTCCCATTGGCCAGATGATCGATAATGGGCAGGGTCTGCTGGAGCATCACAAATACTTCCTGAGCATGCGGGGTGGGGTGCCAGTGGCTCGGATTGACGGGAAGGTGATCTGTGAGCCCTACGTGCCAACCCGGTTCGCCAGGCAGTTCGGGTGCCTTCAACGGATGCCGAAGAGGGTATTCGCTGCTATCCTGGAGGAGACGAACCCTTGCGTCCTTCGCCAGATGTGGCTAATGTTCGCCGCTTTCGGCTCTGGCGATGTCATCACTCTCCCTCCTACCGGGGTCGACGCAGGCTTGGCAACCGAGTACGCCGAACACTGGGCCATCGCGTACCCCGAGGGGCTTCTACGGAAGCCAGTTCGGCGGCTCGAGGTCAACCGTGCGGAGACCGGGCGTCAAGGAAGGAGGTGAGGCGCCGTTACGTAGGGGAGGATGGAGGCGCGCCAACCAGCGGAGCCGGCGTGGGCAGGGACTTTGGCGGCGGGCACATCGCAGGCTGCCGCCACGACTTCAGCGCCCAGAGAGGGGGCACATGCGGTGGTCGGGGAGCGGCCTGGGAAGCAGATAAGGCATCTGCTCGAACCCTCTCACGATGCAGTCTTCCCAGCGCTGTGGTCGGCCTGGATGACCCTGCGGCAGTCGCTGGGGACCGAAATCATCTGGTAGAAGATAACCAGAGAAGGGATCCATCTTCCAGAGGTCGGGCGCCTTCAGGTCGTCGACAGGGTGAACTTCCACCGGCGGTATGCGTATCTGACGGCCATGGACCAGTACGCGCGCCAACATGGTCAGCGTGCGGAACCTTCCCTTCTGGTGAAGGTGATGCTCAGTCTAGAGCCTTCTCCAGAACAGATACCACCGGAGGAAGGTGATAGTAACGATGACTTCGAGGAAGAGGAGGAGATGGGGGAGGATGAAGGCTCGGAGGGAAGGTCCCATCCGGGGAGCCCGCGGGAGAGCGGCGAGGTGGCCGGCTCCGACAATATCGATATCACCGAGCTCCTCGAGGTCCGCTTCTATCCCTACTTAACCTGCTTCGTCCATTCTCTTATGCAGCTTCTAACCCATTTCTTCACCTTCCTCAGGAGTGCACGGATGTTGGTCAGGCATCCTCAGTAGGAGTAGGAGAGGCGCCAGCAGGACAGGGCAGGGGCCAGACACCCATCATTGAATTGACAAGCGCTGAGGGGTCCCCTGCTGCAATTGCTCCTACGGCGGCCGGGACAGTAGAAGATGACGCTCTGGATTCCCGTAAGTCTTCTTACTTTACTGTTGGTGCTTCCCGTTGACGATCCGTGACTAACCAAGGCATGCCTTGCGCGGTGATCTCAATACTGGAGGCTCGTCGGGCTGTCGAACCCGGGACATACACGAGTGGACCAGTGGCAGACATGCTACCTCCTCCAGAACAGACTTCTCACACCGAGCCGGCCCTACCAACTGCTGATCAGGGGGCAACGGACGTCGGCGATGCTGCCATCGGAGAGAGGTCGGGGGCTGAAGAGGGTGTCAACGCTGCTGGGGCGAGAGAAGAAGGTCGCCCAGATGTTGGGGAACCTATCCCCTGTGAGGACATCCCAAGGGCGGACCCTGCAGCAGACCTGCTGGC
The DNA here is from genome assembly GCA_963277665.1 of Viscum album. NCBI lineage: Eukaryota > Viridiplantae > Streptophyta > Magnoliopsida > Santalales > Viscaceae > Viscum > Viscum album. Next base: position 1,374,665,970 of record OY728129.1, on the reverse strand, counting down.
TGCCTTCCCTGCCTACCGGCCTGCCGAACCCGAGGAGATGGACGACTCAGACTCGGAGGAGGTCGAGGAGAGCCGGGTAATGCGCCGCAGGGGGTGGAAGTGCATCCAGCGCTTCCTCAAGTGACCCCCATCGGAGTGGCTGGGGCACATGGGATCTCTTCAAACCTGGTTGCGCTTCCTGTGTGCCGGGGGAGCTGATGTTCAACGCCTCCATCTGACGGTCCGTGATTTCATGGCCGGAAAGATGCGTGAGAGCCGCCGGCGTGCTGACGTCGCACAATGTAGGGACCTGTTAGAGAACACGTGGGCGTTCCTCGTGGCGGAGCAGGAAGTCCGGCACCTCGAAGGGCAGGCGGCAGAGAAGGAGGCCTTCGTCGCAGCGTGCACTGAGCTTATGGAGCAATTGACGGCCCAGCTGGATGACGCCCAGGTACAACTGACGGAGGCGGGCCACCAGATGGTCACACTTCAAGTCGAGCGGGAGCGTGTACAAGCCAGGATCGGCGAGCTGCGCGCTGCGACCGCCGACGAAGAGAGGGCATGCAGAGAGCGAGAAGCAGCTCTGGAGGCTGCCAGCCAAAGGGTAGCGGCATTGGAAAGATTCATTCAGCACACTAATCCCTAAGGGCTTTGTTTTTTCCATTCCCAGAACATTTTGCTTCCGCTACTCAATACTTCGATCAATTTGTATGAACCAATATATTTATCTGCATCTTTTTGCTTAACGTGCTCAACCACAATCCATTGCCTTGCGGGAGCGTTAACCAAGCTTCAGGCATCCACAATTGGGCCTGGATTTCTAAAGAAGAGAGGGAGGTCATTCCTAGGAAGGGAGACCTCAGACCTAATCAATGTACCATACCCCCAGCTTGTTCCGACACACGAGCGGGACAACGCTAGGGGCGTTCAGATTTTATCCGAACATAGGGAAATGAGAAAGGGTGAATCGCATGTCCCGAATTCAGAAATCCACGACGGTCGGCCTTCCAGGAAATGCCCAAGACGGCAAGAGGACAATGGATCAATCGACCATACTACTGCAATAGACGGACCGAAGGTCATCATTCATGTTGCAGGAGGCGGATCACATGTCATCATCAATACCGCTTTGGGGGTTCTTTCAGACACAAGAGAGGAAATACGGATCAAAAGGGCATGCGAGCGTGGGGCGAAGTGATGATTTGTTCGGACAGAATCTAACACTACCAAAATTACGCCACCGTGGGGAAAGCGTATTAGGCGGATGCAACAATCTGGCCGTGAATCACCCCAATTCTCAGACAGAACCTCTTTTGACGAGGAAACTGTCGCTTCCCATCATTGTAATGGGGCATCCCGAGCTGAATCAGGGAGAATATCACAACCGCACCACTCTACCAGAAGCCAGGCCAAACGACCGGCGACGAGGAGGGGCGGGACTTAGCGATCCCTGAGGCTGGACCCGAGTCGAGATGCCCGGGCGTTCCTACGTACTCCATCGGGCTGGAGATCAAGCCATACGTAGTTCTGAGAGTGCAGTTTTAACATCATGCAGGACGTAGAACCCTGATTAGGGATATCGTAGTTTATGGTCGTAGAGCTCGGACCATAGGGGAAGATCTTAGTTTAAGGTCTTGGAGCTCGGACCATAGGGACCTCAAAGTATGCCACGTCGTGGTCCTATCCCCTGGATATGCAAAGATGCACTGACAGATAGTGTCAAGAGTGCCGAGATTTTGCCTGGTCAGAATGGGAGGTGGAAAACGTAATGTGAATCATGCGGCCATTCACTCAAGGACTGGGGGCACCGGCGTAATGATATGGGAGTACTGCTGACCGTGGCGGAAAAGCATCATCAATATCGCACTGATCGTTGATGGAATGAGGCAGCAAACGAGAATCAACCGCTCAAGCGCAGGATTCATATCGATTTGCTGCCCAAGGCCCTTGGGGGCACTAGCCCGGATCGGTGGGAGAGCACTGAGGCATTGTATCCAGACCGCTCACGGGGGTTCCACCCAGGGCGTAGGCGATGGGTCCGAATGAAGGGGAACATGAAGCCTGAAAAGTGGAAGGAACCTGACCAAGATGAACCTAACCCTCCTGGAAATAGACCAGAGTACTCTTGACACCGGTGGACCACTGCAAGGGGTTGAAGGACACGCCTTGAGGGTGACCCGAAGGCGGAGGATTCCCAAGAGAAGGGGGAATCTCTAAGAGGTGGGGGGCTGGACCCGAAGTTTCAAACATCCGGGCGTTCCTACGTATCCCATAAGGATGGGAATCAAGCCACACGTAGTTCTTGAAGCGCGGCGCAACACAATCGGGCACCAGCGCGGGGAGGGGTGCGGGTCCGGCCCTCGTACCCAAAAGAAGCGGTATTTGATATTTCTTGTTTGTCCTTAAAGGTGGATGGTTTTTCTTTGTGCAGCGACATGCCTGTGATTAAGAAATCTCTGGCGTCGCCACAATAATCAAGCCATGAAAGGCATTGATAAATGGCGTGGTTATTAACCAGCGCCCAACGTGAGTGTCCCCTGAGGAGAACACCACGATGCAGGGCCGTTTCTCGTCGGGCGGCCAAGACGATCACAGTTTACGGTCGTGTGGTAAGACCAAGCAACACAGTTTAAGGTCGTGTGGCTCGGACCATGGAGGAATCCGCTTATTGCGGTATGGCGGACACAGAGGAGGTGGGGACACATCCCAGTCCTGCGGTCACGCACAATTCCAGGAGAAGGATCCTGGGATAGGGGCCTGCATATGTCTATCAACTGAGGGGCAGAGATGCTAGCCTCCAGCTATGCTGGGCCCAGAACGCGATTGTTCGGGTGACTCCTTCATCCTCATGGGGACGAGGGTCTAGCTATACATGGCCCTTAGGGAGGACATTAACACATATCCTTGGTGCTCAGATCGTGGGAGTCTCGAAAGACACCATTACCCTGGTTGGACTGCCTAACGTGTAGAGGTGTACTGAAGGTCAATATGAAGAGAGAGAGTGTCGAGATTCTGCTACAACGCACAGAGGCGGAGTGTGATGAGGACTGCGCAACCAATGTTCAGAGCCTGAAAGAGCTGACATGGCGATCAAGGATGTTGCTGACCATATTCGCAACACAACATCCGATCGCGTCAGCCTAGGATGAGGCAAGAAAACGAGCATCAACCGCTCAAGCGTAGGATTAATATCGATTTGCGGCCCAGGACCCGCCGGTAAATCGACTCGGGGCGGTAGGAGAGCACTGAGGCATCGTATCCAAACCGCTAACGAGGATCCCTTTGAGTGAAGACTCGAACAAGAGGAAGCGCGAGGCCTGACAAGTAACACAGGACTTGTCGGGATTGAATCCGACACTACAGGTCATAGACCGGAGTACCCAAAACATGTTAACAGATCACCGGAAAGGGTCGGAGGACTCACCCTGAGAGCAACCAAAAGACGGGGCTGGACCTGAAACACAAACGTCCAGGCAGTCCTACGTATCCCATAAGGATGGGAATCAAGCCGTACGTAGTTCTTGAGAGGCAGTTTGACGTCATGCAGGACGATGAGGGGTGTGAGGTAGTCCCACACACGGTGGAGGCGTACGGCGTGGCCAGTAGACCGACGTGAATGAGGACACAATCCCCCGCTCATGCCATACGCCTCGCACAAAAAGGAGGGGAACTTGGGCCAGAGGCCCAACGCGGGATAGAGATTCCTGGGAAATGGGGCTGGGCCCGAAACATGAATGTTCAGGCGGTCCTACGTATCCTATAAGGATGGGAATCAAGCCACACGTAGTTCTTGAAGTGCAGTTTAACGTCATGCTGGACGATAAAGAAAGGGGGGAGCGGAAGGCATCCCCAAACGTGGGGGGCGTACAGCGTGGCGAGCAAACCGACGTGAATGAGGGCATAGCCCCGCATTCACACCATACGCCGCATACCCAGAGGCACTTGGGCCAAGGGCCCAAGATGGGATGGAAATTCCCGAAGGATGGGGCTGGGCCTGAAACATGAATGTTCAGACGGTCCTACGTATCCCATAAGGAAGGGAATCAAGCCGCACGTAGTTCTTGAGGTGCAGTTTAGCGTCATGCAGGACGAATGCTGAACAGTTTAACATCTTGTAGCTCGGACGTGGTGCAGTTTAGCATCATGCGGGATGAATGCTGAACAGTTTAACGTCTTGTAGCTTGGACGAAGTGCACTCAGGCAAAGTACTGCTTGAGGAACCTAGCGTTGGTGGGAGGAGTAACACGCTCACCATCCATAGTCGCTAGGGATTACGCCCCATTGGGATAGACCTTGTGGACGACAAAAGGTCCCTCCCACTTGGGCTCCAACTTGGGCGGCTTCCTGCCGGGGATCATTGGTGCTCTTAGGGCCAGTACTAGGTCACCCTGCAGGAAAGAGCGGAGGTGAACCTTCTTATTGAAAGCTCGAGCCATTCTTCTTTGATGCCTCTCCAAGTTGTGCAAAGCGTGAAGCCTATTCTCATCCAGTGCTTCCAACTCGACTAGACGGGCTTCAGCAGCTCTGTCCGACACTTGCTGGTCATAGACCGCAGTGCACAAGGACGGTAACTGGATCTCGATGGGCAAGACGGCCTCAGCTCCATACACCAGGGAATAAGGGGTCATCTGGGTGGAATTTTGAGTCGTCGTCCGATAAGCCCAGAGGGCGTTGGGGAGCTTTTCCGGCCAACTCTTCTTGTTCCGACCAACCATCTTTTGCAGAATGTTAGAGAGGGTCTTGTTAAACGCCTCAATCTGTCCATTCGCCTGCGCATGATAGCGAGATGTATGGTTTGAGCGAATGTTGTACTTGGCGTACAACTTCTTCAACTCGGCTGCTCGGAAATTGGCTCCGTTATCCGTGAGGATAGCGTGAGGCACTCCAAATTGATAAATGATGTTGGAGGTCACGAAGTCAGCGATAGAACAGGATTTGACCTCTCTGAGTGGAATCGCCTCTGCCCATTTGGAGAAGATGTCTGTGGCGGTCAGAATGAACCGGCACTGGCGAGCCGTCGCCAGCGGGTAAGGTCCCACAATGTCCAGCCCCCAGACTGCAAAGGGCCAAGAATACCTGGTGGTATGGATAGTCTCCGGCGGCCGATGCACAAAGTTCGCGTGAACCTGGCACGCATGGAACTTCCTGGCGTACTCGATGCAGTCATGGATCATGGAGGGCCAGAAGTATCCCAACCTCCGAATCTGGTGGGACAGCTTCGGCCCAGTCTGGTGGGCACCGCATGAACCAGCATGAACCTCTTGCATGACTCGTGGGATCTCAACTCCCCGAAGGCAGCGGAGGAGAACACCATCAAATCCGCGTCTATAGAGGATCTGCTCCAGGCCGGGACTGCTCTGGAGGAAAAACTGCGATGCGCGGCATCGAACTCGCTCACGCTCGGCCCGATCCGATGGGAGAATGCCATGTTGGAGGTACTCAACCAAAGGCGTCCTCCAATCAGGGGCTGGTTCGACTTCCATATTTGTGGTACTCGGGGCTCCAGGCCCAGGGGAAACCGTGGTGAGATTACTTACCGACAGGCCGCGATCTCCCTTCGAGATAACGGGAGCGATGAGCCTGTGGTGCGTCACGCGGACGATCAGGTTGTCCTTTTCAGGCTCTGCGAGTGACGCAGCAAGGCTGGCCAAAGCATCTGCTCGACCGTTCTGTGACCGGGGAATATGGACAATTTCTGGACGAGAAGGGAACTGGGCCATCAGGAGGAGGGTGCACTCCAGCAATGGCACAAGTTCCGGCTTCCTGACAACATAGTCGCCATTGATCTACTTAACGACCAGCTCGGAGTCCCCTTTCACACACATATGGGGCACGTCGATCTCGAGAGCTAACTCGAGGCCAGTGATGTGGGCATGGTATTCTGCCTCGTTGTTGGTACAGCCCTCTGACAACAGGAAAGAGTATGGCAGCACGGCTTGCTCCGGGGTAATGAAGACGATACCCAAACCCACTTTGTTGAGCTTAGGATTATCGAGTCTTCTACCTGTGGGGCTCCGGGAGGCACCGTCAAAGTGCATCTGCCAGCATGGATTGGCACGATTGACCGAGAGAACAGCCTCATCAGGAAAGCCTAGATCCAGCGGCTGATCCGCGGAGGTTGGGTGAGCAGCCAGAAAGTCCACCAATGCTTTCCCTTTAATGGCCTTCTGAGACACATACCTGATGTCGAACTGCTGGAGAATCACAGCCCACCGCACTAGACGGCTAGTCAACATAGGCCGGCTCAGGATATATTTCAACGGGTCTACTCGAGAAACCAACTGTACCTCGTGGTGCTACAAGTAGTGCCGTAATTTCTGTACGGCAAATACGAGCACCAAGCAGCTCTTCTCGATGGGGGAATACCTAACTTCCGCATCGAGGAGCATGCGATTGAGGTAATAGAGGCTATTCTCTGTTCCCTTGTTGTTCTTCTGGGAGAGAAGGGCACCAAGGGACCGTTCCAGGGCGGTCACATAAAGGACCCGCAGCTTCCCGGATACAGGTGACATCAGAACTGGAGGTTGAAGAAAGTACTGCTTGATTTCCTCGAAAGCGGACTGACACTCCTTATCCCATACATAGGTGGCGCCTTTCTTCATGAGCCGAGAAAAGGGCTTACACTTGCCGGCCAGATTCGCGATGAATCGGCGTATATATGCTAAGTGGCCTTGGAACCCTTGAAGTTCCCGGATGTTACCTGGGGGAGGCATCTGGCTAGTCACCCTGATCTTCTTTGGGTCGATCTCAATATCCCGGTATCTTACCACAAAGCCAAGAAACTTCCCGGAGGTGACCCCGAAGGCACACTTCAACGGGTTCATCTTCAGGCAGCGAGACCGGAGGAAGCCGAACACTTTATCAAGATCTTTGAGATGGTCCTGACGCTGGCGCAATTTGACCACCAAGTCATCGACGTATCATTCCACCAGTGTGCCGAGGATTGGCTTGAATATGCAGTGCATCGCCCGTTGATAGGTGGCACCTGCATTCTTCAGGCTGAAGGGCATGACCTGGTAACAAAAGTTACCTTGGGGGGCCCTGAAGGCAGTGAACTCCTCATCCTCAGGGGCCATCCGGATTTGGTTGTATCCGGAGTATCCATCCATGAAGGAGAGGGCTTTGAACCCTGCCGTGGTGTCAATCAACAGCTCTGTCACCGGAAGGGGAAAATCATCCTTCAGACAGTGGCAGTTGAGATCGCGGAAGTCGATACAGACTCTGATCTGCCCGTTCTTCTTCCTGACCGGCACAATTTTGGCCAGCCATCTGGGGTACTGAACTTCCCTCACGAAGTTGGCTTTGATAAGCTTGTCAACTTCGGCCTCAACCATGGCACCGTGGAATGGGTGCATCTTCCTGGGAGGCTGCTTGAACCCGCGATGGTTCGCCGGGAGACCAAGGCGGTGGAAGGCTACCTGAGGATCTAGCCCCGGCATCTCGTCATAGCCCCAAGCGAACACATCACGGTGCTGTCTGAGGAAGTCCACGTACTGCTGTCGCTCCTCAGAGGGCATGGCGGTACTGACCAATGTGGGTCTTGGATATGCTTCGGTTCCAAGGTTCACCTGTACTAACTCATCGACCGTGGCGGAGATGCCCTCCTCAAAGGCTGGGGGTGCATCTTACACGTCCTCTCCACTCGGGGAGGGATCGTCCACGGGAGAGACTGCGTTGGAAACTGCATTGGGGCTACCAGATCCTGCTGGGCCGCTGGTGCTAGCATGGGTGGTCGCGGTCATCTCATCAGGAGACTCACAGGACGTCGAGACCATGGCTACGTCCAACCGATGGATCGGGAGGACGTAAGCATCATCCAAACTTGCCCAGGGATCACTTGCAACAACGACATGCTCAACCTCACCTGCCAGGATCTGCTTATCCTTGCTCTTGTAATAGTCCGCGTCCAGATAGCGGGCTTCACATGAGGCCAAAGGAGAGGCATCTCCCTGAAGCACGCCTACTCGAACATTAAGGGAGTATTTAAGGCATTGGTGGTATGACGAGGGAACCGCCGCACGAAGGTGGAGCCATGTCCTGCCCATCAATGCGTTATACGCAGTGTCCTGAGAGACTACCATGAATTCGGTGTTGGCAACTAGGTCACCGAACTGGGTCTTCAAACGTATCTTGCCGACCGGAGTTTGCTCGGTGCGGTCATACCCCTGGATCCTGAGGTCGGAGGGAATCAAGTCATCCTCAGACAACCCCAATCTCCGGAGCGTCCGAGTTGGAATCAGGTTAATCCCGAACCCCGTGTCGACATGACAGCGCCAGACTTCAAGGCCATTGAACTGGCTAGTAACATACAGCGGACGAATGTGCCCCGTATAGGAGGGTCTTCATCCTCACCAGAGAACGAGATAACTGCCTGACATTCGGTGTCCTCAATCGCTTCGGCGTGAAAGGCCTCTGCAGCCGCAACCTCCGTCTCAAACTGGATGGGGCTCTTTAGGGCTTCAGCGAGCGCCTCGCGCATCTCAGGTGACAGGCGCAGAGCCTCAAGTATGGAGAGCCTTGTTGGGATTTCGGCCAAGTGCTTCAGGACATCATACTTTTTTTCCAAGTGCGAGCCCCTGGTTGCAGGAGGTTTCTCTATGGTTGGAGGCATGACGGGCCTTGCCGGTTGGACCGGCGGCCGACTGGTGCTTGGCGCATCTCTCAGTTCACTGGTTGAAGCCCGGGAAGTAGTCACCATACTGGGGCCAGGAGGCCGGGATGGACTCGTGGCAGGACGGAGCTGGTCGCGGCGCGGCTGAGGCGGTTCTGCCTGGTCCCATACCACAAACGGTGGCGGGGGCGAATCTGTCATCCCCGGATGGGGGGCTACGCGTGCTGAGCTCGGTTTTGAGCCTGCTGCCTAGTCTCAGTGGCGTGCACGGCCTGGCTGGAGGTACCAACTGTCGTGCCCCAGCGACTCCTGTTGTTGCGGTTCCTCCGACGGTGGCGACGACCAGGGACACTAGGGAGGTCCACCTGGTGTTCTTCAACGTCGGGAACCGAAAAGGGATTTACCAGCTCGACGGTATTAACCGAAGCGTACCCAACACTGTCATCGGATGAATCATTCATCACCGGGAGGACCCGAGGAGGGACCCCCATCTCCGGGGACATGAAATCGCCGAGAGTGCAGGATAGTGGCAGAACTGGTGGGGCACGCTCTTCCTTCTTGCGCCGCTGCCGTTTGCTCTTCTCGGAAGAGGCAGGCTGGGACGACGATGCCGAAGCAGCACCCGCAGATTCTGGGGGCTCAGGCTGATTCAAGCGTGCACGGATTATTCCATGGGCACGAATGATCATCTTGCAGGCCATCCAGTTATTATACTTCTGGGATCCGCGGTCGGAGACCAGCTGCCATTCATCCTCGTCGCCACTATCGTCATCTGATCCCACGAACACACCCGCCACTTGTGCTGGAGCTGGGCCCAACCTGATTACATTGTTGTTAATCTGGTCTTGGAGCCAGTCCTTAAACACGTAGCACCACCGGATGGTGTGACCCAGGGCCTGATGGTAAGGGCAGTAGTGGGGGTTATCCGTGAGATGTGCCTCCTCTGGCCTCCAACACTCAGGCAGTCGCACAATCATCTGCTCTAGGGCGCTCCGGAAATAACCGGGGACCTGATCCTCATGAAATGAGTAAGTCAGGTATCGCGGGGCCCTGGGAGCATGGTCTTGACGAGGGTGGACCCTGATTATCTCGCCTGGGTTGTGGCGGTACATTACGCGGAGGGGCCGGCCGGTTCTGGGGTTGCCGCTGCTGGGCCGGGAACTGAGCCTGTGGAGGCGGATTCCTGTGAGGCTGTGGAGCTGGCCTCGCCGGCAGCAGCTCCAACTGCCTGGGGGCCTCTATCTGGGCAACAACAGCGGGCTCAGCCCTGCTGACTCTCCTTGCAGGGATTATAGGAGGCAGCGGGTGTGCCTGACTAGCCTGTTGCAGGGCTTCCTCAAGACGTTGATCTTTGTCTGAGAAGTCCCTGAACCCTCCGGGGTAATTCTGAGTGATCAAGGAAGGGAACATCTCGGTCTTGACGTTCCCGACGCACATTGTCAACAACTGCTCCTGAGTCAATGGCATGTCAAGGGAATACGTGAGACCCTTCCATCGGGCAACGAAGTCCGCGACTTGCTCATCAGCCCTTTGCTTGCACTTGAAGAGGTCTACGATACTCGTCTTCCGGGTCGTGGAACTGAACTGGTAGAGGAACTATCTACGAAGGTCCTCCCAGCTGGTTATCGACCCGACGGGGAGCTGGCTGTACCAGACAAATGCTGGTCCTTCCAGTGTCTGGACAAAGCAGCGAAGCTTAGCGGCCTCCTGCTGCGCCGGAGTTCCCAACATAGGCCCGCACCTCGAGTTGAAATGGGCCAAATGCTGTGGCGGATCTCCAGTCCCGTTGAAGGGGGCGAAAGTGGGGTTCCCAAATCCCGGAGGTGCCGGCATGTCATCCACCCATGCTGGGTATGGCTTGCCGTCCGGTGGGATCGCCACCTGCCGAGTATCCAAGGCTTCCAAGCGGGCGATGAGTGCCGCCATCGGATCGTCCGGACATGGGTTCCAGTCCTGGCGAGGATCTCTAACCACGAGCGCATTGCATGGCCCTTCAATCGGGTCGTCGACCGGGTCGTCGAACTCGGCAGCTCGTGGGATGGCGGGCGGAGCGGCCCTTGGGGCAGCGGGAGGAATCCGAGCGGGGTCTCTCAGGTAGTCACGCCGCTCGGGAGGGTGTGGTGAAACATACCGCGCCCTCTTGCTATAGGAAATGGCCTCTCCCCTATCGGCAAACACGGCATAATCACGGTTACCCGGGAGAGTCTCGTCGAGGAGCGGTTGTTCCTGTCCCTGCTGTCCTGGCCTAGGATCACCGTAGTCAGGCCGCCGCTTTGCAGCGCGCTCGGCGAGGAGCTGTTCAACTAGCTTCTTCTTATAGGAAAGCTGTTGACGTAGTGTGGCCTTCTCGGGATCCTCATCTGCCCTCTGTATGGAGGCAGATGGGTCGGCGGGCTTTATAGCCCCGCCGTGCTCTTTACCTTTGCTGACGTTTCGGCTCAACGTCAGTGCTTCAGTGGGTGTGGGGAGACCCAGGAGGTTCCTATGGTGAAGAGTAACTCTCATCGATGGATCCAACGACGACTTGTCTTCGGGGGGACAGCCCCCGTCGAGAAGTTCCAAGTCGTTCCCCTCTCCCGACAGGTCATCCATATTGACCGTTTCCGTCCCTGGGGATGTACCCTCAGGGTCACCCAGCGAATCGGGCTGTCGGCGAATCGCACTAAAGCGTAGGGCAGCGTACTGCCCCCATCCATGGATATACACATGGGGGGTGGCTTCCTAGATAACCCTACGGAGTACTTGAAAACACTCAACGCATCGTTGTTGGAGGGCCTCGTGGTGCCCAAATGACCCGGGCTGCCAAACCGCGGGGACCGTGGCCAGGTCAATCTGACGGCACTGCTCACCAATATCCTCCAGGTGTGCTTGACTCCCGGGATATGGCATTTTTAGGTGGTGAAGACGGGAGTGAGTCTCCCGGAGAGTTCGGCGGAAGCATTCGAACTCATCCGGGGTGAGCGATTCTTGTGCATCAAAGTCCGGTCCTGCGACTGTCCAAAACTTCTCAGGGAAGTGGCCCTCTGCAAGGACGGTCCAGAAGCTCCACGACTCAAACTCGGGACCCAGGTCTTCTTGGTCCCCTTCAGCGACTGGGAATGAATGGGGAACCAGCAATGGTGCTGAGGCGGGCCGCTGGGCCGGCGGGCTGGCCGGCGGTGAATACGGTGAGCAGGCCGATTGGCCTCCATATCTCGGGCCGCCCCTCTGAGGGTTGCGGTGCCCCAGCTACCACATCACGATAGGATGGGCCGACGAGTGAACATCCTGCCATAGAGTCGGTGCGCGCCGAGGGTGCACTAGATCGTGGCTCGACCGTCGGTCCCCAGAAAAGGTCTCTGGCTTCTCCGATCGAGGCAGAAGGTTCTTCTGGAGGGGCCGGTACTAACTGCAAGCTTGATCCTTGGGGGTCTACCAGGCCCTCACTACTCCGGATATACCTTCGAAGAGAAGCGGGGATCATATCGATCTCTCTCTCGGGGAGTACGAGGTTGACGTGCCGCATTCCTACCCCTGCCCCTGACTGGCGGGATCGGGGGGAGGGCTCTGTCGCTGAATCATACTCCGCCTCTGTATCAGAGAAACGAACCGGTCGGATCTCTGTCCGGAATTCCCTAACATTCCTCCCTCTACATCGACGCCTCGCCTTCCTGCCCCTGGGTGGTTCTTCGGGGCATGGCTGATCTCTGTCCTGGTGTCCTCTGGCCGCACCGGTGCTGGGGCCAAGAGGACTGGAAGCCAAGGTGCGAGGAGCACCAGGACAGATATCAAAGGGGACGCGGGGAGAGATGATTTCGGGCAGGCCTCCGGGCCAGAATCAGAAGGTGGGATCACCCATGCCTCTTGGATCGACCACACGGAGTAGACCCTGCTAGTGAATAGCACTACCGCGAGGTGGTCCGCGGTGGCTATTGCCTGTACCAGCAACCGGGAGAGTCAACCCAACCTGCCTTTAGGGCGGTCGGGGCCTCGATCCAGGTCGGGCATAGAAGTTCCCCTACTCAGGATGCGCAGGGGCCTGGTGACTGGAGCCAGAAGTGGCTTGGACCAACGCGGCCGCTGTTTCTAGGGCCCCAAGGTGGGCATCCTCTTCCGCTCGCGCCCGACGTTGGTGTCGGGACAGACGAGTCGGGATCAGCGGCGCAGGCAGGTGGAGAGCTCGTTCTTCGACTTGAGAAGCCTTGCGGCGGTGTCGACGTGGCCTGGCAGGAGCCCTTATCGCGGATCCCTAGAGAGAATCTTGGATAGGGTGGTCCCGGACATCCTCCACCTCATCCGCATAGGGGAAGGAGCTGTCGGAGCATTCTAGGGATAAACTTCCGAAGCGGTTGGACGTCGAGGTAGGCAGCGGTGCCTCCCTGCGCGGCCCTCTAGGGCGGCGTTGGTGGCGAGGTGAAGCTTCCTCGAGGTCTAGGTGAGCCATGTCCCTGGTGGGGATGACTCCCTCTTCCTCATATCTCCGCACCAAGTTGTTGATCACCTTTATCTGGATGACCTCCGAGGGGGAGAGAGGGCATGGTTGTCCCGTAGTTGCAGCTGCTGGGATGGTTGTGGAACGGGCGGGACATCGCAGAGTAGCCGCGTCGGTGTTTCCCCTACCCCTGCGCCAGTGGGCGGGCGGCGATCGGGCACTGGATTGGGCGACCTGATTCCTGAAGACAGGGGGAAGAACCCATTAATACTGATAGTAAAAGAAATCGACAACCGATCATTAGTGCCACGACGCCTTCCGTGGGGGGAACCCAGGCCATCGACGTCGTGAGACGGAGTGCCCAATTTCCCTTCCCCAGCCCCTGGAGGGTTCCGTGCCCCGGTGCTGAATGCTTGGTCGGGCAACATGCTAGTCTTCCAATACCTCTGAAAGCTATCGGTCTTCGTATTGAGGAGAAGAGATTCACGTCGGGTTCACCATTTTTCTGTTTCGGTGCGGATGTGCGTCGGGTTTCCGTTCCGACGCTGTTCCGCCAGGACGCGTTCGCGCGTGCTCCCGTCGACCCGAGGGGATGGGAGCGCGGCTTGTGGCCCTGCAGTCCCGCTTTCCAAAGGCGGGTGGCATCCGTCCCTTATTCAGGGACGTCTGCTCCTTGATCGAAACCGGGGTGATGGGACGCCGGCTCCTCCTTCCGTGGACGTCTCCTCGGAACTCGTCGCCTAATCCGGGTCTCCCTCATAGATTTAAGAGTGTTCGTGAATCTCGTTCCTGGCGCCATATCTTCATGGACACCGGTTAATTACGCTGCTTCCGCCCAGACGCTCCAAGGGGTCTGGTCAGGGTAGCAACCTGCGGTGAGGAGACCGGATAACTCTGGGTGCTGGGGGCGTGTCTTAACACTGCGGCTCTGCATGTCTGCCTTCCATCCCTGATAGGGCTTCTCGAAGGCGTGATGTCCTGAGGCATCCTGTGCTGGGTGCGGGGAACTGTGTTACCTGATGTTTTCCTCAGCTTCCCATGTTTAACACGGGGTATGCCGCGAGTTTAACGTCCAGCGGGGACGACATCAGACTGATCAACACGCGGAGTGGATCAGATGACAGAACCCCTTGCGGGGAACCTCCGACGCTAGGTCCAGCACATGGGCGGCTTCCCGAGTAAAGTGGAGTGGAATGAGTTGGCATGACCCCCCCGGGATGTGGCGGCCCAGGTAAGGATCAGGATGGATGAGGTAGTGAAGAGCTTGGACCCTGTAGAGGCTTCCTACGTACCGCGCGTTAGCGCGGATCAAAGTCAACGTAGTTCAGATATACAGTTTAACGTTATGCTGGACGATGGCAAGCCGACTCACGAGGAGGTCGAGGCTGCCGGGCGGAGGATTGAACCGAACCACCTCACATAGAGGGGGATGGAACGGCCGGGTGGATCAATGCGAATGTGAACCCAGGAGGGGTCCACTGATGGACGAACCGACGTGAATACGACCGGGATGACCAGGTGGTGGGCTTGAACCTCAGGGAGGCTTCCTACGTACCCTGTTTAGGAGACAGGGATCAAAGTCCACGTAGTTCATTCTGTCAGGACTTACGCACTGAGGCAACCTGAGTGCGGCAAAACTCAGTTGGAGAGGGACTTGGGCCGAAAGTAAGAGACACCTCGATCCCCGTCATGCCCTCCACTGGCTTCGGCAGTGGGGAAGCACAATGGAGATACACATGTGCAGCCCCCACAAGAAACTAGGGGTTTGTAATACCCTACCCCCGTGGGCGAGTGCCACTCCAATAAATAGTCCCTAAAGAGGGGCAATCCCGACATCCCTGCAGAGATGAGCGAGTGGGGGCCACATCCAAACCGGGGGGGGGACCCCGCGTGCAAGGCACGGGATCGGGTGATGCGGACGGTTTAACGTCTTGCTGGACGAAGTACAGTTTAATGTCGTGTGTTGAGGACGAAGCGGATGGTTTAACGTCTTGCCGGACGAAGTACAGTTTAACGTCGTGTGTTGAGGACGATGGATGCTGGGCAGTTTAACGTGTTGTCGCGCGGACGTGGTGCAGTTTAGCGTCCTGCAGGACGAAGTGCAGTTTAACGTCGTGCGGGACGAACGCAGTTTAACGTCGTGCGGGACGAAGTTGCCGTCGATGGGTCCGTGTCACTTCATGTGAGCCTGGAGGGCCGCACGGGAAGAAAATGCACGGTGTGGGGCACTCAGGATGAGGATCATCGGGCGCCACGCAGGCGGGTACCCTTGGGGGGTCAAAGGGGGCGACCCTGGCGGTTTGCGCGCAAAAGAAGAGCTTGGCGCGCAATACCGCTGGTCGGCGCGCAATTGGGCGGGCTGGCGCGCAATTGGGCCATCGCTTTGCGCGCAGAAGATGGAGATTGCGCGCACCGGGCCTCTGATAGCGCGCGGGGGCAACAACCCATTCTTTAACGAATGGCCACTTAGTAAGGGGGGGGGGGGTGCGCGCAATCGGGCCGGATTGCGCGCACCCGGGGGGGCAATTGCGCGCAAGAGGCTTCTTTTGCGCGCGAATGCCTTCGGGTAAGGAATTGGTCAAAGGAAAGAAGCCAAAGGGGTTGCGCGCGAAGGCGAACCCCGAGGCTTGCTTGCGCGAAATAAAGGAGGTTACCTGAAGATCGGCATTGCGCGCGGAGGGGGTGGAATTGCGCGCACGAGCGACTCTTCGAATTCTGGCAACCCTCATAATTTCGGGGGTCACCTTGTATTTATAGGCAACCCCGGGCGCGGAATCTCGCCGCCGGTGCGCAATTCATGCCGCGGGCGCGAAATTTCCTTCGTTGGTGCGGAATCGGGGCCCCGGCGCGCAAGGGAGTCGCGCGGGCTGCGGGTGCGCAAAATTACGCGCTGGCCCGGTGCATTGCGCGCATCCCGGGAGGATTGCGCGCCGCACTTCAACTTTGCGCGCGGTCCTCCAAAATTCCGCGCAAGGCCTCCGGGCCTTCCGAAACCTGCTTCTGACTTCAAATATGACATTGCTTTCCGCATCCGGAACTTCGTTTGGGAGCAATGGACTTTTCCGGCGTCTACACCCATTATATTCAATCTTACCTAAATTAATAAATAATTTTTTTGAAATTTAAAACTAAATCCTCCATTCAAAAAAATTTATAAACATTGGGTCTAACCATGAAAATTTATTCTTCATTATCTCCTTAAAGATAAGACATTCTCACATATATCTACTCTATGTGTAGATCATCATATGTAATAATTATAATTATATTCTAAATATTTATGCGATTCACCCCTTGTGATAAATTGTTAGAATATTTGATCCCTCATTTTGTTTCAAAAATCCCTTCAAAAAGAGCATCTCTTTGTGGCACTAACTTCCACCAGTATCATCTTTCAGTGGAAAACAACATTTTCCTTCCAGATCTCTCTTTCCTTCTAGTAGTTTTTCCAAATCCCAAATATTATTGAGATACATGGAATAAATTTCCTATTCCATGGTTAACTCAGAATATTTCAATCCTATAATTGTAATTATTTGTTATAGATAGTCTAGTTGCTATGCATCTATTAGAGGTATGACATTCATGTCAACTCCAAAACTGTGAACTGGTTTTCACATCCAAGTAGATCAACTTGACATAATTTCTTGTTTTCTATTAGATCCTCTATATCCAACGGTCATCTATCCAATATTTATCTATTCCATTGATTTTTATGCAGTCGTTCTATATCCAACAATGGTCTATTTATCCATAGTCCTTCTAGTAGATTTAGTATTGAAACACCAGCCATAGTAGTTTCCACTAATGTTTCTAGACTAATAATTTTTATGGTGACCTAATAATTATCTCTTTGAACATTTATAACTGATTTATCCTCAACATAATTCACATCAATGTTATGATCTTTCCATATAAGATCATAATTTAAAACAACTTATCATTTCCCGATGATTTTTTCCATTCATCATCCCACTGCAACTATCCATATTTATCATTTCCTTATATAACAACAATTTATAAAATGAATTTTCCTCCAAATATCTCTGAAATTATCATTGATTTTAACATACATGATACTTCCAATGAATTTGAGATATCGCCCCAATAGTCTCTTACTCAAAAAATGTTCCTTAGGAATTTTTTTATCCTATAGATGAATCTAGAATTATTTTCTGTAAATATGTTGTTGTATTTATTTCCTATACCAAAATTCCCATAGGAATTATAGATCAATTCCTCGAACTCTGATATTTTTCAATTAGAGTTTTATTCAAACGTTCAAATTATCCATTTTGTTATGGAGTTCCTAGAAAATTATTCTTATGAATGATGCACACCCTTTGGTATATGTTATGAATTTTAAATTTAGTATATTATCAACCGTTGACTATCTATAAAAATTCTAACATTCATTCACACTATTTTTTAGGCAAGGCATTCCAGAAAATAAATCGTTGAAACACATCACTTTTACTCTTCATGAAGTAAATCATACCCTTTTAAGTAGTATCACCAATTATGATCATAATGTATAGGTATACTATATTGAAGTGAAATGGGGATATTCCCAAAAAATTAGAATGAAAAAGTTCTAAATTTTGATATCTTTTCATTGTTCCATCCAATGTTGAATCAAATACACTTTTGATTCCCTAGAAAATAACATTAACACATTCAATGTCCCCTGTGATAAAATTTAATTACAACATTACCTAATTTATCATTCAATCTATTTTCACTATGGTGATAAAACATATAGTTCTAAATTTCTATATTCTTTGATTAAATGCTTCAATCACCGATAATCCAACCTTTTATATGGTTGAGCACTAAGATCCATTCTTAATCCCATAAAGAATCACCAAAGACCCTCTATTTAACTTTTATAATCTATTAAAAAATTATATTCTAAAATTCACATCATTAATATACCCTAGAAAAATGAGGTTATTTTGAAGACATAAAATATGCCTAAAATTTTTCAGCTTCTATAAACATCCATTATTCAATCAAATGTTGACATCACTTGTCCAACAATATCTGGAGCTCCATTATCGGCAAGATGTTCTCTACAGAAGATTCTTGATACATATTAAACCATTGTCGTGTGATCACCAGTTAAATGAGAGTATGTTACTAATTTAACAACCCATGAAACCTCTAAATTTCTCATAATCATTAATAATTGGAGGTTTTATTTACTAAACGTAGTGATTTCTTTTAATTGGATGTGGAATACTCATTCTGATTCCTATAACAATTCTAGGTATATATATTATCTCAAAAAATCCATCATATAAGACTAGAACCAATAAATTTTCCTTCAAATATTCTCTTGGACTTATATTATAATGATTTGTTTTCATTTTTTAATCTTTCTATTATAGTTATTAACCCTATATAATTTCATTGAGAGAACATATAAGTGGAGTTTAAACTTCTATTTTCCTCAAATCCTCATTCATAATTATTTATTGAATATAATGAAACACAAGATCATCCATTCAACATGAACCCATTACTCTCTGGAATTAAGGAAAGAAGAAGTAGATACCAAACATCATCTATGAAATTTACAATTTCATATTCAAGCTTCCATCAAATCTTATTAATGTCATTCTAAGTATCAGTTCTATGTATTCCATTGTAGATCCTCAAGATAAACAATATTCATATATTTTAATCATTTTGAAGATTTTTTGGCTTCTTATACATGTCATACAATGCTTTCATAACATTATAGTAGTTATCTTCTCTATATTTTTTAATGTAACATTCTAAATAAGATAAATACTAGGCAAAGTTTAAGCCTTCCTACCCAATCCCTCATATACTATATTGTCCTTTTATCATGAAAATTACCAAAAGAATAGAATGAATAAAATTTTGTATAAAAATATAATACAGATTCATTATCTAAAATGAGAAGTCTTTTCTATCAAACATAACAACACAAGCCCTCCCTTCCTATGATGTAATAATTTCTAATAACATAAAATCAAATTGACATCAGAATTACTTCTAAGAAAAGTATAGGAAAAACATTAATATTGTGAGTGTATTAGAGACATTACATTGATACCACATGTAGGGAAATTCAAATAAATTACACAATATGGTCTATTATTTGTAGGTCTACCTAATCACTTCATCACACGTATTTGAAAGATTTATAATGCTACCAAATAAATGGTTGCCTAATAAACTCGTCCCCTCATTTTTATCACTAGAACAAGGATGAGTACCCACTAGATCACACAAAAATCTTAACAATAATACTTCCTATATAAATAATAGATAAATTATGAAAACACAATTTATTTGGTTCATATAAATATCATGTATCCATGGGATAATCCTACAAAAATCCTTATTACTAGATATACAAGTCATAACATGACACATCACACACTTCCCCTCATCACAATGTATTAGAAAATAATTCCATAATATTTAACAATTCATCATATAGGTATATAATAATCCATATTAAAACATCATGTAAGAAACCCACTCCATTTATATAGGACATCAACTGATCAACAAGTTACACTGACCTCCAATATTAAAGTTCAACCATCCATTGACCTAGGAAAACTATAAAATAATTTTGATCTGTATGAAGCACCCACAAATATTTTTTCATTATTCAAACATCCCATTAATGGTTAACTCACTCCCTGTTGAACACCATTTAAGGTAACTCCATTTAATAGACTTTTTCTAATGATCTCTATCTAATCGTACGTGTTCAACGAATTCTATCTAATAGAACACTATCTCGTGCACTCTGGAACCTCTCTATTATAACCCTTTGAATGTTCATCTCTATCTAATTAATACAATTGATAATATATATCCAATAAAAATTTTATGATTACTTAATTATATGATACTAGGGAATATTACCTAGAGGGAGGCAATGCGTTAGACATATTGAAGAAGTAACAACTAAAATATGAACTACTTCATTGCCGAAATTAGGGTGTTTTCGAGTTCAAATAGGGTAAAGAGAGGTTTTGTTTTTGTGGTGGGATGAGAAGGAAAGGGAAATAATTTTTAACATTAAATGAAGGTAAAAATGTAAATTTTATCTCAAAATCTGAAAGAGCATGGTTTAGGTGCAAAATTAGTCAACCTATGCATAAACCACGCATAATTATCTATAGAAATGGGAACCCACATGGTTAGGTGCACGTTTTGAATAACCTTGAACATCCCATTTAGAATAGTTTAGTTTCATGTCTACAAATAGTCATAGGGTCATGCACTATGTGTCACTCGGTTGAAGACAAATGGTGTGGTTGAGTCCCTTTTCCCCATTTTGGAGCTCTATGCTCTGAAAAAGCCCCAGATGCCCATGTGAACTCCATAATTGATTATACATTGTTATTTATGCTATTCATGGTATTGAAATTTATGAAAAAATATATTCATACCATAAATTAAAATAGGATTCATTATTACCTCCCATCCTTAATGAAACTCATCCCCGAGTTAGACCTTTTAGGGTAAAGAGGCATTGTTACAAAAAAGTACCGGTAACTGAGATTTTATATCAGAATCCCTCTCCTAGGTCTCGTATGATACTCGACCAGGAAACCATAGCACTCCTATAATAAGAAAAAAACTTTCTCTCGGTATCTTCATGCTCCAATCCAGAGTTCCATTTGGATACTTCTCTAAGGGAGAATTTACATTCAATTTGAACTCATTAGGCAGAAAGACTTGTGAAAGGTTCGGATAGTATTAGTGATGTTGAGGTACATTAAATATGTCATGCATGGGCCGATATTTATGAGGAAGTAACAAATGATAATCCAATATTTCGATCCATTTCACAGCCTTTTGGGGTCTAATGAACCTATGTAAGCGCTTACCTGACTTTCGAATATGTCTATGCTTTAACTTTGGCAAGACTTGCAAGAAATCCCATTCTCCTACCTTGTACTCAAAAAGTCTTTAGGGTATAATGGCCTAATACAATTATCTTGACTAAGATATCAAGATGTACTTTATTATTATCTAAACCTACAATGCAGTCTCTTTCATGAGATTTTGTCCATGAATTGTTGCTTCTCCTTCTCATATCTAGCACATAAGTGAATGAAAAAACCTACCATATATTGATTCATTAAGAGGAATCTCAATGGTATCATTAATGATGTTATTATATTAAAACTCGACAAGGGGAATGCGTTTCTCCTAGGATCCCCTATTGTGGAGGACACATGGATAAAGGATTTCCTCTTAATCCTAAATTGAACATTTTATCAATCCATTGGTATATGGATGATAGGTCATGCTCAAAAGTACATGCATACCATAGGTCATCAGCAACCCCTACCAAAACTGTGATGTGAAATGTGTGTCCCATTCTGAAATGTTATAATGAAGATCTCCATGAAGATGTTAAACCACACTAATGTACATGATTACTATATCATCTACCTAGATATTCTATCATATTGGTATTATGTGTGTGACCTTCAATAGAAAGACAATGAAAACCCACAACATATTGTTTCCAGGAGGTGATATGGGTATACCAGTAAATAATCCCATCAAAATATCATAACATTCCCACTAAGGAATGGAAAAGGCTGTAAAATCCATACTAGTCACTAATAATCCATCTTCACCTATAGACAGGTGTAACACTAAGTTAATATTTTGAAATATCACATTCCACATCAGGCCATTGATACTTGTGCTAAATATCTCGATACAATTTCGGGGAATCCAGGTGAACCACCCACAGTGAGGCAGAGAATTCCTACATCAACTTTTCTCTAATGTCTGTTGGGACTCATTCACACCCATTGAAGAATAATCTATCATCCCCATCCATGATCCAACCGAAAAATATATCGACTTCTGAAATGCTTTCACATAGGAAAAGGCCTTCAAGATCAGATAACTATCTCATTACCATCCATTCCATAAAATCTGAAGTCACTACCAAGGAAGAAAATAGATTTTGACCATGGACTGCCTGAACCTCAGCAAGCATCTCTAATAATAAGGTTATATGCTTCCAGTCATCACTAGAGTCCTAAACTGCATGTGTCTAATACTATTATCTCAAAGTATCATCTACTAAATTTCCCGTTCCAAATGTGTGGGCATGAATAGAATCAAATCAATATACAACTCCACCCACCTGAACTACCTATGAATGAGATCCCACAATGTAACAATGTACTTCAGTCTTTTATGATATTTGAAAAAAACAAAATTATCTCATAGTATATATTTTCTCCAATAGAATATGACTTGAACTGCATCAGTAAGATCGAAGTCATGTATCAATTAATTCGGCTCATGAGGCCCCAAATGATGAGACCTGTACATGAAAAATCACTTTTTCTGGATCTGAACATGTCTAATATCGATACCTGATGTGTCACATTACACATTATCCATCTTATCTATTTCGAGTAGAATTTGTATCATCACCGAAGAAAAACGACCCTTTAATATTTAAAGGGATGAATCGTATGCTCTTGAACAAAATAATTTCATACCATTATTTTTCAATCCCATAAGTGGCACTATATAGAGTGAGAAATCCCGGATAAAGTGCCAATAATTTTCAGTTAACCCCAAGAAACTTTGAATCTCAATGATGTTCATGGGATACTCCATGGAAACTACAACTCTCACTTTCTCGGGGTCTACTAAAACTCCTAAATATGAGATGATGTGTCCCAAGAAGTGGAATTTCTCAGTCTAAAAGTTCCATTTACTAAGTATAGCAAAGAGATTATGGTCATTTGGAATATTAATCATGACCTCAATATGAGTTTTATGGTTTTTCCTGGAGTGTGATTTTTCAATGAAATATTCAATAAAAACTACCACAAATTAATCTAGTTACAAGTGGAAAATCTCATTCATAAGATCCTTGAAGACCATAGGTGTGTTTGTGAATCCAAAAAAATGACAAGGTACTTATAATTTACATACATACTCTTATAAGATATGCATGGTAAGTATGAATTTATGAAACTATCTAGATGATAGGCAGAACTCAAATCTTTCATTGAAAACACAATTTTCTCTGTAAATGATCTAATAGACCATCTATTATAGGAAAGGAATATAAGTTCTTGACCATGATCTGATTAAAATGATGTTAATCCAAAAAAGAACACAAGGGTACCATCTGCCATATTGGAATAAGGACTAGTGAACCTAAGGAGAAATGTTGTGGTGTATAAAACCTTTAAGCTATAATTCCTACAACTATTTGTTGATATACGAAAACTCTTTAAGTGTCATCCAATAAATAAGAATGGTTACTGGGGAAACTCATGATACTAGTACAATAGTAAACTCTACCTATCATATAGAAGTTAGATGAGAGAATTCATCAGTAATGACATATTTGAATCCCTCCACTATATGAGGAAAGACAATAGGTTGTAATCCCGAGTCATGTACAAAATGACCATCGATATGCGATTTCACATTACCTAACCTTCTTTTTTGGGGTCCTAATTGTGAATATTGACTATCACATTAACCCTTATGAACAATTGTTTTACCCTCGTATGATGTAAACATCTCCTTCTAAAGATATCAATCAATGTGGGCTTGGTAAGAAACTAACCAGTCCATCCTAATGATTACATCCAAGATCTTCAAGTCGAGGATATAAATATTCCATAAGAAAAGCTATATGCCTATATCAAGGGAAATATTATAAAAATGATGAAGTTCCTTGGAACGGAAACCTAATGGTGTAACTAGAATCATGATTCCATGATAGTGATCAATATCAAATCCTAGAATTCCAATTATAGTCTAAAATTATAGGAGTGAGATGTGTCTGCCTCAAAATAAAGTAGACACAAAAGGGGAGGATTCTAGAATAGTACCTCAAAATTTAGACGTTCTGGCACTCAACATATATGTTGTAGGTTGTACTACATAAAAATTCAATGTACCGTAGCCCTAAGTCACTGCCTGACATCTCGGAGTAAGGCCAGTTTGCTAGGGCATATTATTATAAGTCTAATTATCTCTTCAATAGACACCATCTATTCATGATCTACCATTAGTATTCAAACTGTATTAATGACATGATCCTAATGGCCTTGCAGCTATCTATGGAGTAAGTGAAGATCCCCACTCATAAGGAACTAGAGTGAAAGTCATGCTGAAACATTGAATATGGCCCATCATTACATGACCTCTATACATGACTAGATCCTATAGAAATTAAGAATTGATGTTTCCTAGCATCTCAATTGGTGAAATATACGAAATCATTGGCATGAGCATCCTAAATAATTATACCTCTATATGTAGCCTAAAAAATAATATTTCTCCTAGATAAAGAACCAATGATAGATCTAGGTTATAAACCTCCCAAACTCAAACCTTATGAATCCCTAAAATTCCACTCAATAATTACATCCTATTTGGAAAAGTTTGAAATGATCATCAACCTAAAAACATTGACCTATGAACAGATAACATATTCCACCCTATCTTTGAATCACCTAGTAGTCATAACATCCTCAGTATCTAGAGTAAGAGTGACCCATGATCACTCTGGGAAGATGGAAGATAATTCTATAACATACTTTCTCCCCTACTACATGTTCATGAAATATGTAGTCCTGTCATCATTCATATTTGGAGGAAAATAATTTCCAAATAAGATCGACTATAAATCTTCACATATGATGTATCTATGACAGTTCTCATGGGTGATAACATCCCAGCACCTCATGAAAGAATCACAAAGAATATAATTAGTTAGAATGACCCACCACTCTGGAGGCATTTGACAGTTCTCAAATATAAAAAAATATTGCTTCAACACAAAGATCTACAACATGATGTGCACTATCCTCGGAAAAGGTGGGATGTTGTTTCAACTACTGCAATAATTCACAAGTAAACTAATCTATAGTTTGGGTTGGTTAAACAACCACTTTTTATCGACTTGGGAATATGAAATAACCCTTCTCAAAACTCGGTTTTTGTGCCCATATCTTCTATATTATGAGGATCCACAAGTGGATCTATAAGAAGAATCACCGGTAGCTCATATCCCACCACATTAGGGACATGGCCTTTACTGCCATTAAGGCATGTGATTAGAGGATGTCATGGAGTCAGGACAATAAAATGCCAAACATATACCTCAGAATAGATTTAAATAGGTATATTATCTATCTATAGGAAACTAAGACATGAATAAATCATTCCTACAAACACGATCACGCCTCTCTTCCTACTATAAAAGCCATTTCTAGAGAGTATAAGAGACTATAATAAGAAATAAGTACACAAACGTGATACCCTAGTGCCCACTACTATGGCTAGGTATCAAGTATAAGTCTATAATAATGACACATATATAATATGGATGTTTGAAATTGGGAATAATAACCATTTTGAAATTGATTATCATAATAATTTTGAATTTTTTCTTTTTTAAACATTTAAATCATTTTGAATTGTGGAATCTGGTGTTTCATATTTTCGATTACATAAGGTCCCACACTCTATATGAATCCAAAAATGGCATCCACTATACCCACACCATTACTCATTCTCATTTATGAGACCAATGGTCTATAGCTCAATGATCCATAATTTAATACTTAAATTTTCTACTATAACCTATTTAGGAATACCCAATTAATTAATGGAACAACATCTATGTATCAATTATGTTTTTCCAAAAAATACAATTAGATTCAATATAATTCCATATATATACATTGATAAATAAATACAAAATAGAGAAATTTATGGTAAAATTAAGCATGTCATGGATAAATGCATGGAATATTTGTCATAGTGTGCCTAACAATGATGCATGTAATGTATTTCCATCATGTCATCAAGTGATAGTAAAGAAATCATAATTTCAACAACATCAATATCAATAGAATCATAAACTCGATGTGTCACCCAATGATAATATCATATCATCAAACAGTGGGAAAATAATAACTATAATTAAAATTATGTAAATTTTCCCTTTACCTCAAACAAAGGTTCACGATGTCCAAGCATAGCTTATGAACAAGTTCTATACATTCCCAATATCTAATCTATTGTCTCCATATAGTATGTTAATAAAGAAACCACCTATTATACCACATTTGAACATCCTAATCTGGGGTCCACATAACCAGTTCCCTAAGGTGGTGGGTCACATACCCTCAAGCACACATCCTTGTATGCAATATGTTACAAACAGGCAATGAGGGAGTAATGGTGGAATGTTGGGGAGACTATATAATCTTAATAGAGTGTAATAAGAGATAAAAATAGATACAATAAACAAAATAATCATTATATAAATAGAGAGAATCAATAAATTGTGGAAGCATAAATAGGAAACTAATTAAGTAAACCAAAAATGATAATAAATAAATGAACAACTGAGAGTAATATTTAAATCCTCTATTGTAGTGTATAATACATAGATGCATGGAATATTCTGATACAGAAAGTATATAAATAGGTACAAGAATTCTATATAATAATACAAAACCAAAGTTGAAAAAATTTCATAAGAATCCTTGAACTATGTCGGATCCTCTGTTCCAATGCTAAAAATACGTAAGAGATTCAACTAACTATAATGGGACCTTTTCCCTTATAAATACCTATAGAAAGATAATATTCATTGGTACCAAATGTAGCCTTATTAAGGTTTCATAAAAAAAAACAAATTATGCCATCAGCAACAGTGTATTCTTATATTCTGTGTGCTGCTCGTAAGTAAAAAATGCAAAGTTATAAGAAGAAAAGTAAAACAATGATTAAATAAATAACTGGCCCACTCATGTTCATATTCAACACCTAGAAGGTCTACCTACATCAGATAATAGATGTAATTATTGTCTGATCATGTCACAATATATATAAATAGTAATAATATATATATATATAGTTTAGTTCAATATTGAATCCACTTATATGAACCAAGTGTGTTCGGATGCCTAATGGTCAAATACCAGGAATGCTAGTATTGGATTTGACTGGGGTGTAACTCAGACATCCATAACCAATCTAAAGATACTAAAATATCATTAAATCAAGTAGATTCCCTGCATCCTAATAATAATTACATGTGTCTTGAAACATTACCCCAGATGGTGAGTGACATGCCATGGAAATATTCTAATCAGGGAACGTGGAACATAAATCACAATGCTCATATAGTATCACTAGCGTGAGACATCATATTCAACTCCCAGTGTAAGGGAGTGTGATTTCCCCTTGCTCAACAACACTTACCATTGTACAAAGCATTTTTAAAGATATATTATAATTATTACTCGCATGGGGAATGACCTCCCATCCATTTCATTCACATAGCACATATACATAGATGTGGAAATAATCTTTCATAATGTTGTACATAAGGCATAACCACTTATGTGTTTTAACTAAAAAGTTTCTAAAGAATTGTCATATATATATATCTTAATACTTTTTACAAAGACCTATCATTCTTGTCATTATTCATGACTACACCCATTAGAAACACTACAATTCATGTTATTAAACCATCTTGAATTAGATATCCTATATAAAAAAACATTTAACATAGACAACCCATATAACTAACTAATACACGGAAATTCAATTACCAAGGAACAAGTGTAAAGGGAAGATGTCATGGGAATCATGGAATTTTTTAATTATGGAATTCAAACTACAAGAAGACCAACCACCTAAGAGGTGTTTTGGGTCCAATTCAATAGTCATGTATGAATGGATATTTCATTTAAAAACCTAGATGTTTTCTAATTAATAATTCTAGGTATTGTGAACCAATTTTCCAAAATGGAAAATTCTACTTCACACACCCCCAAGGTGTCTATATAACTTATATTCAACCAATAAAATACTAAAAAAGTTTCAATAAGAATATAAAAAGATTTAATAATCAATCTGATGTGAACCCCTAAATATAAATGGGGTAATCAAAAAATTTCATCATATAGCATGATGTTATAATTATTAAATGACAAAACATGAAGGTAAAACAATGTGACCATCTACCTCAAGTTTTTAGATGACTCGTCACTTGATATCGACCTCAGATTCGAAGAATAATGGGAAAAATATTAGATAATGTACAATGAAATAAAAATAGGACATATGATCCTGCACATAAATAGAGAAATTGATGGAAGGATAAACATAGATTGGCATTTAGAGAGTATGTGAGATTACCGAGAGGAATCCAATGCTTTTAATAGATTTATGAATACTCAACTGATGGGGGAACAACTTCAATTCCCAGATTTGTGTGTTTTTGAGCTCAAAGGGGAAGAAGAGAGGTTTTGGAAAAATTGAAGGAGGATAAGAAATGGAAAATATGGTTTAATGTTAAATGAATTAAAAAATGGAAATTTGATGTCAAAATATCAAAGTCCATGGTTTAGGTTCTTGGTTAGTAAAAATATTTGAAATCTATGAATATTTATATCAAGAGAAGGTAACAACACATTCTTAGGTTCATTGTTTTTCTAACTATAAGAAAACTATACATGATGGATCTATCCATGTCTCCAACTATTCACATGGTCATGCATCATGGGTTGCACGGTTGGAAACAATCCATTCAGCTAAATATTTTCCCCATTTTTGACCTTTGTGTTCCAAATGATCCTTATATGCTACCATAACCTCCATTACCTTATTATTCCACGTTATTAAGGCCACTCAAGGTATTCAAATTGAAAAAATAATGATATGTACCTTTATTTAAATGATGGGGCATTATAGAGTCGAGTAATGGAGGGTTGACTTAATTTCCTATCATCCATTCTGAAGATGGTACCATTGAGTGGGATGCAAAATTTATATTGGGAGAACAACTTTTTTTCAAAAATAAAAATTACTTTCTAGGGGACCATTGAGAACCCACTAGGAATGAATTTGGTTCCTAGAAAATATATAGTGGAACTAAACCCCTAAAAGTTTAACATATCAAGTATCCAATACATCACAACCTGATACCAAGTGGTACCTTATACATTTAGTAGAAGACCAAAAAAAACTGGGTACCATGTAAAATTCCATTAAAAACTAAGCTGTTCATGTACCCTTTTTAAATACATACCCACTTCATTATTTTGAATCATATCTATAAATGTCTACTAAATTATTTATTTAAATATCTCATGTAATTATATAGGCTTTCCTTCCACATTATAATAGATAAAATTACAATCCAATATGGATATATTGAAACAATATTCTATTTGTTCATTTATTCAATTGATTCTCACTAGTGTGTGTCATTGAAAGATCACAATTATAGAATTTCTAATAATTAATAAGGGATTCCATGAATCTCCCATGGACTATTTAAATTGTTAATATATGATGTATAATCCCCACCATATGGTATCATATTGGATATTGGATTAGAATAAACATATCAAAAATAGGGAAATAATATATTATATAAAACCGTTAATCTTTCATTAATCATATATTTTATCCAATAAAACATGTGTGGATCCATTTCTTGACAAATACAATTGATAGTGTGGCACACATGTTAGTCAATTCTCTATGAAATTTACTTCTTCTAAAAACATGATATCCACTGTGTTTCAGTGTAAACTAATTGTATCTAAATATTTTATTTTTTAAAATGAATATTATTTGTTAACCAATTAATTGTTTTGTCAAGAAATAGTGGCTAATGTCACTAGGTTTCATCATGTCTTCACCCAACTGGTTTTTCACTAGGTCATTTTAAAATTATACATTCAATTAATTTTTTATTTACCACTGAAGACTATGTTTCATATGATGACACACAATATTGTACCAAGAAACATCCTAGTTCTCAAATGTTGGCCACTATCATTATCATCATCATTATAATTTTTGTTATTCGGGAAGGAGATCTATAGGGAATGAAAACAAAAGAGACCTATGGAGGCCGAAAGTAATGTAGACCAAGGGAATCAACCTGAATCAAGTTCACCCCCTTAGGTTTTAGTAAAGAAGCATCAGAAAGGAAACTAAATGGTGTAGTAGGACCTGCCATGGAGGCTATATAGTCTTCCACTCAGGTCCCCTCCAGAAAAGTGTGGGTGAAAGTAATGTTTTTGCTAATAAGGACCTTGCATTGCCTAATGATGTATGATATTGATAAGGGACAAAGCCATTACCAAGAAATTAATCATGAATAATCATAGAATCTGTCTCCACCTATGAAATATGAATGTCCCATTGCCTGCTGATGGAAAAACCTGAGAGAATTTCTCTGGTCTCCGCTCGGACAGAACTGCCACTCCAAAAGTGTGTTTTGAATGCCAGAACAAAACTTCCCATAGCATTGCAAACCACCCCACCTCCGCGCGTGTCCCCTAGGACACAACACCCATATGTGTTGAGATTTAGGCTGACCTCAAGAGGAAACCATCAAATCCAACTCCCCATGGAGGTTATGTGATGAACCACAGCCATAGGGATACACAACAAGTGAATAGAAGAAGCCAACTTCGAGTTTTCAGATTGGAAAATCAGATCAAACTGCATGCACTGAGCTCTTCCCACTATGGAAATACCAGTAGATGTAAACCCCACAAACCTATGTTGATTTCAGTCTTTCCAAACGCACCATCAAACCACATTGAAGATTAAGGAACATGCCATGTTTTCCACCAATGAACCCTCAAACCCCTGAAACCAGCGCTCCCGGAACACATCAATATTGGCTGCTTCTGGTGA
The DNA here is from genome assembly GCA_963277665.1 of Viscum album. Taxonomy (NCBI): domain Eukaryota; kingdom Viridiplantae; phylum Streptophyta; class Magnoliopsida; order Santalales; family Viscaceae; genus Viscum; species Viscum album. The sequence goes on along the minus strand of OY728129.1, from coordinate 1,374,635,227 downwards.
GTAATTTCTAAACACCCAAAAGGTACACCAAACCATGCGAGCCCAATCCCCTTCAAAGAAAATATGGTGCCTAATCTCTTCACTTTTGTTCATACAACATTGGTAACAAGAAGCCATGAAAATGCCGAGGTGTTTGATATTGAAATAAGATGGCACTATATTTTTCCGAATTCTTTAGGAGAGAAAATTGAGTATAGAAGGAATATTTTTTCCCCGGATTATCTCAATCCATATATTATATTGTACCTAAGAGTTGATCATCCTTTGATAGTCATTTGAGTTAAATTTCACTGAGATAAAGTGAGTGAAAATGTACCTATCCTACTCCAAGGTAATCAAATTGGAGTCAAACATTTCCTGCTGAGTCACATTCAGAACTGATCTAAAAAAATGATGGATACCAAATAACTTCATTAAAGGAGATCATGGGAGAAGGAACCCAGGGATAGGAAACCGTGTTTATTGACCAGTTATGAAACTTGTAGAGGATGTTTGCATCACCAATGATACATTGAATGTGTGGGAGGATGTTTTAGATGATACTACAAATATAAAATCATAAGGACAACCCATTTTCATAAAGAGAAGTGGAATTGGTCTGGTGATTTTGGGAAATAAGCTCCTCCCATAGTGTATGATTATCAATAATTTCCAAGGTGAGCCTCACATGCATGGACTGAATTGTGACCGCCAAATTTTAAACATTGATCCCTCCCTCGCGAATAGGCATTACCATCATCCCCCATGAAACCCAATGTATCTTCCCCTCAGATTGCATGTCCCAGACAAAATGTGGAAGGATCTTGTTAATGGACCTTATGTCACCCTTTATCATAGTAGAGAAAGAAATATTATGCACTGAGATTTCTCAAAAATCCTATTGACAAGAGAGATGCGGCTTCTGAATGATAGGATGTGATTTTTCCAACTAAGAATACAACCCATTGTTTTGTTCAACAATTTTTTGAAGTCCCTATTAGAGAGTCTTCCTAGAGAAGAAAGGGAGATGACATAATCCATGGGAAATACTCCATATTTCATGTTCAAACTAATACCAAGATCACACACTCAACATTTAGGGCATGATTCAGAAACATAGAAATTTCCCTTCTCTCTACTGATGATCTGGATGCTCCAATAACAATATTCCTATAAGATTTTATTAATGCCTTGGAATGATCTCTTCCCCAAATTCATGAATATAATCGTATCATTAGCATACATCAAGTGTGATGTGGAATGGAGCCTAAAATAATTACGAAAAGGCTGGATTACCCAATCGGAAATACCCTTGTTGATCAGCCTATTATGATTATCTTGCATGAGAATAAAGATACTCAATGATAATGGGTCACCTTACCGTAGTCCTCATATTTCCTAAAAAAATCTATGAGTATGCCCCATGAACTATACATCAAACCATGACAAGCTAACACATCTGAAGATAAGGTTGGATTCCCAAGTAGAATATCCCATCGTTGTAAGGACCATGTTGATAAATTCCAACTCCATCCTATCGTACTCCGTGATAATGTCAAGATAAATTACCACATTGGAAAATTGGGATTTGAAGCTATGATATCTCAGCATTTCCTGCACCAATTCCATAACATCCTAAATGTAATGTTCCTTCACAAACCCAGGTTTCTATATGGAAATCCACCTATGAAGGATTATAGACATCCACCTGTTGGGGACACTCGACAAGAATTTGTAAGTGAAATAACAAATGATTACAAGATGATACTGGTTGAGGGAAGAAGGATCTTTGATCCTTGGAAGAAATTTAACACCCCAAGCTTCTACGGTACGGTTTGTTTTGAATAATGTGATAGTGTGTGTTGTACGCAACATCGAGTTCTAACACACCACAACCAATCAAACTAGCCGTTATGAATAGTTATACCTACTTTTTACAATTTTATGAATTTTAACTCTCAAAATGGACTTCATTTTTGGATTTGGAGTATTGAATTTAGCCTAACGTGAAATTTTGGTACATTTTGGATAACATTAATATTTTGATGAATAGTGAAAATTACTAAATTTTTAATTAAAAACAATATTTTTAATCAAAATAATTAATAGTGATAAATTCTGAATTTGAGTGGTTTTAAAGTATATTTAGAATATATTTTTACTATTTAATACAATATTGGTCATTGGAAATAATTTCACAATTAAACTGGACATAAACAGGTATCAATATTTTGATAGTTATTATATCGTAAAAACACGCTTTTTGTTTTCATAGCAGAAATAAATTTTAAATTAATTTCTGCCACTTCTGTGTTTTGAATTTGGAATAATGGATTCCTTATTTGGAGTCAGGATTTCCAAATTGTGTAAATAGGTAACTTTTATTTTTAGACATTTTGAATAATTACTTCGGTAAATATTTTATTTACCATGGTAAAATTATAAATCCGGTAAATAAGGGTTAAAAAATAATATTATGATAATACTAAATTACCCTAAAATGTGTCCTAACCTTATTAGTGGATACATGTCCGACCATGGGCATCTTTGGATCGATTTTGGGACCCCATGGAGCCACTTGTAGGTGATAGGGACACTTTATTTTAATTAAGTTAAAATAAATACAAAAATGACATAAGCATATATCTTTTAGAAAAACAATTTTTACAAAGGGTTATATAAGATGGATTTTTTACTATAAATATTCATTAGAAATATAAAAATATTTCCTACATAATGGTTTTTTATTTATAATTTTTAGACATTAAATAATTTAATTTATTTATGACACAATGGTGATATAGTAATTACCTAATTAATGAAAAATTGGAATACTTGATATTATAAATACCAAAATAAATGTAATTTGAGACTTTTTATGAATTAAACTAATTTTATAAGTTATTATGACATGTTAGGATTGATTTAATTAACTTTGTTTGAAGTAATAATTCTGTTATGATTTTGACAAAAATCAATTTTCCAAATAGTGTCAAAATTGACATAAAAGAGTTTTTAAAACAAACATTATATTATTAATTGATATTAAATTCCTAAAAATATAAGGTTTGGCCAAGAGACTTGTATAATGATATTTTTATCATTAATGGAACTCTTTGGGGTCTCTTCGATGTATATATTATGTTTATTAACCATATAATATATAAATACATAAAGACATTGTAAAAGTGAAACTAATTAACTAAGAGTTAAATCTAAAAGATAAGCTTAATATAGTAACCCAAACCTGTCTAAATTCTATTGGTTGAGTGGTTTGAGACCCATCTCCACCTTAACCTTTAAATTATCCACTTTGGATCTATTAGATACCGAATATTAATTTATTATAAGATAATATTTCTAGGTTTTCCAAAGGTGCCCCTCACCCCTCTTATAAAAGGGAACTCCCCCTTCTCATTAATTCACACCTTCAAAGCCTTTTGGTTCGGCCAAACTCTGCCCAAATACTCTCTCTCAAATTCCCTCACTTTATCCTAGAGGCCTTCCTTTAGTAATAAATCCAACCTAAGGAGATCTTTTGATCAAATCAAAAGGAATAACCCGAAGAAGAGGTAATGATTTCACCACCCTTTTTCAAGTTCCTTTCTTCTTCCTCTTCTTCTTTCTTTGTTATTACCATTCTAAAATAACAACTCCAGTATATTATATATAATTTGATGTTATTATAAACATGTTATAACCATATTTCATTATTCTATCGATCTATTGAATGACATGTCACCATACGTGCGTACGTACGACTTACCGTCACCACGTCGTGGTTTAATTGTTATTCAACATATTATTATTTGGATGGGTATAATAATGATTTATAATTCATGTAAATAATAAATATAACAATATAATGATTCTGTATATATTATATACCATTCAATTATATATTATTTTATTATCAAAAGAATTATATTGTCGCTCGTACGTACGTACGGACTATCGGCTCCACGAACGCGATGAGATTCATTCCCCATCATATCCATTCAAGTCTAATTCTCATTTTATGATTAATAATAATGTTTAAGGACATAATATCATTCTGAATATGAATAGAATACAACCTATCCATAAAAAACATGGCTTACGTAATAAAACATATAAAAGAAAATGATTAAGTTAACACCCAAAATGACAATAATATTATGATATTATTAACGAATCAATGTTAAAAGATCATATATGATATCATATTAATATATATGAATATTTTATTATTTAATAACTAATATTTCACCATTATACAGGTGGTTAACCTACCCCAACCAAGGAAAAGTACAAGGTAAGGTTTTATTTCACAATCTATTCATATTACGAGGTTGTTTATATGTAATAATCTACTGGGATTTCTTTATCATCCACATCTGTGTTTCTTAAAAATGTATTTCAAACAAAATTTACTATTTAATAGAATATAGGTTAAAGTCATTTATACCCTTTCTGACTTTTATAAGTGGTTTATAAAGGAATCATTCCATCGTTTTCCAAAAAATGTCCTTTTTAACCTTTTCGACAGAATTAAGGTAAGAATGTTTTTTAACTTATACGGTGGGTGCGGCTATTTTCCTGCATTATAAAATCGTCGAAGCTTCCCTTACAAGCTTATAAGAATATTTTCAAAGAAAATGTTTTATTTTATAAATATATGACTCTTAAATTATTTCAAAATAGAAAGAGATATTTCTCTAAAAAGAGTTTTGATTTCATCTATGTCAACATCCTTTGATGGATTTTACGCTTATTTGAAGTTGATTTATTATGATACAAAACTACTATATTGTATTGAAGGTTTTTTGATATGTTTGAGTGTGGATGTGTTATTTTTATACCATTCATGGTTTATGGATTAAGTAGTTACATTTCATATTCTAGTTTTATTACGAATGTTTTTGTTATGTTTAAACCTTTTCATATGGGAATGCATTGGACTTAATATGTGATGGGTGGAGCCCGCTATAGCTCCTCGATGCATTGGTAAGTCTCATGAGACAAACTTGTGTCTTGGCATAAGGCCTGGACAAAATCTTATTTGTAGTCTTAGCACGAGGCCTTGGATATGTGGTTATGATAGTATGGCATTATGCATTCCATCATTGTGAAAGTGGTTATTGATATTTCATGTGATTATTCGATTAGTAGAATATTTATGTGAATAAGTAAATGGAATTATTTTATTTTATTTTTTTCATTATATGTTTAAGTTCAAGTTTAAAAGGCTTTTGTTTTAGTTATACATTGACTTAAATGTTTATTCTTATTTATGAAAGTTCCCGCTATATTGTTATCCTTACTGGGCATTTGAGCTCACCCCTTTTTTTTGTTTGATTTTTCCCAGGATGTGAAGAAGTAATTTATGAATGACCTTCAGGGAAAGTATGAGGGGATAAAAGTGTGGAATATGGAGACTATATTGTTGTTGTTTTCATTTTATGATGTAATGTAAAACTTTATGAATATATCTAGTGTTTCCAAGGCTACTAAACAAATCAGTCTTTCGAGATTTGATCTTTATTGTGATCATGCCAATGTTATGTAATAATGAACCGACTCTAGGTAACTGGGGTCAGGGTGTTATAGTTGGTATTAGAGGAAGTTTTGTACAAACCTTGGAAGATAGATTTATATAAACTTTGATTAGAGAACATAGATTTAAGATGGACTTTGAGGATTAGTATAGAAGAACTTCCTAAAATTTGGTATTGTAGAGATTTTGTGAGTTTTCCGAGCAATACATCCCTTTCTGGATACGAGAAGGTAGAGGTGGCTCTTCACAGATGTACCTAGGGGTAAAACCCAAAAACACCACTTTGAGCTAGACTCGAATGGGAACTGGTGCATGACAACGGGCCTTGCTGCACTCTTAGTTACGACACTCCCAGGGGATATGCTTAGGATAACTCTCATTTTCTTTATAAATCATTATGAAGGGTTTATGATTATATACTTCCTTAAAGAAAACATTTTTATTATTATGGATTATATCCATAAATAGTTCAATTTTGTTAAGTGTTTTATAAGTATGAAATTATGTATTTTGATTCATAAACTGATCTAGTTTATGCCATTGTTTAGAAATGGCACCTAGTGGAAGAAATGGAAACCGTATAAATGCACGCACTCCATGTAAGGATTTCCCTCCTACTCAAGATAATTATAGTGGAGCTGGTGATGCAACTGGTGCCGATCTGCTAATCACCATACTGGGACAACTGACTCAGGTTATGAATAATAACCTTTTACCATATGGAGCAACCTAATCCGAAGCGTGGAGGATCAATGTTAGATCGTTTCATGAGGAATCAACCACCAACATTCAATGGGAGTACAAATCCCTTAGTATCTTAGCAATGGATAAATTTACTAGAGAAAATATTTTAGGCTTTGGGGAGTAGTGAAAGGGGAACAGTTATCATGGCAGTTTACCACCTCACTGGAGATGTTGATCAATGGTGGTCATTGATTCAAAACACAAAGGAAGATGATGAAGTATCAAACATGGAATGGAGGGAGTTCAAAGATCTGTTTTTAGAAAAATATTTTCCTCGTGACCATTGAGCAGATATGGAAAGACAATTTCTGAGTCTGAGACAAAAAGAGGATGAGAATGTCGCAAAGTATGAGGCTAACTTTACAAGGTTAGAAAGGTATGCTGGAGATTATATACGTAACCCAAGAAGTAAGATTGATCATTTCTTTGATGGGTTAAATTCATTTCTCCGTCGAGCATTAGTGTCATAATCATTCTCGTCGTATGAAGACATTATCTCATGTGCTATCAAGACAGAGAAAGAATTCTTTAAGTCATATGACTTTAAAGCAAAGAAAGAGAAGAAGAGATCTACTGATCAATCTACGAATGGAAATAAAGGGAATAACGGAAAAGTTGAATATCCATCCTGCAATAAATGTGGGAAGAAACACCCTGTTACTTTCTTAAAAGTAACAGGAGTTCGTTACAAGTGTGGTGAAAAAGGCCACCAAGCTCGTGATTGCAAGGGGAAGAAGGAAGCTACCGATGTCCAATGCTGCAATTGCAGGGAGATGGGGCATTATGAAAATTAATTTCCTAAGCATCAAGGGAACTTACCTCAGAAAATTCCAAGGGATCAAGGCCAAGCTTATTCTATAAGTACTGCTGAGGTAGAAGCTCCGAAAGATGTGGTGGCAGGTAATTTAATGGTTTCCTCAAGTTTAGAAAATGCATTATTTGATTCTGGATCATCGCATTGTTTCATATCTTCCCAGTTTTCTAAGAAAATTAGATATTTCCTATTTTATTTAACAAGGGAGTTGTTAGTTAAAACTCTTAAGGGAAGTATCACTGCAACAACGTTTTGTGAATCAGTCCACATTAGAGCACATAAATGTTCTTTATCCACTGACCGCATCTTCATACCTATGATTGAGTTTGATATAATCCTCAGTATGGATTGGCTTTCATACCATGATGCGAGTATTTATTTTAAGAAGAAGGAGGTTGTGATTTTTGATAATGATGATAAAGAACACCTTATCCTTAGATCAGAATCATCACCACATAATTCTTATCTAGATCCACCCCCAGTAGCTCAACAAAATTCAATTATTGGGGAGGAAGAGAATGAAATGACTATGGGTGAGGAAAGGAATGTTCAAATAGAGGATGTACCTGTTGTGAAGCAAAATGTAGATGTGTTTCCAGAAGATTTACATGGACATCCTCTAGAATGAGAAGTTGAGTTTTCCATTGATTTAATTCCTGGATCAAGGCCTATATCGAATACTCCTTATAGAATGGACACTATATAATTAGTTGAACTAAAGAAACAACTAGAGGAACTGAGTTATAAGGTATTTATTCACCATAGTGGTTCTCCATGGGGAGCCCCTATTCTTTTTGTTAAAATGAAAGATGGATCTATGAGGTTATGTATCGACTACAGGGAGATCAATGCTATAACAATAAACAAAAGGTATCCCCTACCTCGCATTGATGATTTATTTGACCAACGACATGGAGCTCAATACTTCTCAAAGATTGAACTTTGATCTGGATACCATCAATTGTGTGTGAAGAAGGAAGATATTCTGAAGGCAACATTTTGAACAAGGTTTGGGCATTACGAGTTTACAGTAATGCCTTTTGGATTGACTAATGCACCCTCTATTTTTATGGATCTAATGAACAGATTTTTCAAGGAATATATTGATGAATATTTAGTGGTATTTATTGATGATATATTGGTATACTCCAAAAGCTTCAAAGATCATGAAAATCACTTGCACATTATCCTAAAGACTCTGCGAAGACATGAATTATATGGGAAGTTTAGCAAGTGTGAATTCTAGCTTCAGGAGATTTCTTTTCTTGGCCATATTGTCTCTAAAGATGGAATATCTATTGATCCTTCTAAGACCAAGGCAATCCAATAATGACCTGCACTGATGAGTATAACTGAGGTACGCAGTTTTATTGGTTTAGCATGTTATTATCGATGTTTCGTTCAGAATTTTGCCCGGTTGGATAACCCATTAACAAAGCTCACACGTAAAGGGGTTAAATGTTTTTGGACAAAAGAGTGTGAAAAATGTTTCGATGAACTAAAGAGATGATTTTTCAATGATCCTATATTGACTCTACCATCGGGGAATGATGGGTTCATTATTTATAGTGATGCATCGAAGAAAGGACTTTGTTGTGTCCTTATGCAGAATGATAGGGTTATTGCCTATGCATCATGACAGTTGAAAATTCATGAGAAAAACTATCCTACTCATGATCTCGAGTTAGCAGTTGTGATATTTCCTTTGAAGATATAGAGGAACTGCCTCTATGGTAAAAAATGTGAGATTTACACTGATCACAAGAGTTTGATGTATATTTTCTCACAAAAAGAACTCAACATGAGGTAAAGGAGATGGCTTGAATTGCTCAAAGACTATGATTGTACAGTACACTACCACCTGGGTAAAAAAACAAGGTGACATATGCTTTGAGAAGAAAATATCATGGAGTTTTGAAAAATATGAGAATTGAAAGGGATCCAATTTTCATGGATGTAGTGAAGATGGACATGGGAATAACCATGGAAGGTGAAACATCAATTCTTTTTCAAATGGTTGCCAAACCATCTTTACTAGAAAGGATTAAGAGTTCTCAGACTGATGATGAAGAATTTCAAAAGAATATTAAATCTATGAATGATGGGAGATTGAGAGACTTTGTGTATGAATAAGGAATTTTGAAATTCGGGAAGAGGCTTTGTGTTCCCGATAAACCTGATCTAAAAAGGAAATTGCTGGATGATGATCATAGTTCCAATTTCTCTATACACCCTAGGAGCACCAAAATGTATAGAGATTTGAAGGAACGTTTTTGGTGGGACAACATGAAGAGGGAGATTGTCGATTTTGTGTCAAGATGTATGGTTTGTCATAAAGTGAAAGCAGGAAGGCAACAACCTAGTGGAGTATTGTAGCCTCTTCCCATACCTGAGTGGAAATGGGATAATATCACGATGGACTTTTTCATGGGGATACCAAAGACTCCTAGAAGGAACAATGAAATATGGATTATTTTTGATCATCTTACCAAGTCAACACATTTTCTTGCTATAAGAGAAGATCTACCACTAGAACGTTTAGCAAGACTATATATTGATGAAGTGGTGAGACTTCATGGAGTACCCCCTATCGATTGTTTCTGATCGTGATCCCTGTTTTACTTCAAGATTTTGGAAAAGTCTTCAGAAAGCCTTGGATACTGAACTTCAATTGAGCACTGCCTACCACCCTCAAACAGAAGGACAATCAGAACGAACTATTCGAACCTTAGAAGACATATTGAGATACTTCTCACTTGACATTCAGGGTATGTGGGATCAATATTTACCTATGGTAGAATTTTCCTAAAACAATATCTTCCATTCGAGTATTCATATGGCACCATATGAAGTGTTATACATAAAGAGATGTCGCACACAAACCTGTTTGGATGATGTTGGTGAAAGAAAACTTGTAGGCCCAGAACTGGTTGAGGAAACGATGGAAAAGTTGAAGGTAATCCAAAACCACATCGAAGCTGCTCAATGTTGGCAGAAGAGCTATGCCGATAATCGAAGGAAGGATTTAGAATTTCAAGTTGGTGATCATGTTTTCCTGAAGCTATCTCCATGGAAGGGAGTCATATGTTTTGGTAAGAAAGGTAAATTTAGTCCCAGGTACATCGGATCTTTCGAAATTCTAGAACAAATTTGGGATGTAGCTTACCGATTCGAAATGCTGCCAAGTCTCTCCAAAGGTCATGATGTGTTCCATGTATCTCTGTTGAGGAAATACATGCCTGACCCAATATAACGACCCATACTTTACATACATTGTTAATACTTCGAAATTGAAGCACACTTATTACAAAACCACAAAGGACCGTATAGGTATAGTGTCTTTAGAAACTGGGAAACATAAACAACTGGTTCATAAATCTTCTACAGTGTCTCCCATTTATTTCATCATATCTAGGGTCCCTTTTAGCATATTCTACTTAATATCCATCTTCCTGACCTGGGGAAAAGAAAACATAAAAGGGTGAGCTCAAATGCTCAGCAAGGGCAAATAAAGGAAATAAAAATCATATCATATCTTTTTGAAAATCAAAACCTGCAAGAGAGATAATAATATCTTATCATGGAATAAATCATAGAAGTGAAAATGAGATCCCCATAATCATAACATAAGACTTGAAACTTTGTGGCATGCACACATAATCATGGAAAATCATTTCTTGTTAGTCATGACTCATTTCCAAGACTATCGTAGTGGACAAAGTCCCTTTCTGAACCGAGTTCACTCCTCGTTTCAGTCCTGTATCACTGAACCGAAATAACCTTCCGTTCCAGCCATGTCTATCTCATGAGATATAAAATCTTTACCCAATGCATTGGAGAGAGATATAGGTCCCACCCATCTTATAATGAATCCTTTCTTATGTGTGCCACATAATCATAAACCATACATCATAGCGTAACCCATGTAATAAAAATGGGATTCTTAAACAACATGACATCATAAAAAAATTCATATAAGATAAAGGAATTCATAAAAATGTTTCCATCACAACATAATCAAATCCATGTAATAATAGGGATAAAAATAGAACCCTTTATTATCTTAGATGAAAAATAATTTTGATAAAACACTTGAACTCCATTCTTGTGGAAAATATCCTTTCTTCTTCAAAAACATTTTTCCTTTCATAACATGTCATACAACTTTAAAATAAAAGAATTTGATTAAAAATAAACTTGAAAACTTGTAAAGGAAGTTTCTTGGAAATAATGTTTTAAAAATCCATTCATGCCGTATAAGTTAAAAAAAACATTCTTCATACTTTTGTCGGAAAAGTCAAAAAGTACCTCGTACGAAAAACGACAAAAGATTCCTTTCTTATTCTTTACTAAAAACTCACCGAAGGGTAAAATTGGATTTAAACAATTTTAGGTGGATGGAAATAATATTACATATTGATGAAACAAGGATGTGGATGATAAAATACACCCCAGTAAATACTTACGAATAAACAATCTCGGATAAAAATGAGATTGTGATATTTCCCTTACCTTAGGTCCGATTTGCTTTGTTCGTGTCCGAAGCTCCTGTATAATGGTTTAAATAATGTTATTTACTTATTCCAGAATCATACATATTGATATGATATCATATATGTTCATATTATTAGCTTCTTGTTAGTAATATTTCATTGTTACTTGTTACTCGGGTCTTTATAACTTTTTGTTCTTATGCGTGTTTTGTCGAATAAATTCTTATTCTTATCTTTAGGTTATAGATAATTAATTTACAGAATGGTATTAGTGTAGTTTATACCATATTCATTCATTCAATTAATTTATATAATCATTATGAAATGAAGATCATGTAGAACGAGTCGCATCACATCGTGGAGACGGTATTCCGTACGTACGCACGAGTGATGATATCATTCCTATGATCGTGGAATTGTATTGGAGTATATATATATTATTTCAGTATCAATATTACTTCATAATAATCATATATAGTTACTCATTACACCATTATACCCATCCTTGTAAGGTGATGGTGGAAAATAGATTACACCACGGCGTGGAGACAGTATTCCGTACGTACGCATGCGCGGTGATTTCATTTTTCCGTAGGATGGATAGAAGGTGAATTAGGGTTGTTTCATATTTATAATAACATATCAGTATGTAAGTAATACTGATGTTATTACTTTATCATGAAACAACTAAAGAAGAAGAAGTTGAAGAAGAAAGAAATTGAAAAGGTCGGTAATGGATATTACCTCTTCTTTGGAACGCCTCTTTGAATCCTCCACTTAAGGAACTAAGATTGGTCTTTGGAGAAGACCAGGACCTCTAGGATTATTCTAGGGAAGCGGAGAGGAGAAAATGGCAGGGGTTGGCCGAGCTTGAGTGCTCAAATTGGTGTGAGGAGGAGGGGGAGGAGGTGCCCTTTTATAAGGGAGGAGAGGGGCACCTTAGGAATATCTCAAAATATTATTTTATATTAAAGTAAAAATCGGTTTATAATGGTTCCAAAGGGTCTTATTTCGAAGCTAAAGTGGGGATGGGTCGAAATCCTATCAACCAATAGGATTTAGACAAGTTTAGGGTATTATTTTAACCTTATCAATTAGATTTAACTCTAAGTTAATTAATTTAACTTTTACCGTGTCTTTTTGTTTTCTTTCACTATATGGTTAATACACTTACTATAACATGCCAAACGAACCCCAAATTGTTTATTATTAATATATATATCCTTATATAAGTCATTTGTCCGAACCTTAGATTTTTAGGAATAAAATAACAATTAGTAATATAATATTTGATTTAAAAACTATTTTGTGTCAATTTTGACACTATTTGATATATGATTTTTGTGAAAGTCATAAAAGAATTATATGTTCGAACCAAGTTGATTAAATCAACACTAATATATCATAGTAACCAAGAAAATTAGTGGAATTCATAAAAAGTCTCAAATTACATTTATTTTGGTATTTATATTATCAATTATGTCAATATTTCATTAATAAGATAATTACTGCATCATCTTTGTGTCATAAATAAATTAAATTATTTGATGTCTAAAAATTACAAATAAAATACCATCATGTAGTAAATCGTTTTAGATTTCTAATGAATATTTACATTCGAATTTATATTATGTATAACCCCATATTAAAAATGATTTAATTATTAAACTTTGATTTTAACTACTTTAACCCTTCTTTAAATAAATTAATAATAAATGTCTTAATTTAATCCAAGTGGGCCTAAATGGTCATATTTTATTCCAAAGTTTTTTTTGGTCGAATTACACTTTTCCAATAGAATTAGGACATGTGTTAGGGTAATATTGATATCATATTTACCCTTAGTTACCCTATTTACTATTAACCGAGGTAAAAATAGTAAAACGTTACTATTCACCAAAAAATTATTTTCATCTCATTGAACCACATTTTAGTCCTTGATATTAACTGTGTCTCTCGGATTTTCGAAATTCCATTCACAGAAGCGGTAAAATTATGTTTTATGCAAAATTCAGTTTTTAACCTACCACTTAGTGGTTTCACTATTCATCAAAAAATTGAATGTTTTCAGAAAAATACCAAAATTTCACCCTAGGCTAATTTCGATATTCTGAGTCCAAAAATGAAGTCCATTTTGAAAAATAAAATTTATAAAATTTCAAAAAGTGGTTATTACTATTCATAACGGCTAGTTTTAATAACATATTGTTGTTTAGTGAAACTCGGTATTGCGTACGACGCAAGCTATCGAGGAAGGTCGCGATTGCGTGTAAAGCAAGCCAAGCAAGTGTTGTGTAGAAAAAGATTCCTTTGATGATTTATATAACATAAAAGTCTCGGGTGTTACATTCTACCCCCCTTAAAATGAATTTCGCCCTCGAAATTCGTCACTTTGTAACAAACAGATGAGGATAATTCTCCCTCATCATATCCTCAAGCTCTCATGTAGATTCTTCAAATTGGTGGTTCCTCCATAAAACTTTCACCAATCGAGTGGTCTTGTTTCGTAGGACTTTTTCGCTATGATCCAGAATCTCTATCGGCTGTTCTTCATAAGAAAGATCTTGCTCCAGCGGTACAACTTCTGAGCTGAGTACATGTGAAGGATCTGGTATGTACTTTCTCAGGAGAGATACATGGAACACATCGTGAACTTGAGAGAGATTCGGTGGAAGCGCCAATCGGTAAGCTACCTTCCCAACACGATCCAGTATTTCGAAAGGACCGATATATCTAGGGCTCAACATCCCCTTCTTTCCAAATCTCATAACCCTCTTCCAGGGAGATATTCGTAAGAACACTTTATCACCCACTTCAAACTCTAGGTCTTTTCTTCGGTTGTCGGCATAACTTTTCTGTCGACTCTGAGCTGCGCTTATGTGTTGTTGAATAGATCTGACCTTTTCTGCCATTTCATCAATGAGATCAGGTCCTAATAGCTTTCTTTCCCCAACTTCATCCCAGCAAGTTGGAGTCCTGCATTTCTTTCCATAGAGAGCTTCATAAGGAGCCATCTGAATACTAGAGTGAAAGCTATTATTATAAAAAAATTACACCAAAGGTAGGTGTTGATCCCAACCTCCTTTGAAATCCATAGAGCAAGCTCTCAATATATCTTCTAGGGTTTGAATTGTTCTCTCAGACTGACCGTCTGTCTGGGGATGATAAGCAGTGCTGAAACTCAACTCTGTATCCAGAGTATGCTGAAGACTTCGCCAGAACTTCGAGGTAAATCTCAGATCTCGATCAGATATAATAGAAAGTGGTACTCCATGCAATCTTACCACTTCCTTTACATATATCCTGGCAAGCTGATCTAGAGAGAAATCCTCTCTAATAGCAATGAAGTGTGCAGACTTTGTAAGACGATCAACTATGACCCAGATAGCATTATTGCTTTTGGATGTTTTAGGAAGTCCTGTGACAAAGTCCATAGTGATGTTTTCCCATTTCCATTCGGGTATAGGTAATGGTTGTAACATCCCCTTAGACTTCTGTCTCTCAGCTTTAACTTGTTGACAAACCAAGCATCGAGAGACATATTCAGCAACATCTCTTTTCATGCCATCCCACCAGAAGTACTCTTTCAGGTCCCTATACATCTTCGTGCTTCCAGGATGAATAGAGAATGATGAACTATGAGCCTCATCCAGTAGCTCATTCTTTAATTCGGGGATGGGAGGAACGCAAACCCGATTCCAGAACTTTATTATCCCATCACAATCAAGGTTGAATTCAGGAACATTTATCACCTTCTTTTGTAACTCGACATCTTCTTTCTGTGCCTCTTTAATCTTCACATGTATATATGGTTGAACATTCATTTGAGAAAGATAAGAGTTTTCCCCTTCCATTATAATTCCAAGATCCATCCTTTGTAAATCCATAAATATTGGATCTTTTGTGATCCTCATCATGGATAAACTAGCATGGTCTTGTCGACTTAATGCATCTGCCACCTTGTTTGCTTTCCCAGGGTGGTAATGGATTGAGCAGTCATAATCCTTAATCAGCTCCAACCATCTTCTTTGATGCATATTCAACTCCTTTTGTGTGAAAATATACTTTAAACTTTTATGATCAGTATAAATATCACACCTTTCACCATAAAGGTAATGCCTCCAAATCTTTAATGCAAAGATTACCGCAGCCAACTCCGAATCATGTGTTGGGTAATTTTGCTCATGGATTTTCAACTGTCATGAGGCATAAGCTATCACCATATCATTTTGCATAAGAACACACCCCAATCCCTTCTTGGATGCAACACTGTAGATCACAAACCTTTCTCCACTACAAGGTAGTGTGAGCACAGGTGCACTGGATATCCTTCTTTTCAACTCCTTGAAATTCTCTTCACATTCCTCTGTCCAGACAAACTTAACTCCTTTCCGAGTCAACTTGGTGAGTGGATTAGATAATCATGAAAAATCCTTTACAAAACGTCGATAATATCCAGCCAAACCAAGAAAACTTCGGATCTCAGTTACTGTTGTTGGTCTTGACCGTCTTTCGATAACCTCTGTTTTTACTGGATCCACAGATATCCCCTCTTTTGAGATTATATGACCCAAAAATGCAACTTTTTGAAGCCAAAACTCACACTTGGTAAATTTGGCATAAAGATTCTCCTTTCTCAGGGTCTTCAATATAATTCTCACGTGATCTTCATGCTCTTCCTTGCTCTTTGAATAGACAAGAATATCGTCTATAAAGACTACCACAAATTGATCAAGATAGTCTCTAAAGACTCTATTCATTAGATCCCTGAAGATAGCAGGGGCATTAGTAAGACCAAATGGCATCACTATAAATTCATAGTGTCCATACCTTGTACGGAAAGCCGTATTTGGTATATCCTCCCTTTTGACCCTTAATTGATGATACCCTGAACGAAGATCAATCTTGGAAAAGTATTGAGCTCCGCGTAGTTGGTCAAATAAGTCATCAATGCGTGGGAGATGATATTTGTTCTTGATAGTGATCTTGTTAAGTTCTCGATAATCAATGCAAAGTCTCATTGATCCATCTTTCTTCTTAACAAATAGAACAGGTGCTCCCCAAGGTGACGCACTAGGGCGTATGAATCCCTTATCAAGATTCTCTTGGAGTTGCTTCTTCAATTCCTGCAACTCAATTGGGTCCATTCTATAAGGTGTCTTTGAAATAGGCAAAGCACACGGTACGAGTTCTATTGAAAACTCAACTTCACGATTTGGTGGAAGACCCGACAATTCCTCCGGAAAGACATCATCAAACTCCCGTACAATGGGCATATTCTTAATCATGATTTTCTCACCAACCATTTGAGATAAATAACCTTCATTTAGTGGAATCAATACCCATAAGATGGAAGAAATTTCCACTGGAAGGTTATATTCATCCTTGCATCGATAGACGATCGTAGATTGATCTGGAATATGAAATGTGACTTCCCTTCTTTGGCAATTGATATGAGCTCCATGTAGAGAAAGCCAATCCATGCCAAGAATCACATCAAATTCCACTAAAGGAAGGATCACAAGATTTGCAGGAAGCACTTTCCCACAAACTTCGATCGGAGAAGAATTATAAACTTTTGATGCGATTGATGTGCCATTAGGTGTTGTCACAGCTAACTCAACATCTAATTGTTGAGGTAATACGGTGATACCCTTAGAAAAGTCTTCAGAAATAAAAGAGTGGGTGGATCCAGAATCAAATAAAAAATTTGCTACTTTAGAGTGGATGGTAAGTGTACCTTTCACCACATCGTTATCGTACTCCACATCGCTGATAGAAATTGCATGTGACTTTCCTTTGTCTTTAGCCTTAAGAGTTTGTTGACGTCGACCATCATCATCAACCCTTCGATTTGGGCATTGATGGGCATAATGCCCCATCTCCTTGCACTTGAAACATTGAAGTGTAGTAGGTTCATTCTGTGTATCCCTTCCTTTGTTTGCGTCATTAGACATCTTCTTCCCATTATCACGGCATTCAAATGCCCGATGACCTTCTTTTCCACATTTAAAACATTTACTTGTCCCTTTAAGACAACTCCCTCCATGTTTCTTTCCACACTTTGAGCATAAGGAAAAGCTCATCTTCTTTTCCGTGTGCTCTTTAGATTTTTCTTTGAATTCCATCTTCCTCTTCTTATCAAACCCATGTGACTGATGGGTTACTCCAATCTCCATCTCGAATTTGAGAGAACATCGAACGATTTCCTTGTAGCTATTGAAGTCCCTTATGGCTAACGCCCTTCGAAGACTTGGTTTTAAGCCACTAAAGAATCAATCGATCTTACTCTCAGGTTGGATAATAATACCAGAAGCGTACCTTGAAAGTCTTGTAAAATTTGCTTCATAGGTACCAACAGATTCATCATCCCTTTGCTTCAGTTCAAGAAACTCTTTCTCCATCTTTGTTCGGAGAATACGAGGGAAGTACTTATTGAAAAATAAGTTCTTGAACTCGTCCCATTCCATAGACTCAATTTCATCCCTTTGCCTCGTATTCTTAACAAGATTCCACCATTGATCAGCATCTCCTTCCAAACGATACACTGCTAGGATGACTTTATCATGTTCAGAACATTGAAGAACTGAAAATATCTTTTCAGTAGTACTAATCCATTGTTCAGCAACTAATGGATCAGTAGACCCGCTGAAAGAAGGTGGACGCTGCCTCATGAAGGATTCAAGAGAATGTTGCTCCCTCCTTTGCTTGTTTGGAAATCCTGCATGATTCATAGCTTGAGAAAGTTGTGTGAGCATGGCTACAAGATTTTGCATTCCAGCTCCCATATCGTTTGGTTGCTTAGGGGGACAATCATTGCATTTCCCATCGCATTCCGCATTAACACGGTTCCTTCGGGTTCCAGCCATTGACTAAAACCAAGAAGAATAGTGTGAGCAACACTAATTATAATAGGAAACCACATAATTCAAGAATAAAATTTTCATTCTTAAGGTCTTATCCTAGGTTATTCAAGGCCATTTCTAAAACACTAAGATTGTGTTCTATGCTTAGACTTATCCTTAGGGTTCTTACTAAGGCTTTCATATCCTAGTTTCCAAAGGTTGACTATACCTTTCCTCTGATACCAACTATAATGACCCATACTTTACATACATTGTTAATACTTCGAAATTGAAGCACACTTATTACAAAACCACAAAGGACCGTATAGGTATAGTGTCTTTAGAAACTGGGAAACATAAACAACTGGTTCATAAATCTTCTAAAGTGTCTCCCATTTATTTCATCATATCTAGGGTCCCTTTTAGCATATTCTACTTAATATCCATCTTCCTGACCTGGGGAAAAGAAAACATAAAAGGGTGAGCTCAAATGCTCAGCAAGGGCAAATAAAGGAAATAAAAATCATATCATATCTTTTTGAAAATCAAAACCTGCAAGAGAGATCATAATATCTTATCATGGAATAAATCATAGAAGTGAAAATGAGATACCCATAATCATAACATAAGACTTGAAACTTTGTGGCATGCACACATAATCATGTAAAATCATTTCTTGTTAGTCATGACTCATTTCCAAGACTATCTTAGTGGACAAAGTCCCTTTCTGAACCGAGTTCACTCCTCGTTTCAGTCCTGTATCACTGAACCGAAATAACCTTCCGTTCCAGCCATGTCTATCTCATGAGATATAAAATCTTTACCCAATGCATTGGAGGGAGATATAGGTCCCACCCATCTTATAATGAATCCTTTCTTATGTGTGCCACATAATCATAAACCATACATCATAGCGTAACCCATGAAATAAAAATGGGATTCTTAAACAACATGACATCATAAAACAATTCATATAAGATAAAGGAATTCATAAAAATGTTTCCATCACAACATAATCAAATCCATGTAATAATAGGGATAAAAATAGAACCCTTTATTATCTTAGATGAAAAATAATTTTGATAAAACACTTGAACTCCATTCTTGAGGAAAATATCCTTTCTTCTTCAAATTTTTTTTTCCTTTCATAACATGTCATACAACTTTAAAATAAAAGAAGTTGATTAAAAATAAACTTGAAAACTTTTAATGGAAGTTTCTTGGAAATAATGTTTTAAAAATCCTTTCATGCCGTATAAGTTAAAAAAAACATTCTTCGTACTTTTGTCGGAAAAGTCAAAAAGTACCTCGTACGAAAAACGACAAAAGATTCCTTTCTTATTCTTTAATAAAAACTCACCGAAGGGTAAAATTGGATTTAAACAATTTTAGGTGGATGGAAATAATATTACATATTGATGAAACATGGATGTGGATGATAAAATACACCCCAGTAAATACTTACGAATAAACAATCTCGGATAAAAATGAGATTGTGATATTTCCCTTACCTTAGGTCCGATTTGCTTTGTTCGTGTCCGAAGCTCCTGTATAATGGTTTAAATAATGTTATTGACTTATTCCAGAATCATACATATTGATATGATATCATATATGGTCATATTATTAGCTTCTTGTTAGTAATATTTCATTGTTACTTGTTACTCGGGTCTTTATAACTTTTTGTTCTTATGCGTGTTTTGTCGAATAAATTCTTATTCTTATCTTTAGGTTATAGATAATTCATTTACAGAATGGTATTAGTGTAGTATATACCATATTCATTCATTCAATTCATTTATATAATCATTATGAAATGAAGATCATGTAGAACGAGTCGCATCACATCGTGGATACGGTATTCCGTACGTACGCACGAGTGATGATATCGTTCCTATGATCGTGGAATTGTATTGGAGTATATATATATATTATTTCAGTATCAATATTACTTCATAATAATCATATATAGTTACTCATTACACCATTATACCCATCCTTGTAAGGTGATGGTGGAAAATAGATTACACCACGGCGTGGAGATGGTATTCCGTACGTACGCACGCGCGGTGATTTCATTTTTCCGTAGGATGGATAGAAGGTGAATTAGGGTTGTTTCATATTTATAATAACATATCAGTATGTAAGTAATACTGATGTTATTACTTTACCATGAAACAACTAACGAAGAAGAAGTTGAAGAAGAAAGAAATTGAAAAGGTCGGTAATGGATATTACCTCTTCTTTGGAACGCCTCTTTGAATCCTCCACTTAAGGAACTAAGATTGGTCTTTGGAGAAGACCAGGACCTCTAGGATTATTCTAGGGAAGTGGAGAGGAGAAAATGTCAGGGGTTGGCCGAGCTTGAGTGCTCAAATTGGTGTGAGGAGGAGGGGGAGGAGGTGCCCTTTTATAAGGGAGGAGAGGGGCACCTTAGGAATATCTCAAAATATTATTTTATATTAAAGTCAAAATCGGTTTATAATGGTTCCAAAGGGTCTTATTTCGAAGCTAAAGTGGGGATGGGTCAAAATCCTATCAACCAATAGGATTTAGACAAGTTTAGGGTATTATTTTAACGTTATCAATTAGATTTAACTCTAAGTTAATTAATTTAACTTTTACCGTGTCTTTTTGTTTTCTTTCACTATATGGTTAATACACTTACTATAACATGCCAAACGAACCCCAAATTGTTTATTATTAATATATATATCCTTATCTAAGTCATTTGGCCGAACCTTAGATTTTTAGGAATAAAATAACAATTAGTAATATAATATTTGATTTAAAAACTATTTTGTGTCAATTTTGACACTATTTGATATATGATTTTTGTGAAAGTCATAACAGAATTATATGTTCGAACCAAGTTGATTAAATCAACAATAATATATCATAGTAACCTAGAAAATTAGTGGAATTCCTAAAAAGTCTCAAATTACATTTATTTTGGTATTTATATTATCAATTATGTCAATATTTCATTAATAAGATAATTACTGCATCATCTTTGTGTCATAATTAAATTAAATTATTAGATGTCTAAAAATTACAAATAAAATACCATCATGTATTAAATCTTTTTAGATTTCTAATGAATATTTGCAATCGAATTTATCTTATGTATAACCCCATATTAAAAATGATTTACTTATTAAACTTTGATTTTAACTACTTTAACCGTTCTTTAAATAAATTAATAATAAATGTCCTAATTTAATCCAAGTGGGCCTAAATGGTCATATTTTATTCCTAAGTTTGTTTTTGGTCGAATTACACTTGTCCAATAGAATTAGGACATGTGTTAGGGTAATATTGATATCATATTTACCCTTAGTTACCCTATTTACTATTAACCACGGTAAAAATAGTAAAAAGTTACTATTCACCAAAAAATTATTTTCATCTCATTGAACCACATTTTAGTCCTTGATATTAACTGTGTCTCTCGGATTTTCGAAATTCCATTCACAGAAGCGGTAAAATTAAGTTTTATGCAAAATTCAGTTTTTAACCTACCACTTAGTGGTTTCACTATTCATCAAAAATTGAATGTTTTCAGAAAAATACCAAAATTTCACCCTAGGCTAATTTCGATATTCTGAGTCCAAAAATGAAGTCCATTTTGAAAAATAAAATTTATAAAATTTCAAAAAGTGGTTATTACTATTCATAACGGCTAGTTTTAATAGCATATTGTTGTTTAGTGAAACTCGGTATTGCGTACGACGCAAGCTATCGAGGAAGGTCGCGATTGCGTGTAAAGCAAGCCAAGAAAGTGTTGTGTAGAAAAAGATTCCTTTGATGATTTATATAACATAAAAGTCTCGGGTGTTACACCCAACACATGTACTCACCTATGAGAAATTAGAACTCAAACCCGATCTGTCTTATTGCGAAGAGCCCATTGGGATTCTTGATATGAGAGAATAAGTACTAAGAAACCAGACGACTCGTTCGGTAAAAGTCTTGTGGACAAACCATAAAATGGAAGAGGCAACGTGGGAACCCAAAGAACTTATGATGAAGAACCACCCAAGTCTTTTCATACGGCAGTATTCTAGAAATTTTGAGGACCAAATTATTTGAAGTAGGAGAGAATGTAACACCACAAGCTTCTAGGGTATGCTTCTCTTTGAATAATGTGATAGCGTGTGTTGTACGCAATATCGAGTTCTAACACACCACAACCAATCAAACTAGCCGTTATGAATAGTAATACCTACATTTTAAAATTTTATAAATTTTATCTCTCAAAATGTACTTCATTTTTAGATTCAGAGTATCGAATTTAGCCTAAGGTGAAATTTTGGTACTTTTTGGATAACATTAATATTTTGATTAATAGTGAAAATTACTAAATTTTTAATTAAAAAAATATTTTTTAATCAAAATAATTAATAGTGATAAATTATGATTTTCAGTGGTTTTAAAGTATATTTAGAATATATTTTTACCAGTTAATACAATTTTGGTAATTGGATATAATTTCACAATTAAACCGTACATAAACCGGTATCAATATTTTGATAGTTATTGTATCGTAAAAACACACTTTTTGTTTTGACATCGGAAATTAATTTTAAATTAATTTTTGCCACTTCTGCATTTTAAATTTGGAAAAATGGATTCCATAATTTGAATCAAGATGTCCAAATTGTGTAAATAGTAAACCTTTATTTTTCGACATTTTGAATAATTACTTCGGTAAAAATTTTATTTACCATGGTGAGAGGATCAATCCGGTAATTAAGGGTTAAAAAATAGTATTATAATAATACTAAATTACCCTAAAACGTTTCCTAACATTATTGGTGGATACATGTTCGACAATGGGCATCATTGGGTCGATTTTGGGACCCCATGGAGCCACTTTTATATGATAGGGACACTTTATTTTAATTAAGTTAAAATAAATACAAAAATGACATAATCATATATCTATTGGAAAACAATTTTTAAAAAGGGTTATATGTATTGGATTTTCAACTATAAATATTAATTATTAATATAAAACGATTTCCTACATAATGGTATTTTATTTATAATTTTTAGACATTAAATAATTTAATTTATTTATGACACAATAGTGATATAGTAAATACCTAATTAATGAAAATTTAGAATAATTGATATTATAAATACCCAAATAAAAGTAATTTGAGACTTTTTATGAATTAAACTAATTTAATAGGTTAATATGACATGATAGGATTAATTTAATTAAATTTTTTCGAAGTAATCATTCTGTTATTATTTTCACAAAAATCAATATGCCAAATAGTGTCAAAATTGACATAAAAGAGTTTTTGAAACAAATATTATATTATTAATTGATATTAAATTTATAAAATTATAAGGTTTGGACAAGAGACTTATATCATTATAGGTGTATCATTAATGGACAACATTGGGGTATCTTGGATGTATATATTAAGTTTATTATCCATATAATATAAAAATACAAAAAGACATTGTAAAAGTAAAACTAATTAACTAAGAGTTAAAACTAAAAGATAAGGTAAATATAGTAACCCAAACCTGTCTAAATTATATTGGTTGAGTTTTTTTCGACCCATCCCCACCTTAACCTTCAAATAATACACTTTTTAGCCATTAGAATCCGAATTTGAATTTATTATAAAATAATATTTCTAGCTTTTCCAAAGGTGCCCCTCACCCGCCATATAAAAGGGCACTCCCCCTTCTCATTAATTTACACCTTCAAAGCCTTTTAGTTCGGCCAAACTATGCCCAAATAATCTCTCTAAACTTTCCTCACTTCATCCTATAGGACATCCTTTATTCAGAAAGTCATCCTATGGATCCATTTTGATCAAATAAAAAGGAAGAACCCGAAGAAGAGGTAATGATTTCACCACCTTTTTTCAAGTTCCTTTCTTCTTCCACTTCTTATTTATTCATTATTACCTTTATAAAATAATAACTCCAGTATATTATATATACTTTGATGTTATTATAAAAATTTTATAACCATATTTCAGTATTTTATCCATCCTTTGAATGACATGTCACCATACGTGTGTACGTACAGCTTACCGTCTCCACGTTGTGGTGTAATTGTTATTCAATATATTATTATTTGGATGGGTATAATAATGATTTTTAATTCATGTAAATAAAAAATACAACATGATAATGATTCTGTATATATGATATACAATCCAATTATATATTATTTTAATATCAAAAGAATGATATTGTCGCTCGTGCGTACGTACGGACTACCGTCTCCACGAACGCGATGAGATTCATTCCCCATCGTATCCATTCAAGTCTAATTCTCATTTGATGATTAATAATAATGTTTAAGGACTTAATATCATTATGGATATGAATAAAATACACCCTATCCATAACAAACATGGCTTACATAACAAAACATATAAAAGAAAATGATTATGTTAACACCCGAAAGGACAATAATATTAAGATATTATTAACAAATCAATGTTAAAAGATAATATATGATATCATATTAATATATATGATTCTTGTATAATTTAATAACAAATATTTCACCATTATACAGGAATTTAACCTACCCCAAACAAGGAAAAGTACAAGGTAAGGTTTATTTTTCAATATCTTCATAATCCGAGGTTGTTTATACGTAATAATCTACTGGGATTTCTTTATCATCCACATCCATGTTTCAAAAAAATGTATTTCAAAACATTTTTTTTCTATTTACCAGAATATGGGTTAAAGTCATTTATAACCTTGTTGACATTTATAAGTTGTTTATAAAGGATTCTTTCCGTCATTTTCCAAACAAGGTCATTTTTAACCTTTTCGATAGAATTAAGGTATGAATGTTTTTTAAACTTATACGGTGGGTGCGGCTATTTTCCAGCGTTATAAAATCGTCGAAGCTTCCCTTACAAGCTTATAAGAATATTTTCAAAGAAAATGTTTTATTTTATAAATATATGACCCTTAATTGATTTCAAAATAGAAAGTGATACTTCTCTAAAAAGAGTTCTGATTTCATCTACGTCAACATCCTTGGATAGATTTTACGCTTATTTGAAGTAGATTTATTATGATACAAAACTTCTATATTGTATTGAAGGTTTTGTGATATTTTTGATTGTGGATGTGTTACTTTTATACCATTTATGGTTTATGGATGAAGTATTTACATTTCATATTCTAGTTTTATTACAAATATTTATGTTATGTTTAAACCTTTTCATATGGGAATTAATTGGACTTAATATGTGATGGGTGGAGCCCGCTATAGCTCCTCGATGCATCGGTAGGTGTCATGAGACAAACTAGTGTCCTAGAATAAGGCCTTGACAAAATATTATTTGTAGTCTTGGCATGAGGCCTTGGCAATGTGGTTAGGATAGTCTGGCATTATGCATTCCATCATTATGAAAGTGGTTATTGATATTTCATGTGATTATTCGATTAGTAGAATATCCATGTGAATAAGTAAATGGAATTATTTAATTTTATTTTTTCTATACTATTTTTAAGTTCATGTTTAAAAGGCTTTTGTTTTAGTTATACATTGCCTTAAATGTTTATTTTTATTTATGAAAGTTTCCGATATATTGTTATCCTTATTGGGCATTTGAGCTCACCCATTTTTTTATGTTTTATTTTTCCTAGGATGTGAAGAAGTAATTTATGAATGACCTGCAGGGATAGTATGAGGGGATAAAAGTGTGGACTACGGAGACTATATTGTTGTAGTTTTCATTTTATGATGTAAAGTAAAACATTATGAATATATGTAGTGTTTCCAAGGCTACTAAACAAATTGGTCTTTCGAGATTTGATCTTCCTTGTGATAATGCCAATGTTATGTAATAATGCACCGACTCTGTGTAACTGGGGTCGGGGATTTAAAAGAAGCACAAGATTTGTATCTGAGGGGTTCTTGGGACCCCCCACCCCCTGCTGATGAAATCCTATATTTCATGGATGATGTCACTCCTCAGCACCTCCCAAGAACCCATATACATGGAATCAAGGAACCCATTGGGGTCTACTACACTCTCTGGATCCAAGTTCAACATGGCCTCATGAATATTCTCCTCCACAGGAGTACCTTCTAGGAGACTGTTGTCCTTGATAGACACGATTCTTTTAATACCCTCCCAAAACGAGGCTTTCCCCATGGGGTACCCTTGAACCATGGTCGCAAAATCACCAGCAAGAAGATCCTTAAAAAATGAAAGAACCAATCCCCCTTCCACCTCTCTATCATCTGTGAAATTTCTATCCTCTAGATCCAGGTTTGTTTTGAAAACATGCCTCTACTCCGAAATTCATGCATGAATAAATACTGTATTCTTGTCCCCCACATTGATCCATTTGATCAACGATCTTTCTGTATCCTTTCACTCCTATGAGAGAACCATAACCACCAGGTTTTTATTTTTCTCGACATGAGCTTCAAAGACCGATTCATCACATTTTTTTCTCATGGCTAGCCTTGAGCCGATCGACATAATGTTTGAGTGCATCCAACTTCTGATCCACAAGGGAGGGATAGAGCTCAGATTTGATGTTCCTACTTGAGATGCCTTAACATGGAATGAATATCCATATAGATGTTCCCTAGAGATGGTTCGTACCAAATGTTCCCAACCAACCATTGATAGCCCGGGAGACTCGACCACTATCTAGAGAAGTGGATCCTTTCCTGTGATACATCCCTCCTAAATAGGGATAACACGAGTGGGAAGTTATTAGAGATTCTAAGAGTAATGTGGGTCACTGTTGAATTTAGAAACATGGATATAGTGTTGGAATTGGCGATGAAGTGATCGGGTCTGCTCTAGCTTCAACTTCCACCCTTGCAGTTGTAACACAAAGTGAAGCGTTCCCCGGAATAGCCCTAGTCGAATAGACCTTTTCCATCAATGAACTAAGAGAAAGAAAAATCTATAAATTATTAGAAAATACTCACAACCATTCTTCTCATCTAGGAGAGAAACAACCTTAAAATCCCCTCCAACCACCCAAGTCTAATCTCCAGGATTGAACACATTCATCTCGTACCATAGAACTTCCCTTCCCTGGGTGTCGCAGCTTTGGAAAACGATTGAGAGAAACAGAGATTCCCCACCAATCAAAATTTTTGTAGTGATATGTTGGTCACCCCCAATGACCATATCAACTAGAACATACCTATGCAGGAAAATCCATATATGTTTGTTGATCAGGTCCACATGCATGGATGCATGTATTTTCACCTTACGAGTTTTCATAGAAATTTTAGTAGGGGCTTGCTTGTGTTTGGGGATCACTGCCATTTTCGCATTCTTTCATTTAGATTCTGAGGGTATGAAATATTTTTTAACTCTTTCCCTAACTCCTCAGGCGTTCTAGATGAGAATTGGAATCCATTCAAGGAGGGGGCCCCAAATTTGGCCCATAGGTACCGAGGTCTTTTACTAGTGGAATGAAGGGAATTCCCTATCCAACATCTTCATTATCATTAACCTTGTATGAACTCTCAGAATCTTGATGGATGGATATGAGGATTGGGGATGGAACCTAGATGAGAACATAGAGGATTCACAACACACCTCTCTTTGTGACGATTATGCCTACTGACTTGGTTCCATAGATGCCAAAACGTCCTAAGGATCTAAGACCGAAGAACAAGTACTAAGATCCATGGAACCTGACTTAATGGGATCCTAATCACCGTAGTCATGTCAAAACTACATGCCACACTCATGGGGCTTGGTAAAGATTCCAGTGGGAGAAGCCCCCCCCCCCTTAAAACCCATCATCCATGGCCACCAGCCTAGAGAAGGAACATGAAGTCGGGGATGGAATTGGAATGGTCCAGAAAGGAGCATCCAGGGGCCCCAAGGAAGAACTAATGAATAATTAAAGTAATTACCCTATGATAAACATTTGAGAAGAAGCCCACGACTGCTCAAGAGACACCAGAGAACTAGACCACTTGCCACTCATCTTGCGGGAAACTGAATCCAATCATGGGAGTTCATCTGAGCCAGGGGAGGGAAAAACAGACTCCAAACAAGGACATGCCCCTAAGCCAAAGCGAGTAGAGCTAGGTTCTAGTCATGCGGGAGAGGGTAGGAAGGGGGAGGGTAGACATTAGAAAAGGATTCATTTGAGGTTTTAAGATGAACTGAGGCTGTACATGACCCCTCGTGAGGCTAAAACGGTGGTGTTCCATGCTTAGAGCCACTAGCACGGAAGAGAGGGAAACGTTGGTGATGTTTCCTATAGTTCTGAACTGGATGGACCTAAAGAAGACAAGATGAGCTGAACCTATGAAAGACCAGGTAAAAAATGTATTGGAACCAATCGATGAAGTCATGAACCTTTAGATGAATCTTATCTTGGACCGGAATAGAGAGATAAAAATCAACAATGATCTGAGCCACCATAGATTCCTCCCTAGGACGAGTTTGCTAATCTGCATAGAGAAATCCCCCCAATGAATAACCAATGGCCTTGAGGAAAGTTCCATTCAGAAGGGAAGAGGGAGACCTTGAAAGATGATACAAACAACATCCTGCAGGATTTCTTTCCCCTTGTGCAATTCCATAGACCAGTGTGAATGATTGAAGTGCCTTTGACCAATCAACCGAGGGGCTTAACACATAGCCTGGATGAAATATTCTTCAGAGGTGAGTACCATACCGAACAAACTCATGTGAATCATCAAGATACAGGCTACAAATTTCAAACACCAGGAGTACACTAACTGCTTGAAAGCTGAAAGGGGAGGTTTCCCCTCACCAAACCACGCCACAAGAGTCCATTTAAAACCAACCAAAGTAGTGGAGAATACAGAAGAATGGGTGACCAATGACAGGCGAGATCCTTCCCTCAACACTGAATGGGAAAACATATTGATATCCTCGGAACAAGGAAGAGTAATGCTTGAGGGCTCCCTGCACAGAGCCTCCTTTGACAACACTAAGAGCTGCTAACGAGGAGAGGGGCCTGGGGACCCCCAAATGTGGGGAATGGATTGTTGGTACATAAAATATTATCTGATTATCCCCCATGTTAGTTAGTGAAAAAGCTCAATAAATGAAAAAAATGTTAATATAGTTATAATACATAGAATGTGACAAAAATAATCCTATAAAACAAGGGATTGTGTCGAAGATTACACCACATTTTTTTTAATGGGATATATACTAGTAGTATATTTTTTATAGTGTCACTCCACCCAAAATTTTATTATTATCAGAAAAGAAAACATGATAGGAAGAAAGAATGTAGTCTTGATCACTATTATAGGAAAAGTAAAACTGAGTACCAAGAATATCCATTAATGTTATTCAAACCACATTAAGTGTTTATAATAAAAGATTAACTACAAATATTCATTATTATACCCAAACCATCTTAATTTATCTTTTTGATTGATTTAAAAATTTTACTCTATATCTCAAAGAGAATTTCCAATTTTATTTAATGTCAGAAAAAATATTTCTGTGTTCAAATTGTCTATATCCTGGTTTCTTTATCAATGAAAAATAAATATACCAAAGGTAATATATCTTTACCATCCCAAAACACTGAAGGATATATTTCCATTTCAAATAGTATATCATTGTCCATAAAAATTATTTGGTGACATGAAAAAATATATAATTCCTTTAATATAATAAAATACTAGTTCACTCTTTAAAATATGATATTTGGAATTCCTATTTTGAAAGAATCATATTATTGTTTCAATAAAATGAATATTTTCAACACTAATTTAATTTCAATAATTTTATCGTATAATATTTGAAATCCATAACCATTAAAAACATGGGTATTTCATCCATTAACCATGTTGTAAATTTCAAAACCAAAACAATGTTTAAAAAACAATAGAAACCTTTGTGATCTAAATAAAATCATGATAAACATAATAAAAATACCTTAAAAACTTCGAAATCTATAATATATAACACTAAAAACAATTTTTTTTAAAAAAATGATGTTTTTTATACTATATCATGTTTTATTCATTTCTTTTATATTACTTAATTTATAACATCATTATAATAACTTTTTTCCTCTTAAAAATAGATATAGTATAAAACCATATATCTAATTCCTGAACTATCACCTCAATAATCTTTACATATATAGGCCCCAAATGATATAATTATTTAAATACTACAGCACTTTATAGAATAATATATCTGGGATTTCTATAGCCCTTTCTATGAAGACCAATATTGTAGTGTCCAATTAATAATTGAGTCTTTCACCAATTTTTTTCTATTCAATTAAGATGGTTTCTTAAAATTAATGTGCTCTTAAACCTTTCCATTTATATTTATCAAAATAATTATTAAATCTTATCCAATATCAACTTCCATCTACCAAACATCTCATGTATACCATTTAAAGGTATCACAATCCCAAAAAATTCATTGATCCTCATGTTTTTTTATTCTACCAATTTTAATAAAACAACCCAACGTATTCACCCTATATAAAATAAATCAAAATTAAATAAATCTGTAAAATAACATAATATTATAAAAAAAATTATGTGATAACACACTCCCAACAAAAAAAGCCTTCTTTATAGTCTTCTAAAAATGAATTTTCTTTTCTCATTTGTTAAAACATAATACATTGTGAGATTTACACATATTACCTTATCCTATATCAAGTGGTACTCTCTATAAATATGTTTTAACATTTAATATTCAATCATGATTTTTATCAAATTTATTTCATATTGGATGTCACAATTAGTAAGCAATTTATATGGAAACTCATCTATCATAATTTCTAGTTGTGACGTCATTCAAAACATTTATTTTTTGACTTTTGATTCATTAAAATAATCATATTCAAAAGTAATTAATATGGTTTCATTTTTATTCTTGTATTTTCAAAAGGAAAATTAATTTGATAATGAATGTTCTTATATAAATATATTTATATACTCCCACATAATCAACTCAATCAACATGAAAACCCACAAATATGTAATGATTTTTATTTCTCATAACTCCTGAAAAAATAAAGTGTACCTTTGAAATTAAACAATATTAATTTTTTTTATTTTAAGAAGAAACTATATTGTATTTAATTTAAATTGTATATAACGTATTTCAATAACACATAATGTATAATCTTCAGTATGTCTTGTAATTTAGACTTCCAATCATCCTTAAAACTGTATGTTTCATAAACTATCCATCCATGATTCAAAATGGATAATTTTAAACCATGAATAATAAGATATTAACATTACATTTATTCATCCAATAAAAAATTGTATAAAAAGTCACAAGAATAAATTTCCAATGAATTTAATGAAAATATTTTTTTAAATCTAAACGACCATAACTGAATCTTATTCCACTATTCAATAAATTTTTTAATTTGTTCCTTATTAAAGTGAAAATGACATCACATATGTTAAATTAGTTCATATAAAATTTGTTGTCGATAATTTACACAATCATTATTAGTGATTTTTTGTTTCTTCCATTGAAATATATGTAGATAAAAAATATTAAATTCAATAAAATATTATTCTTCAGTATATTTTCAAATATACAATACCATTATCCGGGTGATTTTTTATTCTCATGTAATGCATTATTGTACTTTCATATTTCATTTTTGTCACTACCATGGATAAAAGATTCATGATAATCATTATAAATATCCTGCTAGATCATTACATTCTAGAACAATGAAATTAAACCAATTTAAAAGAAACCATAATTTATATGTTTGAATATCTAAAAATAATAATAATTTGATGTCTTGTAACATGAAAAAAAATTCATTAATTTTAATACACGTGATTTAACATCATCCTTGAAAATATATATGAACTTTGACCTATGATACTTCTCCTTCATGTTTTATTTATTATAATAATCTGTTATCATAATTTTTTTAATGTCTCCTCCAACATATTTCATTGGTTGTTCTTCCTTTTAATAATTAAATAGTGAACAATAGGGTAGTAGGATTTCAATATAAAAACTGAGAGGATGGAAGGTGGGATCATTTGGTATTGGAGATTATTTAAACGTGAAAGAATATCTTATAATATTTGGTCATTTTTTTAATCCTTCTCAATAAACATAGTATATAATTTACATAAAACTCTAGCATATGAGGTAAATAACATTTTGAAATGTATTAATTCATTTTGATTCTCTTGGTATGACAATATTTTGACTTTAATTCGTCTTATGCTCAATGAATGAGGCATATTAGTTGTCTTTCCTGATAATATAATGGATTTGCCTATATGTTTATGTGATTATGAATGATATTTAATGTTTAAAATAATATAGAATGGAATAAAGGAGAATGTGAAAAAATTTAAAGCAGGATGGAAAGGCATGAATGATACGCAAGGGTTTGTAGTCTTCCATGTTAACATAAGGCTCAAATTGAGTTTTTTTAGCTCATGGTGGATTTAAGGGTATATTATGGTTTATATTCTCCCATGAAAAATTAATGTTACTATAACATCCCACCCATCCACATTGGATTGTGATGTGGCGGAAATGCTACATGGAATTAGGAAACATCCCAAAGGTGTCAATGGGTAGCAATAAATTCCAGGGGATTCAATACCATTGGGGGATGATTTTACATTTTGATAATAAATGAACCCCATCTGAATATACCATAAAAAAATATTATTCATTATAATAACATAGATCAACTCGATGTGTAACAACCAACCCAAACTATATAAAAGTACTAAGTAAAACCAAGACCAATATCAAAATATAATGTGGAATACAAAACTAACCAATCATGAATTCTCCAAATATCCCAACACAGAAACTCCCAACATGATCGAAGATCCAAATCCATAATCCATGACCATGTATCATGAAGCATCACTAAATAAATGCGATAATATTATGTTACATGTGTCTCAATATATAACATCTAGAAACACACCAATGTTCCCAATTAGGGGGCAAGTAATGAATCCCAGTTTGTTTTACCCCAAATGAATTACCTGCTCATTCCACTAAGATAGAATATGTTAGAACATATATATGAAATAACTTATGAAAAAAAATTTATAATATGTTCATTAGTTTTTATTATAGCCAATTAAATTCCAACCCAAAATAGTTTCCAACCAAAATAGTTTTGATGGAAAGAAAACACCCAATGCTTAAAAATTATTCGAATTTAATTTTTAGAATAGCCATTCCATTCCACATATCCACATATCCATGCATACATACCCAAGTGATAGTCCTATACTCCAGATCAGTCTATCATTAATACACCTAGTCATCATAAGGTAATCATATACCAGTGCCCAAATTGCACATACTCTTTCCACATGGTCACAGGAATGAAAATGATACGTGCCAAAAAATTATTCGAAAAGCACCCCAAAAAATGATGTGGAACCATTTCAATAAAAGAATATGTTTATTTAAAACCATTCCAAAAATAAATTGATAAATCCAAAAAAACATGTAATTTTAAAATGACCCTTCTTAATCAATTCAACAAAGAACTTTCAACAAAAAATCAACCATTCTAGAAGTCCCCAATCCATCACTAATGAGGGGTTCTACCTAGATTTTCACACCAATTTCAAAAAAAATTAAATTAAATTAAAATAATTATAACTAATCCTACATGATCTAGAATGCGGAGTTGAGAGTAAATACACATACCTCTGAAACTATAGTGGAAACAAATAACAACATTAATTCATCAATAAAACCAAGTGGAGTCTCCAAAAACCTGCCTTATATCTTGTTACCTAACATAAAAATATATATGTATCATCAGGATTAGAAAATCAATATCATATATATATCACCAATATACTTGATATATGGTTATATTATAGGGAGTAGGAATATATAAAATTAAAATAACTAGGAACACAGACTTCCCAACAAATTTGGCCTTCAACACACTAAAAGTTTCCAGCAGATCACTCCTATATCAAAGAGAAGAGTCTATACGACCTTTTTAGGAGAGAAAACTGAGTTAGGGTTTTAAAATATGAAAAAAGGTTTTTAGAGATAATGTTGAGTTAGATCCAAATTTTGAGGATTTTATTTTTAACCATGTGTTGGCCACTACCTCCAAACAACCTTCACATGGTTGGATTGAATGGTTATACATGTTCCATTTATTTGTTTACCTATGTTCCAAATTTTAATGATACTCTTTGGTGTACATAATGTTTTGAGAAAATTTATTCCTAACTGTACACATACCTAGTATCCTATGTCTCAATTTTCATGGTTTATTGATAGATTTTAATGGTTTTTCTAACCATTCTCAAACCGTGCACCATTATAAAATTCCAAAAAAAATTCAAATGTCCTCCAAAAAACCTAAAACTTCACCCAAATATTCAAATTCATAAAATAGTCAATTAAAGGGTTTGTTACATGAATCAAAGGGTGCTACATTCTATCCCTTTAAAGTATAAAACTACAATTTTTTCGAAACAGTTTGGCCCTTTGGTGAACCATTTCTTTCCTCATTCACAATTTTCTTTTGGAATCCAACCATGTTGCCACAACACCTTTACTAGACCATGGATTATCTTATGATATATTCTCTCTTAACTATATACAGTCTATATGGTTACTTGAATCTATGTTGAGTATGGTTCTAGATCAATGGTATCACATAGAATGACATTTTTTTGGATTAGGCTCATACTTTTTCATCTATGATACATGAAGAATATTATGAACATCACTGAACTATGTTGGAAAACCCAACTAATATTCCAACTCACTAACCCATTAATGTATCATTAAAGGGCCTATATATCAAAGAGATAACTTTTTGACTTCCCAAAATAATGATATCCAATCCTTGGATAGATTCTTGAGAACACGTGATCACTCATCTTGAATGACAACGACCGTCAACGATGATCCAAATATGATTTTTAACAACTCTGAGTCATCTCCATTATCATCCTAATAAACTCAATCTCATCTATTATATCATGAAAAATCTTTGGTTCAACCAATTATGTGTCTCCATTTTCCATAAAACAAACTAGAGAATGATAAGGACTCTCATACAATGATTCATAATTATCCATTTTAATCGACGCCTAATAACTATTATTATATGAGAACTCCACTAATTGTATTTGATCTTCCCATGAGCCACCAAAATCTATTACATAATCATGCAACATGTCCCCCAATGTTTGTATTACCTTTCAAGTTT
This sequence comes from Viscum album, assembly GCA_963277665.1. NCBI lineage: Eukaryota > Viridiplantae > Streptophyta > Magnoliopsida > Santalales > Viscaceae > Viscum > Viscum album. The sequence continues at coordinate 1,374,599,605 of OY728129.1, read as the reverse complement.
TCTATTCATATACATATGATACAACATTATCATAGTCAACTAATTCCTAATGGTTTGCTGTACGGATTTATAGAAACAAGATGTAATCCTTAGATCTCGTTATGATACTATCAAAATTGTTATTACATGACCCCTTACCACTTCAGGGATATTTTTTTTTCTAGTTCCTTATAATATGAGATTAAAGAATTTGGATTAAATAGATGGACATTGTTAGGAGAACCACTATGAACCATATGAGATCATGATTTTGAACCATTTTTTATGGATGTGTTAAGAAAATATATTGATATTTTCTCCCATTTCCAATCCTAAATAGATAAATATTGTAACATACCTATTGGTCATTGATAAACATCATTAACTTATTGAAAAGTGGGTCATTTTGAAACAAAATTTTCCACCTTCATTTTCTGGGTGACCCCCCCAAAATTTTTCTCATATTTCCTTATACATATTATGTATTCCTAAATAAATATCACATATAAAATGGTGGTAATCATGAAGATGATGTTACGAATATTCCATAAGTATGAACATATGATCTAGAAACGATCCATTTTTTATCATCTATTGCTCTACCCACATTTATGTTTTGAACTCATTGCAACATATTATGATTTCGATATCTATACCACTTTATCTATTTCAAAAAAAATCTAGAAAAAAAACTGAGTAGAAATTCACTTCACTACACCATTATTCACAATCCAACATCATGTCGACTATCATTGACATCAACTAGCACTAATCTAAAGAATCTCTTTCGAACTGACCATGCTACTTTCTACTTAATGCATATGCAACTAAATTTCCTTTACCTGGTGTACACATAAAATCAAATTTATACATTTTGAAATAGTTATTACATATTATTTTTCATAGATTCAAATCTAGTTGTGGGAAAATATGTTTCCACCTATTATGATTTGTAAACACTGTAAATTTATCACAAAAGAGGTAATGACACCCATTATTCAAATCCTAGACCATGGAAACTAACTCCAAATCATTTTTTTGTAGTTATTCTCTGGAAAAATATATACCAGGAGCTATAAGAAACAACATGATCTCCCTACATGTGAAAACGTCCTATTCCACACCTTAAAGAATCATAATACACCACATGATCTTGTCCTAATTTTGGAAAAATCAAGATTATTGGTGATATAAAGAGAAGATTATACACTTGAAAAGACATATAAAATTCATCATTCCATTTAAAAGGAACATTTAAACATATTAAAAAGGTCATTGGTGATTCTAGTAATGAAAAATCATGAAACAATGTCAGTAATAATAGTCTTGAACAAGGAAGTTTTGTATCTCAATGATTTTCTTTCATGGTTTCCATGAGATAAGAGCCACTATTTTTTGGATCCATAGAATAAACAATCTAAAAGAGCACATGGCCAAGTAAATGGACCTATTTTATAAAAAAATTAAAACTTTAATAACTTGGCATACAAATGCCGATCTCGCAAAATTCCCAAAACTTTCGTCAAGTGTTTCTAATACATAACCCTTGTTCTTGGGTACACCGATATGTCATCGGCAAACACCACCATAAAAGTATCTAGATATCCTTTAAATGTTGGGTTTAATAATTAAATAAAATCATCAAGTTCATTAGTATTTATAAATGGAATAACCACATAGTTGTAATTGGCATATCTACTCCTAAGAGACATCTATGGAATATCCTCTTTCTAAACCGTCAATTAATGATATCCTGATCACGAATTAAAGTTTGAGAACCATTGGCCTCCCCTAAATTGATCAAAGTGATAAATATTCATGGAAGATTAATCTGATTTTTTAACAATAGTTGGATAAGATTATAATAATCCAAAAAAATGTAAATAGATTCATCCTCATTTTTCACAAACAACATCGGTACTACACACAGAGAAGTGCTAGGCTGAATGAACTGTTTGAGTTCTATACCTTCTAATTACACATTCAATTCACTTAATTTTATTGGATCAATTAGATAATAATAAATATAAATAGGTATGATCCCCATAAAGAGATCAATCATAAACTCTTCTTATCTTGTGGGTGGAAAACCTGAGAAACATTTTTTGTAAAAACATCATGAAATTGATCAACAACTGATGGAAAAAATATATTTCCAATCGTCTCCAGAGATGCCCCACTCATCACTACCAATAAGTATGACATTGTTCCAACTTCTTTTTCCAAAAATCTCATTTCACCTGATTTCATATTCTATTCTCATATTAACAGATTCTCGACACCATCATCAGCTATAAAAGTAACCATTCAGGTACAATAATAAATGGTAGATTTCAATATAGTCAACAAATACATACCAAGGATAATTTAATAGAAATACATATCATGAATAGAGAAACATTTTATCAACTCATCTCAATCAACAATTATAGAACATAATTAAAACATAATGGATTAATATTCACTTTAACTGAGAGGATTACAATGTTTCAAAACAGAAGGCATCATCTCAACATGAAAACCCTACAAATCAACAACATGATATGTGATAAATGAATATGATGAACCCATATCAAAAAAATCAAACCTAATTATAGAAATCAAAATAACTGCACCTCTCACCATTTATGGTCAATATTGGTCATCCATAATGACATTCTCAATTCCACAAAATTTCTTACTAACTGAACTTTTTTATTTATTTCCCTACTGAGATTTAATTTAGTGAGGAGTCAAGGTATTCTTAGGATCACCATGGATATCTTGGTTGATCTGATGAGAATTATTTTTTTCACTCATCCAATCAAAGAATTCAACATCTATGAAACATGAGATGTGTCTCGTACACCTGAACTAGGAGTATTATGACAAAAATGATAAAGATTCCCAATCTGAATGCAGTTGTGGCATGATATAGGTGGTGTGGTACAATATTTTATCATGTGATAAAAATATACACATTTAATACATTCAAAATTTCTTTTGGGTTTGGTAATAATATTTAGTAATCCATTTATATAATTTTGTGTCATCCTAGAAACTTGGAAATAGGTTTTCCTCTTTCTCTTATTCCTAGAATTAGGGTTCCCATTATTTCTTAAAGGTATCAATATTCCTTCTCCACCCATATCTCTTAATATGTACCATTATACCAAAATTTCACTATTTACTATCTCCATATAATATATTATACAATTCATATAAATCATTAAATGATTATCATGTCATAGCCCTGATTAAAAAATTTGTTCCTTTAATAACACAATATTAGCAATAGGGGTTTCAAAGTGGACTAAATTCATAAATTTATCCATTTACTATGTCATGGAGATATTCTCCTTCTTAAATATAAGAAATCATATTGTTCCATTAAACGTGAATGTTTGAGGATAGAAATCGTTTTGAAAATACGTCATAATCATCCCATGTAATTACTTGGTTCAATTTAGCCTAAAATACTTAATCCCACCATAGGCCTGCAAGATCCTCCAACATATACATTTCCAACTTGATCTTCCTATATATTGATGGGACACAGAATAAAATGATTTGATTCATCCAATTAAGCCACATCTATGCCTTCTCTATTTCTTAATCACCCCAAAAGATTGGTAGATTCTTCTTTGCAAACTGAATGGAATGATCCACTTTCCTTGGTTCATCCCTTTGATTCCTTGTATCTATATATTGAAAAGCATGGACGATATTCTGAACTAGTTATTTGTTCATATGTTGCTCAGATACATTCACATTCTTAGTAACTTCAACTTATTGGGTTGTTTTATGCATACCAGGTGCCATTTCAATAACACAAAAAACGCCATAAGGCTCACTATCATGAAAATTAAGCCTTATTAATTAAAAATTTACCACATAATTTCTATCATAAAATTTCTTTTGAAAAAAATGACTTTCCTTTTTGAACCTATATTTCCACATGTCTCCATGATTTTGAAAATTAAACCATTTTTAATAATCCAAAGCCTTTCATTTTAAAAAATGCACATTTGAAAACAATTTCAAAACTTTTTAAAAAAATCATCATTTTTTCACCATATCACAAATAATTACTCAAAATAAAATAAACACTCTTAATGTGAATTCATTTATCATGATGTATGTGATGATATTCTCATTGTCTAAACCAATGAAAATAATATTAAAACTTCTATAATTTATCTAAAATACTTATGTACCCAACACCTTGATAACATGAGGGTCAACATGAATATATTAGCTACACCTTTCTTTCTCTATATTTCATGTTCTAACAATATTACTCCTTCATGTTATCCCAATAGAAGAACCAATAAAGAATTATTTTCAAACTAAATTGACAAAAATCAATGCAATTTGTCTCAAAATTAATGATGGAATAGAAAAGTCTGATACAAATTTTAACATCCTTCCCCTCCTCATTTTTAGGAGACATGAAAAAAAGATACATTGCCTTTGGTGAGATACCCAGGTTTCCAAATGCTGAAAATAAATGAAAATGAATTCAATACAGTTTGGGGGAAAATTATAACTTTTTAAAATAAAACATGTACAACCAAATATTTTATAACCAACAAAAATTGTATGATGCATGATAACAACATAATACTACTCAATGTAAAATAAAAAACCAAAAAAATAATAGAGTAAAAAGTGGAAACCAAGACTAGTATTAAAATACCATGTTTAAAAAAAACTGACAAAAATCAATGACTCCTAGGAGACCAACATAGAAATGTCCAACATGATCCAAGATCCAAATCCCCAATCCATTCCCATGTATCACAAATCATACTAAAAGAAATATGATAAATTTCCTTTACCTTTTCCCTGATTGATGATATCTTCAAAAACACCAAAGTTACCCAAGAGGTAGTGATTAGTGAAACCCAATAGCTTTTCCAAAAACATTACTTCTATACTTATGCCATTAGGATAGAACAAATTATCACACTTATAAAACAAATTATACAAAACCGTTAAAATAATTTCAACATTTTTTATCAAAAACTTAACATTATAACCGAAATCATTTTCCAACCAAAATAGTTTCCAAATAAATAAATAAAACATTTTTTTAAAACATTTCATATTTCCTTTTTTGAATACCCATTCCATTGGACATATCCTCATATCCAAAAATTAATGCCCTAGTGATAGATTTATACTCATGATCGGTATCTCAAATATCTTCCATGTCATTAAAAGGCCACCATATAGTAGTTTCCATTAGAACATGCCCCTTCTATGGGGGCATGTTAATGAAAATGAACTAATTCCGACCAATTATGAAAAAAACAAGCCAAAATAATATGCCAAAACAATTATAAAAAAGAAAATATTTATTGAAAACCTATGCACAAAACATTTTCCACAATCCAAACCAAAATAAAAATATTATAATCATCATTTTAAAATCATTCAGCAATGAACATTAAACAACAATTACATTATTCTAGAAATCCATAAACCATTACTAAATAGGTTTTATACCTTGATTTTCACTTCAATTTCACAATCAATTTCATGAAATTTAAAAAATTGAAACTATGATATCATTTTCAAAAAACACAAGTCAATATTAAATCCACCTACCTCATAAACTATAGTTGAAATAATGAATGACACAAATTCTTCAATAAAATCGGGCTGAATATCCAAAAATATAACTTAGATTATGTTCTCTAACATTAACAAAATCATATACAGTCATTACTGGAATAAAATATCAAATATATATAATTAAAAAAACTAGATATATGAATATATGATATAGAATAAGATTATATGTAAGTAATTTCATCAAGAATGGAGAGTTACCAAGCAATATTGCCTTCCACACACCATGATTTTTCAACAGATTGCTCCCAAATAGAAGGGTAGAGTCTCCAAATCCATTTGGAGGATAGAATAATATGTTTGGGTAATGAAATATGAAAAATGACTTGTTTTGAGGTAATAAAAAGTGAGATACAAATTTTAAGGATAAAATTTCTAACTATTCATTTTATATGAACAATGTTTCGAAAATTAGGTTCAAATCATGCGCTAGTCACTATCTCCCAACACCCTTCACATCGTTGGCTAAAATGAATAGAAAATCCATGCTCCCATCATGTTTTTTCTAATGTTACAAATATCACAGATACTCTTGGGTGGATTCATGGTTTGTCCATACTATGTGCCAAACTGTGATCTTAACCAGGGGTAGATGAATCACAATCCATGGATTCATGAATGAGTTTCAATGTTTCTACTAACTGTTCTCAAACAGTCATCCTCTGAGATATCCTAAAAAAATTCAAATGTTTTCAAATCACTATTAAGAATCCTCAAAAAAACATTACATACTTAAAATAAATTAATAAATAAATGGTTACTTACTGGAAATTAGTGGTTCTATAGTTACAGTGGAGTTTTATGTCATCCAAAAAGATTTAAATATTATTCTTTGATTTTTAGTCTCTAGTGATGCTATAATGTTTGATGGAGTTTTATTTCATATGAGAAGGAATAATTGTAATTATATGGTTTAAGGGGTTATTGAAATACTTAAGGTTATATATAATTCAATTGTGAGATTATTTTTTTTACCAGACATATTATAGTAGATTCTTATCCATCCAGGTGAAGGGAATCAAATATGAATAAAAATTTAAAGTCACATTTTCATGGCCATGTGGTAGGGAAAACTGTAATATTTAATTTCAATCAATGATGGCTAATAGTGTTCCATTAATGATACTAAAACTAGTTTTCATTTGTATTTTTTATTTTTATATAATTTTTAAACCATTAGTGATTGTTTTCAATCTTTATTTTGGTGCATCACATACAAACTATTGTCACATTTTTTATCTTAATAGATTAAATAGGTGAAGTAATGGGTCTTACATTATGTTAGAGTCCCTAATGTATTTATTACTTATATAATATTAGTGATGTAAATGATTTTTCTAAAAATCCTACATTTAATCAATAAAATTCCATTGAAAAATAAATAGGGGTTAGGGTGATGAAATCCAAGGGAAGTGGGAAGTAGTGGCAATCAATTTAGTCATAGACAAAGAATAAATCCAATAATGAAGTGATCTAAGTCTATATATAAATACAATAACATATAAAACTTAGTTATTCACCTTAATTTATTGATTTTATAATTTATTTTGGGTCTATTCAATGTTTACTGATGTTTTAGGAGGTAAAAGTGGGTTTTAGGTAGTGTTGTTGTAAAAATCTTATTGATTGTCTAAGTGTAGGTATCAAGAACCTGATCAATTTACAATAGGTACCCATTTTTATTCCAATAATTTGTGTTGCATTGATAGGGCCATTGGGAACATATTATCTTAGTACCAATTAGTCATTATCCTCTTGTGAAGAATACATTTAATAAGTAGATATTTGTGTTATTCACATATCATTATATCCCATTAACCCTAAAATTATTTTTTTCATAAAGTTTACCCTTCTTACATCTCTATTAAAGAACATCCTTACATATCAATTTCATTAATTGGTTCCACACATTCCTTTTTATCTTGTTTTCTTTTATTGAATATTATTTAACACATGAATAAAAACCATTTTTTCTATCAATACAGGCATTTTTTCCTAAGGAATGAAGTTAAAGGGGATTTAATAGTGATTATTATGTCCCTCATTTGTCAAGTGGATGGGAGGATAGGTTCATCAAACCATTCAGGGGTGTAATTTATTACACTAGGAATCTTAATTATTTAATTTATGTTTTCCAATCAAACCCAAATCCCAACACCTAACAAATAACAACTATGAAATTGATTGATAATTGACATGTGGAAATGTAAAAACCTATATTTATCAAAGTATCTCAACATATTGACTCATATGTGTGTGTGTGTGTGTGTGTGTGGGTTTCCATTTATGGATGAATCAGTATATATCATAAGATATCTATATTTTTTTATTAATTTGCTATTATATACTTTAAACCAATATATATGTGAACCCCAATCTTTATCACTATATAGAGTGTAAATGGGTGATTTTGAGGTGTGATTATATCCATGACAGGGGATAAATATACATCCCTATGGTGGGAATCATTTCTTACATAGTTTGTTCTGTCATAATGGGGCATGTCACACATTTAATGGTTGTTAAATGAGAACTATATTTCTTAATTTTATGTTTTCACATACCTGAACAAGTGATGTTCCTTTTAAGAATGTGAAACCAAGACTAGTTACATGTGTTTAAATTCATGTGAAGTGTCATATTCAACAGAATATTCCTATAATGTATGGTTGTGGGATTTAACGCCTCAACTTTTATTAATGTTACGAATAGTTTGATTTTGATTTATATTCCTTTAGAAAACTCTAATAATTATTATTTACCAATTAAATGAGGTTTTAGGTAGTTCTCAGGATCATTTGGAGCCTAAAGCACAATAATGGGAAGAACATACATAGTGTCACATTTAGGAGAAACTATTCCAACCAGCCCCTATGGTTTCCCAAAACTGTGTAGTTACAGACATGGGTCATTTGGGTTTTGAACGGTTTGTCTAAAACTATGATATCCATGTTGTTTGTTCATGCATTGCTGATTGTTTTTTTGGACATAGTGATTTTTTAGGGTTTTTTCATGACTAGATAATCTTTATGCCTAACCGTGCAATCTTCCCCTTTCAAGAAGAAACTCACACATGGATGGAACACAGTTTGAAAAACCTCATATCCAAACTATGCACATTTATAAATTTGGGTGGAATTATGTATTTGACAACTTATATATTTTAACCCTAATTATTTTCCTCCTTTTCTCTAGTGTATTCTTCTTCAAACCATATGTAAAGGCTCCTCTCCACTCAAGTTGGGTATTGAGCCACCACCTATGTTCATAATTTATTTATATCCCTATCAGATCCATAAAATTGTACATGTGATATATTTGATTATATCTCTTATATTTCATATACTTCATCCTGTTTGTGAAACTATTTGGGTGCAAACTCATTTACCCAATTTCAAGGAATTTGATGGTTTTGTCTATTTCCTTCAACCTAAACAAAATCATTGGTTGAGACTAGATTAGGGGAACACTATGAGGCTAAGTTAGGTTGTTTAGAATATTTCCCATAATTTCATAACTTTCCTTAAAATGGGATAATGTGTTACATGTCAGATCCTTCCCGCTTCACCTCAACTTTTTCAATAAAACTTAAATGAAGGCTTTTTCATGACATTGGAGACCTAAGTGAGTGAAAAATAAACCCCTTGGGTTTATTTACTTGAGTTGTGCCACCCTTTGGGATTTAAAACACCTTAATGGAAAAATGTTTCCTTTTTATAAATTACATAATTCTCTTTGAGGTGTTTTTGTTGTCAAAATTACCTTGAAATGATCATTTTGGTTTGAATTGGGTATTTGAGCCATATGAAAAACCATATACCCATTACATAAATTATGTATGTGAATTAATTGAATTTTCCAAGAGCCTATATCATATTCCTTATTAATTAAATGGATTTTACAAATGAAATTCCTTGTCCAATATTCCTTTGGTAATATAATGTATTGAACCAATTAAATTATACTTTTTAGGAATGCTAAATGTGTGTGTGTGTGTGTGTGCATGTTTCTTGTTCAGTTGTTTCACATTAGTACCATTGGAGATTCAACGAGTTTCTATTTAAGGACCCTGTAGATGGAATCGTGTGTCTTAGTTAGATATTGTTAGTTCTTGTACATATTATAGGGGAGACATCAGATATGTCTGAGATAGACTCAATATGTGTTATCTGTATTTCCTACAAATGAGTGACACAGGTTCCCTAGGGGAAACCCCTTAGATAAGATTGATGTTATTATTTATTTTAAATTCCATGAGGGAGACTTGGTCCCCAATGCATGATACTAGGTATATACTCATAAGTATGATTTATTTTTTACATTGTCACACTATGCCTGGAGTGACACCTGATATTTCATTCTTTGGTCACCACAGATGGACTCCTTGGATTTGGACATATACTAAACCCCTTGATTGATACTTCTAAATTCTATATATATTTCCATGGAATGGCTCTGGGTGAATCTCTTTAATTATTAAAATATATAAAATTGAATTAAAAATTATACTAAAGGATTTATAATAATAATTAAACCCTTGATAGTGAAAATGCAGGGATGTGTCCTCTAATCCCAAAAACAATCTTGGGGAGAGTCCACCTTCTCTCATATTATCTCATCCATTCAACTGTTACAATATCCTTTTGTTTGGTCTCTCCAAATTAGTCTGAAGTAGTTCAATTGTATGGGTTTTCAAGAGGAACCTTGTCAAATTCATTTATTGATTTACTCCTTTCATTCATTTAAATATTGTGGTACACTTCTCACATTATAATACATGTTAGGGGTTTTCCTCAACATTGTGGGTGTTAGCCTACTAAGATTGTATCTCACACCCTTAAAGGGATTCCCATGGAACCCATTCAGACCTAATGGTTGAAAGTATTGATAAAGGGAAACATGATTCATCTGATTTCTTATTTTCATATTTAAGATGGAGTTGGGTAAGAGGACCAAGCCTATGCTTGAGATTCTAGTTGTTGCTATTTTTTTGGATCTCTGTATTTTTTAGCATGTTTTATACTATTATATCCCCCCCACTTACTTAGTCATTTATTTATAGTTACATTACCAAGACATGATCATCACATTGTATATTCTTTTTATTCAATATCCACTCATTTCTTATTGTTCATGACTGATTTTATTTTATTTTTCTGCTACTATAATCTAATTATTGTTTGTTATGATGTCTCTATTATTAAATTATTATACATTAAATATTTAGATGTACTATGATCTATGTTTTCATATTCTCACCAAAGACACACCATATTCCCACATTGTTAACCAGAATCCTTCGACATTCAAGGAGGTGTTATTGAGGTCTTGTCACCAACTGTCTCGAGGCATCGTCAGGTGGCATTTGAGGATGGATACTACAAAGTGGTATCAGAGCACTTATATTCCTTATCTATTACAATTTAAGTTTATTCTAGAGACTAGGAATTTGGAAGTGGGAGATAAGCCAATGTTTGAGATTAGTTAACCCATATACATGGGAAAACCAAAACACCTCGGCTGGGTAAATGCTCTTATTACTTGTACTATTACAATTTCAGTGATTTCACTATGGGGTGACACAATTTAATTAAAATTTTAATATCTTGATGGAATTTTTTTGATTTATTAACTTTGATATGAGAGAATATTAGAATCATGTATCACATTAGCCACCAAAGGATCCAAAATATCATGCATTATGTTATACCATATCTCAATTTCTATGTGTATTTGATGTGTTTCATGTTATTGCTAGTTGTTCCTTGTTATTTATTTCATACAGAGTTCGGATATTGTGTATCAAAATGTGTTGCCTTTTTCTTTTCATGACTGTAGAAATATAATTGGAACATAAATCACCTTCATTAACATAACAGTGTTTTCATGCATAGGTTAATGAAGATTCCTTAAACGAAAAATTGTGGTTTGTTAAGGCATAGACTATCTTTCACATAGGCAGGAACATGTTGTGTTTTAGATTAAATTTACACCACCATCAAATTTATAAGTTGTATGGTCCCTTATAAATTGGGAATGGTGATTCATTCAGTTCAACTTCATAAAATGAATATAATTACATAAACTAATTAAATTGAACATGATTTCTAAAATGAATTGGTTAATATTTATGTAATGTTAAACCTTGGCCCAAATCTGAACAAGTAGTAGGTAGTAGGTTGTTTCTTCTATGTTCCTTATGTGACGTGTTCATGATCACCTAGACTCGGTTCCTGGAGTAGGCTAAGGGTTCTAGAATTCTTATAGACAGTCTTCATACATGTCCTTCTTTATAGATTTCCATATCCATTATAAATCATATTTGAAGAATGAAATTGGATTTTGTAGTGTTATTCCTAAATTATTAACTTGTGTTGTATGTTAGTAAAGTATCAATGAGAATACTCCTGGGGTGGTGGTCCCAAATCCACCTATGATAGCTCTAATAGTCCAACATGTGGCGCCACCTCTAGAACATTAGTTGGGTGTTAATGTCCAGTCGCAGAATAGTTTAATTCACATTATTCAGTCAATTTAGAGTACACCATAACATGAACCTTGAATGGAAGAGTTGAATCATGTGTTTGTGTAGAATCATCCCCCCACCATCTCAGGAGACAGTACACCATAGGATTGTGAGTCATGGTTGGAGGATATGGTGTCCAACTTTGATCATATTGAGACACCTCTAAATGGGATGCTCAAGATCGCAACATACATGATATGATACTCCTCCAATAGTTTTTGGGACTTTCTCACTCAGTCTAGTCGAAATCATGGTATGTTCGGGACAAAATTTAATGACGCCTTATTTATTGATTTCTCTCATTATACCTTGATAAAATATCATGTTTGGGAATTCATGCACCTTCATCAAGGTAAAATGTCAGTAATATAATACTCAACTCACATTATCAAATTATAGTACTTCAAACTAACCTTGAGAAGTAATTTTCGGTCTACAATGCAGTGATCTAAGGATGGGAAAAAATATTCTATCCATTCATAGGTGAATGTTTTTTGACTGAAAGACATTTTTTTGGATAGGGAAACACACTGTCATCACTGAGTAGAATATAAGGGAAATTGGTTTTATGAATTAGAGAATTTCAACATCCAGGTAGTGTATCAATTTAACTAGTAGAAATAAGATATGATTCAATGGTACATAAGGTGGAATTACCATCTAGGTGGCATGAATTCATAGTAGTTTTTTTGTTTCCCTGGTAAGGTAAGACAGTCCACAAAAATCCCATATGTACGGGGACACTGATCAAGTATCAAGATTGCTATGGAATGTGTCAACTACAACATTTATGCTAATCCTTTCCTCTAGTTCCAAGAGATCCCAGTTATATGCCTTCAACACAGTCGTGTGTGGAGTTATTGACCACTCATAATGAAGTAAAATAGTCTTTTATATGTATCTTGGGCTATGTAGGTGGTCATAGCTGAGGTAGTCAAGATTTAGAGTTTTATCATCAATAGATTGGAAATGCTTTGGCTACTCAGGAAGCATCTCAGGGACTTGGTTTAGGCCATATATATGTTATGTAGCCGACAACAGAGCATAAAAGTATGGTGCCATCTACAATTAGTGGTATAATTATGGTATCCTTTTATTTAGTATTATTTTTATTGGATATAGGTCCATCACATACATTTTAATATTTTTAAACTATTTGATGTTTGGGCCTAGTGATAGCCTACTCTAGTTGTTTTGTGACCCTTGATACACTATTGGGAGTTCAAGAAGATGATATATACCAGTGTATGTAGTTCCACCTTGAAATAGTTACGTAACATTTTCTATAGAGACTATTCATCATCTAGATGAATGGTTTTGATGTAAATCTTATTATGGATTTTATTTTTCATTATTAGGACCTATTGGATTTCTATCACCGCTGAGTGATATTCACATCAATCGAGGTAGACATGTTTTTTCATAAGGGTGAATGGGATCTCTAGGAAAGTCGATCTGGAATCAAGAATACCGGTATGGGTTGTTTGAAAATATAGATTTCCATTATCATTATGAATGATCAAAGAATGAAACTCATGAAATATTCTCAAGTGGTTGATTGTTTTTTAGGATTTATTCCCTAGTGGGTTTTCTGGCTTACCACATGAAAGTGATATTGTGTTCACCATCGACCTTATTCTATGTGAGGGATCATTTTACCTTCCTACTTATAGGATTTCACCTAAAGACCTCCAAGATCTCAAGAGGTTGCATGAATAATTTAGGGGCAAGGGTTTCATCTAAACCACAACCTCATAATGTGGCACACAAGTCCTTTTCTTCCAGTAGGAAGATGGTAACCTTAGATTTTTCATGAATTACCACCAATTTCACCGACTTTCAATGAAGAAATTTTATACAATCAATCCTATATATTAACACTTCAACATGATCATATGAGAAACTATTTTCTTGATGACTAATTTGATGTCGTCCCTACCATTAGGTTCATCTGTGGACATTATACCAAACCACCTATAACATTATGGAGAAAGTGTGGTCTGTATGAGTATCTGGTCATGTAGTTTGTTCAGTTGAATGTGCTAGCAACCTTCATATCTATAATGATTTTGGTATTAAATTTATATCTTCATTCCAGTGCGGTAGTCTTCATAGATGACATATTAGTGTACTCGTGCATCTTACATAACCATTCTAATAATCTTGAGATCATGTTGAGTAAACAGCGATAGAACCATCTATATGAGTAGATTAATAAATTCCACTTTTGGATCAGTTAAGGATTATCAATTTCCATATGGATGGTGAGCATTGTTATTTCCCCATTGCATCCCAATAACATATATGATATATCCATCCTCTTAGGGTTTGCTGGCTACAACATGAATTTTATATAGGAATTATCGGGAATTAAAACACCTCATATGGTTTTGACATGAATGGTGTGAATTTATAATAGACTGAGGCTTATGAGGAAACTTTTGAAGATTCAAATGAAAGACTCACTTTAGATTCAATTCTGATTCTACCTCAGCTAGTCAGAAGCTACACTATTTATTGTGACGATTTAGCAATCTTGTAGGGTGTTGTTCTGATGCAAAGTTATGGGGTTGGAGGATATAAGTCTTACTAACTAAGGCCTCATGAGTGGAATTTACCTACTAATGACTTTTAACTAACATGAATGTTTGATGATCTATGCTATTGGAGGCACTATATTTTGGGAAATCCATTCTTTGATAACGTGGACTATAGAAGTATGAAATCCATCTCTACACAGTGAAACATGAATTTGATCTGTTGTGGTTGGGTGGAATACTTGGAATATTTCATCATTAAGCTAGATGATAGACCCTATAATGGAAATTTTATGGTTGATGCCTTGGACACAAGCCATCAAGGAAGCCAACATTCACTGGAAGTTGATGGATCTATTTTCTGGGATTCATTTAATGGTTCTAGAACATAACAAAAATTTAGTTATTGAAGTTGTAGCACTGATATCCACCGTTCAGGATCTGATCTATATGAGGTAGTTATCTGATTGTTAGGTCCTCTTCTTGAGGGATAACATCACATGCGGGAAACCACATCTGGGATAGGTTGTTGATTATAATGATATTGTTATCTACCATGGGAGTCTCTGGGTGCATTCTAATACATGAGAATAGCTTATGATGGAATATGAATTCCTCTATTTTGGCAGTTCATCTTAGTCTTACCATGATTTATATATATACGTCATCAATATTGGTGGCTATGTATGAAGAGGCAGATAGTAGGCTTCATCACAAGGTGATACACCTATCAGTTAGTGATGGCAGAGCACTAGAGACATTTTAGACTTCTACAACCTCTCCTCATCCAAGAATGGAAATGTTCTGATGTAACCATGGACTTCATGATAGGTTTTCGAATATCCCCTCTAGGTAGCAAAACAATTTTGGTGATCATCGATAGCTTTAACAAATCCATGCCCTTTCTACAGATCCCAGTGTCCTTCTATATTAATGGGTTACAAAGCCTTCACATATGTGAGATAGGTTGAATTCATTTTTTGATTTGTTCTATAATTTAGAATAGAGAAACTCAATTTAATTAAAGTTGGTATAAAGGGTTGAAATGGGCACTAGGTTCATAGGTTTTGTTAATTATATAATATTACCCTTAGAACGATAAGCTGTCTGAAAAGAGAATTCAGATGTTAGAGGATATTCTGCCGGCCTATATCCCTGACTTTGGAGGTTCCGAGGAGAATAATATTCCTCCAGTTGATTTTTCATACAACTAAAATTTTTAGGAAGAGATTCAGATAGCTTTATATGATTAACTCTAGTGTTGACCATGTCTTTCACCTCTATGATGACTAGAGGCGTTTGATAAAACTCTTCTGGGTCCTTATCTTTTTTAGGGGACATCAGAGCATGTCTGGCTGATTTATTAGTTTATAAATACATCTCATTCTAGGAAAAAATCATATACTGATAATGTATACATACCATTGGAGTTTAGGGTGTGACCTCAGGTCATTCTATCTGTATCACCAAGATTAGGTCATTGACCAATTTGAAGAGAGGGAAAGATGACTCCATGTTATGTTGGTACATTTGATATAGTTTAGAGGGTTGGGACAATAGTCTATTGGTCGTTCTTAACATTGATTGATTATTCCATGCACAATATCTTCCACAGACCTCCGCTTTTATAGTATCACCATGACCAATACCATTCATTCGAACATGATGATGTTGAGACGGAGGCAGATGAATCCTTCAAGGAGCATATGATATGTATTGTTGAACTGAGTAGGACAGATCTTCAATGAAGGTCATTTCTTTAAGTATGGTTTCTATGGTAACACATATTCATAGAGGATGAGACCCATGAGTGGAAAACCGAGGAACATGCATAGTGGCCAGAACTCTTCTCAAACGACGTTCGACCTCCCTCGAAAGGGAAAATCGGGGATGAGTTGTCTTAATGTTGGGAGTTTGTAACATAATGTCAATTCTAGAAGGTAAAAAACATATGTTTTCTGTTTATATTATTTTTAATGACTCTAATAATGAATCCTATTATTTTCTAGGATATCTTAGGTGTGTTCGGGGCTCATTTGCTTCCCAACACACCGAAATGGGAATAAAATATTTAGTCACATGGTTAGAGACACTATGCCACCCAGGTCACACAGTTTTCCAAAAATATTTGATTGTAGATTCGGGGAACCTAGTGGAAATATATTTTGTCAAAAACCATGTGATAATGGTGGAATAACAATGTAGTGCAGTAGGATTTTATGATAGTGTAAATTTTCATAGTTTTCATATGGTTTTATAAATTTTTTGACTAAATGTTTGATGTATTCCTTTCAAGCAGTAATTGGCACATGGTTAGCGTATGTTTTGTCCAACCGTGAAACCAAACCATGCATAGTTATAAATTTGGGTGAAATTACATTTTTACCCCTATTAAATATTTAAACAATACCACTTTTTCTCCTCATTTTCCCCAATATCATCTTCTTAGTCACAAAATGAAAGTATCCTCCCCTCCCAAACATGAGATCAATAGATCACCTCAGTTATTTGAATGTTTCTCTTATTGTCGGATCCATCAAAATGGTATAGATAAGATCATTCATCCTCTCTAATCTATTTCATGTTCATTCTCCCACATGGTGTGTTATATGGGTGAATGTTCATTTTTTCATTTTTAGTGCATTTGATGGTTTCATCAATTTCATCCTACGTAGCTCAAATAAAATGTCAAAACTAGATGAGAGGAGAACTATGAGGATATGGTAGCTGGTATAGTATTTTTTTCATAGTTCCTCTTTTTTCAATAAAATGCGATGTTGTACCATCAGACATACCCTTTTGACTTCACCAATAATATTTCGATTAAATTAAAATGAATTCTTTCTCATTCCATTGGAGAATCGAGTAAGCGGTAAATCAACCCCTGGGTTTTATCTCCTTGATTTGTTACAATGATTTGGACAGGCACCACATTGGAGACCCAATTCCCCTTTTCCTAAATTGCTTAATACCCCA
The DNA here is from genome assembly GCA_963277665.1 of Viscum album. Lineage (NCBI taxonomy): Eukaryota > Viridiplantae > Streptophyta > Magnoliopsida > Santalales > Viscaceae > Viscum > Viscum album. Next base: position 1,374,581,971 of record OY728129.1, on the reverse strand, counting down.
GAGAGTGTTTTCTAGTCAAAATTATCTTGAATTGATCATTTGGTTTGAATTGGGTGTTTGAGCCATATTCTAAACCCTATATCCACAGCATAAGTGATGTACATGAATTAATTTAATGGTACATGTTCTTATACCATATTTATTATGAATTAGTTTCATTTTTTCATTATACCATTCTTTGACTATTGTGCATTTTTTAACATAATGGTTTGAACAAATTAAATTACTCAGTATGAATATATATATATATCTCTGTGTGTGTGTGTTTTTTTTATCATCTACTTTAACATAGTGTTGAGGGTGATACAATGGGTTCCAATATAAAGAAAAATTGGATGAACACAATGGCCTTAGATATATTTTTTTGTTATTTTAAAGATGGTGGGTTTGATATTAACTATTATAGAGACAATATATCCTTGAATTATGCGTTTTTACTCCAAAAGAGTGACACAATTTCCCTAGAGGATACCCCTTTGATAGGATCAATGGATTGACTCATTGTACTAATACATGATAGAGAAGTATTCCCCTATTTGTGATACTAGTTTTGGACATTGAGCCATGTTAGTTTTTGACATGGTCATAGTACACATACAGGGACACCTAGGATTTTATTCTTTTTTCACCTTGGATAGACTCATTCACATTGGAAAAACACTGAGACCCTTGAGAGAAACATGGAAATCCTCCTTAGATATCCATGTATGAGATTTGGGGGGACTCTATTTAATTCATAAATGGGTTTCAATGGAATTATAAACTCAAATTTTGGATTTTCAATAATAATTGATCCCTTGGTAGTGTAAACGCAGGGACGTGTCCATCATACCAAATCGAAATCATTCGAACTATCCACATTCCATCGCGTTTTCTCACCCATTTTACCATTGTAGGATGGTTTGGTTTTGACACACAATATTTTGATGAATTAAGAAAATTGGATGAATGTCGAAGAGGAACCTAGTCTAATTCAATCATTTATTTTCTTCTATATTTAATTTAATTACTATCGAGTACTAATCATTTTATAATGCATGTTATGTATTTTCCTAGACACCTTGGGTACCAATATATAGAGATAATATATCACATATATATTGTGATACCCATGGGACCCATATAGACTTTATGGTTATAGGTATTGATAAATAGAAGTGGACTGCTTTGGATGATTGATTCCCATTATTAGTATGGAGTTGGGCCAGATGACTGAGCCTATGCCTAAGCTATTAGCTGAAGCAGTTTTTAGTTCCTTTTAATGTTTTCTTATCATGATGTATATTCATGTATCACATACCCCTTCATACTCATTTTTGTATAGTTACATTACCATGACATGATCATCACTGTGTATCTTCCTATTATTTAGCTTCTATTAATGGATTATTTAGCTTCAATGATGTTATTTATTTTTCTCTAATGTTGTCATATGATTATAAATTTATTATATGTATCTCATATTGTATTATTATATATTAAATTTTTCACTGTAATCTAATCTATGAGTTCATATTCTCCCCACAAACACACCCTAGGCATTACTTCTAATCACATCTGCTAATGATCGTGGAGGATCAGTTGAGGTCTTGTATCCCATAATATTAGGCAATCAATAACTAGAATTAATGGTGAGATTCTACATAGGACATATGAAAGGCAATCCATTTCAATTTATCTTATTTGATAGTAATTAAATATGGGAGAAGGGATGCAAGTTACACCTTCTAGGAGGGCCAAATTTTAGGATATCATGAGTTTATCAACTCAAGGAATATAAAAAACCAAATAGCATATCAATACACGGCGCATCTCTGGAAGCCTAGAGTAATATATCAACATAATTAATTTAGGAAAATTTGGTCATCTTATGCTCATCACATAAGAAAAAAAAGGTAAGTTTGATGATTTTAGAATTGATCTCATAGATGCATCCTATATCGCTTAACTAATATGATTCAAATAACATATTGTTAATGGTTTACATTTTAAGGTCAAAGTTTAATACCAATCCCTACAGCTTAACATAAATTATATATGATGTGTGATATATAGTTTACAATCATGAAACTAAGAATTCTCAGGACTCAATTCATCCAATATTGATAAATCACAATCATGTTAGAAAAAGGATAATAAATTGTCTATTATATGTGAGCCCTGATTGGTGTTAAGCATAAGATATGATATAAAATAAAATGTATTTCATGATGGAGAAAACATACAAATTTTTTATAGTTTACACTTTGGGATTTCCATTTTATTTCAACATATTTTTTGGTAACTAGATAATAGAAAGTATGATTGGGTATTACACCAAGAAGGAGGCCCATGTAGGATTGTTTTTTTATTAAAGGGAAACAATAAAGTATTTAGTGGGGATAATATATTTGTCTTACCATGAGTGATTGAACATATTAGAGACTTTATTAAGGGAAGGAAGGGTTATGGATTTATTATAATATGGGTCCCATGTTTGAAACTTATGACCTAAAAGGGGAGACAGTAAGGGATTAAGAGGGTCCTAATCACGAGACTCCCTAAGAGGTGTGGCCTACTACGTGATATAGGTAGTTGAAGGGAGGGTTAGTGATTCACCTAGTTGGAGGCCAATGTTTGGTCAATCTGTAAACTACGTTCATGAAAAGTAAAATTTGGTGAAAAATCAGAATACCTTACTTCTTTCCCTGCAATCTATCTCAGGCCGAAGGTTCCAGGTATTTACAATGGCTTTCCATAACTCTCGCTCCCAGCTTCGGAGTTTTTAGAGGCTTTAGCTCTTCTTCATCTTACTTTGGTGGCCAGTTTCAGTCGATGTATGCCCTCGGTCAACTCCTTTGATAGGTACATTTTTTGGATATTGGGGTCTTTATGAACTTGGGGATGTGGGTCTCCTCGACAAACATCACATAACTATTCACTTTCTTCCAATGAATTTTCGATCCTTGCGTGGTCCAGAGCCCTGAGAGCCTGCAATGGGTGCCCCTTTTTTCCATTCCATTGGTTTTTCAACTTGCACATGGAGTGTGATACTCCGATGACGGCATTGTGGGTAAGGTTTCCAAACCTTTTGTAGCCCTTTCAGAATCCCTCTATTTTACACATGATAGGGAACATTGTAGGATGATTTATGTCCTCATATAGTTGGACTACTTCTCTTTGTCACCCGATCTCACATCAAATTTATGTTGATGTAGATGTGTCAAGACCACCAGTGGAGTGGGTATGGATCATTAAAGGGGTAGAAGATAGATGGAAACAAGAGGTTGTTTTCAAATCCTGGACATATTTTTTCTTGGCCTGTAATATCTTAGGACATTCATACCGATCTGGTCATCAAGGACCTAGGTACTCTCATGCGCCAGAGGCCCCCTCGGTGAATCATTTGAATAGCATAGAGCTAGTTGATACCAACCTCTATAAAGAGGTAAGGACAAACAATCCTAAGGTGGATGATATTTTCAATAGGTTGAGAAACTATTTTTTAGTGTGTAAACTAGTTGAACAGGTTGTTCCATGGTCAGGGGTTACTGGTAATACTGATCCCCTACAATCTGAGTCTGCCAAGCCTTTTTATGAAGATGTATCTCGGATTAGACATGGGCCAAAACTAGTGAACACCAAGCAACTTAATTTCCTGATGCAGGAGCTACTAGACAAATGAGGGAAGTGGATGAAATCTAGGGTAATGGAAAACCAGAGGTTGATCATGTCTCTGATTGACATTAACAATTGATTTGAGGGGCCTAATTCTGTTACTCTAGATCAGGAGATAAATAGATCAGGGTTTTTCTTAGGGCCAATGTCGGGGGTGGGGTGGATAGATTGATGAAACAATTTCGCAGGATAGTTCAAAGGGAGGAAGAATTATCCACAACCCAAAAAGGAATAAGGGGTAGAAAGAGAACATGGGCCCAGGTATCTACATTGTGAACAAGGTGGGGAAATCCAAATGTCACAATGATTATTCATATCTTCAAAGACCTATGGAGACAATGATATCCAAAAATAAAGGGCCCAACTTGATGGAGGATTAATCTTCCAAAATGGACTGGTGAAGGAGGGCCTCTTGGAAACTATAAGTGGGTGTGGCACAATTGAAAGCTTCTCCTCTAAAGATAAAGCCTGAGGGAAGGAAGATGGTATGGAAAAAGTTTCTCGGCTCCAGGAAGATGGTATGGCTCTTGATACCCCTATAAATATGGCATAGGGTTCATTGGGAAATGAGTCTGACGTTGGTGAAGCTCCATTAATTAATATGGATGGATCAGAGCAGGCTACATAGACAAAGATTATTGATAACCCATGGGATCATCTCATTCACTCATAGGAAGAGATGTTAGAGAAGAGCATTATCCTTCATGCGTTTAATGAGGATGCATAGATGATAAATGGGAGATTGTTTCAAGTGGATTTAACCACATAGCAAGAAGATTGGATCATCAATAAACTTTTAATCTAGACTAAAGGCTTCAATACTAAAAAGGTAATAGTGGAATAATTCATGTAGGTATGGGACAAGGTGGCCAATCAATTTGAAGATGCCATCAAGGAATATTTGGTTACATGGGTATCAAATCATTCATGGAAATTATATAGGGTCGATGCATCTTCTCGTTTTAAGTTGGCCTTTAACAAATTTTTCAACAGTTTTGAAGTTTGATACTCTCAGTTTTACTTTTGGGTTTCACACTTTTTCAATAAAACCGTTTTATAATAAAAAATTAACTTTATATTCACGTCATACAGTCATTCATTACTGTATTGGGAAACTAGTAATATTCTCATGTGAAGGCACACATTATTATGGGGGCCTAGGATAAAAAATTGAACTAGTATATGAGGCATGGGAAATCAATATCTCTATTTATGTTATTAGGGATAATACGTTCCCATGTGAGAAGACTAGATGGAGTCTCTCCCATATGGGATTTTATGGCTAAACTATCTCACTAATGGGGGTACCTATGAAATATTTTTTATCGAATGGGAATATACTGTAAATGGGGTACCTATTAAATGAGATAGATGAATGATGTGAAATATTGTAGGACTAGGGTGAAGTGTCACCCATGTTAGATTCTATTGTTAATTTTCACTCAAATATATATCCAAGGAAATGTTCCACCCAAGTGGGGGAATACAGTTATATATATTCCTAGGGTAGGTTAAAGAGAATGGTTATAATATGTAAGGTATGATTAAAAAAGTGTTCACCCTAATATGATGCTTGGGTACAGTGGTCATGCTTGTATACACCTTGGGATAAATGGTCTACCAATTACCAAGGACTAGAAAATTGGTCACATAATTTTGAATAATTGATGGTTTCATAGGTGATTGGTCCACTATAGCTAAAATTATAGGGTGAAATTGTAGAGTTGTGCATTAGTGTGCATATGAGATATATCCTTTTAAATACTTTTATTTGTCTTAGGGTGAGTTGATCTTGTAAAAAAATAGTGTGTTAAGGCCTCATGTAACTCAATTCAACAAAAGTACCCATTATTTACCTTATATCTTATTGTTATAAAAAACAAAAAGAGAGGATATTACCTGGGTAAAGAAATTCAAGGGACTCTATTTATCATCATCAAAATGACTCAAACAAATAACCCCTTGTGGTTAATTTACAGAGCATAGGTGACATTGGTGCATGTCTCACCCATGTTTTAGCTGAGAAACGGGTGTGTATTTAAAGGCGTGGAACTCTTAGAGGACCAAGGTGCACAAAATGGGCTCAATAATGGTATTATAAAAGAAAGAAAATACATGAATGGAGTAAGCTATAATGTGTGAATAGGAAGAACAGATCATGTTGACCAAATAATGGTGATAAGAAATTCCTGGGACTAGGGTGTGTTTGAGGTAATAAATAGAGATGAAGAGAGATTTATAATAGTGATCTTGGATCTATGAAAAATTATGATCACGAGAGAAAGGGTACATGAGAAGGGATCTTATTAAACTATATTGTTAATTGATAAATTTTCTCAAATTTTAAACTTTTTTAAATAGAAATTAATCCACAATTTTTTTAGAAAAACAATGTAAATTTTAATGAACCAACCCCATAATATAGGATTATGTGTCTACTACCATTAAATTTGCATGATTATATAGAATCAAACCTCGATGGACTAAATTGTTTAGTAGTGTTGATAAACTAGATATATAAATGAGTCTTGTATTATAAATAAATACACAAATTAGAACATTCCTTTTAAATTCAAGGATAACATTATTCCATCTATGATATACTTTAAAATATTTCTTAGCATGCATCTTTGATTCCTATAGGAGGGAAAAAATATAAGTGTGAGATCAAATTCTCAGTAAGGGTGAAGTATAGTGGAAGCAATAATGATTCAATGAGGATATATTCAATATAGAAAGGTAATAAACAAATATACATGAAAAGTAAATAATAAACTAAGAAAGATATTTATAAAAAAATATGGTAAGGTATAAAATGGGAACACAATCCTTTCAATTAATTTGATAAGGAAAACCCAATATGGTAGGGAATGAAATTGAAACACATGTTATTTAATCAATCTGGTAATAAATAATCCATCTATAAATATTTAGATATAAAATATTAGGGAAAATAATAACTAAATCAAAATAATATAAATTCTTAATTATTGTTTTCCACTATTCCTAGGTACATGGTACCTTTACCATCCAGACCTTTCACAGTACAGTTTATAACATAATTGGTAAAAACCACAACAGTATAGGCTGGCCAACTAATTTTATCCCATGAGATTTATTGTGCATCAAAGGTCTATCTATAACTAGACCCCACCTATGCCATACTTATCCAAATAATTCATCATATATGATATAATAAATTTAACAATGTCCCTTATCCCATATCTCGATGGAGTTTAACAATAATAATTTTTCAATATATCATCAGTTAATAAAATATCTTTAAGGTACACACAATGTGTAAATAGGTTATAAGTATTAGGTAATAAAAATATCCATGATAAATGATACTGATATTTAAGGGAAATATAATGTTCAATGATCACTAGAAATTGAATATTTCAAGGGGAATAACATGGAAATCAAGAAAGTGAATGTCAATACTATCCTTTTGAAATAAATCCAAAACTATCAAGATGAAGAATACATATTTTATCAATTTAACTTGTCCCCATTAGAGTAACAATAAGGGTTTTTTCAATGATTTAATATAAGAATAAATACACTAAAATTCTGGAGGAAAATATCATTTTGTATTGAAAACCATTTTAAAAAACATTTCTTTAAAATCTAGTTTACAAAAAAAATTCAATAAAATTTATCCTTTTAAAATTTCAAAGGAATTTTTAAATTAATGATAGGTGGTAAATTCATACATGTCGTACAGGGTAAAAAGAGAATTCTTTTTTATGGTAAAGGGGTTGGAAAAGTGTATTGTATGTAAGGAAGAAATAAGATTACATTGAAAACATATGTTAAAGAAAATGGAAAAAATATATTTAATAAATAATTTTATAAAGGGTAAAATATTTTTTAATCCCCTTTCATAAAATAGGGTTTTTAGAAAAAAACAGGTCCTCCAGCAAAAGAGAGAAATTACGTCATGTTAAATAACAAAATTTAAAAATATTTAAGTGCCAAAGAAACGAAAATTAAAATATTACATGAAATGGGAAATTAATAACTAGTGGATAAGAAAATAAAATGGTTTATTAGGCAATGAAGAAATAATTACCTTTGATGGAAATTCTTGTGTAAAAAACCCCGAAGAAAATGACATTGTAAAGTAAACCATTGAAAAGGCCATAACATTGATGTGAAAGTGAATCAATTAATAGATTACTATTATCAAATGAAAATACACAAAAAAATTAAATTAAATAAGATATAGTAAAAAGTATATTACACATATAATCTTACAATATTAACAACAAAAAATATATAATATAATATAATGAAAAGAAACTAGGTTATGATATTATTTTCCACTTGGTATATTTTAAATGAATTCCCCTTAGAAGAAAAAGATTAAATTGAAACACATAGTAACATGAATGTAAACAAATTCATTATATAATATATCAAAATGGGAATTATATACGTCACACAAAATAAATAAGTGGTGATAATGGTGTATGCCTCATAGAAAGAAAATTGAGATAAGAATTTGTTACCTTGTGATTCCTTTTCTATTGTACATACATTTAAATAATATATAATTGTTTTAAAATATAAATAAATTACTCAATAACCATATTTATATTATTTATATCATATTATTTCTTCTTATAAGATCTTACTACCCATTTACTAGTAATCTATGATTTTTTCACTATTTTCAGGTGTTAATTACAATGTTCTTCAAGTATGATTTGACTTGGTATTTGTTGTTACTATTACATAGATCATGATTTCATCACCTCCAGAATGAAAAACATGATTTCTTTATCAAATATATTAATAATATATTTACTTATAATTATACTTAATATTTCTAGATAAGAAATGAAATGAACTTTGAGGGGATGGTAGTCCGTACTTCGATTTGAGGGGAAGGTAGCCCACATTTCCACCAATGATATTATTGTTTTTAAAAAAATTTGAATAAATAATGGTATGTGTTATAAAAAATATATAAATACAATATAAATATCATATATATCATATATAAATAGTTTTTCCATTATAATCCCTTACCATGATTGTGGGTAAAGGAAAAACTAATGACATCGTTTTCTGAGGAAGTAGTTCTCCGTACACATAATCCATAAGTTTTCTACCCATTATAATTTAGTGTTTGTAATTATATTTATAAACACCATAATAAAAAATTATAAATGTATTTGGGAATACTATTTTTATTATATAATAATCGAATACATATTATTCAACGGGTGGAGAATGAAAATAAAACAAAAGATCTCGAGGAAGGATGTTACCTATTAATTGGGTAACTCCTTTGGGTTTGCACAAAAGAAATTCATTCTATAGATTCATATAAAAATAAATTCTAATAGGATTATGGGAGTTATTTTTAGAAGTTATTTGATTATATCTTTTTCGATCAAAATTGTCTTTTAAGGATTCAATAAGTTGGATGTGTGAGTTCCTTTTTATAGTGGGAGAGGAGTGGCATTCTTGTAAATTTTTTAAAAGGGAAATCCACCCAATTTTTTTAAAATACAAGCAGCTTAAATAATATAAAAATTATAGAAATTGTTTTAGAGGATCTAATAATGGAAATCTAATGGTCTTTTGACGTGTGTCAATGTTATTCCGGCCATTAAGTTTAAGATATAGTCCCTTATTAAGCTATTTTTTCTCTTTATCATTTTTGTTAATTTAAATTTATTTGACTAATATTTTTGGTCAAAAAATGTTGAAACTATTATAAATTATAAATTATTATGATTCCAAATATGATATCAATTTTTCATAATTCCGATTACAAAATTTCTAAAAATTAATTTAAATTTAATCTCACAAAGAGGACGACAATGCGGATTTTCAATGTTAAAAATGTTCAAATACTTTCCAAGTTATTATAACAAATTTTAAGGAGAAACTGATTAAAATGAAAAACAAATTGATTAAATGTTTCATTATTTTTCCTATTGAACATTATAAGTGTTAAAAAATTAACTTTATGATTAATTAATTAGATAAATAAGTAATTATGAATTAAAAATCATTTTATTTCATTATTCTCCCAAAAAAGAAACATGGTAGAATAATATAAAAATATCACGCTACGATAATTTATATGTTCTGATTTCAAATTTTGTGTATCTTTTTCATATAAAATTAATAAACTTTTAAATATGTTTTTAAAAAATTTTCCCCATTAAAAACTGTAAAATTTCATTTAGAAAAACATAGGTTTCTATGTGTAATATTGCGTATGTTCTTATCTAATTCCTATAAAATATAATTGATGAATATTTAAAAAAATTATTGAATATACAATATATATTTCAATGAATTACTTCAAAAATTTAATTTAAATATGATAATACTAATTTTTAAGTGTAAAAATAAAAATATTCCCTTTATTTTCAATTAGTTTATATTTTTGTTTCTAATAAATTAATAACCAATGAAATAATTTTATATATGTCTAAAAAATATATTTTAATATTTATTTAATATTATTCATAAGATAAACATTAATGTATATTTTATATCTTAATAAATAAAATAATAATATTTGAATAGTATATTGTTGTTCGTTAAAACTTGTTCTTGCATGTAACGTAAGAAGTTGTAGAAACTCATTATTGAATGTGACATAACATAACTCACTATTGTATCAATTTAAATATATTAAATTTATTTAAAATTAAAATTATACTATAAGTTATAGGGATTATATATTTTCTTACATGCTTGGTGTTGTGTTTCATATATTCTTTGAAATACAATGTTCTTATTTTAGATTTTCAGGGTGTCATGTTCTCCCCGCCTTAATTAAATTACATCCTTAAATTTTAAAAACAAACTTGGTTTAATTTTTTTGATATTTAATATGATTAAATCCCACATTGTTATAAGGGTTATAAATACATCGTCTAGAAAAGAGAGAGTGTGATGAACACAGGTCACATAGATAAACATTTAACTAGGTCTCTATGTAATAAAAAATTACTACAATGAGAAGATATGTGTGTGGGGTTAAAGTGAAAATATTTATAGTGAGTAATTGATATCATAAATCCTGCATAATAAAATGATCAATTTAATGTTAATGGCCTCAAATCCATAAATTAGTGATGATATCTCAAACCATCAATTAAAAAAATTTATGTATTAGGATAACATTATTTTATCATTTTCCAAATGTTGAGTAATTATTTTAATATCTAAAAATATAAGGAAATTTACTTACCTGGCATGTTTCTATAAACAAAATTTTCATCCATTTATTTTTTTTGATCAATTTAGAATTCATCTATTACTTCAAGAAATGGATATCCAAAAATTAACTTGATTCTTAAAGAACAATCAAAATCTTTTAAACAAACTTAAGGCTCATAAAAGAGTGACAAATCAAACTATTTATCTCTAAATGTTCACCAAATATAAAGTGGTTAATACATTTATCTCTAAACCTATAAAGTGAAAATATTAGTTTTTAATAAATATTTATTAAATAAATGGTTAAACTATGAATAATAACATATTAACAATAAAATTACATAGTTTATTGGTTGGCGTTAAACCCTTATAGTCCTTTAGTCATGGGTTTAAATCCAAACATGATTAGATTTTACCTGAAATACTGGTTTTCATTTTCTAAAACTATACTGATATAATTCCCCAAAAAATATTATTTACATACTTAAAATATGGTTAATCAATAAATATCCATTTTAAAAAAAATCAATAAAACCACAACACACAAATACTTAAACCATTTACTTTTAAATAGGTCCATCGCTGTTTTATGTATTATCCTTGTTCATTCATCATTATTATATATTAAAATCCTTCATAAAGTTCTATTATGAAGATATAAATTATACAAATTATATCCCCTCAGACTTTCTAAGCAGGTGGAAATTATGGCCCATTATGTTTTGCAAGGTTATGCTCGAGTTAGGCCTGATACACCTTACCTGAGTTGATACCCCTAGAAATATCTCTTCCAGAACCTCATCAACTTATAGTATCCACACAGGGATGTACTACTAGAAAAATCACATAAAATTTATCCAACCAAAACATGAGTATTTTATTCTATATTTATAATACAATTATATGTCAGGTTTATATTCTTTGATTTATGCTTTCTAAATCTAGTTCTCGATCTTTCTATTGATCTTCAGGTAATACCAAGTATAGAAATCTAACCCCAGAAGCCCTGATCTTGTGTCTACTACCATTATATTGGCATCATTACAAGGAATCAAATCATGATGAACATAATAGTATAGTCGTCTTGGTGAACCGCATATTTACAAAAGTTATGTATTAAAAATAAATACACAAATTTAAATTTAATTTTATTCTCATTTGAAGAAAACTTATTTCCAACTATGATATCCTTACATATATTTTTTAGTAAACATCTTGGTTTCTTAAGAATGGGAAAAAATAAAGTTGATATAAACTGCTAAGTAATGGTAAATTATAGAAAAAACAATGATGAATCCATGATAATAGTCAATATAGAGAAGTAATCATAGAAGACATATGCCATGTAATCTATATACTGGCAAGGAAGTGCGTAAAAAATATGGGAAGGTAAATTACTATAAAAAATTCCATTAAAAGAAATTGTTAAAGAAAACTCAATATGGTAGTTTAGGAAACTAAAACACATTCCACTAAATCAATGAGCTTATAATGAAATGAATCCATATATATATCAATGAAAAATCAGATGAATAAATAATAAATGAATTAAAATAAATGAAATGGTTAATTATTGTACACCATGTTTACTAGGTACATGGTACCTTTAACATCAATAACATTCAGAACACATTTTATAACATATTATATTGAAAACCCATTAACATATGCTATACAATAGATTCTTTCCCATGAAAATTTTATAGTATGAAGAGGATAACTATAATTGGACCCCACTTATTTCATACATATCAAATGACTTCGTTATATATTGAATAATGGATTTAACAATGTACTAGATCAAATACCGTTATAGATTAGAAGATATAGATTTCTAAATATTTCCCAATCGAACTAAATTACTATCATGGACACACCAAATTTAAATATTGTATATGGTTTAGGCTGTAATCATATCCATGGAAAATGATATGGATTTTTAAGGGAAACATAATGTTCAATGATAAATATAAATTTAATATTTCAAGGGGAATAAAAAATGTATCGAGGAATTGAATGTAAAAATTATTCATAACCAAATTAATCTAGAACATTAAATAGGAACAATAGGGAAGGTTTCACTATGAAATATACCCATTGTAGTAACAACAATGGTTATTATCATTGATGAATTAGAAGTGGAACATTAAAATCATTCTTGAAGAAAATATAATTATATTATTGAAAAACCTTTTGATAAACATTTTCATAGAAAATTACATTTAAAAACCACATTTTAATTACAAATTAACCTTTTCAAAATTCAATGGATTCTTTTTTGGAATGATAGCGGGTTAATATGTACATGCCATACCATAAAAAAAATATTCCCCATTCATGGTAAAAATGTTCATAGACTTACTTTTTTAGAAAGAGAAAAGAATATTACTTCAAAGATATTTTTGGAAGACAAAAGGGGTAAACATATCTTTAATAAATAATTTTGTAAAGGGGAAAACGTTTTTGAAAAAATTATTAGAAAACCAGGTTTTTAGTGGAAAAAAGGCTCTCCTACCATAGAGAGTATTTAAGTCTAGTTTTCTAAAAACCATTTTCTAAAACATTTTAAGTACCAAATAATAAGAAAATAGTACTATTACCTGAAATGGGTCATGAATTACATGTAGAGAATAGAAATAATGTCTTTACTATAAAATGATCAAATAATTCTCTCGGATTAAAATTTTAGTGTAAATAATCCTGAAGAAAATGTGATTATGAAGTAAACCGATGAAAAGACCATTAAGTTGATATAAAAATAAATCAATTAATATATTATGTGTTTCAAATTAAAATACATATATAATTTTTTAATAAAAGAATAGGTAGTTAAAAAAAATTTACACAAAAACTCTTAGAATGTTAACAACAATTAGTTAGTAATATAACCCAATAAAAATATTGGTTATCAAGTTATTTTACACTTGGAAACTTCTTAATAAAATACCCACAAAATAGATAATTAAAATTTAAAATAAAAATACCATGAAAATAAATTTATTCTAGATATAATATATTAAAATTGTTAGTAGATTTACCACAAAAAAGAAATCATTATTGATAACGGTGTATGCCTCAGAGACTGAAAATCGAGACAAGAATCTCATACATTGTGTTTCCTTTTCAAATTAGCATCCTCTAACATCATGAATAATGGTTTTAAAAATGTTTAATTCTTATTTTAGAAACATATTAATATTTATGATATCATATATGATCTTCTTATAAGATCTTACAACATGTTTGTTTGTAAACATTCACTATTTTCACAACTTTAAGTGTTAATTGCTTAATTTTTCGAGTATACTTTTATTTTTTTTATTTTTATTACTATAATGTAGAAAAATATTTCAAAATATCTAGAATTTGTAACATGATATTATTATATTATATAATAAGTATATATGTATTTATAATAATACATAATATTTAGAGAAAAGAAACGAAATGCATTGTTCATAGAGATGGTAGGCCGCATGTACGGATGATTGATAATTTCATTAATTTTTCATATTTAAAATAATGAAAATTAAATGAAAGATATTTATTTGTATATTATAATTCTATTATTATATTTTTGTCACATATTTTTCCTAGGTTTACTGAAAATATCCTTTATATGTTCCAATAATAGTTTGAACGAATCATACGGGTATGCGTTATATAAAAAACTAAAAATACATTATAAATATATTTTATATCATATATAAATAATATTTCTATCATAATGACAAACTGTGATAGGTGGTAAAGAAAAAATGAATGAAATCATTTTTTGAGGTGGTAGTTCACCACACATATAAATAGTAAGTTTGTTACCCATTAGATGGAAGTGTGTGTAAGGTTAAATCGAACCATTAGAATAAAATTTTATATGTATATTTATAATAAAGCTTTTATTATATATATTTGTAATAAATATATTTGTGGGGGTTGAGAATTAAAATAAAACAAAAGAGTTGATGAAGGATGAAACCACTTATTTAGTTAACTACTTTTATTTTGAACCAAATAGATTACTTGGAATGATTCCTTCCCAATGGTATGCATCTATGATTATGATAACGATTTTTGAAAGCTATTTTGGAATATCTTGGTTTATCTAAATTGGGATAAGAGGTGTAAATAAGTGGTAGGGTGGGTCCCTTTTTATCATTTAAGAGGAGTATAAATCTTGTAAATTTTTTAAACATAAATTACACCCACATTTTTCCTATGAACATTAGATCCAATAATTGAATAAATTCAAGAAAATGGTGCTTATTTTTGAAATATTTACAGGTAATGTATTATGGACAAGTTTCTAGGTCATTTAGTTACTTACGCTCATGATATAGTTTGTTGTTAAACACATTTTTGTCAGAATCATTGTAAATAATTTTAATTTATTTCACTAATATTCTTGAGCCAAAAATATGTCAAAATTATTAGAAGATATAAATGATTCAAATTAAAAATATGGAATACTTTTTTCAAAATTCCATTAACTGAATTTTAAGAAATATATTTCAATTTAATCTAATGGATGGGATGACATTGTGGGTTTTGAAAGTAAATATGCAAAAACATTTTCTACGTTTTTATTTTCCAATATAAAGTTAAATTAATTAAAATTACAAGATTTGGGTTAATTGTTGTATTATAGATCTAATTTAACATTAAAAATGATAAAAAAATAATTTACCCTTATAAATATATGAGATGAAAAGGCTGGTTTGAATTAAAATTCAGTATTTTTCACTATTTATCAAAAAGTAAAATTTCACAAAAAAAATTAAAAACAATTAATGGTAAGATAATTTCTTTAAAATATAAATTATGAATTTTATTTTGACATATAAAATTAATCAAATTAAAAAAATGGATTTAAAATAGGTTCCCTATTAAAAGGAAAGAAAATTGACTTAAAAATATAGGTTTTCATGTGTAATAATGGGAATATTCTTATCTTTTACCTATAAATTCTATTTGATAAATATTAAAAATATTTTATTAAATATATAAAATATATATTTCATTATTATCATTCCCTAATTAAAACTAATTATGATAAACACCATTGGGAGTATTAAAATAAAAAATTCCCTATATATTCAACCGATTTATAATTTAATTTCAATTTAATTAGAAACCAATGAATTCATTTTATATTTGTGAAAAACATATATTTTTATATGTTAGTTAGTTATATTCCTAAAATATAATTTAAGGATATGTTATATTTTACTATATAAAATAATAATATTTTAATAGTATATTGTTGTTTTATAAAACACAGTCTCACATGTAACACAAGCCATTGAAGAAACAACTTTTTGAATTTAATTCAAGATAACTCAATGTTGTTTACATTTCAAGTTATCAAATAAATTTATAAAATTAATTTGACTATAAATTGTCAAGATATTATAATCTGTTACATGCTTGGTGTTTTGTTTCATACATGCTATCGAATAAAATGTTTTATTTTAGAATTTTGGGGGGTTATATAAAGAATATATTTTTTGACTTTTAGAAATCTAAAACTACCTTGATAAAAGGCATAAATATATATTTTCACATGTTTTATTCATATTTTTATTTAATGGAAAATCAATATATTTATTTAGGGAATTAGAATTTCTTTTTTTTGAAGGTTGTTTAATCTTATTTTAAATTTTTTAGTAATTTTTATATTAACTGAAATAAATACTACTCTAAAAGTATGATTTTCACGTTTTTAGGTGTGATCATAAAATCCTTATCAAATTATCATGAGCCAAAATTTACCATTCCTTTTAGGATTAACCACATTGTGTCATTCCATACAACCAACCACACTGAAACTTTATAAAGAACTAGAACAATGGCATGTTCATTATGAATGATTCTGTGATGATTTTCCATTCCCCACAAGAAATGACACATGTGAATATTCTATATGATCAGTCACATGTTACATATGGTTGACCCTGACTTTCGTTTATATGTTAAGTACAAGACATAGAAAAAATTTTGTCCATGAGAATCAGAATCTAAAAACTCTTTAAATCATATAACTATGATCAAATCAAATCAAACCCATTTTCCCTAGTTTTTCTAAATTAGGATAATATATAATATATGATCTATAATGAAATCATTCAAGATGAAGAAAAAAATGAGGTCATTGATGAATGTTAGGAATGAGATGAAATATTTGATAGCCATAAATAAATAATCATTACATTAAATTTTTACATGTGGTATTCATCCATGGAATGATGAACACAAAGATTGAAACATTGAACATGAGTAAAATAAAGAGGAAAGTTGATGTATTTAAATACATTAACCCTCAATATTTTTTAAAGGATTTTAACCTTTTCATCCATCCATTTCTAGAACTAGAATTGTATTTTTTTTAATATTTTCATCAATACTAATTATCGGTCATATTCTATTCATCATGTTCCCCATTTCACCTCTCTTCCATTATATTCTCTATGATTCATTATTTTAGAAAACCCACTCCCATGATTAGTCCCTTGGATTGATCACATGGGAATTCTAAATCAATATTCATCAATTCGTGGAATTTCCAATTTCCATCCTTGACATTATAATGTGGGGAAGAGACTGAGATTTAGGGTCATCATCTGTTCCACTTTCATTATTCTTGCATTTTATAATATGTCAATTTTTTCCCTCTCATATCATATACTAACCATCATACAATTAGAGTTTTTTGATTGTGGTATGAAATAAATATGATTGGAGATGAGTGATGAGAAATTGTATACCTCATTTGAGTGTCTTTGCTAACTCTTCAATGTGTAGGTAGTGGGGCTAGATATTTAGTGGGTTATTTCCCTTGCATGTTCAGTAAAAAAATCATATACATAAGAGAAACCAATGATCGATTGTGAATTCATTATTGGATAAGAACAATTACTATATATAAATGAGCCCTACGATTAAGACAAGGTCAATTTCCATTTACCTTGTCCTTTTTTAAATTTCCATATATTAAAAAACCAATCAAGAATCACCGTTTACTCCTACTTTGAGAAATTGATAAAATAAAACAAACACAAATGATAATATATTATAGAATGTTCTACATGCTTAATACCTTGGTAGATAACCAAGGTCATCCACTAGGATAAATTCAAGTTTTTTCTAAATTTATAGTTGATAAGGTCTCAAGAACAGACCTTCTATTATATTGTAACTAAATCTAGGTTGTTTGGATGATTTATTTATAATTTTTTCAAAATAATAAATAATATTTTTTATCATTTTCATTATTATGTTTTTCTTTTCTTGTTTATTCTTTTTTTTCTTCATTTCTATTGTCAACCCTTGGAAAAGAATTACACTATAAAGATTATATAATAATGTATCTCCAATTCTATACCAAATTCAAAGATATTGAAAACTAATTTGTGTGTTAACAAAACCACACCATACCAAAAATATTTACCAATGTTAATTATGTATTTCTATAAGATCTCAATAAAAAGTAAATCCTAGTACTAAAATAAACAAACCCTTATATTAAGACATTGGTTTGAAAGATTATACTGATTACAGAAATGAACTGAACCAATATCAATAATATGTGCCCCCACACCATAAAAATTATGATGAATCCAAACTATAAATCATTAAATAATACATTAAATCATTATTATTTATAAAAATATATTAGAAGAAACAACATATAAAACTATGATATTTGAAGTATATAATGGATATGATAACCAAAAACGTCTAAGAATATATGGATAAAAGACAAAAATAACATAAATAAAATGATCAAGTGATGGAGAAGCGTGACCATAATGTAATACCACTATTTATTTCTATAGTTAATGTGAGGGATTAGCTCTATGAAGTGTAATATCTACCATTGTTTAAAAATAGAATATTATTTCCAAAGGACCTACACATTGATGTAGTTTTTGGTGCAAATATCCTTATGGGGGACTTCTTTACACCAAATTATTCCTTCTATAATCATAATATAAATAAATTTTCTATATATACCCCTTTTGTTATAAATGAAAAATTTGTAGGATGCCTTTAGTTTTCTGATTTTGAATATAGACATTAATTTTATGGTCAAGAATTTGGAAAATATTGAATATACACAATTTTATATATTGATTATAAAATATATCAAAGAGGTTACACATTAAAAAAACATGAAGTTGAAATTAATTTTAGAAAATTCCCTACATTGAATACATTTAAAATATATTTCATTAAATCTGAATATTAATTTGGTTTCCATTGTTATAAAAATAGAGATATACAAACGTTGGTACATTCCATTAACGATGAAGAAGAATAATCTATGGAATCCACCATTTAAAATATGATGGAATTGAAAATATTATAAGATGACACATAGTATGAATAAAAGGATGTTAATGACTGATACATTGATAATCAGCTCAAATAAACAATGTATGAAGTTTCACTAGCGACAAGAAATATTGAAACAGAACTGCATCCATTCAATTTTGAATGAAAAGTATGTAACCCACCCTGGACAGTGAATGGATTTCCACGCAAGAAGTAGTAGAAAAAGGATATTATGTTACGGGGCCTTATGAGAACTCATTACCCCCATATAATAACATTAAAGAACCAAAAATGTGGATTACAACCTCAAATATGTAAATCCTTTATATTTTTCTCCCTTCACCCTTCAACATCAAATTCATTCATAATTCAAGGATGGGATCAATTAAAACTATATAAAAGGTCATCCAAAGCTAATATCTACTAATTATCAATTTTACAAAAAACATGTTGTGGTATCTATTAATGAAACTCATCCCCTTTCCAAATGTGGTTAATAACTAGACCTTAATTCTATGGTATTTAAAAACCAATTACCCACTTATGGGGAAAATATTTTTCTTTTTTTTTATTTCTCTATTTTTATTAAAATAAACTAATTCTAATGTTGTTGATCTGTAGATTTAGAATATTATAAATCACTTGAGGAGGTCATCTCAAAGTAAACTTTAAAGCATCTATGGAGTATAATAACTCAACTATTCTTTATTAAATAAATAAGTAGGTCCAATCTATTTTTTATATATATACATAATCACTGCATCTATTTAAATTTTTTCCATATCATTTAATGGATCAAGTTTGATAAGTGATACGGGGGAATAAAACCATATTTTAGGGTTATTTATAAAATATTTTTAGGTTTCTATAAAAAAAAATGTAAATAACATATTTCTAGTTTTTGTATTTTTAGTTATTTTATGATTAGAAAACATCATCAATAATATCGTTCTATATTAGGTAAAGATAATTTTTATTTTCTAAAGATTAATTGAAATTGAAATTAATGTATTAATATGAATTTATAGGGAATTTTTGTTATGTTTCGGTATAAATTTAGTTTCATAACTAGGAGAAGGAGTGTGATTGAAAATATATGTGTGGAATATGAATTTTAAACTAATGAAACTATATTTTGAACTAAAACCTATATAAGATATCTAATTAAAATTGATCAAATCAGTGATCCAACTAAGCATATTTTCAGATAAGACCATTAAAACAAAAATAAAATTAGAAATTATGATTGTATAATATTGGCACCAGGTGTGTGAGTAAAAATAACTTATAAAATTTAATAACAGTTTTGAATATACATATATTGAAAATTATAAAATAGTTCTGAATTACCCAATAATTCATGGATTAAGGTAATAGTAATGTTGAGCCTAAATAAAAAAGTGGAAAATAGGCTCATAAAAATACCATTTTATTTTTTTCATGGAAGTGGAAAATGTATATTTGGTATATGGAACTAAGGGGAGATTGATATATATAATTTTCCCAAGCTAAAGTTTTAATTTAAGATATATATGTTTATTTTAATCCTGTAACTAAATCATTGACATGGAATTAAGTTAAATAGTATTGTTAATTCAAATATAAGGAATTTAATTTTCATTAATCAATGATTCATTGAGTATGTTTCACTAATGGTCTTTTTATTGATATTTAGGCTAGAAACATAATTTTATTTTGATTCTATCATTGTATTTATTTGGATTCCAATAGTGTAAGTCTAAGAGAGTCCACATATCCAATATCTCTCAAATATTTAACTACATTTAAATATTAATTGTCCCCCAAATTTAGTAATGACACATATAAGTATTTCATTTTTTACTTTTATAAATCCTGATCATCATTGATATATAACTAAATTCTCATTTTTAAGTGTTTAATTAATATTTTTAAATAATAGAAATTACATACAATGATTTGGGGAATTGGATTTATATTATTTAATGTCTATGTAATCAATTAATTTCTAGTATTTTTAATATACCTAAAATAAATCCAACATTGAAATTATAATTTTCATGTTTGTAGCACTAATCATCCATGCGTTATATAGAACCCATAAGCCTCAACATTCTATGCATTTCATTACCAATCTTTTAAAACATCTTCTGATTAGAATAAGTTAATCTAATCTATAAATATATCTTTATTACATGGATATAATAATATTCAATCCTAGCTCTAGAATCTCAAATTCACCATAGAACTTATTCTTTTACTCTTTCATATAAATAAATTTCTCTTGAATTCTATATATTAAAATTTGAATAGTTTCTTTTATATATCACTCTTTTATAAATTCAATTATATTATTCTATAGATAATTATTTTAACACAAATTGTTTTCAAAAATAACTATCTTCTATATAAATATTCCAGGTCTAAATTAATTCTTCATAATTATATAAAAACATCAATACTAGGATTTATATGTTGTTATCAAAAATTATAATCTCATAATTTCTCACAATTTTTATAAATAATCCCTATTTAACAACTCATGGTTTGAGAAAAATTTTGGCGGTTTTAAATTTAATTAAACTGTCCAATTATCTATGATGTTTTGTCAATAGTTTATTAAAATAAATATAAAATTTATTGGTAATCATGTTTTATAAGGCAATAGATTTAATAATTCTAGAAAATCGAAATTTGATAAGTAAATTATCTCAAAAATATCCAAAAAATCAACTATTATTCATTGAGTAACTATCATTGTAATGTATCATGAATTATATTTCATTAATCGAATAATATTGTGTTGAGTAACTCTTTCAATTATAATTCATAAACTGTAGAAAAAAGAATATTTCACCAATATGTTTCACATAATTTTATTTCATATATTCCTTAAGAACTATATTGAGTACATTTGTTCCCTTTACAAAAATAACATAAATTAATTGATTACTTCCTTTTTTCTACCCCACACATCTCATCAACCTTACGATAGTCTATTCTATTTTTCACAACATTATATGTTTTGAATCGCTTATTTTTCATGGTACATATCTATTTATTGAATCAACCTGAATTGATAGAAGACAATTTCAAATTAAAAAAAATAATTAATATTTTTATTTTACACTGGCTAAAAATTTCCATGGATCTTAATGAGATGGATATTGTTCATAAATTTACCTCGCAAAAATTAGCACTTTTCCAATTTTCTGTAGTTTATTCTACACTAAATCTAAGAGAATTATTTTTTAATCTAAAATTTCATTCTCTCCTTAAAAATCAATGTAAAAATAATTATAATCATTATATATATCAATGTACATATGATGAGAATTTTTTCCTTATATAAGAAACCACTTTCAAATATTTGGGTTCTTCAAAAATAACATTCTAAATTTTCTTCCACTAATCTATCTATAATTCACAAAGGAAAAGAACTTATTGTATTTAGTTAATCATCAAAAACATTATTCATCATCAACTTGGGTTTTAGATCATGAATCAAGAATATTTTTGGTGATATTATGCTATCCATTTTCTTATTATATAAATACCATGGCCAAAATTATTTGTGTTTACCATTTCTCAATTTCATGGAATTATATTCATTATTTCAAAAATGGTTTCATAAATACCGTCAATAAATAAAATCTTCCTCATCATAACTATTTATCAATTCTGGTTGGTAATTTAAATATTTACGACTTTACTAATTCAACACATATCTATCCATGTATATATTTCATTAGTACATATTCCACTGAATAGTTTTTGATATATTTTAATAGGATCATTCTCAATTGACTATTCTTAGGTAAATACTCTTTTTCCATTACATTATAGGCATGTTTTGTCATTTTGGGTACTATATGACTTGGGGTGGCCCTATTTTTTCATATTATATTTATATAAATTTATTCACATAATTCATGGTGTCTCATTATTCACATGTATTTGGGTATTTTTGTATCTTCACATGGAGTTTCCACAATTTTTTATTTTTATCCTTTATCCCCCTTACATTATTTAAAAATCCCAATATAAAGGAATATTATTTTCATAAACACCTCTTCATAGAAACTCATGATCTCATATACAATATCTCGGATTTCTTGATGATAAATTAAATATGTTACTATCATAGAGAATTCAAAATTCACCATTTAATTTTTCATCAATGAACACTCATAAAACACAAGAGAATAACATATCTTGTTTTATTGTAAAGTAATATGAAAGATTTTTTATTATGATTAAAATAAAAATCAATCAAATCCATTTTATTTGAACAATTTATATTTTCAACATGAAGCCCAAATAAATTTATTTCCACTCCCCCTTTTAATAATGTGCCTTATTATTTAGTATTCTCCCCCCTTTTAGGTTTGATAATTGCTCCCCCAATATTGAGGTTTGTGTTCAATATCCTCCCCCAAACTGATGGTATAATTAGAAGATGGATAATATATGGAATCTAATTGAAATAAGTGGATTAATTACCCAACATAAGATTTTATAAATTCTTTATCTGGAGGGTGGTTGATGAGAATTTTGTTTCCATCGTAATATTGATAATGTTTTTCCTTCATATTTCATATGTTCATTAATTCTCTAATGAATATTTGATTGTAATGGACACTCATTCATCTATGTTTTCTCATTCAAGGAACTAAATCCATCTTCAAATTCATCTTTTTCTTCCACTCATATATGTTTATCATACACGAGATATTCTATTTTTTGGTCTCCCATTATGGTTTGGATGAAAATGTAGTACATTATGTACTTATAAAGGGATTAAAATTTTA
Source organism: Viscum album (assembly GCA_963277665.1). NCBI lineage: Eukaryota > Viridiplantae > Streptophyta > Magnoliopsida > Santalales > Viscaceae > Viscum > Viscum album. The sequence continues at coordinate 1,374,557,999 of OY728129.1, read as the reverse complement.
AAATTAACCCCATTAAAAATATTTATATTTATAATATATTTTATGGTATGTTGTTGTATCTTGTTTTTTAATTTTCATTTTAAGGTTTACAATGATATCCATTTTGAATAGGAATATTTTTAAGGTATCTTTCATCTTTCAATTAGTTATAAATAAATTATAGATTGTTTTATATACCATTTATAGATAAAAAAATTAAATAATAACTTCCAAGTATAATTACAAAATTTCTAATGTAATGTTACGTGTCACCCTCATAAATGTTTTATTTTTATCTCCATTAGTTAATGAAAATATCAGTTTACATGACGAATTTTTATTCCATTTATTCAAATGAACGATTTACCTAAGAAATAAAATATTCTTATTAATTTATTATATATTTATATTATTAACTATATTATTTCCAAAAAATTTTGAATGTGGTGATTTTTAAATTTTTTTGTTATTGTTTTTTTAAGTCACTATCTTTAACAATGATATTTTGTATTTGTGGATATTTTTATATTTTGTTGTGATCATCAATAGAATCATATTATTAGTTAATATTTTATGATTATAGTATAATAACAACAACCTCTCCATATTATTCAAATAATTTCATTTAGAATAATTAAACACATGATCCATATTTATAAATTTTGTTTAAAAATCTTAACCATGTCAATTTTCTCTCCCAATATCTATATTTATTCAAATTTTATGGTTTCTAAATTTTTATAGACATTATAAATTTTAATTTTTATATATTTAACAATTGAACTAAAATAAAATAACTTTATTTTATGAATTTATAACTGTATTTTAAATTTTTTGTTAATGATTGAATAACCGTTAAATATTATTGATAACTTATTGTTGATAGATTGGATTTTTAGTTTTTAATTTTGGATTATGATTTTTATATTCATTCTTCTAAAAACAGAATTATATCTAATAAACAACGTTTTTCTTTAAACCCTTATAAAATCACTGAAATTAAAAATAACTTTGTTTGGAATTATATGTGAAAGTAGCATACAGTAATAATCTAAATGACCAAGTAATTCCTTGGATTAATTCCCATCATAACAAGGTATCATTTCATTCTTCAAAAAATCATTAAAATGGGTTTCGATCTCCATATAATCATTATTCAAGTGTTAATCTTTTGAATAACATTTTTTCATTTATTTATCATTTAATATTGATTAAGAAATCAATATTGGTAATAATAATGTATTATTTTTCTTTTTTAAATCCAATATATGCTAAAACTACTTTTAAAAATTTGTAAAATAATTTCTTCAACATATTTTCAGAATTATTCTGATTATTGGACATCTTATTTATGATATTAATTTCTTATTCATCATATGTGATTTTTATACAAAACATAGAGATATATTCTAATGTGCACTTCATATATACTTTAATTTCATGTATAATTATTCTAGAATCAAATTCACTAAAAATAATATTTTTCATTATTCATATATTCTAAAAAATTTAAAATTTTAAAAATAATGATCATATATTCAAATGGGAAAATGAAAATGAAACTCAAATCTGATGATTAAAGGGAAACCTTGGATTTTATTTATCTTCTAGAGCCCTTGTTTTATAAATATACAATAATATGTGGAGGGATGAATTATTAAATCCTTAATTTTTCATTCATATGACATTGTTTTAAAAAAATTGTATTATTCTTTTTATGAAATCTATCTATGTAAAAAATGTATCACTAGTAATGGTGAATTATTTAATCATGTTTTATAATAATATTTCATTTACACATATATATGATATATAAATGATCCTAGAATCATTTAGGGAAGTTTTTTAAAGCTCAACACTCTATGCGAGTAATTATAATTTTGCATGTATTTTATGTCACCCAATATTACATAGTGTTCCTTATGAAATAATACTAAAACATAGATCTAATGGGGTACCAAATAATTTTTTTTCCAAAATGCTTATAAGTATCCTGTATATAATCTAAATAATGCACAATGTTTAAAAAATCACTAGAGTTTAATAAAAAAACATTACTAACATCCATACAATTGTATTTACATTTTTGAATCATTGATGTGAAAATAAGAAAATATTTTTTATGACTATGGGACTCTAGATGAAATAGAATTATATATTATATTTTAATAAGGATTCAATTTTCATTAGTATTGAATTATTTAGTCTAATGTGTTTTCTCTTGGGGTGATGTTTGGTATTTTTTTCTAGGACACTAATTGGAAAATATTTATATAAAAGGATAATTCCCACTCATAAACTAATATTTTGAAATTTTTTACGGAGTCGTATGTAAAAAAGGAGAGGATATGGTTGTGGAATCCTAGGCCCAATCATTTGTTAATAGTAGCCAAACTAGTGGTTATATGACCTCATTTGGGTATCACAATGCTAGATGCTGCAAACAAATAATTAGGATATATAGATATATAGTTGTTATACTATAACATCATAATCCAAGTAGCGTGGTTGTGACATGATGAATTAATTGTAGAAAAATAAAAAATAAAATAGAGCTACATTTGTAAATCATCAAAATAATAATAGTACATAAAGAAATTTTGGTAACCATATAAAACATTATGAGTTTGATAATGAGTTCTATATTAGTTTTACATATGTATATATATGTATATCAAAATTAAAAAAATGGCCAAAAGGCTATTTAATTTTATAAATACCCAAGGGCTGACCCTATTCCCCCATTATCCCATGTTATACATAATTCATCATCCAATTTTGAGTGTTTTTTCATTTTCCTACATGCATCCAAGAAGTCTTCATGGGTACCAGATGGTGGCACAAATATGGTGTTTAGTGTACTTAGTAGTACACAACCAATTTTTTCTAGAGCTATCTATTCAGTGAATATTTTGTCATTAGTTTGAAGATATGGTAGTCAATAGAAGTAATGAATATATTAAAGGGTCATCTTTGGTTCTAGAATGACACCAAGCTAAAAATCCCTACCGCATCTCATTTTTTTTAATGTTTGGGGCCAAAGCTTCATTTTATTATTAAAGAAAAGACCTCATTTTATCTTGGTAGAGGGATACCCATTACATATCACAAAGTCTCAAGGTCATGTGGCCTAAATACAAGGCATGAAAGCCCATTTTTTGGCTTAAAGAGCCCTTCGGTGAATAGAACTGCTATAGAATCTGGGCTGCTATAGTATCGTCGCCGCTGTAGTTCTTACTACAGTAGGTCACCACTATAGTGTCACTACTTCTATAGTAACCCAAAAATTCCTCCCTTCTTGGATTTGATCCTGGGTATTTTCGATGCCAAGAAATATCCATTACAACTTAGGTACACTCTCATTGTCTATATATGAACATAGTGGTACCTATTACCCAAATCATACCTCAGACATCCTTTCATAGTCAGTAGAATCATTTAATGAAGTAATGGATGGCATTCCCTTATATCACACATTTGTTGGGATGCTATGATCGAGTATCATATCAGTAGGGATTCCATTCTCATGTAACATCTCTGTAGTGATTCAATGTCAGAGTATCATACTGGAAGGGGCGCCATGAAAAAGTGTCATATTAGTAGGGACACCATTACCAAGTATCATATTAATAGGGATTCTGTGTCCACGTATCACAGTTAAGAAGTAGTCAAATATTCTTTACTATGATCCAATAAACGTTTTATAATTCATTAGTGTTCCTCTTAAATAGTTTTGTAACCATTGTCTAGGTAAAATATTGTTATGTGGATATAACACTCACATTCCATTTATTTAATTATATTTATTTAATCTTGTTTCAAAGAAAAAAAAATAAGGTGGTTTTCTCATGTAAGAATTTATAATATCAAGTGAATATTCCATAACCACAACTAAAGTGGTGGAATTAGGTTATGGGGACCTATTATAACAATTATAAGGAAGAACAGTGTCATTTCAATCAAGGTTAAGAAATATTTAATGAAATTTCATATTTTTATGGAAATTCATAGAAAATACAATGTGCAGAATAACAAAAAATAATATAATGTAACAAGACATGGGGGATAACATGTAGAAAAACTAACTTATTGTGGTAAAGGATAAATTTTTTATTATATAATTATGAATCGACATTGAAAAGAAGATATTAGAAAACTGGAAAAATTACCTAAAAATAGGGATATTATCTTACACCAAAATAATATCCAAGAAGGTGATATAAATTGATAAATTAATATAATGGATCAAATCTCAAAGTGATTCACTTCTAATGTGATTTATGAAGGTGAAATTGAAGTATGAGTGGGGGATAGGCTTCAAATACAAACCTGAAGGAGAAGAGGATCACTTATTTGGTGAGAAAATATTAAAAAAGTTGCAGAGGATATTTAGGTAAAATATGGGTTCTGCCTATTTTTTTTACAAATTTCTTTGAAATATTCTTAAATAAATATGATTCACATCACGTTTTCCTCTAGTAACGGAAAAAATCAATCACACCCTGAAATACTTTTATGGGGTCTGGAGAGAGTGATTCACATCATTAATTTCATTAACATCATGAATTGGTTCAACATCCAAACATTATCTCCTACTACCATCTTCCCAAAAATAAAATGATCATCCTAAAGGTGTCACTTTTTATTTCAATCCCAAAAGGATAAATAACGAGGGTTTACAGAAATTCAAGGACTCATACTATATATAAAAAATCTAGGATCCCACACTCTTATCCCACCCCCATAAAAACTCATCCTAGAGATTCCCTTATATGTGTGTTAATTCTTCATCCAATAAAAACTATATCCAAAATTCACATACGTCATCCTCTCTCTCCCATGTCTTGTACGTTACATGGTCCTGAATATATAAAAATTAAACTAGAAAGAAAATCCAAAATTTAATGGCCTTGTTGAGATGTTCCATGAATCAAATTTGATACTCCTAAAAAGAATAACCAACCTCAAATTAAACAATCTAAGGATCAAAATTGTGAGATAGTTTAGCATGACATCAGTGAATTTTGGATATATAGAAGACATCATGTAGGGCTCGGTACCTCCGAGGAAGAGTTGTCTAATTTGATACCCACCAAACACTATATAATATCTATAATGGTCTGACATAATAATGTTATAACATTTCCAATATCTTAATCCATCAATTCACATGTCTAGGAGAATCATATATGGAAACAAGATCCCCTACAACAAACTACAGATGTTAGAAACATTAATCAGCATACAACTTTTGCCTTGATTGAGAAGTAATCATACGCTTCTTAAAATATTTTACCCACATAGAATTATCATAAATTAGATAAGGTCCTAATAGAACAACTTCATCTACCGCTAACCATCATAACAATGAATGAAACTACATACTAAATAGATCCTCAATAAGGAGTCATTGTTATAGTACTTTTCAATATCTTATTGTATAAAAAATCAATTAGTGGTGCAAGTTTCTCCCTATAACCGATGAAATCATGTAAACAAGCCTTTAGAATGTCCTCTAGTACTTATATAATTCATTTTAACTATTCGTTGGTCTGTGGGTAAAACATATGCTCAAAACACATATGTCCAAAGAGAATTCTGACACCCCTTCCAACACCTCTATGTAAAAATGGACGTCTTTATTTGAAATAATAGTATGAGGGACCACTCAAAGGTGTATAATATCATGAATATAGAGTCTCAAAAACTCATACATTGAGAAGGTGTCACTAAATGGATTAAAATGTGAAACCTTTAACAACATCTCCACAACTACTCAAACCCCTTCGATTTCTCGAGGTGATATTAGAAAACTAGTCAAAAATTCCATAAAGGAATATTACCATTTATGATCTGGGATAGGTAATAGCAGTAAGAGTATAGAAGTCCACTGGTGATCCACTATCACCTATTTACTGGTGAATCTTGATATGATAAATCATAAAACCTATCATTTCATCATAATCCACAAATATTAGTGGTGAATGTCTCAACACATTTTAGAAATCCCCAGGTGTACTACCCACTATGAATAATTGGATACTTGTATAATTTCCTTTCATATGACTATAGGCACCCAGACACACCAATAAACAAGAAGGATCTCAACTCCATTTATAGCACAACCTAGGGGTAGATACCCACATGGAAAGTTATCCTGTATGACTAAGCCCTTCGGATCAAAGAACTGCCTACTCTTCATTCTATCCAAATGAGATGAGGATACCACTATATTTGTAAGGAAAAGTCACTCGTGAATCTATGTGAAATCTATATGCATCTCAAAAATAGTATCCATTATCCCTTATTCATTATAGACTTCATTAAAAGCTTGAATATGAGTCTTTTGGCATAGAGTATCAACAACTACAATTCCCTTTCCAAACATATAGGGAATATCAATATCAAAGGACTGATGGTATTTGACCCACCCTTGATTCTTGATTTTCAAATAATTATATGTAAAAATATATAGGTGGATTTTGTGGTCCATAAACACCGTAAACCATTATCCTAACTAGTACTGCCTCAAACAATTCACGACATGACCAAAAACATCTTTCTCAAGATCGTGTGTTAGGTAATTCCTCTCATGAGGCCTCTATTAATGAGTTTTGTAACCACTTGATACCATTCCATCATAAGTTATCCAATACCAATACCTAATGCATCACAGAACAGTGTTCAACATTTCCTTGGCTCTGGAAGAATCCAGATTATAGCAGAATTCAATTATCCCTTCATCTACAAAAAGGCCTTCTACCATGCTTTAGACCATAATAAAGTCACACAAATTTTATTCAAGTTATAAATAGATGTTCAAAGGAAAGACAATTCAGGTACTAAGAGCCTATAATATCCATTTATCCCTGAGAATCATTGTATTTAAAATATATTCTAGGAATACATCAAGAAAAAATGTGATCACCTTATCTGAATCAACTGATATTCCTAACTTCGAAATAATCTCATCCAAAAAGTGACGATTTTTATCTAGAAGATTCATTTATTGATTTTATCATATATCCAGTTATCCTTGAGTTAATTAAATACAATATCAAGATATTTTCCCTTATATTGTATAGTATGTGAATACACCAAGATATCATCCATGATAACCAACAAAAACGAATCTAGATACGGTGGAAACCCGATTCATTAAGGCCCTGAATATTGCAGGTGTATTCATGAGACCAAAATTGTGAGAAAATACTCATAAAAACTATATGGATTTATCAAATACATACATGGTATATTGAAAGTCCATATTCATGCCTGATGAAATTCAGATGTCAAATCGATATTTGAAAAAAATCCTTACTCCTCCATGATGGTCGAAGTACTCATTAATACAAGGAAATGGATACCTATTCTTAACTATAATTTGGCTCAACTAATGAAAATTCACAAAAATTATGAGGGCACCATCTTCCATATTAGAAAAAAGGAAAAGTGAACCAATTGGTGAAGTGTTGGGTTATATGAAACCCATAGCCTCATAATTCTTCTATAATTGTCCTGATATTATATAACTCAATAGTATACATTCAGAATAAATGAATTTATATTTGGTAATGATCCAGGAAAAAACTCAAAATCAAACACTACCTATCTCTCACATGGTAATCTAGAAAATGTTTCTATAAAGAATTCTCTAAAGCGATCATCTACTATTGGGAAATCATCTTAACATACACACAAAGCATCTAGAAAAATGATATGAATATTTTTTATCACTCTGCTAATTCCATTTTTTCTGGACTAGCTCAACTTAATTAGTCATACCATTCACCCTTAATAATATAACTACCTCCTCAAGTGATGTAAAAGAAACTATCTAGAAATAGTGATACACATAGTCATGGTAAAGAACCAACCATTATATCTTGAGAATAATATCAAAATCATCCATATCAATGATGATGATATTCCATAGAAAATAATGGCTACCTATCTTCAGGGGGAACACCTAAAAATATTTTAATCTCTTGGAATGTATACCCAAATGATTTTCGTGATTTATAACCCCATCAACGTACCAGAATTCATAATAGTGACATTCAAAAATTTACAAAGATATGACGGAATGTGAATAATCATTGTCAAATAAAGTAGAAATTGATGTATAGTATAATAGAATAGTAACTCAAATGGTAGATAAACTGGTGATCTACTCCTCTAGAAAATTCTATAGTGTATATATATTTCCTGATCTGTATCCCTAAGATACATCCTTACTACCCTGAGTATGTCTTACATTTTGGTTCTAGAAATTGGAAGCTTCGCTTCCACATCTAAAAACTCTTACTCTACCTAAATGGTTTGTAGTACTCCAGCAACATTCCAAGAGAGACACTATAAATACCACCCCTAAAGGTGCAGCTAATATGGATCCTATCCCACTAGGAATATATGTAATGGTCTTGTAAAAATTCTAATGGTACCCAAACCTTTCAAAACCACGACTCTCGATGGGGTACTCGAAACACTGTGTATTATAATTCCCTATCATTCTACACTGGTGGAAATCCACGTAACTATCTATGGATTTCATCTGGCTTCTGAATCCTTTATGTGTAGTCTCAATGGGATGACCTCGGCTGTTAGTTGATCCACTTATTTATCTAGGTTCTAATCCAACCAAGCCCACACCTTCAGCTTCTCTCTTATTTTTCTCAGTGATGTTGGAATGGATTACTATTTTTGATGCATTGTTTAACCAAAATATATTCACATGAGATTGAATGTTGTATATTATCCCATACTCATAATACCTCATTATCACAAAATCATCCACAACAAGAGGCAGTGTGATGCATTATAGCTCCATTAACTGAGTAGAATAGTCCATCACATACATTGTACCCTATTATACATTCTTAAACTCTTTAGTTCTATCTAGTCATATCATTAAGGGAATGATATAATGATAGAATCTTGTTTGAAATCCCACCCATAACCTACCCTAATGATGATTTTTTTAGTGGAGACATCCCAACTTCTCTTGGAATATTCTTGAAATATATACATAGAGAGATTAAAACTCCTATCAGGCGGTGTTTCAAAGTGTTTTAAGATAGTTATCATGGACTCCATCCATCACTATGAGGTCTAAGGGACTCCATTCCCCCAGAAATATGGTAGATGACGTTTTTGAAACTCTCATGTCAGCTCTACCATCATAGGGGATAGATGCAGGGCTCCCAGCAAGATTTGAATGACCATTAGGAATCCCCCTCAAATGTGGGAATTAGCACATGGGTAAGGTATAATAGGAGTTACCACTTGTGTCACTACTGACGGGATTAGTCTAACTATCTCTGGAGCATGGTCATCTCCACCTTCCCAGTGGTCAACCTGAGGATGTAATGGTGGAAGAACTCTATATTTTCCAAACACAAACCCTATAAAAATACTTAGTAATGACCTAATCCAGAGGTATACGAATAGAATGTATATAATAACTTTTATGATAAAACTCAAACCCTTATGTCTACTCCTAATTGTAGGTTTATATGTTGTGTAAATCATAAAGAAATGTAAGAAACACTACCTACTAGCCACTGTTGGGGTCAGGTTAGGGTCATGTTCTCTACTACATGTTAGGGCTCCAAGTGTTTTGAGTTTCATCTACATGTTTTATAGGAACACACCCTTTATTATTCTACTTTCATCCCCATTTAATAGTGACCATTACATTTCAAAATTTAAATTCACTTATATTCCTACTTATTTATGTATAATTTATTTAATGAAATAATTAAACTATATAGGTAACCATTCCAAATTTATAAAGTCTTATACATATAAAAACATGAAATGTGGAATTTATTTAATCGAAATCATAAAAACATTCTAGTTCACACTACTAGTGGTCTGTGATTCAACATTCCATAATTGACTACCTAAGGATTCATCATCATGAATTGTGGGAACGCAATGCTAGGATGATATTGTTACATTATGTAAAAAATTATATTTCTCATTACCCTACAAGAAATGTTATCACTATTTCAAATATAGATGTCATGGATATCATATAAACCACATGGAATACAAGAAATGAGATACACCTATATATAATTGCATAATGAATGACATGTAAATCTATATGTTACTATGATGATGCATGAGTTAACACGTCATTTTCATATCGAAGAAAGGGTAAAATGGGATTCATAATAAGAATAATACAAATTTTACATATCATGTGGCTCACCCACTGGTGAAATAAAAAATAACTACAATAAATATACTCCCAAAACAACCATTACCATCCCAGGTAATTTTTATTTTTATATTTGTAGGATAGTTACTCCAAAGAAGAATCCCATTTCCAAAATATGACACGCTAATCTTCCTTATACCATCCCTAAATAATAATGAGAAAAAATCTCTCATAACACTTAATGACATCCTTATTTAGCTCACTTTATAAAAGATTCCAAATCCGTGGCCACATGACCTCAAACATGCCTCTCCATGTGCTAAAGGGTTTCGACTAGCAGTGAGGGTCTATAATGATACATTGGGGATATTATGTCATCATAATTAGTGTATCATAGTGGTGACATAATTAATTAATATCGAAGTCATAATAAGACAAATAAAGATATATAAACAAATTATCTAAAGAGTAATTGTACATCAAGAAAAAAACTTTACCACATAAAAAATGACGCGTATATAATGGAACTATACAAAATCAATGCACATATATATATATAGGTATACTAAAAAAGGCCAAAATGTATATATAATAAAATAATATGACCAGGTTGGATCCAACACTCCTAAGATCCCATGTTATACACAATCAAGTATCCAAGACCAGACACTTATCGTTATCTCTACTTTCATCGATAAATTCAGCCTATATACCAAACTATGGCTGGAATAGGTTTTGAGATATACATAGTAGGACACCACCAATGTTGCTTAAAAGAAGCTATCCCATACATATAAAATGAATAATGTGAATATATAGTAATGAATAATCAGTAATGTAAAATATAAAGGGTTGGATCTTGTTCATGAATGACATAAGGATGACATGACCTACATCAGCCCATGATTGGAAAACCTCGGAACAGATTTCATCATAAACACACAAAAACACACACATATAAATATTCACTATATACATAATGAAGTTTATATCCATATATAAACATAGTGTTATCCATGACCTGAGGCATAAATCATACAACTATATCATGTCACTAGATTCATATAATATAATAAGGGATTTCATGTTTGTGTATCAAAAATATATATGGAATTCTTTCCCAAGTATCATATTCGTAGGGATTCTATGCCTGATTATAATATTAGTACTGATTACATACCCTAGTATCATATTAGTAGGGAATCTAGGCTTGATTATCATATTGGTAGGGACTCCATTCCCAAGTATCTTAACAGTTGGGATTCTATGGGTAAGTATCATATCAAAAGGGACGCCATTCTAATGTGCCACCGGTAAAAATAAATAAAATTAGACTGTAGATGATCTTATAAATGATTTATAGTTAACTAGAATTACACATAATCAAACGTGTAACTATTTTTATAGATAATTTAATAACGTTTTCATACCACCCCCTTCCTATTAAATCAATTATTGTCATTTCATCATGGTGCAATGAAAAAATGACATAGGAAGTTGTTTGGTGATGTATGAAAACATAATATCAAATTGAAGTACCATATGTACTCCTCATCATATGTCATTATTCAGTGGGTACCAATTTCAACAATAAACGGGAGGCACTAGGCCATTTTTTCAAGGATAACAATTTATTTAATGTAAAAGTAAATTTCCATGGAAACACAAATAAAATAAAGGTTAAAGCATCATGAAACATAATATAAATCCACAATACTTGAGTGATAACTATGAGACCACTAACCTTATACTGGTGGAGTAGTATTCATCTAGTATTGGATTCCAATTTAGCTTATAATTGTGGAAACTAGCAAACCAAAAAAACACCACAAAAATACATCACGATAGCTTCCTCCAAAATAACTTGGAAGTTGGTGAGACAAATAAAGAAAAATGGTAATGGATTTAAGTGCTTTCCAATATGCTTCAAAAATGATATAAAGTGATGAAATTGGAGGAGACTCTTAAAAACATAATGGGAATGAGGATATGATCTATCATTTATTGAGAAGATGCTAAAATTGATTAAGAGTATGTTTTGTGGTAAAAGTGTATTTATTCCCCTTTATTAAAAATGTTACCAATTCATATTAATGATGTGAATAGAATTCACATCATGAATACTAGGTTTGGGGAAAAAACTAATCACCCACTAAAATACAATCATGGCCTCTATCAAGAGAAATTCTCATCTTGAATTGCATTCACAATTTTAATGGAATCCATGTCGATTTTTTTATATAACAAGAATCTATCACCATGGTACCTTCATCCCACAACCAAAATAATTGTCCTAAAGGTATGTTTATCACATCTTATCCAAAAAATAATACTTTTCATGGGTTTTCAAAAATTAACGGCTCAATACCTCATATAAAAAATACGAGATTTTAAAATGGTGGTTCCCTTATAAATAGAATTAATAGGGGTAAAATGTTATTTTTTAAAACATTTTGTTCATCGGTAATAAAATTATATTATATAGTTTTAATAATATCATTGTTAAATAATAATATCATTTTTGTTATTATATTAACTTTTTTGGTGAGTGATTAAATCTAGCTACCTATGGAGCATGTATAAGTTTCACTATAGTCTTTGTAGGGAACACATATTTCAGATCTATGTGGCATAACCAAACAATGTCATTTTGTGGTTTATCTCAATCATGGATGATATCAAGAATGAATGGAATAAGAATAAAACATCCAATACGTGATCATGAATAATAATAATATTTTGATAAACCGATAAGTGGGAAAAACAAAAATTGGTAGGAGTAAAATTCAAAACTACAAGCTATTGGTATGGAAAAATGTCTAAAAACTGGTGGTATACTACTAATATAGTGGTACGAAACTAGATCACCCCCAACCAAAAGATTTTATTTACTACTAAATGGGGTAGATTGTTGCTTGGACATTTAATTAGAGACATGAAAAATTCTCTTCCATAATATATTAAAGCCACATTGTTTCCCAGAGAGTATAGGTTTAAAACAGATTAGGTATACAAGTCTACTAAGTCAGTGTCAATAAAAAGCCGAACGATTTGAAAATAATTGATCAATAAAGAAGTAAAAAAATTAAGGACCACGTAACGACCACAACCGAGGTCTCATATCACTAATGGTTTATTTATTACATGGTAATTATAGAACAAGAGATTTAATTCCCATGGTTAAGGTTCAGTAGTCCTTAATAGACATGATAAATAAAAAAATACATTAGTATAGTAAATGTTACATCATTTTAGTAAAAATCATAATTTCGTATTGTAATAAAAGGAACCCATCATATATAGTATTCTACATCATTATAAGGAGAAATGTGATAAAAGTATTGGGTGGCCAAAATTGATCTATAATGGATAGTGTACAATAGAAGATGACATGAAATAAAACTAGCATAATAAATTTAATATAAATAAAGAAACTGATAGTTCTATATCAATGAATACAATAACATAGAATTTTTTTTCTGAAAAATAAATAATCACATGGGAAAAAATTATTGAACTCAAAATGAGGATAATTATTAGAATGCATGATGCTATATATTATAAATATATCATCAAGGACCTAATCAAAGAGATTATTTATAATGGGTAAGGATTTTTTAATTACACTATCTTAGTTGTCTAAAGTGACCTAACAATGTAATTGGGGGCTAAATAATTCTTATCCCATCCACCACATAAAAGTCCAATTCAGTAAATCATATACTAAAATTTTATAGGAAATAAATAGAATAATGCTAAAAAATGAATACCATAGACATATTAATAATTAATTAAAAAATAACTTGCATATAATACTTTACGAATTGGAACCATGGATTATTATGAAGCTATTGACCCATGATTCCAAATCTAGTAAAAAAAATTTATACCATTTTTTATAAAAATTAACTAAAAATATAAAGAAATATACATATAAATATTTTTTTCTAGTTTAATATTTATAAAATTACAATTAATACATATTATTAAAGAGAAAATAATAAATAAAAAAGGTAGTGATAAGACATTACATGTGCTAGCTCATTATAAAATCTAAATTCTAGAAAATCTAAATATGATCCTGAAAGCATTTAATGAAAACATTGGGTGGTAAAAATTTCCCATAAATGGGTTTTTTTAAATATGATGAAGATCAGTTTTTTATAATCCCTTTAGAAATTTTTTTTGTAAATTTATTTTGAAAAATAATTTGGAAAATACTTGAGAAAATAGAATTTTAAGTACCTTTGAAAAATAACGTTTCATATAATTTTAATTTTCAAAAAATAAAATGGGAAACAATTTTCAAAATATAATAGATTTTGAATGCTCTTTTGAAATTCCATTATATTGAAAATTTGGAAAATAACATTGAAAATACTTACGCCTCTGAAATATTTAATAAAACTCTTTTCAAAATATTAATTCTTTTGGAAATTCTATAAAGCCTTTGAGAATAATTACTATTAAAAAACATTATAATTATTTTTAAAATACTTCTTCATTGAAAATAATTTAAAATAATCCAGTGGTTTTCAGAAAACACTAAGAAAGATCTTGAAAAAAGAAATGGTGCCACTTAAATAATGAAGGTTGTCTGGGTCTACCAACAATACTTATGAATGGGATCAATCCCCATTCCCCATTCATGTTGGCAATGTTAAAGTGCAAAAAGTTATAAAAAAATTAACTTTCCTTACATATAAACATTTTCCACTAGAGTTTTTGTTCTAAAAACATAACATTAAACTGAATACACAAACAAATTAATATTAATATATAAATTCATAAATAATAAATTTCTTAAGAAATCACATTTTAGATTTGGTACAAACAAATCTCCAGTCAATTATATTTTTCTGGGTATATAAATAAAAATAATCAACATCCAAGAATATAAAATTTCCCGTAAATTAATTTTCTTTTAAAATTTATATTTTAAAACTCATCCATAAATAATGATATTAAATAATCATTTCTATAAATCACAATTTTATGTTTTGACACATAAAATAATATATAAACCTTTAACATAAAATAATATCAATTTTAAATTTTATGTCATATGAAATAATATGTATCAAATTTTAATTTCCTACATTAATCATGTGAATAATTATATAATACAAAAAATAATAATTAATATTTTTAAGTAAAAAATTTAATTTCAGTATAATTTTAAAATTTTCAAATTAATAAAGATCATAACATGAATTTATGGTGAATTTCAATGAAAATTAAATATTAATTATTTTATAACATAAAATGATAATTAATGGTGTATATATGTGTGTATATATATACACACATATCAAAAGTATAACATTTTTGAAGAGATATTAAATTGGATGATATCATGATTTGAAATGAATTACCTATTCATTTCAAATAATCCAATGATAGATGAACAAACACACACACACACACACACATATATATATATATGTGTGTGTGTATTTGTGTGTGTGTGTGTTTATAATATATGCATATATATTTAATACAACCATAAAATTATCACGTGATTTTGAAGTAACTAATCATTTTATTTGAATAACTATACTTAAATTTATATGTAAAGAATAAACTTAAAAACAATATATATACATATATATATATAATAATATATTCACGATGAATATAAACTTGAATGTTTTTTAAAATAATATAACACCTATAAACCATAAATTAAATAAAAATAATTATAAAAACAAATTACATATCATGTGGTATGTGATCATATAATAAGAAAATAATCCATCCATACATACATATATATATATATATATATTTGAAGAACATAAACCTATAATGACAGACATATATATATCATAAACTGTAATTCAAAATATAAGATGTATCTATAAACAATATATATATATATATGTGTGTGTGTGTATATATCTTGGAATTGAAAATAAAAGTAATAATTATTATTTTTTATTTTTAAAGAAAAATTCCTCTTACATGTATACCAAAGGGAAGAACCTGATAGAGAAGCTTCTTCTACACCTCTAGTGATTGTGTGGCCTTCTTCTATACTTGAGGGTACATGAACAAGGAATATAGGATGAAATGAAATTCCCTCTTGGGTTTGCCTATTGAGGAGCCATTTTTCAGTACACTCGTATATATATGGTAATAATGAGCATTTAATAGAATGTGAGAATCAATCGTGACTACTTTTTCAAGAATTTTTTATGCCGAGTTTGAAAGGTGCTTCAGAAGAAGAAAAATCTGGATTTTTTTTCATCAGTCTAGATTGCGAGTGATTCCAATGTACAACAATGTGATCAATTAGTAGGCATGGCATGCTTTAAAATCCTATCTTAAAACGAGGTTCTAACTAGATTAAGGTAGAGGGTACGACGATGGATAGTGGGGTCATGATCAAAATCAATTAGATAGTTGAGGCATTGGGGCTTTGCTGGATCGGGTTTGGAGAAGGTGGCATTGACATTGTACATTTTGGTGGAGGTCATCAGAGAGGACAGTGGTCGGTGAACTGATTCAACTCCGGTGGTAGAGAAGACCATGGTCAATGGCAGTTTAGGGTAGGTTAGGTCTAGTCGGTGTCAGTGGTCATGTGACTGCCCCAGGAGAAAGCTGATATCCCACTGATTTTCGTTTACATTTTTTTATTTTCTTTTATTTTCTTATTTTTCATTTTTTCATTTTTTGTTTATATATGAATTATTATAGAATAATAAAAAATTTCTCATATATATCTATATATATCCTTTATATATGTTTATTTTTTATATATCTTAATATGTTTATTATTTATTATAATCTAATATTATTATATATATATATATGTGTGTGTGTGTGTTTATTTTGTTAAATTAATAAATTATTCGCTAATTGTTACTTAGGAAATTTTGATGAATTTATTATCCTTAAATAATTTAATCCAACTTTTTGTAAAATAAAACTTTACTTTTATGATATTATATATTTTAAATTTGTGTGACTATTAATAAAATTTTATGTACTCTTATCGTGAGCATGATTCTTAATTTTCAACATATTTGTATCTTCATTGTTATCATATTCGGGGGGATCCTACTAATGATGGATCTAGATGATGTGAGCTAAAATTGGCATGTTTGTTCTAAATTTTCAATATTATTTCTAATAGAAATTTTGTATTTAGAATATTCAAATATTTAGTATGAAGACTTGTTCTTCTATCATGTTCCTGTTCATTATTAATATTTATAACAAAATATATTTGTTCAAAAGATTCATTTATTACATCTATGAAAATAAAAAAATATATATGATTTCAAAATACATAAAATACTAATTTAAAGAGAATGGTTTCATTTTAAAATATTTAAAGTTTTCTAAGTTATGTTAAATTATAAATGATATAAAATAATAAATATACATATATATTATTAAATAAAATAAATTTAATACTTTTATCTAAATTTATAAAAAAATATTTTTCCAAACATTTATGTTCATCTTATGTTTCTCATTATTTTTTTTAACTATCAATTAAATCATTTTAAAATAAATGTATAAATAGAAAACTATAATTAAAATTTATCAAGCATTACATTCTAACCCCATTAAATAGAATTTCATCCTCAAATTTTTTACATAGTCAAAGAAAACACCAAAATTCTATTTTTATAATATATAAGACATGAAAAACTAATGTTGTGTCCTCTTAAATCATTCATAATTTCACACGAGTTCAAGGGTGGTCTTCTAACATTTATATTTGTCCTCAATCCAAATATATTAAAAATATGGGTTTTATTTAAAGTAAATATATACCTATATAAAATAAACATATTTTAACCAAATGTCCTAATGTATAATTTTATCTAAACCATTCATTTTACAACATCTATGAAGCCCTAGACCCGCACCTCCAGATCTGATACAATAAAAATGTTGTATATATTTTTTATATAAAATGATACTAAAATTTATAAAGGCACTAACATATGAGGATCTTTATTAGTTTAGGATTTGCTGGAAAAGGACCATTATTACATATTATCAATGGTAAAACAATAAATAAAAAGGAAGAGATAATATGTTTCTCGTGATAGATCCTTATTGAAGCTAAATTCTATGAATAAACTAGATGAACCCAAGATATTTATACGAAAACATATGGTGAGAAAAAATTTATGGTAAGGATTTTTTAATGCTAATAAAGAACCATATTTTTAAAATCCCATTTGAAAATACATTGGTGACATAATTTTAAAACTAATTTGGAAAACAGATTTTAATGTACCTTTAAAAATTACCATTGAAAATAATTTTAATTTTGAAAATATAAATTTGAATACTATTGTTGAAATATAATAGCCTTTGAAAATGATTTTGAAAATCCATTCAAATCATAATTTTGAAATTGTGATTGTAAACATTAATAAAATTTAATTGAAAATACTAAAGATTTCATAAATACTATAAATCTGATGAAAATACGTATGATTTTCAAAATGTTATGATAATTTTGAAATTACTTTGAAATAATCTAGTCGTTTTTTTAAAACACTTTTAAATCTAATGAAAAAAACAATGGGCCACTAAAATATTTAAGGCTATTTGGGCCTACCCACATTCCATTGGAATGAGATCACTCCCTATTTTAGATTTATGTTTCGAATCTTCTAGTTCAATTTTTTGTAAAAAATATTTTATCTCTCCTTACATGTATAAATTTTATGTAGGATATTTGGATTTAAAAACATAAAAATGTATTAAATACAAATTCACATTTTTATTTATATATACATATTAACTTTTGTAGAAAATCACTTTTTAGATATGGAACAAGAAAATCACATGTAATTTATATTTTCCATCTTATGTTAATAAAAATAATTAACATCCATGAAAAAAATTTCCCATAAATAAATTTTCTATTAAAAATTATTTTTTAAAAATTAATCCTCAAATAATGATATTAAACAATCGTTTCCTTAAATCAAAATTGGATGTTTTTATATATGAAAAAATATATAAACCTTTCATATAAAATATTAGAAATTATAAATTTCGATTCACTTGAAATAATAGTTATCAAATTTTACTTTCCTTAATAATAATGGCCATAATTATGTAATACAAATAAAATTTTAATGATTAAATTTTTTAAATAAAACATTTTATTTCAACATAATTTAGAAATTATCAAATTAATCTCCATCATTATATATATTGATGGTGAATTGTTATACATATGAAACATTACTTATTTCCAAACATGAAATGATAATTAATAGTGTATAAATATGTACACACACGTACACACCAAATTTGTTACATTTTTGAAACTCTCAGATTACTCTTTTTGTAACATAAAATAAAAGAACAGAAAATAGTGGGGTATATAATAATAATTATAAAATTACTATTTTCTTTTATAAATTACCTTACAAACAAAAGAATATATATAATTATAATTTCATCAAAAATTTAAAAGCAAAAGTTTATATACCCTTAACTTAAAAACTGGAAATTGAAATTACATAACACACTTTAAAATTATAAAAGAATTTTTTTTAAAACAAATAATTCTTTATCGATTATTTTAAAAATTATTAAATTGGATGATATAATTATTTGAAACTAATTACAGAGTTATTTCAATTCATTTAATGATGGAAAAACAGATACACACACATATATTTAATAATTTTAAATTAATGTTCTTATAAATAAATAATCTTGAACATTTAATTAATCATATATATGTGTTTGTGTTTTTATAATATATATATATATATAATACACCTAGGGAAATACTCATATGTTTGTGAAGTAATTAATCATAGTAAATGAAAAATAACACTTAAAATTATATGTCATGTGTAAAATAAAAAACTACATAGATATGGACATATATATATAATAAAACATACCGGATGAAAATAAACATGAATCATAAAATTTGATGTTTTAGTGAAATATATATATATATATATATATAAATCATCAAATTGGAAATAATACTAATAGTTATTGTCATAATTTATTTAAAAAAAATACTATTAACTGTAAATTAAAGCAAAGAACCCAATGATTTGGGTTCTTATCCAAATCTAGTGAAGGCGTGGCCTTCTACTTTACTTGAGGTTATTAGAATAAGGAAGGAGGGAAGAATGAAGGTCCAAATTAGGTTAGTCCAATGAGGAAGAGTTACCTTAGTTTACCCAAATACATATAGGTAGATTGACCTTCTGAGAAAAGTCATGAAAAAACAATGGGTATTTTTTCAAGAACAATTGATGTCATGATAAGAACGGTTTGTGAAGATGTCAGGGGTGGACTTTATTATCTTTAGTAAGGCTTGTGTGAGAATCCAAAGTACCGTAGTAGGATCAAGTGGTAAGCATTTCATACTCTAGAATCTTGTTTTATAGAAGTGGCCTAACAAGATTATTTCATCGAGTTCTTGATTGAAATATATTTGATATTTGAGGCATTATGGAAGCACTAGTGTGGGTTCAGAGAAGGCATCATTGACATAAAATGTTTTTTTGGTGGTCATTGTGGAGGTCGGTGATTAGTCATGTGATGTCGTCTCTATTGGTGGTGACGACCAGGGATAACAGCTATTTAGGGTTAGGTTGGGGTAGTTCAGTGTCAGTAGTTGAGAAACGACCTAAATAAGTAGGTGAAAAAACTCCGATATTTGTGTTTTTTTTCATTTTTGTTTTATTCTTTTTTCGTTAGAATTTTTTTTGTTGAGAATAAATTTCTTATATATATATATATATTCTGATTTTTCAAATATTTATATATACTATATATATAATTGAAATTTTTATTATATCTTAATGAATTTAGAATTTTTTAAAATTTTATATAATTATATATATATTCTTAAATTAATAATTTATTTTCTCATTGTAACTGATAAATGTTTTATCAATTTATTATCCTGAAGTAATTTTGTCAATTTATTTAAAATAAAACATTATTATTATGTTATTATCTTATTTTAATTGGTGTAATTATTAATATAATCTCATGTATTATTCTTTTGAGCATGATTCATGTTGTTCATCATATTTTTATTCTCATCATCATTATCTTTGGAGGGCTCCTACTGATGATTAATCCTATAGAATCAATGTACAATATTACTAATAGATTTTTTTAACTTTGTGATATTTTTTCTACTAGATATTGAGTATTTAAAATATTCAAATATTTAGTCTAAAGGGGGTTTATTATATGATGTTTCAGTGTATTATCAATTTTTATTATCAAATATATTTCTTTATAAGATTCATTTATTGAATATATAAAGATTATATTTCTCTTGTTGATTTTAATATCTCAAATACATTAGTTAATCATAAGTACATCACTTCAAGAGGATTAAAAAATTTCTTACTTGTGTTAAATTACAAATGATATAGGAGAATAAATGTAACCCCCGACCCTAGTTACACAGAGTTAGTGATTTATATTAAAACATCGGCATGATTACAATGAATCATGTCCCGAAGGACAGATCAGTTTAACAGTCTTGGAAAAGTGATTACATACATGAACCTGACATTAAAATTTCTATTATAAAACATAGCATAAATAATCATTTGAGAACACCATTATTACTTTATGTTAAACCTATATATAAATCATAATATATATCTCAGCATCCTGGGAAAATAAAACATAATTAAGGGGTGAGCTCATATGCTTATTAATGATAAATAATATAGTGGAAGCTATCATCTTTTAAGGAAATATGTGTAATAAAAAAATAGCCATTTTTATCATTAACTTGAACATAATATGGAAGAATAAATCAAATAATTCCAATTACATAATTATATGGATATTCTACTAGTAAAATAATCGCATGTAATATCAATAGCTAATTTCAAAATGGTGGAATGCATAATGTCAGACATCATAACCACATATATGCCAGGACTACAAATAATGATGTTGTCAAGGCCTTTTACCAAAACACTAGTTTGTCTCATTAGACCTACTGATGCGTTGAGGAGGTATAGTGGTCTCCACCTATCACCTAATTATTCAAATGCATTCCTCATATGAAAATTTTAAAACATAATATAAACATTCGTATTAAAACTAGAATACAAAATGTCAATAATTTAACCATAAAATATGAATGGAATAAAAATGTCACACCCACAGTCAAACATATCATAACTCATTCAATCCAATATGGATGATTTTATTATAATAAATAAACCTCATTCAAGAATAATATACATTAAAGGATGTTTACACACTTTAATATAATCATTAAAACTCTTTGATAGAAATGTGCCTTTTGTGAAATCATTTAAAATTATTGAATTTATAAATGATGTCATTTAAAATATATTTCTGAATTAAATATTCCCATAATACATTCAATAATTTGAAAGGAAATAACATTTTAAAACAATCATTTCCATATAAAAAAATCCTTCAAAATCATTTTTAAAACATTGACATTTATTAAAATAATTTATTAAAATAAATCTTTAAAACAATTAAAATGATAATAATGATAAAGATTACCTTCTAAAAAACCTTGAAATATTCATTTTGAAAACATTTTTATGATGAATAAACATGGATGATTAAAATGTCCCATTAAATACTTATATATAATCAATCTCGGATAATAATGAGATTGAAGAATTAACCCTTAGCTTGTACTTTCCTTTGGTCGAGGGTTTATTTAACCTCTTGTATAATTCCCATAGTATGTTTTTAAATTAAAATAGACCCATATTCATATTTATTATATCATACTTGATTCATTTATGTCTTTATACTACCCCTTTATTAATAATTTCTATGTTAAAATAACACTTCGGGTAATAATCGTTTTCTTCATCTTATGTGTTTTGACATGTCATTCTAGATCGTATTAATTATATCACGAGTCACCTGATTACATAGTATATATAATTATTTATGTATCATATATATTTATAATATAAGTATGTATACTAGATTCATATAGGAAATGGAAAACACCGTTTATGGGGACGGTAGGCTGCATGTATGCATAAACGTCATTTCCATTTTCATATCGTATTGAATGGAAGTAAGTGAATGAGATATATGAATATATATATATATATGTGTGTGTGTGTGTGTTTTTTTTAATTATCATTATTATTTCATATATTACATAATTATTAATAATATATATAGTTATAGTCCTCGTTGAATGGTGAACGTGGAAATAAATCTCATTGTGTCAAGGAGACGGTAAGTCATACGTACGCATGAGCGATGATATCATTCTATTGATAGAGAAACCATGTGTAATTTTTTAGTATATTATATATAAATAATAATAAACATTTTATATTCATTATTTAAATAAATTATACTCATTCATATACTCATCCAAATAATGAAGTGTTGAATAACAAACTACACCCCAACGTGGAGACTGTAAGCCGTACAAATGCATGTATGGAGACTTTTTCATTCATAGGATTGATATAATAATGAATATGGTAGTAACATATTTGTAATTAAATTATAGAATGTATATGGCACTAGAGTTATTATTTTTTTATGGAAACAACACATGAAATAGGACGTAGAAGAAGAAAAGAACTTTAAGAGAGGTGATGAAATTATTACCTCTTCATCAGGTACTTCCTTTTGATTTGATCAAAAGGTCTTCATAGGTTGACATTATGATCACATTAATTACTCTAGGTTTCTCTTAGGGTAGTTGGAAGTATATTTGATGAGGGTTTGGATGAGCCAAATGGATTTTAAGATGTGATTTTTAGAGAAGCGGAAGTATCTTTTTATAGGATAGGTGGGGGTCACTTTAGTAAACGTTTGAAATATTATTTATTATAAAATAATTTTCCATTTATAATATCTCCAAATGGATTTATTTAGAGGCTAATATGGTGATGGTTTAAAATAACCACAAGAAATAGGTTTTATAAAGATTAGTTTACCATAATAACCTTATCTTTTTTATTTAACCCTTAGTTAAATAGTTTAACTTTTACAATGTCTTATTGTATTTTAATATTACATGGTCCATAAACTTACTATAAAATGTCAAGAGAACCCCAAGTGCTTCATTAATGACATATATATAATTTTATACACCCTTTGTCTAAACCAAACATTTTAGTAATATTATATCATTTAATAATATAATATTTTTTAAAAAACTCATTTATGTCAATTTTGACACTATTTAGTATTTGGTTTTGGTGAGAGTCAAAAAAACCTCATTCCTTCAAAAAAACATGAAATAAATCCTAAAATTTCATATTGACATATAAAATTCATGTAATGCATCATAAGTCTTAATTTAAATTTATTGTTATATTTATAATATATATTATTTTAATCTTTCATTAATAAGGTAATTACTACATCATCATTGTGTCATAATGAAATTTAATTATATAATGTCTAAAAATAATAAATAAAATACCATTATTTATTAAATCATTATATCATTTTAATGAAAATTTATATTTGAATTTATCTTATATATAACTCTATATTAAAAATGTTTTATTTATTAAATTTTTAATTTAACACTTTTAACTCTTCTTTAAATAAAATAGTAATAAATTTTATAATCTAATCTATATGGATTAAAAAAATCATATTTTATTACTAATGTTGATTTTTTTCTAAATAAACTTATACAATAGAATTATGAAATGTGTTGGGGTAATTATAATATCATTTCTACCTTTAATAAACCTATTTACGTTTAACCGTGGTAAATAAAATCAAAAAGACAATATTAACCAAAAATTATTTTCATCCTATTGAACCAAATTATAAGAAATGATTGCAATCATCTCTCTTGGATTTTTGAAATTTAATTCATAGAAGTGGTAAAAATACAATTTAGGTAAATTTGCAAATGTGCCTAGAAGGTACGTAAAAGTAATTAAAAAGTTCAATAAAATTTTATATGTCTAATCTTATGATAAAATTACTTATATGAATTAAATTTTACTAATATATGTATTATTTATCTATTTTAAGTATGAATTAATTATAATTAAAAATAATTATTTAAATAAAAAGTGGTTTTTAAACAATAACGCAGTGTTTTCTACTATTCATAAAAAATTGAATATTTTCAGAAAATACCAAAGATTCACCCAAATAAAATTTTTATATTACAAATTCAAAAATGATGTATATTTTAGAAAATTCAAAACTTAAACGTTTCATTAATTAATTTAAAATTAATTCATGTTGTGAAAACCAGAAATTGGGTTTTTGAGAAGTAAAAACTATCAAAAGATTGATACGTGTTTATATCGAATTTAAATGTAAAATTACATCCAATTAACAATATCAGATAAAATGATAAAAATAAAATATAATTATACTTAAAACCCATTTTAAATTTATAATTTAACAATATATATTATTTGGATTAAGAAATTTTTTTCAATTAAAATTTAGTATTTTTCACTATTCATCAAAATATGAATGTTATCAGAAAAACACAAAAATTTATCCAAATTAAAGTTTTATGTCCCTTTTCTAAAGAAGAAGTATTTTATGTCAAATTTAATATATAAAAGTGTCATATATTGGATTTAAAAAGGTTTATCCCTTAAAACGTGGTAAAATTGCATTTTTTGAAAAATGCTTATTTTATCGAAAAAAATGAATTTTTTCTTCTATTATGTCTAAGAAACACATAATATGGATTTTAAAATTATATGGAGTATATAAATTTCAATATTTAGTTTATAGTATTCATAAATTATTTTTGAATGGCCTGTTTGGTAAGTCATGGTGCATTCGAACTCAGTGTTGTGTGTAGCGCAAGCTATTGAATTATTTTAAATAGATAAAGTATTATGAAATACTGGGGTGTTTAATTATCTCCCCACCTTCAATAAATTGATTCCTCTTAATTTTAATTGTTCTTATAAAATAAAATGTAAAAAATAGAAAATACCTTTTTGAAAAACCCACATTGGAAATAGGGTTAATAAAATTTAGTTTTAATAAGAGGGAAATAGAAATGAAAAAGCCACCACAAAATTAGGATTTTGAATATGAGAACATTGGAGGAAATTCTAGAGACATAATTGTAGGGAAAACATAAATATTAATAGGTAGTGATTGAGTCAATCAATCACAAACAAGTGAACAGTAAATAAAAAATGAGGGCCTCAATGCCATAAATCATTGATGATTTAAATATCATCGGTTTAACAAAACATAAGGTATTATGATAACACATTATTTATTTTAATAATTATTCCATGATGTTTAAGAATTAATTTCTTCACATAATAAGTGATAAAAAATACTTGACAAGTAGAGTTCCATCCTTCAAATAACGTCTAACGTAAAATAATATTTCACACTAAAAGATAATAGAATTAAAAAATATTCTTTTTATAATAATTGTATAGGGTTCCAAAAATAATGAATTTATAATTCATTTGTCAAACCATATAAAAAATTACATTGTACAAACCAGGACATCACATAGGCCAGTGGTAGGTGATTCACCATTTCTGCCCTTCAGTTTCGGGTTCATGTCTCACGGTCTTTTCATACGTGACGGGTTGTCGCCCTACCTCTGGGTTGTCATTTTATAACAATACAAAAATATCTTAAGAAATTTTTTAACCATAAACAACAACATCCAATGTTTGACTTAATTAATTCCAACCATTAGACTTATCCAAAAAAATTTTGTCCAAACTCACAGTCAAAATTTTATAAGGAAGGTAAACATAATTAATATCTCTTTTCTAAGTAATAATATGTGAATACCTTCATCATTTATTTTCTTCAAAAATGGTTACAACCTAAATTATTACAAAAAATTACTGAATACAATCATGCTCCCTTATTCCCTATAGAATACCAGATATACTCCTCAAATCCAAAAATGTGGTAAACTCCATCAATTTTGGAATTAAAAAACAATTAATTAGTATCAAGGTAGTCAATAATATCCAACATACATTATCAAACTCAATTATATCTTATTTTGAAATCATTATCTTAGTTTCAAAAACATATTAATGCTTATAATTCCCCCAACCATCTATTTTCAAAAATGTTTAACTTGAAACTGTGTGACATTACTTGGTACCATAAAATCTCAAATCATTAATGAAAATGTACTGCAGTAAAATCCTTATATAATGTATAATTCTTAAAACATGTACTCAAATGGAACAATTCATTAATAACAACTTAAGAACACTAATCATTCCTCTTCATCTACAGTAGTATCACAACTTTATTTTTATCCAATATCATCATTTGGGGTATAATATTATGATTGGGATATTGAATAGCGTAGTGTCCCAACTCCTTACAGATGAAGCATTGTACACTTGAAACATTTTTCTTACCATTGAAATCACAAACAATGTCCTTTTTCTCCACACTTATAAAAAACTCTTATTCCTTTAATGAGATTCCCAGGGTGATTCTTTCCATAGTTATCACATATAAGAAAAATCCTTCATTCTCATCTTCCATTTATCCGTCTTTTTCTCTACCATCCTATTCTTCTCTCACATCCCTTCAAATCCATATCACACAAATAAACACTTAGTTATCATATTAACACATGATACTATTACTTCATATGATGAGAATACGTGGAAGACTATTTCACTTCTAAATTTTGGCATAATATCAGGAAAGATATGACCCTTATTACTCTTTGGATCATCTGTATTTCTAGAGTTATCATTCTTTCTACTGGGCACCATTTCTAGATCATGGCATACACTAGGGTAGTTTATGAATTGTAATGCATAATTCTAAACTAGTAAAATAAGTAATGTAAATTGAAATTATTATGAATATAATCCATAATAATTAAAAAAATAATTTTTGGAAGTATTTACTCATAAATCCTTCATAATTGTTTGAAAAGAAAATTTGGATTATCCTAAGCCTATCCCCTGGGTGTGTTGTAACCAGGAGTGCAGCATAGCCTATTTTCATACACCAGTTCCCATTAAAGTCTAGATCAAAGCAGTTTTTTTGGGTTTTACACCTAGGTATATATGTGCTAGAGCCACCTCTACCCGCTCGTATCCAAATTGGGATGTATTTCTTTGAAAATTCAAAAAAATCTCTTGATTACCAAAATTCGAAGAATTTATTATATACTAATCCTCAAATTCTATCATATGGTAATGTTCTTTAATTAGTGTTTTTATAAATCTAGTTTCCAAGGTGTATACTAAAGCTCCTTTGATACCAGCTATAACACCTGGACCCTAATTACCCAGAGTCGGTGCATTATTTTAATACATATTCATGATTACAATGAATCAGGTCCCAAAGGACCGATCAGTTTAGCATTCCTGGTAAATAGATTACATACATGAACATTACATTACTATTTCCAACATAAAACAAAAAATAAATAATCCTTTGAAAATTCCATTATTCCCTTAGCTTAATCCTATATATAAATCAAAATATACTTCATGGAATCCATGGAAAATAATACATAATAATGGGGTGAGCTTAGATGCTCAGTTAGGATAATCAATATACCAGAAGCTATCATCTTTTAAAGAATAATGTGTAATAAAAACAAAATTCTTTTTGATTATAAACCTGAACAAAACATGAAGTAAATAAATCAAATATTTTCATTTAATTATTTATATGGATATTATACTAGTCAAATAATCACATTTAATATCAATAGCTAGTTTCATAATGAAGGAACACATAATTTTGGACACCATAACCCAATAGTCGAGGCCTCATGCCAAGACTTCCGATAAAAATTTGGTCAAAGCCTTGTTCCAGGATAGTAGTTTGTTTCATTAGACCTTCAGATGCATTGAAAAGCTATAGTAAACTCCACCCATCACTTACATAGTCCAATGCATTTCTCATGTGAAAATGTTGAAACATAACCAAAGCATTTGAGTTAAAACTATCATTTGAAATGTCAACACTTTAACCATAAACCATGAATGGTATAAGAATAGCACATCCACAATCAAACATATCATAACTCATTCAATACAATATAGATGATTTTATTTTAATAAATAAACCTCAATCAAGAATAATATCTAGTAAAGGATGTTGACGTAGTTGAAAATGACCAGTAAAACTCTTAGAGAGAAATATCCCTTTTTTTAAATCATTTAAAATCCATGAATTTATAAAGGAAGTCATTTAAAATATTGTTTGACTCATATTTTTCCATACCACTATGAAACTTTTTAATGGAATTAAAATTTTGAAACAATCATTTCCATATAAATAAATCCTTAAAATCATTTTTAAAACATGGATATTAATTAAAAAGTGTTTGAAAAATAAATCATTAAATATTTAAAATGAAGAACTTGATAAAGATTACCTTACGAAAAAACCATAAAAAATCCTTTTGAAATTTTTTTTATGAAACATGGTCATGGATGATAAAAATATCCCAGTAAATAACAACACAAAAACTATCTTAGATAGTAATGAGATTGAGGAATTAAACCTTACGTTGTACTTTCCTTTGGTCGAGGGTTCGTTTATCCTCATGTATAATGACTATAGTATGTTATTAAATTATTAAAGAACCATATTCATATTTATTATATTATAGATGATTTATTTATTGCTTTATACAACCATTTAATAATAATTTCTGTGTCAAAATAACATTTCAGTAATAATCGCTTTCTTTATCATATGTATTTTAACTTGTTATTCTCAATTGTATTATATCATGATTTTATTGTTTCTAGAATATAAAAAAATTATTTAAGTATCATATATACATAGAATATAAGTATTTACAACATATTGATACTTGGAATAGAGAAACCCATTTATGGAGATGGTAGGTCGTATGTACGCATAACCACTGTTTTTGTTTTCATATCGTATTGAACAAAAGTAAGTGAATGAGATATATGTAAATATATAGACACACACACACACACAAAGATATATATATATATATATATATATATATATATCCAGTATCATTATTACGTCATATATTACATACTTATTTATAATATATATATTTATAATAATTGTTGAATGGTGAATGTGGAAGTGAATCTCATTGTGTCGTGGAGACGGTCAGTCGTACGTACACATGAGTGGTGATGTCGTTGTGTTAATGGAGTGATAATATTTAATTGGATGTTATATTATATATAAAGAATCATTATCATGTTATATTGTTATTTACATAAATTATACTCATTATTATACCCATATAAATAAAGATGTTTTGGACAAAAAACTACACGACGACGTGGAGACGGTAAATCATACGTACGCTCGTATGGTGACATTTTCATTCATAGGATGGATAGAATAATGAATATAGTTTTAATTTTTTTTAATAAAATCATAGTATTTATATGGTATTGTATTTATTATTTTACTATTGAAACAATAAAAAACCAAAAGTGGACGAAGAAAAGAACTTTTAAATAGGTGATGATATTATTACCTCTTCTTGGGTACTTTAATTTGATTGGATCAAAATGTCTCCATAGGATGGATTTATTATCAAATTAAGGCCTCTAATCTGAAGTTATTTTAGTTTTTAGGATATTTTAGTAGGGTTTGGCCAAAAAAATGGCATTGGAGGTGTGATTTTTAGAAAAGGGGAATTACCCTTTTATAATAGATGTGATGGTCACTTTAGGAAAAGCATGAAATTTTATTTTATTATAAAATCATTTTTGGTTTAAATTGGAACAAAATGGATTTATTTCTAGGGTAAGGTGGTTTGAAGTCTAAATAAACTCAACCAATAGGTTTTATACAAGTTTAAGTCACAGTATTAACCTTATCTTTTAAATTTGACCCATAGTTAAATAGGTTTAGTTTTACAATGTCTACTTTCATTTTTATATTATATGGTTAATATATTTACTATAAAATGACAATAGAACCAAAAGTGGTTAATTAATGAATTATATATCATTATATTAGACCTTTGTCTGATCCTTATATTTTATGAATATTATATCATTTAATAATATAGTATTTGTTTTAAAAATTCATTTATGTGAATTTTGACACTATTTAGTATTTCGTTTTTGTGAAAGTAAAAAATAGATGATTACATCGAAATAAATACAATAAATATGTCCTAAAATTTCATATTAACCTATAAAATTTTTGGAATGAATTATAAGTCTTAATTTACATTTATTTTTATTCTTATAATATCAATTATTTTAATCATTCATTAATACAGTAATTACTGCATCATCATTGTGTCATAAATAAATTTTATAATTTAATGTCTAAAAGTTATAAATAAAATACCATTATGTATGAAATCCTTTTATATTTTTAATGAATATTTATAGTCGAATTTAGCTTAGGTATAACTCTATAATAAAATTTTTTAGATAATAAAATATTAATTTAACAATTTTAACTCTTTTAAAATAAAATAATAATAAATGCCCTAGTCTAATCCATGTGGAACCAATAAGATCATATTTTATTTCTAAGATTTAGTTTGGTCTAATTAATATTATCCAATAGAATTAAGACATGTGTTAGGGTAATTATAATATCTTTTTTACCTTTAGTTACTCTATTTAGATTTAACTGTGGTAAATAAAATCCAAATGTTACTATTAACCAAAATTTAGTTTCATCCAAATGAACTCCATTTTACTTACTGACTTAAACCTTGTCTCTTTTATTTTTTAAATTCAATTCAAAGTAGTGTCAAAATTATGTTTTATACAATTTTTCAATTGTGCCTAGAATGTAGGTAAAAGACATTTAAAAGTGAAATAACTTTTTTATGTCTAATATTATTATAAAATGACTCCAATTAATTAAATTGTACTAATATAGGTATTATGTATCTAGTTATACTTTAAAATAAATTTTAATTTAAAATAATTATTGAAATAAAATGGCGGTTTTAAACAAAAACGTTGTGTTTTCACCATTCATCAAAAAATTGAATGTTTCTAGAAAAATACCAAAAAATCACCATAAGATAATTCTGATATTCCAAATTCAAAAATGATGTCATTTTTAAAAAATTTAAAAGATAAAATATTAATTAATTAATTTAATTTTAATTCTCTTTGTCAAAACCAAAAAACGAGTTTTTAAGAAGTAAAAACTATCAAAAGACAGATATGTGTTTATGTCTAAATGAAATGTAAAATTACATCCAATGATAAACATTTGATTAAATAATAGAAATATAATATAATTATACTTAACATCCATTAAAATTTAGAATTTAACAGTAAAAATTATTTTGATTAAAAAGTTGTTTTTAATTAAAATTTAGTATTTTCACTATTCATCAATATATAAAAGTTATCAGAAAACACCATAAAATTTATCCAAAATAAATTTTTATTTCCCTCATATAAAGAAGTAGTTTGTTTTTTCAAATTTAAAACATTAAACTGTCAAATATTGGATTCAAGATGGGTTCTCAATTTAAAGGTTGTAAAATTTCATTTTTTTAATAATACTTATTTTAGCTGAAAAATTGAATTAGTTTATATATTAGGTGTATAAAAACATAATATGGATATTAAAATAATACAATGTATATAAAATTCAAAATCTAGTTAATAAAATTCATAATTAGTTCTTGAATGGGTAGTTAGGAGAGTCGTGGAGCGTTCGAACACAGTATTTCTTGTAGTGAATGATATTGAATTACTTTAAAGATATAACTTACAATAAAATCATGGGGTGTTAAAATAAATATACATACATATTCCTTAATAAAATTAAAGCGATATTTTTATCAAAATATATTTTTAAAAAAAAAATTTATAAAGAAAATATTTAAGTTCAGGTTAAATTGAATTTTATTTTGTTTTAAAATTCTAATAAATAATTTTAATAAATATTTATAAAAAGAAAACAATGCTTAGAATATATAGGGTGTTACAATTATACATGAATTTAAATATTTTTCCTTAACTAATGAGTTAATAAGTATATATTGGTGATTTCCTTTGAAACCAGTTATGGATAATTAGCGGTTTACAATTTTTAAATATGTACCCTTATCATGTACATAATATGAAATTTTAGTTATCCGTTACACTTAATGATAAATATGATCAATATTTTTAGTCATTAGAATACATGGATTTCCAATGGTTAGGGAACAAATAATTTATTCATACATAAGATATAATAAATGATTATTTTATAACACATATTTGATATGCATTGGTGACATGAAATTTTATTAAAGAAATACCCCAAGGATAACATGATTTAATGGAAAAGGGGAACTTCTCCCAAAATATTGTATAATCCCATGGGACCTGATAGAGGATTAACTAAATAAATATTCATCATCCTTCCTCAGAAAATACCAACCAATTATAAATTATACACCCATAATACTAAAAATACATGACATACATAGAAATTTTCATAATGGTGTATATGGTTAGGGTTATGTTTAAACATAATAACAAATTATAAATGAAGCTCATTTTTTGTGATATTGATACCCATATAGATCCATTATCTTAAGGATGAAATAATGAGAGTTTTTAAATACTAATTTTCAAATTGGAAGGGATATAACAACATAAATTTAATTCAATGTTAGAAGAGAGAGATATAAATAGCACTTAAATAGTCATAACAATTGTCAATGAAATTGTATTATGAGAGGATTTTGGGTATTATAACATTGATAATAGATCAAATGTGGTTATAAATATATTCATATATTCATTAAAGATGTGATGTGGATGTTTAAATGATATGAAAAAATAATTTCTAATTGCAAATGAAGAGTGTGAAATAAGAACTCTTACCACATATGAACTTCTTAACCAAGAGCTAACCTATAGAACTCAAAAACATATCAAAATTTAAGAGAGGTCTATCGATGAAACATCTTCAGAGATATTTGAATAGATAATATAAAATTTTTCATTACAGAAATGAGAATAGGCATATTTATATATACTTGTGGTGATTGGGATTTATTGGATAAAATATGGAATTTTTTATTTTTTTCATTATCCAAATAGCCCACTACCCATATAGTGCCCCATTACCTCCCTTAGTGATCCACTATAATTTTTAGAGATAAAATTTAGAAAAACTCAAAATATTTTCCTAGTTTAATAATGGATATATATATATATATCTGTGTGTGTGTCTGTTTTTACGTGTGTTGTCATATTTACTATATTGTAATATTTTGTATTGTTTTTTACCATTTTTATCAAAAATTACTAAATTTCACTCCTTTTAATATTTTGATGTCATGTATCAAAATTTATAAATTCATTTTATAATATTTATCCTCTAATAATGTAAATATATATATTATATAAGGGTGATATATTTGATTAAAATTTGGTATTAGTGTAGACAACAATTAATTTCAAAAACAATGTACATTATTACATTACATAACTCTGAGATACATATCCCATTATTACACAAAAAACCCATAATATTATGGCATTAAAGAGTGGTATATTCATGGGTTCATTCTAAAAATATTAACCTAGTAGTGATTTTGGATAACTTATAGTTCTACCACATGTGATATCTCTATAACCACAACTCATAATTTTTTTATTTTTCATTGTCAATGAAGAACCCTTCTGATGTTAACCCCTTCTAAATATTATATAAGTAGGTTGAATAATATATTCCCATACTTATTAATACCATTTTTATTTCCTTATACACCATTTATATCTCATAATTACCCATAAAATACAATAATTTTAACAATAACTTTATAAATGAAATATTGAAAAGTGTTATAATTATCTACAATAGCAATCACTATTTGTTAGGTAAAGGAAATATTTAACGCTTATAAATTAATTTAATTAAGTCCCCTAAATATTTAATCTCATTTATATATTTTTCAATATGTCGATTCTATGACTTGTAACATTATTCTTTTGTATTGTTTGTCTTATATTTGTGATGTTTAATAGAGAATATCAAGTAAGAGGTATATAAATATTAATTGAATTATTTAATTTCTTATTGGAAATTATTATTTATAGTGATCTTAATAAAGGTATACCTTTAATTTATATCACTTATTTAGAAATATGACAATGTTAATTTATTATAATAACTTCTCTCCAAGTATAGAAAAAATTAATGTGTTGTGCTTCATAAGAATAGACATCCCAAATGAAAATTTAGGGAGATTGATTCTGGGTTGTTTGGCCCAAGCTGTGAAATTTCCTGAATGGTTTGGTGGGTGAGTCAAAGTGTGATGTATATAACCATAGAAGCCTTTCGATTAGTATATCTGAGGAATTAAGGGTAATGTCATGTGTCCCTCCTTTGATATCTAGTTATATGTTAGATAAGATCTAACCATTCCATGACCAAGGGTTCATGAATCCTTACAAATTTAAACCACATGTAATTCTGATAGGCCACCACAATTCCCTATTTATCTAATAATTTAATTTAATTAAAAATATTCCCACTAAATCCATTTTATTAAAATTATTAATCAATTTTTCTCATTATTTTTCAGGAAAATAAATATAATTGTATTATTAAATCTACATTGAATTATTTTAAAATATTTCTTCTCAAATATTTTGGACCTAAATTTAATAATGAATTGGACTTGGAAAATTATGAGAGATTTCTTGGGTTGTTTTCATGAGTATATTGAAATATTGTGTTACTTTAAGTTATTTTGGGAATATAATTTAATATTATAAACAAAATAATATTTTAACCATTGAAAAATGTCAGTGTAATTGAGATACATTAAAACTATTTATTAGTCATAGTAAAAACTTAGTGGGAAAGGGATCAAAATTATGACTTTGATAATGAATTTTCATCTATAAATCAAAAAAATAAAATGTTTTAAGATGTGATGAAAAATGATAGAAAATAAATTCTATTAGTATATTTGATAATCTATGGAAACTCAATGAGTATAATGGGATGACATGTCACAAACCATCTTAGGAATCTCCTGACCCCATAATTCCAGTGGTCATGTGGTAGGGCCAAATTAGTTTTTCTAATCCCTATGGTCTGGAAACTTGTTCCTAGGAATCAAATTACTCCTCTTGGAATGGTTTTCCTATTAAATCAATAAAAATGATGTAAATGATTACAAAAATTTAACCATAAATATATTTATATAAAATATACATTGAATCGTGGAAAAAAGAGTACATTTAAACAAAAAATGAACAAAATGGAAATTAAAAGGTCAATAAAAATTTGTAAGAATATAAAAAAGACTAAAAATAAACACAATAATTATACATATCACCTTGTGAAATGTGTTTTACCCCTCCACCATGTCACCAAGATCACCCTTCCAAGAACTATTAGAATTTAAATCTACTTCTTCTAAGTGATTAATTTATTTCACCAGTATCAAATAAAAAAATGTATACATAACCCATTGGGAATATCTAATGTGTGAGAATAATATCACAATAGGTTTCCATTAAATATTTCCTTGACAACCGTTCATAGAAAAAAATTAACAATATTGTTTGAGAAAGAGTTAAATAGATATATGTTTCTTACATTCTTAAAATAAACAGATGATGAAATTTAATAATGAAACAAAAAAAATCACCATATGGAAACCGCAGGGTAACTAATCGTGGGCCTCATCCTAGGATTGACATACTCTTGGTGATGAAAGCAATCACAATCATTACAGGGAATGAGACACTAGGGGGTTTAATCCAAAATTTCATTGATAAATATTTCCATATTTTAATATCATTAGTTAGAGTTTTGCCTTTTTCCAAAGGCTCGGGTTGCATACCTTTTATAAGGATTACATTTCCTCATCATCCTAATGAGGTAATAAATATTCCCATGACCCATCAAGTTAACAATAAATTCAATTTCCACTTCCTATTTACATTGTGAATAAACAATTCGATGATCTATCCATTTCCATCTAAACAGAAAAGCGCCACATTCTAAAATCAACAAAACATAATAAAATTTCCCAAAAAGAACCTTTTATGCATACATGTATTTAAAACACACATTATAAATTTTTGTGAGCATAATTATTTCATCAAACAATGATGTACCATCTATCCAACTTCCTTAACCTATGAAAACAATAAGGACTATATGGAATCCACAAAAAATAGAGTTAATAGACCCAATGAAAGAAATAATAGACAATGAATATAAAGACCAACACCATTAAATTTTAATAATATAAACCACTGGATTACATATATATAAGGGAGAAGAAAAACTAGGGGTGAGGGACCAGGGGACCAAAATAAAGAACATGAGGATCTTACATGAAATAATCTTCATGTGTCATAATTAAATCCCACTAAAAGAAAAGTGAAAATGAGAGAGAGGAATAAGTGAAAATATAATAGAGGTATAAGGGTAAATAATATGGAAAATAGGGGGAGGATTAAATCATAAATTTTTTAAATTATTAAAATAAACTCATTCAAAACAACTTAAAATAGGTTCACATTGTGAAATACTTGTTAATAGTTTGATTCCTCTCCCTAGACCAAGAGGGTAAATGTCACGACCCCCTCCCCACAAAGTGTACCCCTACTGGGCCGGCAATGTGAAAAGGGAGATAATGACCCCCGAGTCCCGCCTCCAGTAGGCCCCGGGTTGGCGACTAGCACCGAGGGTATAATACACACACAAATGGGAGGCATTACCCTCTAAGAGAACACATGCAGAAGAGAGAGATAGAATAGACTCCAACCAACTCCAACTCATAACTGAAATGTAAAAGAAACCCAAGTACATATATGAAATTTCATGCAAAAGTACTACAACTAAAAGGGAAAACTAAAAGTACCCAAAAGAAAGTAAAACGGCAGCGACCACAACCCCGAACAGCTCCTCCTCCAACCGCAAGCTAGTAGTAACCAACTTGATCTCCAACCTGCTCCAAGTCGCCTGAAAAACAGTTTATATGTACATAGGGTGAGTATAACAGTATACTCAGTAGGATCCTCCCCAAGACTCTCGTGCAAAAGTAAAGAAAGCATGCTAAAGCCCAGTGAAAAACAAGTGAAACTAACTCGTCACCTAAACAGGTATACTATGTTCCCAACCTCACCAAGGCTACTCTCACCAAGTAATGCATACAAGAATATAGCATGTAGTAAAGAATATCAAGGGTACCCCGCTACCACTTCCCCACTGGTTTTCCGCTTTGCCCCAATGACATACGTCCTGTGCATCTCTCTCCAAAGGCTTGCCCGTATCAACATGGGTCAAGCTCCCCAATCTGCACCTCGTGCACCACAAAGGTTTTCCCGCAGACACCTGGGGTAAGCTCCACACAATCCTCACAACCAAAGGTAACCAGGTAGTTTCCGGGAGCCACCACAGCTCGCATAACATGTATCATACGTCGGGTATTATACCTCAAGCCATTACAGCCCATACACTGAGTAAGGATCCTCAAGCCATCACAGCCTATACACGTTACACCTATATTAGTCCATAGGATACTATATCCAGAATATATGTGTGTGAAATAACCACAAGCCATTACAGCCCTCTACACACATATATGGGTAAAACTAACCACTGTGCCTACCAGCACTAAGATCTACCAAGAGAAGAGAGCGGGGCCAAAGGGGGTAGTCAGCCATTCAACCTACCATCAGAATGTTGGGGAAAACACCCCCCAGGGCTCAGAATCCCCGGGGTGTCAGTTGCCCTTACCGACAGGGTGG
Source organism: Viscum album (assembly GCA_963277665.1). Classification (NCBI taxonomy): domain Eukaryota; kingdom Viridiplantae; phylum Streptophyta; class Magnoliopsida; order Santalales; family Viscaceae; genus Viscum; species Viscum album. Next base: position 1,374,519,173 of record OY728129.1, on the reverse strand, counting down.
AGTAGCGTATAGAAACACAAAAAGTACAGAATATATAAGTAACTCACATCCACACTATGGGCATTACCTAGTCTTATATACAACTGCAGCTAACGTCTCTCAGTCTCCAGGCTGGTACTTCTTAGACTAGGTATCCTATAAGCACACAACCAATTGAAGAGCTTTATTAGATTACTCCATTCTCATTTATCAGTTCCACTGTACACTAATTAATTCTTTAAACATTAATTAAGATTGAACAATTCCACATTAAACTGAAATGGCGTCACTTTCAAAACAACTGCTCCTTTTTAAGATTCACATCACCTTTAAATTCTAGCATCTCCATACCTGTGGATTTTCACCATTTAATCAAACATTCATTACAGAATTACTTTTCCACATTCCCAGGCATTCTAGAAAAACATCTTATGCTTCTAAACACAAAGGAGGCTCAACACGGTGAGTAGATATACTACCCGTCGAGTCTTTGCCGCCTATAGAAAGAGAAGAGACCCATCCTCCATCGAGAGGCTAAACACGGAAAGCACGTGGCATACCCCGCGTGTCTTCGCCTCCTTCGGAAAGAGGGTAAGCAAGACCAGCTGCCTTGAGCAGTGGGGAAAAGTAAAACAGATAAGCAACCAAACCAAACCACTAACATCAAACCATCACATTCATCTCATACCATCACCCTTGGTGTCCTCCACGACACCCATATGCATAAACCGATGCATCTTGCCACACTAGGTGTCATCCGCTGCCACAACCACAAGTCTCCATGTCTCCACATATCACAACAGCCATCCAGGCTCACATCACAACACAAGCAGTAGGAAAACAAACATCACAAAATGGGCTCTCGGCCCATTAACAAACAAGAGGGTAACTCAGAACCCTTTTTGAAATTCCCACATAATCTGTTCTCTAATCCATATTGAATTAACAGATTTTTTATTCGTAGGCTCCAATCATGGATACCTAATCAGTAAGCTATCACAATTAAATAACTAAGCTTACTTCCCTAATTTGATTATCCTCAAATTAGAACAACTACAACAACGACAATAACCAGATTAATTTACATGCCTCTTTATCTTTAGCCAATTAATTAAAAACTAATTCCGGCTTTACGTTCATTATCAATTTCTATCATGAACGAACAATAAATCAAAGAAAACATAGATATCACTATATCTAGGAAAACATGAGGCAAACCGTTATCACGGTATAAAGAAACAGTATGCGATCAACCAATTCTTTTAATCCGGTTCAAGTATTTAATTAGGTCAATTTCATTGTGATCCAAAGGAATAAATCATGCTAATTCTACGATTGCACATATATAATTAGAGAATCCATGAATCCCCTACCTCGAAGAGTTCTTGACGTCCTTTATCCACACAGCGGGTCACGATCCTCCCCTCGCGACAACCTATGTGGAAGAATGATCGACACAGCTTGGTTGCATCCAACAGAGCGGGACTGATCCTAGGAGTAAGGGTTGTTTGTGCAACTCCTATGGAAAGGATTGAAAGGTTCTAGCGCCTCTTAGTTAAGAACAAAGGGAAGGAACAAGGGAGAATGATATCTCGTCCCTTTTTAAGATTTAACGAGGTGACAATTTAAGATCCGGTTAATTCTCCATTAAAAACGGATCGCATTAACCCACGCGGTTTGACAAAGTAAAACATTCCAAGCATTAGGAATAATTAATATAGGATTTATGGAATTTGAATCGGCCTTAAGAGACCTTAAAATAAGGCTTTAAATGTATTTTACGTCAAAGGAAACGTCAAAAGGGGCAAAACTGTAGGAGTCTGGAAACACTGTTCACCCACCGTTACTGTACATGAAACTGATCTGTCACACCGATCTGTGAAACTGATCTGTGAAACTGATCTCTCACACCGATCTGTGAAACTGATCTGTCTCACCGATCTGTGAAACTGATCTGTCTCACCGATCTGTGAAACTGATCTGTCTCACCGATCTGTGAAACTGATCTGTCTCACCGATCTGTGAAACTGATCTGTCTCACCGATCTGTGAAACTGATCTATCTCACCGATCTGTGAAACTGATCTGTCTCACCGATCTATGAAACTAATCTTTCTCACCGATCTGTGAAACTGATATGTGAAACTGATCTGTCACACTGATCTGTGAAACTGATATGTCTCACCGATCTGTGAAACTGATCTGTCTCACCGATCTGTGAAACTGATCTGTCTCACCGATCTGTGAAACTGATCTGTCTCACCGATCTGTGAAACTGATCTGTCTCACCGATCTGTGAAACTGATCTATCTCACCGATCTGTGAAACTGATCTGTCTCACCGACCTGTGAAACTGATCTGTCTCACCGATCTGTGAAACTGATCTGTCTCACTGATCTGTGAAACTGATCTGTCTCACCGATCTGTGAAACTGATATGTCTCACCGATCTTTGAAATTGATCTGTCTCACTGATCTGTGAAACTGATCTGTCTCACCGATCTGTGAAACTGATCTGTCTCACCAATCTGTTACTGTTCATAAAACTGGAAACACTGTTCACAGAACTAGAAAATTGGCAAAATGTTGGGGATAAGTCCCCTTGACCTCCCGGAACACCTCCAACACCAACATTTCACAAAGTAATGGACCAGAGAGGTCCGGGCCATTACATTAGATACCTCTCAAAACATTCTCTTCCTCGAGAATTAAAAACCAACCCAGAAGAAAAGAGGGGTCCGAACAACCACCCCATAAGATACCTCTCAGGGGAAAACCACCATGAGTTGTTCGAAAGCTGGAACAAAACTATGACATCCGGGAACAAACAATCCATACCCAAACAATTCATTCACAACATCACATCAAAGGTACATAAACAAAACATGAAAGGTCCAACCACAGAGAAAACATCATTACATGAAAGGAGTTAAACATTAAACAACTCTGGGTACTGAGCACGTATCTGTGACTCACGCTCCAAGGTACTCTCCTCCATGCCACCGTGTCGCCACAAGACACGAACTAAAGGAATAGAACGCCCATGCAACACCTTCTCCTTGTGGTCTTGGATCTCCACAGGTCGCTCCTCGAAGGTTGCATCATCATCAATATCGATCTCTCCCCAATCGATAACATGAGATTCATCATGAAGATAATGACGGAGCTGCGATACATGAAAAACATCATGTATCCGACTCATCCGAGGGGGAAGTGCTACTCGATATGCCACAGCTCCAACACGAGCTAACACCACGAAAGGCCCAACAAAACTGGGAGAAAGCTTACTTCCGCGACCAAACCTTCGCTGCCCACGACGGGGAGTCACCTTCAGAAACACATGATCCCCAACATTAAACTCTAAGGGTCTCCTTCTTTGATACGCATAAGATTTCTGACGATCTTGTGCTGTCTTCATCCTCTCACGAATCACTTGAACCATCTCCGTCGTATTCTGCACTAGTTCTGGTCCGAGAATTGCTGACTCTCCGACCCCAGTCCAGCACAACGGAGAACGGCATGGCCGGCCATACAAGGCTTCAAACGGCGCCATGCCGATGGTAGAGTGAAAACTATTATTGTGAGCGAACTCTACCAAAGGTAAGTGCTTCACCCATGAACCTCCAAAATCAAGAACACAAGAGCGCAACATGTCTTCAAGAGTTTGGATGGTTCACTCTGTCTGACCATCCGTTTGAGGATGAAAAGCAGTGCTAAGGCATAGTTGAGAGCCAAAAGCATACTGTAGACCTCTCCACACCCTCGAGGTAAAATGAGGGTCTCGATCAGAAATGATCGTCTTAGGAACTCCGTGAAGCCTCACCACCTCCTCCAGATACTGCCTCGACAAAACCTCCACTGAGCTCGACTCCTTGATTGCTATGAAGTGGGCCGATTTAGTTAAACGATCCACTACCACCCATATAGCATCATGTCCTCCCGGAGCTCGAGGTAAACCTGTAACAAAGTCCATTGATAGATCAGTTTCAGAGATCGGTGAGACAGATCGGTTTCACAGATCGGTGAGACTGATCTGCCTCACCGATCTGTGAAACTGATCTGTCTCACGGATCTGTGAAACTGATCTGTCTCACCGATCTGTGAAATTGATCTGTCTCACCGATCTTTGAAACTGATCTGTCTCACTGATCTGTGAAACTGATCTGTCTCACCGATCTGTGAAACTGATCTGTCTCACCGATCTGTTACTGTTTATAAAACTGGAAACACTGTTCACAGAACTAGAAAATTGGTAAAGTGTTGGGGATAAGTCCCCTTGACCTCCCGGAACACCTCCAACACCAACATTTCACAAAGTAATGGACCAGAGAGGTCCGGGCCATTACAAATACACTAGGTGCTGGTCACCACCCTAAGGCCGATAGGATGTGGGACTCAGGGAGTCATTTTCAATTTTCATCATGAAGAAGGATGGTTAGAGGAATTTACCATCCCTTCCCTCATATTTAAGAAGGTGGGTCATGATAATAATTTTCATCACAAATTAATACATATATATATTTTTCATTTTTAAATATATATAAGGAAAACATATTAGTTTTTTATGTTTCAACAATGTTTAATAATATATCTCTAACATTATTAAAAATCCAGGTGTGCATACTCCCGTTATTCTTTAATATCATGGGTTACAAAATGGTTAATGTATTAATGGAGATTCAACTTGTAGGACCCATTTATTTCATATTGATGTTCTATACTAATTGTTATATGTTCATTGTATGTGTGAAAAATAAAATTCACATATATTATTATATTATGAAGTTTACTACTAATATAAGAACTATCCAATTAATTATTCAATTCATATCCAATGTAGATATAATTGTTTTTTTTAAATCATGAAATGATGAGTTCTTTGAAGAGGAAGCACTCTAAAAAATAGATATTACAAAAATATCCATATTAAATTGTGAAATTGATTCACTATATATTTATTATAATAGTATAGAGGATTTCCATGATTTCAAAGTTAAAAAAATATATTTAAAATTATAATCCAATACAGGAAAATTGATTAATATCAAATATACATAACTAATAGTATTTTTCTTCGTTTCATGAAGAACTTTATAAATATTTATCTATATATTATAAATCTATATGAGGAAAATTTAATTTTCTATCCAATGGACCATGTACTGAGGTAATATCTTAAAATGGTTTTCAAGTTAATTTTTTATGTTTTATACAACAGAACATGATGAGTTTGTTGTTATTAAAAATAATGAAGACACTACATTGAATAATGTTTTTCATGTATTTTTAATCAACGAGGAATATAAATTTTTTGAAAATATGTATTACTTTAGGATTGTCAACCAAATAGTGATTTAGTCACTTTAATATTTCCTTAAAAAAAATTAAGATGTCAATGGGTGATAATAGAATTCAATAATAGTTTATGATATGGGATTTTTAAAATTAAATTTTCATTAGGAAATGTGATAAAATATATCATTGAGTATTAATTCATTTAAGGGTGATCCTTTCATTGGGGTGTCACTTGAGTTTCATGATGGGCCAAGTTGATATGATATGAATTATGTTAGAGTGGGACATAAATAGAAAATTTTGATAATCAGAAGAGTGGAAACTACTTCAATTAATGAAAAATAATTTCTTTTCAAATTAATATTTTTCACTGGAAATATTATATCTAATATGACTTGAATTTGTATAATTTTTGTTCTATTATAATATTATATGTTGTAATTTATTTTTCATACCTGAAATTCAGAAAACATGTTCTCTACCTCTCGAAAACACACACTACTTAAGAGATTCTATTATATATTTTTATTTTTAAATATAAAAACATTAAACTGAAATATTTACTAACCATTATGTAATTGTTATTTTTTAGTATAGTGTGCTTAATTGATTTGTTAATAATTAAATATATTTTTTTAGTGACGCATTTATTGACTATTTCATATTACAAAATTCAAAAAAATCATTAAAATATTAATAAATAAACATTATTTATTTTTCTTTGAAACAAATTTTAGTGAATTTTATTTTACGTTCATGTGATAAAATAATATGTATTTAATTTAAAATTCATGTCTTATTTTACAACACATGTCGCATGCTGAAAACTAGTAAAGTTATCCTATATTGTCCCTAAAATATTTGACAATGGTTGATGATCCATTTTAAATATTTAGTAATGAACCTCATGTCATTATGATATGAGGCATGGTTGAAATACAATAAATATATTTTCCCATATAATAAATTAATGGAATTTAAAATGTGGATAACATACTCAAAATAGATAAATTGGGAAAAAAAATTCATAAAAATCATTAAAAATGATTGATGATTCATTTTGAACATGTTGGAGACAAATTAATATCATTTGGATGTGTGATATGAAATATATTACTAAATCCAATGTTTTTAATTTAAAAATAATATTTTATTTAAAAACATGTTTCAATTTTTAAAAACCATGATTTTTTTGGGATTTTATTGATATTAAAATAAAAATTATTGGTGACCAATAACCAGGAAAAAAAGAATTAGCCACACTCATTCGATGTGTGATGTAATAAAAATTACTAAAATTTAATATATTTAATTTTGAAATGATATTTAAGTTAAAAACACAAGTTAAAATCTCAAAATCATGAAAAAGATCTTATATTGTTCCCAAACACTAGGAAAATAATTGTGGATTCATTTGAAAACTTCATAAATGAATTAAAAATCATTCTACATGTTTTTTATACTAAAAAACTAAAATAGTAGGTTTTATTTTATAAAGTGATATTATATGTCACAATGTGTTCTAAATGATCTAAATAATGTAAAAAATATGATTGAAGAGATGTTATTTGAAAATGATCAAATTTTCATTTTTCATCTCTATGAATGAACATAACTTCTTTTTAACACACATTATGTTCAGATAGACTCAAAATGATTGTTCTCAAATTTCAAAATTATACTTATATTTAAAAAATGTTTCCCCTTTATATAATTGGGAAAGAAAAAACATATTAAATTAAAACAAAATTATATTGATCTTTGAATTTTTTTCCTGTATGAATGACCCTCATCTATCTATAATTCACAATGTGGTGTTCTTAACTAATAATTTATGTTTTCAACTTAATAGTTATTCTTCTTTAGAAACAGAATCATATACGTCAAATATAAAAACAACAACATTTTATTTTAATGATTCAATAATAAAATAAAAAATGATTAAATTTTTATATACAAAATGTGGAAACACTTAATCCCAATATGTGGCATGTTTGGAATCACAAAAATTTTATGTTTATCATTAGAAACTATTATTATATTTATAAAATGAATATGAAATTCTCAAAATAGAAAAAAAATAGATTGTCATAAAACTCTAGAATAATCCTGAGTTGTTAATTTATGTCCTTTTTTAATAAACCACACATAAATCAAATACTTTATGTGACTAGAGTGACTTATATTTCATTTTTAAAATTTGAATTTTACACTTTTGTTCAAAAAAAGGGTCGAATTCTCAAAATTGAGAGAATAATTTAATATGGTTATATATTTCTAGAGAATGGACCAATGATTTATTTTCTCCATATTTAATAGAATGGCATTTTATTCTGAAACATGATATTATGAAAATGATCTAAAAGTTATTTTTTAAATATAAAAATTTACACTATTAAAAATGAAAGCCACATATATAGAATATAGAAAACTCACTTGTGTTATATTGATAATATATTTTTTTAATTCATTTCTAACATATAGGAATTAATTTTATTTTATTCTCACAAGTGGTGTTTTCAGAATAACATAACATGATTATTATGATTTCAAATTATTTTCAAATTATTTATCATGTGTTGTTAATAAACAAAATATTATATATTAATATCGATATATTAAGTTTTATAATTACAAGTACATTTCTATTACTGTTAAAAATTTAAATTAATGTTGATTGATCGAAAACAATTTTTGATACGTTATACCATTTAAAATATTTTTGTGTGAGTATAAAAAAATTACTAAAGTCAAAAATATGTTTTGAAATAAGTAAATTTATTTATTATTTTAATTATGATTATTCTAATTTTCATTATCTATATTCTTATACTAATTGTACTATATATTTTTTATTTTCTATATTCTAGGATGCTACAAAACTATATAGATATAATAGTAGTCATTTAGGACCATTATTTGTATAATATACTTACTAATAATTCCCATCATCGATTATATATACTATTTAATTCCCCTCACATTTTTTATCACCCGATTTCATAGTTATTTTTATCAATATGAATCCATTTTTGATCATTACATGTGAGGGTCTATTTCATAGAAAAGGCCAATGTGGGAAAGGAATGTAATGAAATATGAATCACTAAAGGGGTAACATTTTAATGAGATACGTTTTCCATAATATTTATATATTATATATATATAATAATAGATGTATGGTTTACATGCTGGTATAAACGACTGTAATTCACCAAAGTGAGATTGAATAAGTTTGTAAGATATTATGGAATTAATAATTACTTAATATGGTTCGGGAAGATATCCAATACAAATTACCTTTGTAACTGCTGCACATTGTTACTTTGGTTATGTGATACGCTAGTGATACAAAGTAAAAAACTAAAAGAGAATATTTAGCCATTAGTGATGTCACTAGTGACCTAAGGGTTTCATAAATATTAGTTTATAAAACTCCAAAAAGGGAGGATATATATGAGATGATAAAATAAGGAAATTCTATATAAACATTATGGGAATGGGATATACCAGATGGTAGAATCATGGTATTGATTTGGGAATATCAAAAATGGATTTCAAAGGATTAAAATAATTACCCAGGGAGTTATAATCATAGAATACCCAAGAGTTAGAATAATTGAAATTGATTATCCTTTGGATTATTATATAAGATGACTAATTTATGAGACTTATGGGTAAAGATCATTGATAAAGTTGACTTTTAATAGGGTAATATGAAAAATGGTAACTACCAACTGTCACATAATAATAATTTTAGTGAAACCGTAGTGAGGGTTGGGTAGCTGGTGTTTTTTTGGTGATGGTATTATTGTGGGACTTAGTGTACAGAAAATCTAATTATAAACTAAGAGACGACATCGGTGAATATTTTTTTAAGAGTATTTTTTGGTAGTATGTGATAATAAAACATCATACTATGTATATCAACATTTTTTACATGTGAGAAGTGATCGATTCTACAATCATAATGTATGTGGTTAAGATATCAGAAAATGGTTCACATGTTGTGTGAGGACTTATTAGCAGAGATCAGGTACTGGGAAACACTATTGTAACACCACCATAATTTTATACCATTTAGATAAATAATTTGTTTAGTAATTTTTATTACAAAAACCCTAAAATTTCATTGGTATAACATATTACAATGCAAGGTAATTTGTAATAAATTTTGACTACATGCGTTGTAATGTCATTATGAAAATTAAAATATGTATAAAACCTCATGTAAATAAGAAGATATTAAAATGTTTTGTTATGAAAAAAACTATTAAAATTAATTAAAAATTATTATTATTTTCAAAAAAATTATTTTATAATTTCTAATTAAAATTAATTAGGAAATTTATTGATAAATAATTAAAGTGACACAATTAAAATCATTCTATTATAAAAATGGAAATTTTTTAAATAACTATTTTTAATGTGTTGAGTGTTTTATCTTAATAAATTATACTTACCACATTTAAAATATTACTCTAATAATAATTTGTCTTTTAATATATAACCAAATAAATTAACATCCATTTAATTATAAATTGATTTTAAATAATATTAATAACACTTCATGTTTAACAATTCATTTCTCTATAAAATTATTATTTTTTCATTATATATATTCTATTTTAAATTGTGAATTTTGAAATTTAATAATTTTTATTTAATAAAAAGTAACTTATTTTTAGTTTTCAAATTAAATTTGAGATTATTGTTAATTTTTTTATTTTTTCTAAAAAGGTAAAATCTCAATTAAATCGTGAATATTTAGTTATTTCTAATACCATAATGTTTTTACATCATTATGATATAAGAATGTATTGATAGTATTTGAATCATTTTTTGAAAAAAAAATAAATTTTTAGAGTGATACATAGTATTTGAAAATATTATTTTGAATTCAGAAACATATGATTGACATTTTAGAAAAAAGTGATATTTTATTCTAATAAAATACCATGCGTTATCCCTTTTTATTAATTGATTATTCATAATTTTTTGTTTGGTTTTTGATTTCAATGAATTAAAAAAAATCTTTGTTTCTTTATAATAAATAAATAAATATCATGGAAATCAATACTATAGATGATTTTTTTGGAAATTTCATTTAATGCTTGAAGAGGGAATTTTTCAAAAACCTTTTTATAATATTTATTGATCTTTAACAAAAAATAATTTATACCAAATATATAAAAAAATATTGTACTTTTTTATATTCTGTAAATGAATATTAAAATTAGGTAACAATTCAAATTTCATTTTTATTCATAAAAAGTATTTTCCATAGTAAAAATTAGTCATCATGGTAATGGTTAAATTAGTAAAAAATAAGTTAAATTAATAGATTAGGCCAAAAATATTAAAAAATAGCATTAATTTACTGTATTAGTGTAATGTTACCCTCCCCAATTTTATATTATATTTTTGTATATTCTTGAGTCACGTTCCTTTAGAATGAATCACCTCTTATTTAAAAAAAATTTATTTGTAAAACAGACACTCCTCCAACTTATAAAAGAATCTATTTACAACCCTTCATAGAAACACTGAAAATTAGATATATTTTATATCATATTCAATGTATCATCTTAAAATAATTTGATTCCACATATTGATTCTTCTCATTACAATAATACCTTGAAACCCTATCATTTTCAAGAGGCCTTTCAAGAGAAGATTTAGGACATCAACATAAGAGTTATATTTTAATCAAATTATTTTCTTTATAACATTCAATTAAATAATCATAAATTTTTATTTATCATTTTAATTAATTGTTTTCATATAATATATCTTCTTTAAAAATGATTCTATCATTATGAAATTTTAATTTCTTACAAAATCAATCGTTATAACAAACTATTGTTTTCTTTGTTTTTCCTAACTACATGAATGATGCTGTAATGTTAAAGTCTTGAATGATTATGGAATATTATTCACTCATAATATTATGAATTTTTTATGATTTAAATATTCTATAATTGTTTTTCACAAATAAAATCTTTTCTTTTTTATGGAATCAAAATTTCCAAAAAATGAGATTTGAAATCATTCAAGGAAAATAATCACCATTAGTTACCTAAAATGACCCTAAGACTCAAGATACATATAAAATAGATAAAATAAAAATTTATGAATATTATTTATAAGATTAAATCCTAACCAATTTATAAAAATTTGAAAATCCAAATCTAATAATGTATAGAAAACTAAAATGTAAAACTAGTATATTAATTTTAGTAAAGAGTTATTACTAAATGTGTTATAATAATTTATAAGTGAATGTAATATAATAAGTTAAATATAATTATGGATATAATATATAAATATTATCAATATAAATATATTTTATAAGATGTTAGATCCTAGATTTTAATAAAAAAATTTGACGTAAGGGTTTTTTTCCCCAATTTCAATTACTTGAGACATGTTTCATTTTATACAATATAATTTTGAAATTGTTTTGATTAACTAATCTATGAATAAATTACACTATATATTTCATTGATTTCATGTGATATTTAATTAAAATTCAATTTATTTATTTCAATGGTAATATATTCGATGGATAAAAAATTTGTAAGGGTTTCAAATCCAAATATTCCATTCATTGAGATATACTTCATATTCACAAATGCTTTTCATTTGTGTGTATAATATACTACCAAAAGATGTATTTTAACTATAAATATATTTTTTCTAAATTATTTTAATGCCCATCAAAACATATCTATTTCATTTGGTTTTTATTCAAAGGTTACCAAATTCGTAATCTTTTTGTCATCTCAATTTCCCATCATCGAGTTGCGGTTCAAATTCATCAACTTCTCTATTTTATACAGTGTTTATGGTACCCGTGAATATTTTAAGGTGTATTTTAATAAAATTATTGAATTATATAATTCAAAATATGGTTCTATCTTTCATGATGTTTCAATTAAAATTTACCAAATCTATATGGGTTTCTCATATCAAATTTCCTCATTTGATTCATGATTCCTATTGTGCACTAATTTAAATTTATATATTGTATACATAGACACATTGAAATATTATATCATAAATAAAATTATAATCACAGTATTTTATGTTCCATCTCATTTTCTCTATTTTAGTAAGGATTTGATTTTAAAATTCATAAGTGGTTTTATAGAAAATTAATTTTTTTAATGATTTAATTTCTTTTCACAAAATATTTTTATTCACTATAGATATTTTTTTCAATATTTCAAGAATTTTTGTCTCAATATTTCAATTATTTCTCAAAATAATTTTCAATTATATTTTTATTTCGTTGTAAATGAATAAAAAAATTCTTATTAACATTTTTCATATTTTTCACATTTTAATTTCATTATAAAAGTATCCTAATAATATTTTTAACATTTTCTACATGAACAAATTTTACAACTAATGAATGGTATTGATAAGATTATTTTTCCATTTTATCATGGTTTTTTAATGTGAATCATCTTTTCATTTTTATGAAACATTTCCACGTTTAAATATTTATAGAAGAAGAAGATATTCCTTCCTATTTTTTCAAATCATATTTATAATGATTTTATAGAAGTATATTTCATCTATGTAAACAAAATTTAATGACTAATATGTTTCAAAAGATATTTTCTACAATTAGACCATAATTATTCTTCTTTATGAATTTTGATTATGTTTAAGGAATCTTTCATGAAACAGGTTTAATTTTCATAAGTTAATTTATGTATGAAACAATTTTGAATGCTCCTATGTTCATATAGAATACATATGTATAGTTTATCAGTATGTAATGGGATGTTTAATTAAATCCATCCACGTAATTTGGTTATATTTAGTTAAATTAAAACAAAATATGGGAGGTTAGCCTAAGGTCCAGGGTACATGGGATGTTAGCTAAAGAACAAGGGTATACAGTTAGTTATCCCAAGCCCAATGGAACATAGGTGATTTCCCACACCTATGAGGTACATTGGTGGTCAAACAATGCATTCTGTAGTATGGAAATGAGGTTATCCTAGACCATTATGTGATTGATGACTCGATATTTATATTTAACATGTTTCATTATTCTTATGTTTACGTCTATACAAATATTTTATACCATATTTTTATTCTGATTTTATTCTTGTACGGATCAGAGTTGTTGATTCTATTATGACTTATTTATTTTGTTATATTAAGGTTTCATTCCATGTATCATGGTTTCTAGTATATTTTTTGTTCTAATTAACATATTATGTTATTCCCATGAATATTTATTATATTCTCATATACATTTTATTAATATATGGTCACTTATGATCTTCATTTTTGACGCCCTTATTTTCCCCTACTCATCATTTCTACTTAATATTTTTATATCACCACTCTCCTAGGCTATGAGGGGTTTGTTATGTAAGATATGTTTATAAGGGTATAATGGGTGTATAATTTTGTTTGATATTTGATGAATTTTTATAAAATATGGAATCCTTCTTTTTGATGGAAAATTATCATTTGATGAGAAATAAATGGGTTCTATTATGTAACCTTCTATTTTCGAATTCTCTAAAAAAATTACATAAAGTTATAATGTTTTTAAGTGATAATATATTAGTTTATTTTTATTAATTAGTTATGATTATATTTGGGTCACTTAAATTTTAATATAATCTAAATTGATAATTCTATGAGTTTTCCTCACATTCGGGTGCATAGTTTTGGGGCATCTTAGTGAGTATTAAAGGGTTGTTTTGATAAATTTGTCGTTTAAGAATTTTTTAGGTATGGTAAAATGAATATTTTTTGAATAAATATATAGTATAAAATATTATGGTTGATCATATGTTATATGATATTGATACACCTTATAGATAATATAAAATTGGATAACTAATCAAAAGTGGGTTTTAACAATAAAAATTTGTTAAATGATAATATATATTCTGGTGAAAATTATTAATTCAAATTATTATTGAATTTTATTGTTATAGTTTTTCGATAAAAAACATTTGTTTTTCAATAAATACATATATAAATTAATATTTAATATTAAATTCAGTTATATCATTCATGAACAAATAAATATAATTATTTATTACATTGGAACAACTATTTTTTAACCAAAATATTATATTTTATTCATTAATAATAAATATTATAATTAATCATTTTATCAAAAATAAGAATGTATTAAATAAATGTAATAATAAATAAATTAATTTATATAATATTTATTAAAGGCGTGTCTTTGAGAAATAGTTCATTAGTAGTTTTCTAAGACATGCATGAATTATCATGGGTAGAATAAAGAAGTTTCCCCATGGGTTGAGTGAAATATCATTCTTAAAAAATAATCATTCCATAAGTTTATTTCTTTATTATGTTTTCTATTTTTAATTTTCAGTTTAGTTTCCTAATTTATGATTTTTTATAGGTTGTTGGTTATATTTTTTATCTCAATATTTTTTTTGGTATTCTTCCAACCTTCTTAAATCTATTATGGTTTCATTGGTGGACCATTATGTCGCAAAAAAATATGTTTTGAGTTCAAAAGTTATAGTATGTATTTTTGTATGTGGTGCAATGATTTTAATATTTTATCCTTTTTAGTTACCTTTATTTATTGTTTACATCATTATGTATGTGGGTTATTCCTTGGTTTATAAATATTAGAATATTATTCATCATTATCCTTATCTTGTCATTTGATTTTAACATGTTAGCAACAAAATGGGGCACCATGAAGGTTATGGCATCATGATCATTAAATATAAAATGAATACAATTACATATTCAATTTTAAATTTTTGAAAAACCTAAATAATGGAATATTTATTCTAAATGAAATTCCTTTTTTGTTAATTATTGAATATTTTAGATCCATATACTATTTTTTAAGGAAAATCATTATTATTTCATTTTTTATAAGTGATCACCTAAAAAATATATGTATAGAGGTATATTTCGTTATATTTTTTTAACATCGTATTTAGTTTATATTATCCTTTTCCTCCACCTATGGTTATATTTTACATGCATTTAGGAGAATGTTGTGTATTAAGTTATTGTAATCTATTTTGAGAAAATTATATTTCTTATGGTTGTGTTTTTTCTTTTTCAGTTATAAATTAGAAACTTATCCCACCATATTATAGTGGAAATAATATAGAGATAAAAATCATGGATACATAGTATTCTCTAATTACATGGTATATGAATGGAATTAATTACATATTAATTGGATCTTTTATGCAATTTATTTGATAGTAACTTCAACAATTTCAATATTTCAAAATTTTAAAACACCTAAAATTAATTGTTTTTATTTTTTTAATATTTTGTATTTGTCATAAAGTTAATGTATGTTATCTGGCCTAATATTGTGAAGTTCGTTTGAGAATTGACCTTTAGTGAAGTGGAAATATTGAAAAATTTGACAATGTCTTAAAATAACCTTGACTGTTGAAGTGACCATGACAGAAGTGACCATGAGATATTTTAAAAAATATATATCTGATCGCATGAATAAAATGAAGTGACCACATCGAACCAAATGAATTTATTTCATGATAATAAAATAGGTGGTAGAATGAAAATAAAATAAATAACCACAAGATGAAAATTATAAATTTATTGTAATTTCATCATGTATTACAGTCACTTAATTACTTTCTAATATTTTAGATCAAAAAAATCATTGTTTAATATATAATTCTATAATTTTTAATATTTCATATTTTTCACAATAATATCATGATTTAATTATTCCATAAATAAATTTTACATATTTTAATAATAAGTAAATTTATGTTTAAATTTATTAAGTTGGATTAAATTCAATTCACATTTGTTGAATTATAATGTTATTTTCCTTTCAAAACAAGAGTTCCAAAATAAATATTGTTGAAATTTAAACATTTTAGTTCACATAAATGAAGGGATTTTTCATGAGGGGATGTACTATTAATCATAATTTTTAATTGGAAATATATTAATTAATCTATCAAATTATCATTATACAATATTTTTTAATGTTATATATTATCAAAAGTGTCCAACATGGGTATATTTTGTAGGTTTATTCAATAAATAAATAAATATATACATTGGAATCATGAAAAACCAATGGGATTTATGCATTAAAATTTTTGTTCATGGAAGGGATCTATATAATGGTTTTTATATATCCAATTTGTTACACAAAAATTGTTAATGACACAACAATTTTTAAGAACTATTACTTTCCTATTGTTCATATGATCATGGGGGATCTGATCACCTTTTTGGACTTCATTATTCAAAATTAATTTACTGGAATGATACATACATTATCAAAATTCACAAGAATCATTTATTTCAAATTTTCTTTTCTTATTTATTTATTTTTATTATTTTTCTCTTAATCATGGGTGGGTAATAATTCCCCATTAAACAGAACATGAGTGTTGTCTGTGACTAACAAATATAAATCAGTTTGTGTTGAGACTCTAGGGAAAAATGAAATAATGTTTGGGTTGTGTATCCATGTATAAATGGAAATTTAGTCATAAGTTTAAGACTAAAATGAAAAAGTATCTATAATTTGGTTGTGACTCTTTGTGTGAGAATTTCTATTTAAGATATCAAAGTTATTTTCTACCATCTCTCTATATGATTGAGAGAGGATGATGTTATTTTAGAATAAATTTGATCATATAAAATATGATAATTTATTATTCAGGTTCATTATATTTCTGCTAAATTAATTTTATAATAGAGATATAATATTTAATTTATTTGTAATTTCTAATTGACTAACCCTCTTGGATATTCTTCAATCCTTATCATTGAACCAATAATTGGTATCGGAGGTAGGATCATAGTTCGATATTTATATTTATATTTTAGTTAACCATTTTGTAACTTAATAATTAAGGGAAATAATGTATTTAAGATGAAGGTAACAAGTTCAAATAGAGGATGGATATATAAAATGAAACCATGTTTGGATGGTGCAGACTGTGGATATTTGAAATCTTTGATAGAGGTACTTTTAAAACAACTTAGCATTGATAAATTTAAAATCCTAGAAAAACTATATAAACAACCCAATAGGAACCCTAAATCACTAGTTGGTAATGAGGTTGGAATGTTTTTATCAAATTAAATGGTAATGAATATTTTATATTTTGAAATGAATAAAAATATTTATAGCCTTGTATCTATAAACAAATTTCACATTATTTTTGAAATTTCCATCACGTTACACATTTTTTCTTGGATATGTTCATAAAATATTGTTAGGTATGTTAACAGATTAGAAATAAGAATGTAAAATGTGTTATGAAGAAATTTTATATCAAATGATTCATATATTTACTAGTATTGAAAATGGAATAGGTTATTTAGGATAATATATTGAAACACCACTCTTATTGAATGATTGTTTAGATCATTTTCTTTAAAGTTACATTCTAAATATTTTTCTATAGATGAAAGAAAAAATTGTCAAATGAGATAAAAATGATGATATTGTTGGATAATTGTTAATGTATGATCTATTGATTAAAAATTTTGATGAATAAAATAATATAAAAAAAGAGTGGAATTTATTTTGAGTCTAAATTTTCCCCATTGTCTCATGTTTCTGAGTTATATAGTTGTGTTAGGAATGATAATACAAATATTCCATAGGGGGGATATTAAAGAAATAATGAATATTATTGGATATTTTGAGAGGACTATCCTAAATATTATTTCAAGTAGAAGAATAATGGTTGTTGTATTTTTATTGATGTTTAAGAAATAATACGTTATGAGTGTGGGAAAAAGCGGGGGAAATAAGCCTCATTTCCCATTATTAACGAAGGAATAAAAAAAGTGGAAGTAATATAAAAAATGAAATAAAATTATGGTAGTTGGATGGAGTTGTGATAAATATTAATGATTTTATGATGAATTTTCATCATAAATGGATATTGAAAAATTTTTCATAATGGTTTCATTAAATCAATAGTGTTACTATAGTTATTATTCTTCTTATAGATATGATCCCAAAGAACCCATTATTGAATAACTTCTTAAATATGTTGAAAGAATTCATCATATTCTTGAAAAGATCACAATTTTATATAAGAATCAAATGACTTAACTTATGTACATTCTTAAATAAAATGAATAATTGAAGAAATATATATGGGAAGGATTAAAATTTACACATACATATCTGAATTGTGCTCTAAAATATATAAAAATATTCATTGAAAATAAAAATTAAATATAGAAATTGATTTTATATTAATATTTTATGAAGCTAATATATGAAATTTTGATACTTTTTATAATGAGAAAAAATAACATAGATGTAAAATTGAAGGTTTAATGTCAAATATATCAACTATTTTCACATGATAGAATTTTTTTTTCATATGATTAGTTTTAATAAAATCAAAATAGTTCTAATGTATTTTTTATGATAATAATTTAAAAAAAATTGTAAAATGAATTTTGTGTTAATACTTATAATGAATATACATTACAACCATGCATTATAGATGTAAAATAAAAGGTCATTATAAAAAATAGTTCCTTTATAGATTTCCACAATTTCATTGAAATACTTATGATTTAAAAAATATATATATATTAGACTACCTATAAATAGTTCTTTGAAATCTGTTTGGTTTTCAATGAATTCATATTCTAAAATAATTGGACCACTATTTTCAAGGGCGCCAAAACGTTCTTTTTTTGATTTTTATACGAAATGTTTATGGGGAGCATCAAAATAAATATTTTGTACAAATAGAGTGAATTATCATGACATATGATTGGTGATATATCAAATTATATATCATTCAATAAATTTGATATAGGTAATTCCACATTTGGTGATAATTCTAAATAAATGATAAAATTTTTAGTGAGGCTGGAATATAATTTTCAATTGTATTTTATATAGTTTTATATGTTCATGGATTAAAAAATAATATAATAGTCATTTCAAAACTATGTGATGATATATTTTTTTGGTAAATTTATCATTTATTAATACCATTTATTTAAAGGTAAATCTTTTCTATTTCATGTAAATAGATAGTTCGAAATTTTTTAAATTAATTTTACATACATTAATAATCAAAATTTACTATTCATAAATAAGATACAATAAGGTAACATCTTTTAGAATACAATGTTGGGACCTGCTAATATATTATTGATACAAAAGTTGTCAATGAACAAAATATTTTTTCAAGATAATAATGAGGGCAACACCTTTGTTTATGTGTCATATTAAAAAGGTAAATAACATTGAACCTATTTCAAGTGAATTAAATAAGTACACACTACAAGGCCTCTTGATTTTATTCATTTGGATTTACTTATTCATTTTAAATATTATAATTTGGTGGTAAGATATATTTTTTATCATTACTAATGATTTTACAAGACACTTATGTGTTTATTCTTTAAAATCTAATACAAAATAGTTTCTATGTGAATGTAAATACCTAGATCCATATAACTTAACCATTTGTGTTTTTTTTAAGTCTGAGGTTCTCATAGGTTTCTTAGAGAAGGTTTGGAGGTGTTCATCTGCAAAAATATGAGATCATGGGGCATATAATATTTTTAAGGGTTTCATGTCAGGAATGTTGGATTTATGGTTTGCCATTGGCTAGTTCATGAAGTCCCTTAATATGATAATTAATTTTAGGAAAAATTGTATGATGTAACATGTTTTCCAAAGATACATAAAACCCGATAATTTCATGATGTGAAAGGGTTTCACATCATGAAAATTCAATGTGTAGTTCTTCATTATTAGTTACAACATCCTTGGTTTTCTAAAATCATATGGACTTTCTCACAAACCCCATCATTTAGGGAATCACTCTTTAGAAATTACAAAATCCCTTTAATAGATATCTATTCTTAGCTTTTAATTCTCAAGATGTGGTAATCCATGGTACATCATACCATTTTCATATAGTTATTTCTTCTGTATCCTACTACACCATCATTCTAGGAAATAGTGGAATCTATCATTCTTTATAAAAATGTTCTCTTGGTAGTTTATTGGTATAGTTATGGAATTCCATATTGGTAGGCATGAATATATTATGGAGGGCTGACTGAGATATACGATGTATTTCCATTCTCGATTGAAGAAGGTTTATCCACTGATATAGGGGATTCATTTCTTATCCTATTTATTTACATGAAATCATTATTTTATCATGGTCTAAACATTTGTAAGGAAATAGAATTAATATAATAATGATTTAAATATATTATCAATGAATTAAATTGTGATTGATGTTGGATGTTTGATATAATGATAATAGTTTTTCTCTTAATTATGGTAAATGGGCATGACAACCCTTATATAGGTTATGTATTTTTATATGAATTTTTTTTCTCTTTTTCTAATATGATAAGATCATGGTGACCCATTATAAATATGATATGGGAACACATTCTAATTATTATTATGGCATGGTCATGTTGACCCTTTATAAATGTGATACGTACATAGTGATCCAATAATATTATACTGGGCATGATGACCCTACTAAAACGGTTCTTTGGTATGAAGACCCTTATAATAAGGGAGACCCTATTTAAAAAGATTCCAAACATGTTGTCCCTCTGATTTTGATAGTGGTAATGGAATCCCATACTACTATGATATTGGCTATTAAATTTCCTATACTTGTGATTTTGGTCATGGCATCCACTCTTAGTTGTGATACTCATGATACAGCTTATGAATGTCTATGTTACACCTCAGTTCCATGCTAGTGGTAGTAGATACATATATGGTTGTAAAATTTACTACATATACTGTCCACATAACTATAAACATATAGTTAATTTTTTAGTGACCATCTTACATAGGTCCAATTATGTTATTTCAACCTGGTGTTCACCTGGAATTAGATCATCCTTCTCTTGTTTTATTTACTACATTCCCTTATTACTCGAATAATAACATATTATTTACATTGACTGGATATTTATTGATACCATTGGTTATGGCATACTGAGTTTATCTCACACCCTATTTGAGATACTGATGGTATCATGGAATACAATATGCATGTTGGTGTAGATAAGGAGAAAATCCCTGTATGGATGTGTGACATCTAGCAAGAGTTAAGGTGGGAGATTTATAGCAGATGGTCGGGATGTAGCTCAAGTTTCAAGTATTGAATTTTTCCTTTTTATTCCTTTTTTATATCAGGTACTATTAAAAATTCCTACTTCCATGTATTAATGTTTTACCAATTTTGTAGGGACATGAAATCATCATTTTTATATGATCCTAATTACTTCTTGTGATTATTATTTTTACATGGATGTTTATACATGATTCCACTATCATTTCTATTATTGATATGCTTCCAATATATATCGACTGATTGTAATAATGTGATACTATGAATAGAGGAAATAGTCACCCCAAAGAAATACCTTGGGCCCTCACTGATAGTTGGAAGCCTCTGGCTTATGGGGAGGTGTGATTGAGGTCATGTGGCCCACCGGTTTGGGGTACCTCTTAGTGGCACCTGGGTTAGTATGTCCAAAGTTGTAACAGGGAATATTTATTTTAAGTTTCCATAATATTTGGGAATATTATATTAGAGAATAAAAAAAATAATGAGATTTTCTAATGATCTATTATTAGGAGTATCTAACACACATAGAGGGAAAGGAAAAATTACCTAGGATGGGACATGTTATTATATATTCATTCGATTATAGTTGGATAAATTTTATGGTTGGGTGACACAAATAGATTGTGATGTTAATATATATATGATAGATGAAAAATATATTATCCTAGACCTATAAGTTTATATAATTATATATCATGCATCATTATAGGCACCTATTATAATTATCATACCATGCAATATAAGATCATTTTGTAGCATGAGATGCATGTGATTTTTATGAGTACTATGAATGCATGACATTATTTTATGTTCATTCTATAATATAAATACAATATTCACTGATATTTCATGTAGTTATGGATAACTAAATGGTTTATACTGAAATGGATTCTACACATGAATTTATGATGTTTATTGGCACTTATATATTAGAACTATGGCTCTATATGGAACAAAAATTATGGATAAACATTATAAAATAGAAACATATTTAATTGGAAATGAGTTCTAATATCAAATGGTCACAATAAATATAGATGTCAATTTTTATATAAAGGGTTTTTTCCTCTATTATTTGTGATTTACACTCTATATACTAGGACTCATATAGTACAATGCAGATCTTGACCCAAGCCACAGATTAATAGCGGGTAGTATTTATCATGTCTTGTGTTCTATTTAATTTTCATATCACCGAAACTATGTTATTTAAGTAGGAAATAGGTTGAAAATGTACATTTTAATTCTTGAATCTATCTTATATATATGTATCTATGATGTTGTATCTATTTAAATACATTATGATGTGTGTATTTTGGATTTGTTTGATGTGTACCACCACGACGTCCTCTTGTCATTCTCTATGAGGGTGGTGAAGACCATGCTCCACAGGTGGTGGGACCTAATCAACCAGTGATAACTTGAATAGTGCCATATATGTCACATCATTGTATTCCTAATGTAGGAAATAATGTCTAGTTTCAAGGGGATTTTCTGCATCTTATAAAGACCGTACACAGATCTTCTTATCATTCCATTTCGTATGGGAGATCATACACAAATGTTTCAGTAGTATCATCCTCCCTTTTTTAGGGGATGACAGACTACATGTTATAAAGTTATGGATGGGTACATTAATTCGTATATTCGAGCATCTAAATACACCTTCAAATAGAATAGGGAAAATTTATACTTATATTATTCATGGATCCATCAAACCCTAGTGTAATATTCTAAATTTGGAAGGTCAGTATTAGGAAATGGCTTTGCGGGATTTCAAATCAATCATCATTGACTATTTATTTCCCGATACCTAAGGAATGATTGTGCGAGGGAGATCACGAACCTTTTGGAAGGTTCTCAGTTCATTATGAACTATACATCTTGTTTTATAGAGATTTTGTACTTTCTATCCATCGATACTATTGATTAGATATCGAAAGCTAGAGTCTTTGATGATGGCCATAGATAATTGTTATTTCTTATGTGAATATTTTATGGTTGACCACCCTATCTCAAATAGGGATCTAGTCCCTCATCAAGTGGAACTTCAATGAAGTTGACCATGTGATCTAGTGCAGTTTAGAACCAAGAGAGTTTACTAGTCAAATAGTAGTTAGAAGTAAGGCTTGTCACTCTATGATCATTTGTTATAATATCTCGGTGCCACCTACTAATAGTTACGTGGTTTTTCACTAGTGTAGGATGTCGAGCAATAATAAGTCCTAGTATCCCAAAGAACCTTTTGAGTGCTAAGATTATGAAAATTTGGAAAATATATAGTGTTTCAAAAGGACCTTCCTATCTATGATGACTTTAAAAGGATCTCTACTAGCTCGACCTTCAAGATCAGGATGTAAAGCACCTTTACAGGTAGTTAGTTGATGTACTACCATACATACATGAAGAGGAGAAGGTTGTGAATGAGGTTTCTAGGATTCAGTATAATGTTCGAGTATAGAGGACTCAATCTAGGTAGTCAGGTTGGATCATAGGGCCAAAGATCATGCCAGATGTATTCAGTGAAACCAATACCAGAGGATAACAGAATCAAGACATATTCTATTCATAATTCTATTCTAATATTATCTACTATTTTAGCTTCCTTGTTCAATACTGGTACATCACACTCTTTCATCTAGATGGATATTGTGGATGACATCAATCATAATATAGTTTACACATGTGTCATTATGATGCATGATACAAATTTGGGTATATGGTGATAATGTGTACACCAATGTATGACTATCCTTTTAAATTTGGAATCCATCATTTCATATGGTACAACATCGACCTTGAGATGATGGGGTTTCATTTCATTCTTGGGATTAAATAGTTGGTTCCCCATCATACATATGTGGATATTTATTGCCATAGGGTTTTTCACATCACCCTAGTGAGGTAATTATATTCAAAAGGGTCTGTGGTATGTTCATGAATATCGAGATGGACCAAAGAATATTGACCTAGGTAGAGTTACCACCCATATTTCTATCCATTATATTAATATTTTGGGGTTAAATTGCGTTTTCTTCTTGCTGTAGTTGATTGAATCTGGTATCTTTTCCAAGATAACCTTTATATAATTATTCATGTGAGTGAGGTATATTTTACAATCGATCAAGTTATTAGAGTGTATCCGTTATCCATTCCTTCATATTGAATGGATACTAAAGAGGTGATGTATATTAAGTGGTATCTAGAGGATTCAAAAGACTAGGGTTTTATATTACTAGTAATTCTCCTTGGGGTTTACTGGTCCTTTTTACTAAGAAGGTTCATAGATCTCTCTTTTTTTAGGATTATTGTAATTTGAGAAAAATTAATGTAAAAAACTGGTATCCCAAACCTCTCATAGGTGATCTCTTTGACTAGCTCATAGGAGTGGCGGTTTCCTAGAAGATAGACCTGATATCTGTCTATCCACAGGTTCATGTCAGGCCTTTATATTTTTTTTTATCAATTTATATATATATATATATATATATATATTAAGACTTATAATAGTATCATGTTTTGTTTTTATGTCTTATGAATGTTCATACCTTCTATATAGATTTGAAAAATAGGGTTTTCCATCCATATATGAATTACATTTTCATGTTATTCACAGATGGAATATTCTTGCATTCCCATACATAGAGATACCATGATACATATCATGGGAGAATTTTGAATACACAAAGAGAGCATGATCTATATTCTATGGTAAAAAAATTTCAGTTCTGGATCAATAAATTACAATTACTAGGTCATATTATCTTAGAGGTAGTAGTTTCAGTTGAGCAAGAAAAGGTGAGAGTTTTTGTGACATAGGAGAATCCCACGAATGTATTTGATATATTGAGTTTCTTGGAAAAAGGTGGATACAATTGTAATTTTATATGAGACTTCTCACACTACGAATCACCTCTTATAAGACTAAATTAGAAAGCTATAATTTATATGTGTTATTAATCCTAGGATATATCTTTTCAGGAGATGAAAGACCGATTGAATTTTACATTGATAATGATTTTTCTATATCTAGGCAGAATCTATATTTTATAATATGATGTATCCTGTATCGGGCTTGGAAACATTTTGACATAGTAATATAGAGTTTTTTTAATGGGCCACAAAAAATGAGGCACCATGGGAATAATTACATGATGCATGATCTACAATTTGTAGCGGTCTTCCATGCCTTACGTTATTAGAGGCATTGCCTATTGGGAATGAATTTTGTTGTGTTTATGGAACACAAAATCCTTAGGTATGTTTTCATAAAACATGACTTGATACTCATCCAAAAAATATGAGTTGAATATCTATAGTTATTTGACATCAATATCACCTTTATGTCATGGAGGTTAAATCATGTTACTGATAATTTGAGTAAAATGACTTAGACACAAGCAGTTCAGGAGCCCATTAGACATTGACAACTAATGGCCCTATTTTTTGAGATGCATATATGTGTACTTGTACTTCATGATATTTATTTCTCTAAATTGATATCAGTGACCTCTTTACTTCTATAGAGTTTTATGATGTAGATTTTTTAGATGTTGAAGGGTTGGTTCCATGAGAAACTATTTCAAGTGAGGACACTAATCCAAATTGGTGTATCAATATTGATGAAATCCTTTGTATACATGGGAATATCTGGGCTCCCAAATATATGAGAGAGGATATGATATGAGATTTTAATGCATCATAGTGGGATGTTCACCGAGGTATATCCATGAAGTATCATGATATACACATATAGAATTGTTTTCTATAGATGAAACATCAAGTTGAAAGCTTCATCACTAGGTGTTCCACCTATCACCAGGTAAAGTCAGAACATCCATGAGCTAACATCTTGTTACACATGTAACTAGTAACCGAATTGAATCATAGGATGTTGTTATGGATTTTATAATCATCCTACTAAGGTGAAATCATGGAAGAGACACAATTTGCATAGTCGTGGATCGACTGACGAAGGAATCCCACTACCTTCCAATCCATGTCACTTTCTCAATTAACAAAATGTGATTATGACATGTACATGAGATTATATGACTGAAAAGGGTCCCATATACATTCAATTCACATAAATATTCTAATTTTATGTTGAGGTTCTTGCAGGGTTTCTGGAAAGTGATGTGTACAAGGATTCTTCTTAGAACAATGTTTCACCCTTAGACTGATTTCCAGTAAGAATAGATAATATAGGTTGAAGAGAATTTATATGAGCTAACATCATTGATTTTTTTGTTCTCAGGGGAATATTATCACACTAATAGAGTATTAATATAGTAAAAGTTATTTGGTGATAGTTTATAGGGATCCTTATGCGGCCCTATATGGTAGTCTCTTCCCGTCACACCTATACAATTTTGAGTCAGCTGAGGTAGTGCTACTATGTCTTCAACTCGTTCAGGTGACTTCAGAGTAGGATCCTCTAATTAGAAAGAGGATGTATACCAAAATTTATATATTGAAATATAATCCTGATATCCATCAATGACCATTTGAGTTTGAGATCGGGGATTACGTTTTCTTACAGGTAGCACATATACTTCAGCATAGGATGGTACAGAGGCAAGGGAAGTTGTCACGTTATTAATCTGGGTTATTGATATATTGTAGCAAGTTATGATGGTAGCCTACTATTTTCCATTATCATAGACATACTGTGCCATGCATGATGTATTCCACATCTACAACTTCACCGGTATCATGTAGACATGTCTCATACTTTTGATCCTGAGCACCATGAGATGGATGATGATTCATATTTTGAGGATTGTCCAATATGCATCGTTGATTGGAGCATAAAGGATCTCCAAGTATGGTCTGACACATTATTATTGGTTCTGTAGAATAATAACTGGGAATAGGATGACACATGAGATCATGAGGTTGACGCCTGTGCTTAGTGGCCAGAGTATTTCTCATAATAGCATTTCACATCACTCCGAAGGTGAACTCAGGGATTAGTTCATTTATGATGAAGAAAATAAGAACCTAATTTTTCTATAAGTTATAAAAACTTTACATATCAGTCTAAATATTTGTTTTAGATCTATTATGGATGCCTACTAACATCACAGTAGATTCATGGACGTCCACAACTTGTTTGGATATAAAAACACAATTAGGAGGAGAAAAGAACTAGGCTGCTTGGGTAGTATAAACCGTGGGAACAGGTTCATAGGGGTTTCCCTAGATATGAGGGGTGTTCTAGAGGGGGAATTAGGCCATGCTTTTTCCTAACCATACACTAGGTGACACACAACTGTTTCAATGGTTTATTGTTTTTAATGACGCCATATATCATGGTTGGGACACAATTTCAGAAATAGTAATGCCTAACCATATTGGATCCCTCTTTAAATTGTGTAATGTTTACATTTTGTGCATGATTTGCAAAACTATGTATCAAAACTACAAAACCAATAAATTTTTGTGGAATTTTTGAAATTTTAACGTCCTGGGGTTTTGGATCGGGTCGAAATCATCACCCTATGTGATTTTTTTGGTGTTGATTGGCCATAACAGCTTAATTTATTACTGTTATAACCTATGTTTTATATTTTATTTGATCCATAAAACGTTATCATATAGGTTATAATTAACCTCATTTTCCTTAGTTTTTTGGGTCGGTTTATGGTGTATAAGAGGTTGGCCCCCCAATCATGGGAAATTGATAACTAGGGAAAATTTTTTGGACAAACCATGCGACATCCTCAAAGAAACCCTGTGGTCCATATGGGTCATTGAAAATAATTTTAAAAATCACATGGGAGGAGGTGGATGTTCATGAGAAACCTATATGACTTTTAATAGAGGGTATCCACATGAAATGCACACAGTTAAGAAAATAGTTCACCTAGCCTGTGTGTGGTGTTGTGCTTAAAAATTGGGTGCCACAAAATTGGTTCAAATGTAGCTAAGTCATGTAGCCAAACCAAGAGTCTGAATAGTGTGTGTCACTAAAATTGGATAAAATAACAAAATACAACTCCTTATATATATCTACTCTCCTCCTCCTTTCATCTATTCTGCATGTACACAATAGTGGAGCACTCCCTTTTCATGCTCATCTAGGCTTTTTTCTACACCCTTCATTCAATCCCTGATCCATGCATTTTTTATCTCATTGTAACTTCAATGATATTTCTTAAATTCATCTTTCTTCCATTAATCTTTTCTATCATTATATGGAGTTCCAATTCCATGCAAACAATTTACCATATATTTAGGATCTTCTTCAAAAAACAATAATTCATTCCAAATCCAATAAAGTTAGAGGACTACATGTGATGAGAATATATCTAATAATATTAGCTAGGTGGATCCTAGATTTTTATTCGATGTTATAATGTCCTGAATTTTTGGAGGGGGTTTAAATGCTCAGCATGATTGAATTTTAAGAGTTTGGTGGTGAGACCAACTAATTTCATGTTTATCAGATGAAAATTTTGGTATTTAATTTGACCCAATACCTTTTATTAGATATGTTTCATGGATTGAAAATTTACTCAATATTTTTGTTTCATTTTTGGTTCCATGGATTTCAATAACCCAACATTTTAGGGTGTGCAGATTGTGGCACATAGTTTGGAAAAAACAAGCGACCTCCCTGGTGTAACTATGCGGCCCTCCGTTAGCTTTGTGAATTGTTTTTCAAGCCCTTTGGGATGGGGTGAATATTTTTGAGGAAATGTTTATAGTTTCTAACAGAAGATCATGCATGGATTCTATATGGTTCGGAGAACTATGTGTGTAGCACCATATGATTCTGATCAAATTATTTTTCGAATTAATATAATCTTTTGATATTATTCATTTCAAGAAACAATAAAAATAGATTTTCAATAAGTCAAACATTCATTTCAAACAGATCCTACTTGGGATATGATACATTCAATCCCAAATTGTAATATTATTTTTGGAACAACAAGAATACCATACATTAAACACAAGATTGTCCTTCCTCGATGGTTTATGTAATACACATGATTGAGTGTTACCAAACTATAATATATTATTAAAAATATTATTATAATTAGATATAACCTTTCCATTAAGTTGATGGTTAAAAATATTATTTTTTAAATTATTAAAATATATGGTTTACATAAAACACAAGATGAATTCATAGGTTACCAATTAATTATAAATGAATATGAAAACTGATTGAATATAATGAAAAATATAATTAGAGTGACAAAGATATTTTAAATTAGTAAATTAAATTAGTAAAAATTAGTAAGTGATATAAATATAATAGAAATTTTAAATATTTAGTCAATTTTTTTTTTGATATTTATCCAATATATATGATATACGTAAGATAAGAATAAAACCAATTTTATGCCTAAAAACCCATATTTTTAAGGCATGTTTTACCATATTTTAATTAGAAACTGATTTTAAATCCCATTTTTGGATGTATAATATATTTAATTTGTCACAATATACTTTTTCGTTTCAATGAAAACATAAAAATTAAGTGAGGATAATTTTTTGTTATTTTTATGAATGATTTCATCTTTTAATGAATAGTTAAAATACATGATTTTATTTCAAAACTACCTTTTTCATGAAATATATTTATATGGATAAATTATATTTGTAAATGGTTTAATATTTTAGTTATATACTAGTTTTACCAATAATAAATTTTAACTTATCTGAACAAATTTCACATTTTAAACTATATTTAATAACTTATCAAAACTTTGATCATTTTCACTTTAAAAACCCATAATGTCTTCCGGTAGCTGGATTAATTTTAAATTAAATTCTTCCAATTATATGTTTATAATAATAAAAAATATATTACATATTTTGAATAATAATAATTTATAATGTCTAATAATTACTAATATTTTGACCAAAAAGATCAATGAAATTAATTAAAATTAATTACCATGGTGAAGAGAAAAAATAGGTTAATAAAATACTAAACCTTAAATTTAGGACCCAAAAGACCTAAAATATTTTAAAAATGATATTTTATGTCCCAATTTATACTCAGAAATCAATTTAATCTATATTCGTCTATTTTTCAATCTATTTGAAACCTAGAAATTATAGGTTGAATTTTCTCTTCAAATATTTACACAAGGGTTACTCCTCCTCCACTATAAAAGGACACCACCTCTACCCATTCGTCACACATCTAAAACCTTTTATTATCATCCAATATATTAAAAAATATACATCCAAAAATTATACCTTAAAACATGAAACCACTCCTTTGGAAAAAATCATCTCAAGGAACACTTTTCACACAAACCAAAAGGAGTTACCCGATGTCGAGGTAACATCTTTTCACAAGATCTTTTCCTTTATTTCCATCAAGACCCGATCTAATATAATTAATAAATTATTTTATAAAAACAATATTATAATAAATTTATTACGATTTTTTATGAAATTATTTATTCCTACAATTACACACACCTTCATCTAATGGATATCGAACATATTGTTTCTATTTATGGCGAACTACTACCACACAAAATGATGATTGTTCAATTCTCCATTGCCACCACTCATGGTGGCCATTATGATAGACACTATATATATATATATGTTATATAAAATAGCTATTTATGTATAAATGTTTCTATATTAAGTTTAACAACACATACCTTTTTACTTCCTAGTTGGTGTTAATATGATGATCTCCTTTGAGGATGTGTGGACTGCCACCCCTGTAAAGCGATGTGAATCAGCCACACACAACATAGAATGTATTAAAAATGGTTTTAGTAAAATTGAGTGATTTATATAATATAGTTATGCTACTGGAATAATATATTTTTTGTGTGTGTTATTTATATACTTTATTACAATATGAAAATAAAAATAGAAATAGCGTTCATGCATGCGTATGACATACCCTCTCCAGAAACAGTGTATTCCATTTCATACATCATTATTCTATATATTATTATTATATAAATTTAAGGTATATAACTTATATTTATATCATTATATACATTCTGGAATCATGATATAAGTATAAGGTCCAACGATATAACATATTAAGACACATGTGAAAAACAAAGAGAATATTACCCAAAGTGAAACCTCAACATAGGATCATTAAAAAGTGGGTAATATAAGATCATAATAAACCCATATATGGAAATAAATATAATATTTATAATAAAATTATATTTTTTACACTATAAACTTGTATGATTACTAAGAGTGTCACGACATAGTGTAATGGGAGTTTATCTCACATTTAATTTATCTGAAATATATGTTAGGTCTTACAATATTTCCTTTTGTGTCCATTATATAAATCCCATGAATTTATTATATGTATCTTATAATTGTATTTATGATTATTCAAATTCCTATATTATTATATTTATTTCATGTGGTTTAATTTTCAAAATTTACCAAATAGGTAAAAATTTTTGTCTCAATTTTCGTTCTTTAAGACTTCTATTTTGTCATGAACCTAAACTTTTTTTGAGGTGTATATATTTACCTTGTTCTTGAAATATAATGAATGTATATATTTTCATGATATTATATACTTCATGTAATTAACTTTCCTTTCACAGAGTTTATTAACCCAAGATACCATGTTATAAGAGTTTATTGAGACAACCTCATTGCTTTTTGAGATTGGTTATGTTTATGCTTCCATTGAGGAAATTTAATGATCCATATCTGAAGATAAATATTGAGTTTTCTTCTATTTTATTTCATGATATAATATTTTAGTGGTACAAAATTATAAAATTTGGTACTTAAGATAGTAATGAATTTTTTTAGGAAATCTGGACTTTACCCATTCTATAGTCGAAAATATATGTCTTTTAAAAAGGGTTTCCAAGAATATTATACCATTATCCTATATGATTTAAATGAATTTTTTGCCCTTTTTTTATTTTAACAAACTATTCATGGGAATAATTTTTTCTCTTTTTAAAAAAGGATCATTTATATCCTTTTTACTATGAAAAATAAATGTTCTTTCGACATCATACGACGTGTACAAATTTACCCGTTATCATTTCTAAGAAGTTCCAATTTCACATTGAAAAGGTTATTTATTAATAAAATGCTTTAAATATATATTTTAATAGAAAATGGTTTAAAAAAAAATTCATGCGGCATTTATATATTTTTTAGTACAATATATTCGAAACCTATTTCATGCATGTCATTTTTGTTTTAAATTTTTTTCAAAGAAAAAAGTCCTTAAAATGTTTTATAGATTGTTTTATATGTTTTCAAGGAAACAAATATTCAAAATAATTTCATTCCTTCTTTATATGTTTTCATGTTATTATCTAAGACAAATATTTTTAAATGTATTTATGTATTAAAAGTACTTTTTCAAATAAGAAAGGATATTTTCCTCATGAAATGTTTTTTAAAAGATATTTTAAATTTATTCTCTATATATGATGATATATATTGATGTTAATCATTCCAATCTAAAGATTACATTCATATCCTTTATATGTAGTGGTTGTGCTAAATGTCATTGTCTTTGTGAAACCCATTTCTACTTCATGGGTAATAGGTATATGAAATCTGCTACTCTTTCTCGAGTTATGATTTTGATGAAATGATTATGAAGCGTGTAATTGTTTCACAGGTTTTTGATATGTTTACATGTTTATGATACCAATTTCATTACATGGGTTGTGAAAAGATTATTTATGATCTTCTAGAACATGTACGTATGATTTCATTATGAGGCGTTTGTGACCTATATCTCTCTACAATTCAATGGGAAAAGTTTTAAATATCGTGAGATAAACTATGATGGTCTTGGGAGTTAACCTTGACTACAATGATGGTCATGGGAGTGAACCATTTGTACTAAGATGGTATAAGGAGTGAACTCATTCTACTTTTATGGCCATGGAAGTGAAAAATGAATTCTATGATGGAATGGGGAGTGAAACAATAATACTAATATGTTCATGGTTATGATTCCATGGATACTATGAAAATCGTTATATTCTTATGTGTTTTTCAAAATTCCATGTTTTATTCCTATATTATACTTTCAGGGATTATTCACTATATATCATTGTGATTCATGTCTTATGAATTACCCCTTTTTATTGCATAATCTCTATTATGATCTTTGATATTCCATGTAATATAATCTATTACCATGACCATATTCTCATACACTTATGTGCATGTTTATGCTTACCATTCTCCCTTTTTACACATATTGAGCATTTGAGCTCTCCCATTTTATGTTTCCTTTCCTCCATATTATGATGATATGCACTATGTTTGATATATCTAAGAAGGTTTATTGTCAAGAAGAACCAAGTGGAAGATGATATATATCACAGATGTACTGGTGTTTGTGTTTCCATGTTTCCATAGGCACTATAACAAATACATTCATTGAGAAACTATTTGTATAATGATTATGTATTTTAAAAAAGTTATGTAATGTTAATGTTTGAAAAGAGATGGTCACTATAGTTGGTATTAGAGAAAAGTTATAATTAACTGTTAGAAAGTAGGATGAGGAAAAATTAATGAGATCCATAGGGATATTTCTAAGGATATGTCTTGGGATGTCTCTAAGGAAATGTTTAAGGATGGGTTAACATTTATGAAAATGTCCAAGAATTTGGAAAAGGATAGAGTGAGTGGTTTTATTGAAATAAATCCATATCATGATACTACAAGTGGATGTGGCTCTAGAACAGATGTACCTTGGGGTAACAACTCTGACAAGATGTTTTGGGCATGACTCCGAGTAATCTGGTACATGATAATAGGCCTTGATGCACACATAATTTTACACTACTAAGGGATATGCTTCAGGAATTCACAAACTCTTCATGATCCTTTATGAGGGATTTAGATATCTTTGGGTATTAATAGCCTAAGATAAGCCTATAGTGTCCTAGATTAAGGGAGGTTTCATAATTTAGATATCCTATATGTAATTCTTTTCCTGACTATATGGTTTTCTACTATGATAAGTAATTCTCACACTATGCTTCTGCATTAAGTCAATGTTAAGAACTAGAATGAACTATAATAATGTTTAATGTGATTGATGATTTGTTGGGGAGTAGTTAAGTGGGATGATTCCTAGATTAAAAGTGATTTTGATCTTGCCTAATCATTTTTAATGAAACATGATTAATTTGTTTACCTTATCCAACTCTTGAACTCACTAAGAAAGATAA
Organism: Viscum album; assembly: GCA_963277665.1. Lineage (NCBI taxonomy): Eukaryota > Viridiplantae > Streptophyta > Magnoliopsida > Santalales > Viscaceae > Viscum > Viscum album. The sequence continues at coordinate 1,374,484,569 of OY728129.1, read as the reverse complement.
AGAAGGAGTTATCTATGAGTTAGAGAAATTGAGATCATAGATGAATGAAGATTCAGTTTCTTTTTTATCAATAATGTGGAATGAATCATTGATGTGATGTCTTAGAGTAACAAAAAGTTGTTTTTACTGTTGAAAAGTAAACATAGTAAGTGAATGCAAATAAAAAAAGGAGTAGTTTGATTAATTAAATGCATGAGAATACTATTCTCTCTAATTCATCATTGAAGCTTAAGTGTTTTATTTTGGGATTAAATGGTCATTATGGGACTCCATGACCCAAGAGGAATGTTCCTGTAGAGAATTAGGTTTGGGGTGTGGGTAATGGTTACTTTTTTGATGATGAAGAGGCTAGAAATGAATTGTGAAAAGAAAGAGGTATTTTGTAATAGGATGAGGCAGCCTTGTTAGATGCATAAGGCATAAGTGGAATAATAAATGTTTTTATGTATTTGGATTGAAAATTTATGAATGTTGAAATATTCAAGTATTGTTCTACTTATGTTTTCCCTCAGTATTTAAAATTTTATGTTGAATTTTCCCTAAAGAATAATGAGTGATTTAATGAAAATTTTATATTTTTACTAAGGGAAGGTAACCCATAATATATTCTTTATGTTTATATAATTTTGTATGGATAATGAGATATTGGATATGAATAAGTAAATTGTATAGTATTTATTACCTTGGAACTATGTAATGATTTTTTGATAGGTTTTTTATGCTGTCATTAATGATGTTTATAGAATTTTAATATTTAAGGAATAGATCCAATACAATTTTGGAATAAAGAAGCATAGATGTTTTCAAAAATGATATCTGGTAATCTAGGTTATTAACATGTTTCAAGAGAATATATGATGATGGTATTCACATGTCTAAAATTTGACAACCATGAAATACCTTTTGTTATATATGGGAATAAATTTTATCCTATTTTCATGACTCACTTTATAATGTTTTGGATATTCATCTTTGAGAAGGGTTATAGGGTTAACCATTCATGAAATGATTAGTTTAAACTTTTTTAGAAGTATTTCTAAATTGAGATTATGTTTAAATCCTTGGTGAAAATGATATTTAGTGTTGAAGCTTATTTTAACTATGTCCATCATTTATATTTTGTGAAAAGAACATCATGTATGTTGGGTGAAAACCAATCCTGATAAGTAAGGGCAAGAGTATTGAACCCATGAATGAAGGATGATAAGGGATTCATGCCTAACACTAACCATTACGATGTACTGATTTATATATATTAATTTTTAATGAATAAATATTTATTATGAAATTGAACTATTTCTTTTTAGGATTAGTTCTATGGATTTTTAATAGACAAATAGTTAGACATTCTCATTTTTTAATGGGCCTTAAGATCAGTTAAATGTGTATTTTGGTGATTTATGAATCAAGGATAATTTTTTAACATTAATTACATAAGGTAATGGATGCATTATAAATTGTTCAAATAAAAACCTAAAAAATACATTTTGTTTAAAGAAATTTATCAATAATTACTCAATGTTATGAAAATGATAAAAAAACTTTTCTTGATACCTTAATTTTCTTTGAGCTGATATCCTTCTAAATCATTATAGATTCATAACATAAGGGCACCCAACATTCCTTTAACCAATAACTTGTTTTTGATTGACGACCTATATCAATCCCTATAAAAATTTATGCTTTTCCTCCATGTCCAATCTTCACTCCCAACCAATGTTCTCCTATTTCTAAAACCCATTTATATGTCACTTTGGGTAACCGTTATGGTTCCTAAATTCCCTTTTTAGGGGTACTTTATGAATCCATTTTTACGTTGTGGGTTTCTATGAATGAGACATTAAGGTATTGAAACATTCATAAGACCGAAAAATTTTGAGGGAGAAATTCATTTCAAGAGGGGGTAGAATGTAACACATTGATATTATGATGAAAGTTTTTTTCAAATTAATTTAATCTTTTAATATTATTAATTTCCTGGAACACAAATAATTGTTTTATAGTAATTAAAAAATTCCTTTCACAAGGATCCATCTTAGCATATATTACACACAATAACTAATTGGTATAAAATTCATGGAACAACAAGTTTTGCGTACATTATAAGAAATATTGAACATCCTCTATGGATTACGTAACATGCAAGACAGAGTGTCACCTAACTATAATATATTATTAAATTTATTTTCAAAAATCAGTGACATGAATTGGTCTCCCAATTAATTCCCTGAAGGAATTTTTTAAAAAAAACAAGTAAAATTACAAGAATAAGGTGTAAAAAAACTACACCAGCAATGATTGAGAGGGAAACAAGCCAAGATACTCATGGGAAAAAACAAGCAAAACCACCTATGGAAACATGATCAAAATAACCTGACATGTGGTATATTATCTCCAAGAGCATTTGTATTAAAGACGCTATCCAAGAAACCTACAAGTATCCATAAGACCAAGAGAGAAGCATATTATATATTCTTTGAGTTAATGATCATAGAATAAATATCTCGATAATAATCCAGAAGAAACAATATTCTATACAGTGTTCAAAGTCCTCAACATGGTATATAAAATTAGAATAGTCTGATCCTTAAGATATAATTTGAAAAAGAAATAAACATTTGGACTTCCATGATATACCCCTCACAATTCATAGTCTGTCTCAACAACTTAATTTCTCTATAATCATGAGTTATTTCATTTACGCAGCTAAACAGTTGTTATTATAAAGTAAAAGTTTGAGTTGTAGCCAAATAAATAACATTGAACTCTAAAAACCAACAATCAGAAATGAAAACCAGTTCAATATTGTAATAAAAATATATCGTGTAAAAAGGACAGCATTGCCATCAACATTTAAGGATCCATAATCTATAGAGCATCATGTATTAGGTCCTAGGAAGCAAATGATTAAATCTGGATTCCTCCTCCACTAATTCCACCTGGTGATGATGTCTTTACACCTCCGCTGCAACAAGCCAATGTCTCCACAATCTATAGAGACCTATATAAATAACAAAACCAAACCTATATCTATCCAATAGTAGCAAGTAGGAACGATCTGAAACAGATTCTACGCTAAAATAGAAAAGCTACCAGACAACTAAGGTCAATGAAGATCCAAGGAATCCAAATATTCAGAACAAGAAAGAATAATATCCACAGAATGTCCCTGAAGTTAAAATTGGGTTTTTTATATTCCCCCACCATATTAATAAACATTCATTTTCTAATTTAATGGTAAGTTTCTATAGTAATTTCACCAGCTTTTTATCTATGGTAAAAACTTGTATCTTGTTCATCTAACCATAAATAAAATTCTTCCTCCAAATCCTCCTTGATTTGATATACTTCAATCATATCATGATCGAATTCATCATCACAATTTCTACCTATCAAATCAAAAAGGGACTCAACATATAGGGGTTGTGGTGGGGTGAATACATTTTCAATCCTAGAGGGCCCTAAGGATCTAGTGACAATTTTCCATTCAAGATTAGTGAAATCTCTACATTTTCATGTCTTCTTGGGATTCAAAGAAATGAAACTATCTTCTTCAACCATTTCTTTTTTACATTTTCTCACATATGACTTCATGTAATCCTCCTCAATTTTATAAACCTTCTCATCATTATCATGTAATACTACATTGGAATTAGAGTGAACACTTTTATAACCTTCTTGTGATGCTTGGAAAACCATTATGATAACAAAAATAGTTGTTTCATGCTTTTCAATATTTTCAATGTCCTTATCAATGGATTGATAATTCTGAACAACATCCACTCTAGAAGAGTTTAGTGGATTGTGCTTATTTTTAAAGGGTCTAACTATATTCTAAAAAAGATCCCCAAGAAGATCGGGGGAGACAACCTCCACCCCCTTATGCTCCCATTTTTATCCCAAATAGAATTATAATGTGTAGGGGGCAGGGATGAAAAAATACATCTTTCCACATTCCATTGTATAATTACCAATTCTAAGGAATTTTTTTTCATTAAGATGGCTATTTTTCGAAAACTACATCTTGTAAAAAAACCAGAATTGCCATTTTGAATCCAAATGTGGGAAGGTATAGGTTTTGATATATCAATTTCAGCACATAATCATGCCAGAGAAGGTATAGAATATTTTTAGTGGAAGAATAAAATTTTAGTGGTGGTCTAATTAAGAAATAAAAAAATAGACCCTCTCGTTTAAAAAAAATGCAATGGTAAACTAGGGAAACCGAGCCAAATCGGGGAAATATGAGGCTAAAAATCAGTGTTGTAATCTATTGACCATTTCATAAAATTCATTGAAAATCCACCAAAGGACTAAAAACCACTTGTCAAAAACCTATAGTAGCCGTTCTCAGACATGAATCCGAAAATCCAATGAGAGGAATTAAGTAGTCCCACTTGAAAAGACCCAAATTCGATAAGTTCCAGGGTCTTTTTAAGGAAGAAGAGGGAGGGTCTTCTCTTTAATTTTTTCCATGAAATCATGAAATTTATATTTATATAATGTAAATGTTCATATTCCTTTGAATAGTATATCTTAGCGAGACCTCTATAATGATATCTCTTCGGTTCAATGTGCACCATATCCTTTGAGTCTATATGAGGTTGAAATCGCTGATGCTCAACCACAACGTCCTCGAAATATCCATGGTAACTGTTTGAATAGTATTGAATAAAATATTAAAATATTTGGTTTACAAATAATACAAGATTAATTCACAGGTTACCAATTATTTAAAAATGAATTTGGCAACCGATTGAATATAATAGAAAAAATAATTATAGTCAAAATGTTATTTTAACCAGGTTAAATAATTTAATTAAATTTTGTAAGTGATGTTAATATAGTACATATTTTATATATTCAATCAAATATTTTTCATATTTATCCAATATATTTCATAGACGTTAGATGAGAAAATACTAATTTTATGCTTAAAAATATATATTTCTATAAAGGCATTTTCTACCACCTTTTATTTTGAAAACCATTTTGAATCTAAATTTTGAAAATTTAATAGATTTAATATGTCCAAATAAACTTTTATTTATAATATAATTATAAAAATTAGTTTATGATAAATTTTGGAATTTTTATGAAAGGTTTTTTCATTTAATGAATAGTTAAAAATAATGGATTTTATTTAAAAAGTGCATTTTCATCTAATTTATTTAAAACGATAACATATAATTTAAAAATGATTAATAGTTTATTTAGATAATAATTTAACCAATTTATCCAATTTATTTTATTGGAAATAATTTCACATTGAAATTGGTTATAAAAACATTGTAAATGTTTGATCATTTTTACTTTAAAAAATGCAGTGTTGTCCCTACAATGGGTTTAATTTTAAATTAATTTCACCGAATTATGTGGTTAGGATTTGGAAAAATTGATTCCATATTGGGATCCAGAATAATTTATAATTTATAATAAGGTCAATTTTATTAGAACAAAAATGTTAGTGAAAGTAATTAGATTTAATTACATCGGTTAAGAGAAATAATAGGTCAGAAAAAGTACTAATCCTTTAATTAAAACCCAAAAAAACATAAAAACTTCTCCAAAATTCATTTTATATCTTTGTATAGACCCTATATCAAATTGGTTCAACCTTTTACTATTATTTGATCGACTTTCCACATGAAAACATGGGTGGTATTCTCTCTTCAAATATTTACAAGAGTGCCACCCCGCCTACACTATAAAAGGCCACCACATCTACTCATTCCTCACATCTATCATGCCTTTTATGTTCAACCAATATATTAAAAATTAGTCTCCAAAAAATCCTACCTTTGATAATTAATCTTCCATTTTGGGAGAAACCCTCTCAAGGAAACCTTTTTGCATAAACCAAAATGAGTTACCGAATTTAAAGGTAACATCTTCTCTCAACCTCCTTTCATTTATTCCCTTATTCCCCCCTAAAATCTATAAATTAAATTATTTCATATTAAAATAGTTATACAACATATATTAGGAAGTTTTTATAAAAAAAATTTTACCTTCACACACACAGACATCTAATTGATATAAAACATATCGTTTCTTTGTACGACGAACTACAACCTCACGAAACAATGATTGTTCATTTAGCCATTTCCACCAATTGTTATGGAAATTATGATGGAAAATATATTTATATATGTTATACATAACATCTATTTTGTATTTATTTTTCTGCATTCATTTTTACAACACATACGTTTTTACTTCCCATTAGGTGTCAATACGATAGTCACGTTTGAGGAAGTATAGACTACCACCCCCTCAAAGGGACATGATTCGTTGACACACAACATAGATTGTATTAAGGATGGGTTTAGTGAAATTATATGATATATATAATATATTAATGGTACTTTAATAATATATATAAATATATATATTATTTATATACTTTTTTTCAATACGACAATAAAAATGGAAACATAATTTATGTGTACGTATGACTTATCATCTCCATGATTAGTGTAATATATTTCATAAATACTTAGGATATAGATTATTATAATATAAATATTCTAAATATAATGGATATTTATATCAAGATAAACATCGTGGGATCTTGATATATGTTTAAGGACCAACGATATAAGAAATTAAGACACATGCAAAAAAACAAAGTGAATATCACTTGAAGTGAAACCGTAACATAGGATCATTAACAAGTGGGTAATATAAGGTCATAATATAACTATATATGGTAATATATTTAATAATTTTATTCTCTAAAACATTTATAATAAAAATATATTTACTATATGGGAATGTTGTACGATAATGGAGAGAGTCAAGACACCTGGTATGTAGATTTCAGGTCACTTTTAATTTTTATGAGATGCATGTTATGTTTGAAACATTCATATTTCTAGTGTATGAAATGAACATTAATGTATTATATGATTATTATAATTAAATTAAATTCTATTCTCTTTTACATTTTATAATCATTATCCATGGGGTTTAACTTTCAAAAGTTACCTATTTGGTAAAATGTTTTGGCTCAATTTTCCTTTTTCGAGACTCGTGTTTTGTTATACACCTAAACTCGAACTTGAGGTGCATATATTCCTATTTTTCAAAAAAAATCATTAATCTAATTTATTTAATGATATTTTATGATTCATTTAATTTACCTTCCTTACCTGGAGAGTATGATCCAAAGATACCATGTTATTTGAGTTTATTGATCCCCTCTCATTGCTTTTCAAGATTGATTATGTTTATGCTTCCATTGATGAAATATTATGATCTATATATAAATAGTATTCATGAGTTTCATTATCCTATGTTATCTCATTATATAATGATTTATTAGTACCATATTATACTCTTTGTTACATAAGATAGTTTATAATGTGTTTTTAGGAAATCCTGACTTTACCTTATATTTGGTCAAGAATTCAATGTTTTTTAAAAGGGTTTCCAATAATATTATACAATTATCTTATAATATTTAAAATAAATTTTTACCCTTTATTATTTTTCCAATATATTAAAGGGAATATTCTTGTGACTTTCCAAACAAGGTACTTTCTTATCATTTTTTTATACAAAAGGAATGTTCTTTTTTTCTTTGATTGATATGAAGAATTTACACTATGTCATTTCATAAAATCTCTCTTTGAATTTTTAGAAAGATATTCTTTAATAAAATTATTTAAAAGATATTTTCAAATAAAATTATTTTCAATAGTTTTTCATTCTTCTTTTATATGTTTTATTTATTTTCTTTCAAATTGTTTTCGTGTTTCATTTATACGATTTCAAGTACAATGTTTTTCAAACAGTTTTAAGCTAATTATATATGTTTTTAATTTTGTTTTGATGAAAATTGTTTTTGAAATGTTTTGAATCTCATGTTTTATGTTTTTGAGGAAAAATGGCTTCAAAATGATTTCATTCTTTTTTTATATGTTTTCATGGTATTTGTTAAGAAAACTAATTTTAAATGGTTTTATGTATTAAAAAGCCTATTTCATAAAATATATGATACTTTCAACAAGAAAAGTGTTTTTAAATGATATTTTAAAATTATTTTCCATCTAAGATTCCATATATTGATGTTACTAATTCTAATATAAAATTTTCATTATTATCCATTCTATAAATGGGTTGTGAAAAATGTCATGGTCTATATGAAACCCATTAGTCCATCATGGGTAATATGTATATGATATCCGTTACCCTTTCATGGGTTATGATTTTGATGAAATTATTATGAACTTGTAATGTTTCCACAAGATGTTATATGTTAATAGGTTTATGATACCCATTTCATTTTAGTGGTTATGGCATGTTTATTTATGATGTTCATTCACATTTATGTATGATTACATCATTTGAAGGGTAGGACCTATATCTCTATTCAATGCATTGGTTGAAATTAGTTGTTATAGAATGTTTATTTATGATCTTGGTTGGGATCTAATAGGAGTTAGTTGGGATGATGATTGTTGGTGAGCTATATAAAATGTAAACAAAGGAATCTAAGCTATGTTATCCTACCTATCCTAAATTGGTAAAATTAAACCTAGCTACCTCTAATGAAACATGATGCCTGACTCCAATGTGAGAAGGCAGGGGGATGAAGTTGGGTTACTTTTGATAATTGAATATGATACTAGTATGCAAGGGACCATAAGATTGGATATCATGTGACGTGGTTGCAATGGATGAGTGTAAGGTTGTTGATACAGTGTTTCTTGTTACAAAAATCCATATATTTGATATATATATATATATAATAGGTCATTTTAATAATTTTTTAATATCTGGTGTTTCTATCAAGATGAAAATTCTATTAGAATTTGGACCGTTGTCTTTAAAAGATGGGACATTTTTTAAAATGAGCTTTAGAATATAATTATTAGTTTTGGAACCCGTAAAAGTGATTCTTCTAGACATTGGTAAAGGCCTGATATGTTTCCTGGGTGTCTCGATGAGTTTTAAGAGTGGTGGACTTAGAGAATAATGTATTAAAGGGTCTATACAGGGTGCATGATTTTTTTGAAACTGTATAACCCTTAACAACTAACCTGGCTATCAATAGTAGGTGGATAGAGGATGTCACATGGGATACACATGATTTACCAAACCATGCTTCTAGTCCACATGGTTAGTGCCATGAGGTAGTAATTAATCATAATTCACCACATGGTTTGTGCCCATTTTTTGAACCGTGTCTCCAACCTGTGTGGGGTACCTCAAGTGCCTAGTAAAGGGAGCATGGTTGGAGCATGGTTTGATAAACCATATGGCCCAAACCATGATCTATGTTCCTTTTATTAAAATGAATTTAATTATTTAATATTAAAATAAACTAAAAACTACCCTCCATTTATCTCTCCCCTCACCTCCCTCCTACGACACCCCACTCACCTTCCTCATTATGTATGACACACTCCTCCCTCGTGACCTCCTTTATACTAAAAAATATCTCCACATTTCTTCATGATTTATCTTAGAATCATAAATGTATGGATTTTGGTTTCTTCCTCCTCCTCTCATGTGGTGTTTTTAATCTCCATGTTTCCTTATCTTATTCATCTGAAACCATGGGGTTTATGGTTAACAAATTTTAGTTTATTCCTTCAATGTTTGGGTATGTAATGGTTTTATTGGGACATATTCTTTTGTATTCAAACATCCACCATTGATGATGATGGGGATTTTTTATATTTGGATCACCACCATTGATTGTTTTGAAATATCTATATTCACTCCTTAGTTAGGACTAATTTTTTGGGTCCTCTAGAGATTTATGGACCCTTGTATTTGTTTATGTAGAATTTCATAAATCCATGATAGCTTGCACTCATATACATAGGTGTGTGTGTGTGTGTGTTCACAGTACATATTATCTCATGGTGAGAGGAATATGTACATTAGATAATGGGCATATATATCTATGGGAATGTACATGCATGAGAATGTGGAGCGAATTTGAGTTTCCATAATCAAGCCATCATGTTCTTATTGTTCAGCGTGGTCCTTTTTTTTGTTAGTTTCCCATTAAATTTCGACATAAATATAATAATTCAATAATTAAATTCCTTCACAGCTTAATTTACTTATTCCTTTGATAAATTTAATGAAATTATTAATTGGTATAAATGATTTTTGTCACGAAGTCATTTTTTGTAATAAAACCCCTCCAAACGAGTTGTTTTTTCTTCAAGACAAAAAGTAATTGTTGGAATTTTATTCTTTCCTTCCTTATTTCCCGAAATCTTCTTTGATGACTTGATTTTATGGTTTGGTATATAGTATTATTGATATAGGTTCTTCATTCATGTTATAAAATGAGTTTCATCTTTTTTCTTTATAAATGTTTATGTGACCAATGAAACTTATATTTTCACATATTTCCCGATCCAATATATCTTATTAATAGACCAAACTTCTCTTAAGGTATTGGAATTAATTGTATAATGGATAATTAATGTAGGTAATTTCACTCTGGATATTAGCACCTTTAAAGTGACTTCTTTCCACATGAAATCAAATTTCTTAATTGTGATAAATTAAACTTCATGTGTTGGATAAAATATTTGTTCATAATGGAAATCCATTCCATATATGTTTTAATTGTGATGCCCTTATTATAATAAATCAATTTCTATGATAAATTTAATTTAATATAATGTATTTTATTAAATGATTTATTCACAATGAATTTATTTTCCTTGTATTAACAGTTTTAAATTATATGGATTCTATGAAACAGAATTGAACTTGTCTATTAAAGTGAAAAATAGGTATTATCATATACATTATATTATAAATGAGATGATTTTTTTATTTATTGGAATATAAATGGATAAAATGAGAGGTATTGTGTCACTCCTTGCATCATAATTGGAATGATACTTATTTTCAGAATTACATAATAAAGATAAGGATGCGATGTTTTCTTTCCCAATGCATGTTATAAATGCACCCTTAAAATGAGGTTGTGATATGATGATAAGGGTTATGATGAGAATGTAGACTCATGCTCCCTTACATGTGTGTTGGGAATGAAAACCCTCATCATTTCTTCAGTACGGGAAATGGGATTTTTAGTACCCCATGGCATCATAGAGTGTTTCAATGGAGTGCATACTTCCCAACCCGAGTGATAGGAATGAAGCCCCCCCCCACTCTATCGAGATGTAGGGGCTAAAACCCATTGAGATGATCTATTCATCTCATATATTGGTGTCAGATGCATGCATGTTACATCCGGACCCACTCTAGAAAACAATATGGCTTACAACCTCTTGAGTTGAGATTATCATCACGTAGACTATTGTTGGATGCCTGTATGTTAGGACCTGGTCTATGACATAAATGTGTGTGTATATATATATGTATATGTATATATGTATATATATATATATATGTATATATATATATATATAGAGTCAAGATCAGACTCTTAGTATGACTATGATCTGAGTTCAGCACAGTCATCAGGTTTCCCTTAGGAACATGGATAGTTGGTTGTTTATTTATTTAGAATTGTTTAGTATTTATATACACCTACAATATATAAAATTATATTGCACTATCTGGATTGGGGTAGACATAGTTGGTGCCAGCCTACTGATATTTATATATCAAATCCTATTCGGTCCTCCATTTCACTAGGGTACCTAATTTGACTATTTTTTTGCAGGACCATGGAACATTCTTGTTTTTGAATGATTCTTCCTACGAGTAAAGAGCATATGTTTGAGATACATCTTGGGATGCTCGTGGAGATCGACTTTGGGATTTTTAATTATTTTCATTAATTGAGTCAGGTATTGTTCTAAATTAGGATGAATGATGTATTTTTATTTTTTTTAGTTATGTATAATATCTAAAACATTCATACATTTTTTTTATAATTCAGAGTTGGACATTATCATTTTGTAATTATAAAATTTTCCTCCTGCTACTTTATGGTTAAATATTTATTTACCACATCTTCTATTTACTGCTATTTAGTTTATATTTTACCACTGTAATACTCTAATATGAGGGTATAGTCTCCCCATTATCACCTCCAGAGACCCTAAATATTAGTTAGCTGCCTCCAACATATAGGGATATGATCATGAGTTGACGTGACCAATTGATCTAGCTACTGGTTTAATGGTAAGTCAAAAAGGTACATTACAAAGTGTTATCAGAGGTAATTTTTTCTTTTTTTCTTTTAATTTTGTGTTGGTAGATAGGAGGCTATGAATTTGTCGGTTCATGGTTAATTTTCATTATTGGGATTGATCACCCCATATATGTGAAATGACCAGGTGACTAGGGACTGGATTATTGTTCATGTTTATTTCTATTACAGTTGATATTATTTCACCTACATTGACTATAGTATATTATGATGCATATGATTTATTTAGTTTTTGGTAAATTTACCTTCATCCATGTTCGGTTCTGGTGAAGCATTGTGTGCATCATATTAGACACTTATTAAATTAATATTTCATGCATGTTCCATTCTATGTAGTTACATTTTAGTTTCCCTACCAACTTCAATTTTGTTCAATGAGTGTTATGACAAGATTTTATTTTATTTGAATTCCTGTAATATGACATGTGAGGTATTTTAGTGACATGATTATTTTTCACCTGTTTATTTGATATTTAGAGTATTTTTTCACAAAACATGATTGTGTGATTATTTTCCATGTTTCTTGTTATTTAGGATGTCTTTCTTGTTTACATGTCATGCCTATGTATTATTAGAATGCCTCTCTATGTTTACATATAATTGAGATGTGTTGTGTCTTTTTAATACGAAATTGGTTGGTGTTACGATGGTATCCAGTTTTCAGATGTGCGGTTTATGTGAACCTTATAGCTGGGAGATGTAACCCGTGTACTCAAACCATTTTATAAGGCATTTCAAATTTCATTGTTAATGTAAATTGATTTTTTGTGGTGGGAGTCAAATGAAAAACTATAATGTGTAATGGATCTATATGTATTGGTAAGTATCCACCAATATATGTGGACTATTATATATTTAATCATGATATAAATTAAGTTGGTATTGGTTGTGATTAATAGGTGTGAAATTTAAATACATTAAGTTTATGTGAGCCTCATGAATTGGGAAATAGAAATAAATGTACTAAAAATTTTATATGTGACTATATTATATTTTGAAGTGGTTTTAAATGTAATGGTAGTTCAAGAATGTTGTGAAATAAATTAGCTAAGTTTCTAAGAGGAAAATTGGGTCCATGTTAGTCAGTTGAAGCATGTTTTTTAAGAGGTGACCCATATGGGTGATTTGATACTCTAAAAACTAAGAAACTGATTTTAGATTTATTTCTAAAGAACAAAGGATTTTCTAGGGGGACCCTCTTGGGATTCCTTGTAATTTAAAATGGAATTGTTTTATTAAATTTATAAAAAAATGGGATTTCAATAAATTGTTAATTTTAAAAGGATGTTTTATAAAACATTCCATGTTTCCCTCATAGGTTTAGCTAAATTATGTACCATATGAATTTCATCTATATAATGTTAAATGATATTTTAAATTAAATCATTTATATTTTTAATGAATTAAAATTGATTAAATGAAAATGGATTGGAAATGTAAATCTAGGTGGTGTCCTTTGGTTCAACCCACATGTAAGGGCAGTTTGGGTTTCTCTATTGAGTTGCCTCAGGACAGATCCAAATGTATTTTCTATAGGCTTTATCCTTTTTAGGAATGGCTTGGTGATCAGGTTTTGAGCCTAGTGACTTTCTATTTTTTGTGACATGGTAGTAGAGACACCACTTATTCCCTATTAAAGGGATTTCCTATGGTATGGATCACAATTAGAGTATAAATTTCTTTCTTGCATCAAGAGATTTTTGATGTTTTGTGTTGTTTAGATGTCATTGACCCTTATCGTACTTTTAGATTCTCATGAAACCCTTATTTAGTTGGGTGTCCATGTCCTTCATTGAACTTAATATTGGCTTGAGTTGTTTGTAATGCTCATTTTTAGTAAGGTAGTAATGCCTTGGGAAAGATGAGCTGCTTTGTAGATTGTTTGAAACTTTATATCTCATCAATGATGGATAACTTGGTATGTCATAGTTCAGGAAAATTATCATATCCGAAAAAACATCTCATGTTCAAATCTCTCATACAAATCATCTTACACTTGAATTAATAGGGTGTAAAACCCATAGATAGTATTCAGGATGTGCTGTTTGATATTGAAATATTTAGGATGTATGCATTGGTATAGTTGGTTTCATCTGAATTCTAAATGATGTAATGAACTAGTTGATCTACGTGAAATCATCGACCCTTGTGCTATTGAATACATCCTTAACTCATCTTTGTATTAGAGTCACCTAGTGTTAAAGAAAGCTGGTTTTTCATAATTCATGGGATAGCGTTTTAAGAGACTTGAGTTTTTGACTTGATATTCAGTTCGGTTATGGATTTCATGCCAAATGATTTGATGTTGTGATCATGGGTCGATGGAGCGTTAAATTTTTATTTAAGATGAATTTTACAAAGAAAACTTCTGAGAATAAGCTCTCACTTTATTCATTTGATGGTCAGTGGAATCCTAAGGTGAGTATTGTCCCATCACTTCTCATAAATAACTCATTTACGGTATAAGAAACACATATAAGGAGGACCATTTGAGTCAGGATTTCTTGAATTCCTTTGAGGCTTTCAAATTCAAATCGTGGTGGTTCTTGCTCAGCATCGCAATGTCAAAGATTTTGGTTATTCAGAAAACCTATGACAAACACATATGGTCTCAGATGGACTTCACTGGTCAAACTTGAGCGATCAGGGGGTGACTTTGTAGGTAAAGGCATATTGGTTTGGTTAATTGTGGTGCATTAGTAGTTAAAGCAGATTTTCTTCATTAAAGTTGAGTATTTTTGGTTCAACTATTCTTCCTTCCAATAATTGGGTTGGATTTACTAGGAACCATGAAAATTATCTTGTTGTGTTCTGTTTAGTGATGAACATATCCCCCATGTTCATGTCATCCTATATACACTAATAGAGTATTTATATTACACCATGCTAAATCTCTAAATATCTTTTGAGATTATTGGTTGGTATCTTTAAGTGTTGCACACTAGATGTGTGGTTCTTATCAGGCCATGTTCTTTCTTGAGTGACCCTTGGGTTCTTGTGTTAGAATTCCTTGGACAGACTCTTAGACGCTAACAATTTCATTTGAAATGACTGTCAGACTAATAGCACTCTGGGCTCATTCAATGTTTCAATGTTGATGTCTTGGCCTAGTATAAATATCCCACCTATAAAAAGGGGGTGTGAAGTACATTATATGGCTACTAAGACTCCATATTATTGAAAATGAGGTAATTCTTGACTTGTAGTCTAGTTTAGAGGTTGTTCATAATGGGAAATTATTCTAGGCGGTGGGATCTAAGTTACACCTTTTTTCATGTTGAGGAAAGACAATCTAAAATGTTCATGTGATGAATTGATGAAGTAATGTCACCGAAAGTTAGCTTTGAGCTTCAGTGAATGTGTCCAAGATAAAGACATGGGTTCCTTAGAGGAACTCACTGTTGTTCGTTTTGTGTTATGGCTTTCATCTAAGTCGAGCATTGTATTATGGACATTTAGAGCTTGAAAGATGTGTTTTCCCTTTTTGGGGATTATGGTTAGTGAAGAACCGTTTCTGGGCATTCCACCAGGTCGAGGTTAGTGTAGTCTGAATAAGCATGGTTCTTTCAAGAAAACCCTACTTGACTAGGATAATGTTTTTGGTGCGGAATTGAATTCTTTATTTACATGGTATCACACAATGAGAATCGTTTTAAATATTAATGGAATTATTTTTAAGGTCATTTTAATGGTGTGGGTACAGTGGCATGGAATTAGAACTTTTCCAAATTCAATACGTAAGGTGGGGATCACCTTTGTCCTTATTTTTAAAGAGAGTTAACATGATCGTTTCTCTAGTTGAACATTATTGGGTAATAATAGTTTTAATGGTATAGTTGTAAAGAGAGCATTGGATCATGTTTTAATGGATTAATTGTTGTGTTCCTAAATGATATCTTTACAAGTGAATTTGGAATTTGGAAATGTAGTACTACCATCTATATGATACTTCACAAAACTTGTAGTTCAGATGATATTCTTATTATTGATATACGATTCTTGGGGATGCGAGGTTCTATGTCGGGGAGGTTTTAATGTCATGTGTTTTGAACTGGATGAAAAATCCATGGTAATTTGATCTTTTGTGTTGAAAAGATGGGAAATTTTATAAAATTACATTTTGAAATTAATTACATTTGTTATAGGACAACAGTGTCATATTTTTGACATGGGTAGAGACATGATAATTTTCTTAGGTGTCTCAATGATTTTTGGAAGTGACACACCAAAATAATCATGTTTTAAAGGGTCTTCATATGGAGCATGGATTCCCTAAAACTGCGTGGGCCTTTGAAGATAATAGTGTGGCATTCAGTAGGTGAAAGAAGGCCATATAATAGGATTTAACTGTTTAACCAAACCATGAACCTACCTCACATGGATAGTTCCAAGAGGGAGTACCTTAGAACTACCGACCACATAGTTTGAGTGTGGTTTCCAAATCATGTGTCCAACCCATGTGGGGTACCTCATTGGCACAACAAAGGGTGAAATGTTGGTGCATTGTTTCATAAACCATGCACCCAAAACAATTCATTGTTTCCCTCTCTCCAAGTTATCAAGGTATGGACTCTGGTTTTCTCTACCTCTTCTATTCTGGAATTTTTTACTCTCCCCATCACTCTATCTTGTTCGACCAACACCCAAGGGTTCAGAGCTAATTGATTTTGGGGTTTTCTTCGATATTAGGGTATGTGATGGTTCTCATGGGACCTCTTCATGCATGTTACATAATATACCTCCAAACGAGAAGTGGATTGGTTCTATTTGGTTCACCTCCATCAATTTGATTTATGATTTATATCTGCTACTTTGTTTCACTGAATTTATTTAGGGTGGTTTGGTGATTTAGGGACCCTAGTGTCTTTTGTATTGAATTTGATGACTCTATGAAGGATTTAAATATTATACATGGTTATATATATTTTTCAACATTGCATGTATATATTACCTCATTGTAAGGGGAATATATACAATAGATTAAGATATATATATATATATATATATATATGAAAACATATGTGAGTGAAAATATGGAGAGATTTCTAGTTGACATCGTTAAGGCGTCATGTGGTATGTGTTCAACTTGGTCTACATTTGAGGTAGGGTCCCAATCATTTTCCCCTTAAATTTAATAATTTTTTACATAAATTACTTTACAAAATTATTTAATGGATAATTTGATAATGTTAATTAAAATATTAAATTTCATAAATGATATGTTTAATAACAAAATCATATTTTATAACAAATACCCTCTAACAGAGACATGATTTCTTAATTTCAAAAGGTAATTATTAGATTTTTATGCTTTCCTACCATAGTTACTTGGATAATATTTTATTTTTTGATGTTATGATTTGGAATATAGAATTATTGAGAACTGGAAATCTGTGATGTTATAAAAAACGTTCCACATTTTTCCTTAAATTATTCATGCAAGAAATGATCATTATAAGTGCATTGGTTGGACACTTCAATCTAGTTGGATACTATACCAAGATCCTCCTAAGGTCTAGGCATGCTTATTATAAGGGATTACCCATGTACGTAATTTTCCTCTTGACTGTTTCACCTTCTAAGTGCCTTCTTTACACATTACAACAAATTCATATGTTATGATAAAGTAAAAATAAATTGGATGGAATTGATTGTCATGATGGGAAAATTTTCATTGAATGTTTAAATTGTGATGAACTTGTTATTATAAATGAATCTTTAGTCTTAGTTGAATTTAATTACACTTATTTGATGAAATGGATTATTCATAATGAAAAGGGTTTCCTTGTATTAAATTGTTTAAAAGAAATGGGTTCCGTGTAATGGAATAGAACATGGACAATGAAATGTATAAGAGGTATTTACTTATTAATTGTATTATAAATATGATTATGGTTACAATGAGGTAGATATAAATTCTATACATGAGAGCTACCTCCTCATGTTTTGCATCATAAATGTGTTCATACTTATTTTCTAAATGTAATAATAAAGATATGGATGGTAGGTTTTCTTTCCTTAGACCAGTTTTAAATGCCCCCTAAAAAGGGACAGTAAAATAATGATAAGGGTTATGATGAGCATGGTGAATCATTCTCCCTTACATCAATGATGGGTATGGTGACCCTCCACACTACATCGATTTGGGATATAGGACTTTGAGAACTATGTACCATCTTAGAGGGTTTCTATGGAATGAACACTCACAATCTAGATTGACTCGCATTATGATCCTCCACTCTATTTGGATGTAGGTATTAATACACAATGATAAGAGATTATCATATCATAAACTAGGGTTGGATTCTTTCATGTTACATCCTTGTAAACTCCATCAATATATATATAGGGCTTACTAACCCTTTAGTAGAGCATATTTTCTATTGTACTAGTGTTGGATGAATGTGTTTTACGTCCTGGTACACTCTCGAAATATATATATATATATATAATATATATATATATATTGAATTGATCAAACTCATAGTTAGGTTAACAACCAAATATGGTATAGCTGTCAGGTGTCCTGTAAGATCCTGGATGGGTGGTTGTTTATTTAAATAGTTCTATTTATTATTTCTATATACCAATATACTATTAAATTATATGTAATTGTTTAGTTTGGGATAATCACTGTGGATTGCAGCCAACTAATATTTATATCTCACACCTTTCTTAGGCCACCATTGCACTGGGGTACACTAGTACACCATCTTATTGATGGTCCTTGGACCTTTTCTTATTGAAGTATGCCTGTACCCGACAGTTAGGATTGTAGGACCGAACTGGATCTTAGGATGCTCTCAGAGACACTACACCAAACTGATCATTTAGAAGAAGTATTATATTGTAGTTTTCAAAACTCTCAGTAATTTTTATATATAATTTCACAATGGTTTTATATAAACTACCCCTAAACTATTAAAATAATTAACAAACATGATGATTTACCCCTCCGCCGACCCCCCCCCCCCCCAACACCCCTGACCCCACCCCACTGACTCCTCAATGCCCTAGCCTTATCACCACCCATCGTTGACACTCACCACGGCTCGCCTTACCGTTCCTCTATGGCACTCACTGCACATTTCCTTTCCATCCCTCAGCATACCTCACAGCCAATCTCTACCCCCACGCCTCCCCTCAAAGGTTGAGTGGTGATTTCATGTGAGATTCCCCCTCATCTAATTTTGTATTTTCCTTAGCTCCTTATACAATAATTTACTCAATGTGGGGTATGATTTAATGATTTTTAATCTAATCTTGGTCATACATCCACATTGTGATGCAGTTTTTCTCTATAATGGGTATAGGAGGACACAATTTGATGACTTCACAAACCTGGATGTAGATTCAGTGAATTTTGGACAGTAAATAATTTTTTTTCATTTTCTTACAAAATTGGATGATATTGATGATTAAATGTTTGTTACATCATTTTTTTCTAGTATAGAATCAATAGTGCTCCATAGACCATATAAGGGGTTTTGGACAAGTGTTCATTGTGATAGTAGTTCCTGGTGTGTTTTTTTATCAATTATGACTATTTTTTAAAGTAAGTATATAATTATAAATATTTTTATGATGTTATTAATGTTGTGTAATGTGATGAAATTATTGACAGTTTATATTGACTTGGATGGAGCATGGATGATTTTGGATGAAATCTATTTGAGTAGGATTTTGGTTCTTACAAAAATATGGAGGTTGGTGGTCCCTATAATTAATTACAATATTCTTTTTTTTTCATGAAATACTAATTGAATAATATTTATCGATTTTGGTAAAATTTATAGGGGAATATCATTTTTGAGTAAAGGAGAAATGATGGTGTTGGGTCGCTTGTACTTAAGAGGGCTGTGCCATGGTACATTTTTAGATGAGATCGACGAACCCTAACATTATAAATAATATAGTGGTATGAGATGTGAATATATAAACATACCTATTTCTATTAGGAAATTATTTAAGGTTTATATTCCACCCTACCCAGAGTTCTAATGATTTTCATGGTGTTATTACTTTCTCATATTTCAAGGTGTAGGACCATTGGAGGTAACATGTAAATATCTGTTTAACCCGCACGATTATCAATATAATTGACCTGGATTAGTTTTCCATTTCAATACATTCCATAATTACATTATTACATGAAATAACGGAATCTTTTTGGTTGATAAAGTTGATCCCAAAAAAATGTAGTAGCATGTATTTATCATCACTCCATGAACAAAATTCGTTAGAAACTGACCCATTTGATGGTGGTGTTGGAGTTACTTATGAAAACTTCATGATCACATAAAACCCCATGCAAGGGATATTTTTCTACTTTTATGATTTTAATTCCTCTTCAATTTCTATTTAAATTCTTGAATGAGCAAATAATTTTGTCATAATAAATGTGGATGCATGTATCTCTGTATATCACTTTGGAAATAGGAAAACATATAGAATTTTATTTTCTCAATGTGATGATTTCTGTTGGGCTATTGGCATATCCATCTTTCAATTCAATATATTGAGCTATATGGTTAGTAGAGGGGGTGTGAATTTATTATTGATATTGTGTGTCACCAAACTGTTAAGTTTGGTACTATGGAAATGAAAACACTCTTAATAGATCTTTTTATCATTTATGTTCACTCTCCACATCATTTATAGGTGTCCTTCCTTTTTTTTATTATTTTCATCTTATCTTCTTCAGTCATATGGTTTTGTATTATTGTGAGATTTTCATTGGGAATTAAATGATCTATAATACCTATTCTATTTGATTTTCCATTATCATTAATTGGATAATATCATTTATGATTTCAAATTAATTTATAAAAGGTCTTATTACACATGATGTTTTAATTATATTCCATATAAATCATATAAACCATGTATTAGAGGTCTTTTTAAATACTATGTGTCGAGGGATAAAGTTTTGTATCCTCAAAACTAAATATTTAAATCTATAATTGATTCCCTAAATTGAAGTGTACAATAATTATTAAAATCATTGAATCCCAATATTCAAAGTAAATTATTTTATTTTTAGAATTATGACATATGTTTAATTTTTCATGTAAAATTGAAAACATTAAAAAGAAAATAGTCCATGAGCTTCCCTTTCTAATAGAAAGTGTTTCAATTTAATTGCATTCCCACGAACTCTCAACACATAACAACACCCATTTTATGATTGATTCATTTTAATGGTCCATTTTTCTATACATGAATATCTAATACTTAAATGATATGAAAAAATTTATAATTAATATTTTAATAACTTGTTAACTAAGAAACATGTTTGAATTAAAAATTTAACATGCTACTCGAAAAACATGAGTGTGTAATAATTTTAAAACCTAATTGTTATAAAAATATATATTGAAAGGTTTCATAGAAAACGGAAAAAAACATTGATGTAGAATTTAGATTACAATGTGTGCATAAATCCACAGCATCGTTGTAATATGAATTTTGATTTCATTTAATAGGAATGAATTTAGGATAAATTTAATTTAGAATGCCATTATAATTTAAAAATCTCTACAATGAAAAAGAAATTTTTTGGGGGTTCCCAATAAGTGAAGATTTGGATATAAAGTTATTTAGGTATGTTACGAAGTAAAATTTTCCAATTTCCCAAACACATACATGTCTTTGAATTACCAAATTAAATTTTAATATAATTCATTCTTGTCTTTTTTTTAAGGATTTTATTACATAAATTACTTAACCCATTCATTAACACTGAACATAGTATATTTTAACATAAATAAAAATATTTTTTGTTTACAAAAATTATTGATAGAATCACTATAGAAACAAGAAAATATTTTTACAGTTAGTATAAAATAATATAACCACAACAAGATTTTTGATAAAAAAAATATTAGTGTTTCTAAATTGTAGGAATCCATACAATACACCAAACTGATCGTTTATCAGTGGTTTGTAGTGGCTATTTACAAAACCACCACTATGTTTTTAATAATTTCATGATAGTTTTATATAAACTACCAAGAAACTGTTAAAAATTTAATAAACATGATACTTTCCCCATCCCCCAATACTGCTAACCCCCCCCCCCCCCCCCCGACCCCCACCCCATCGACCCCCCCCCCAACACCATTATGTGAAAGCGTAACTTATATTTAGACTTCACCTAAGAACCTCACATGCATTGGATAGGTATTGTAATGTTCCATGCATATTTTTATATAGGGTGTGTTGAGGCCTGGGGATGTATGTTATTCATGATTTCTGGTGTTTTAATTTTTTGGATTGTTTTATATTTTTCATAATCCATTTGGTGATTCGTGTAATTATAATAATATGAATTAATCATGGGATTTATTATATTATTATGTTTATTTTATTTTTTACATTGATATTGGGTATATGTCTTGGTTTTTCCACTATAGTATACTCTAATTTGATATATTTTCCCACCATAGATTATTGATTGGTACCTTGAAAAAAGAACTCACCCACATGAAAATTATTTGGAATGATTGTGGTATGTCGAACCTCATCTTATATTACTATTCTAGAATGGGGCATTACAATGTGACATTATGGCATTTACTTAATTTTATAAATTGGGTAGATGGATGAGGGTAATCTGAGGTCTTTGTCGAATCCTATAATAGAACATATATTGGTGAGACATGAAACCTTTTTGGGGGAAAGTCTTGGTTACCATGGATGTGGGAGTGTTTTTATTTCATTTTTAGCAATGATTGAGTTATTTATGGAATATAATGTTCTTACAAAAGTTTTTATTTTAAAATTGCATCTCCTCTATCACTAGGATAAAGACCATGTGTATGAACTAAATTAGTTATATATTATTTACATGACATGTACATGAATAAATATAATTGGAATTTTCCAATGGTTTTTAGTTATTTAAAGTGTCAAAAATCATATATATATAGTTTAAAAGCATTTAACCTCAAGGAATCTATGTTACATGATTGATCCCTTCATAAATATAATTATTTATAATTTTGGTTACTAAACTCACAGAGTCATGAAAACTAATTAGTGATCCCTTCTTGTGTATTTATATAAGAAACTCGTATTCAACATATTGATATTTTTTCAACTAGATAATATGAATCAATTTTTTTATTTAATAATAATTATGTGTTTTAATTTTATTTAATAATGTGTAGGATAATTGTGATTTATTTGGATAAACTATAATAATGAATATTATTTTTTTAGATCATGAATACTGATACTCTAGTAGATTTGTCAGATGATTTGATGTTTCATGCCCAATGTCCTTTAAAACAGGCTAGAATGTTTGACGTTCACAACATGAATGGATTTAGATTTCATAATGTTGATCAGGATGTGGTTATGAAAACACAGAATAGTGGAATATTTATTCATTATTAAGTGTAATACTATAGAAATTTGACTAATGTTATCAAATTCTAATACCACATAGATTTTTGTTGTTGTTTTATTCAAATGTAATTGGGTGGATATTATCACAGGTGTAAAAAGAGATTCCTCAAAATTTACTTCTGCAAACTTCTGTCACTTGATGTATGTTGGTGATCGTGAACTACATGATCCATATATCTTATCATCATAGTCGAAAATGTTTTATTATCTGAATGATATTGTGTATTAATGGTGGAGTCTAGTTCCTCATGTTATACAAAGAGACTTGTATGATATGGTTGATGAAGTTGATGATTTGACCTCTGACATTGAATTCCATCAACAGTAATATGAATATTTATTTTTTCATTAGGATATAGAAAATATGAGTTTTGAAAGAGTGGATAAAGTAGATGAACTAATTATTGAATAGGAAACTGAAATTATTTAAGGAGAAAATGATGTATGTGTAGTTATACATTCATTTATCAACCAATTAGGTCATTTTTGCAGTTATTCATTGTCATCGTTATGTATATTTTGATTGTTAGTATTTCTAATCTGTTATAATTTCCTATTTTTCTACATTAAGTTTTAAAAATATATGTCCTGAACTTAATTTTATTTGATTAAGTGGTAACAATTCCATGGAGGATGATTTATACTCACACTGTGGGGTAAAAGAGTATTTCTAGAAGCTAATTGACTCTGGTGATATTTTCATTAGATTAAATATTTATTAGAAATTTTTATTGGATTACTATATTAAATTTTTTATTTACCTTTATTTAATTCAGTCACGGAGTTTAGGTCACCAAGCATCTCAAACAGATGTTTGGTTGAATGTTCATAAAATATCTGATGTGGGTTTTGTTAATGATCCTGCCAAAGATGTTAGGGTATGAATTCATTTTTCATTGTAATAACTTTTTATTAATTGTCACTATGTTAATATATATTTCTTTTATTATGACTATTATTTTATATATAGGTAAAAATTAATGAATTATGAGATGTCAATCCCACACAATCCTACTAATTCTTCCCGGATGAACCTGTTGGTAATGTCCTTGGTAAGGAGAATCTTGGTCGAGTGCATAGATGAGTTTGGGACTATTACTATCTGAGTTATATGGCATGAAAATAGGGATTCCAAGTGATGACATGTGGTGATAAGGTAAATCAAACAACATAAAAATCATTTAGTACACAAATATTTATTGGTTTTATGTTTAAATATAAATATACAACATTGTTAAATTTTGAATGCAATTTTCTTTCAAGTTCTTGTAGCAAGAAGTTGAGATGGGGATGTAGAGGTTGACGAGAAGAGTTAGTCACTGGGAATTGATTTGTGGAGAGGGTTTGTTCATATATCAATACATGAAATGTGGGTAATTCTTTTATCTTTTTATTATATTTTATATTGGATTTGGAGAACGTGTTCTCTATGTGTGTGATGTATCACCATGAGTTATATGTTATATTTCCATTGGATTTGGAAGACGAAATTTATATACAATCATGTATGATGTTTAGATTCTTTTCTCTATTTAACATATAGGTTGATCTGACTATTATATTCTACTATTTCCCACTTTTTTTCATGGAGCCTTACAAATTATGCTTACACTCATACCTGCATGGGCTTTTCATGCATGGTTTTTTTCTTATACAGAAAACAGGTAGATAGTGTCCTTAGTGGAACTATTATCAATCGAATAGAGACCTAGGTGGAAGTACTGACTATGTTTGGTGGTTAGACATAGGGATCATGATTTGGGAACTCCTCTTATTTTTTCTTTTATTTTTCTCTAGATTTGGACTTACTTTCCTTCTTCTTGGTTAGGAATGTATTTTCCCGTTTTTATTTCGTAGATATTTATCTATCACATTATGATGTATTTACTAGAGGTTACAACATGTATTTTTTACACTGAGAGGTTTTCTTTTATTATACTTATGTAGTATTTCATGGAGTTGAGTGTGTGTGTGTGTGTTCAGTACAATAGGATAAAGCCTCCCACTTCAGTGATATTATTACTTTGTGCTTGTCATTATCCCTTCAACTATAGGGGTGAACACAAGGTGTCACTCTTAGCTTGCTGTTGTCCAAGGTTGGGTCCTTAGATGTCAATTCATGACACAAAACCCCAATGTTTTCTCTAAGACTGTAATGACAGTCTAACCCCTTCCTTTAAAATAAAGTCTACACCCTTTTCCAAATATCACATCATGACCGAGTCTTGTTGAATAAGGATCATTTTTAGTTATCTCTACCTAAACTAAGGTCCAATATCACTTATCTATACCATTATATCTCAAGCCTATAACATGTAGGATAACCGCTATCTATTAGACCCTCTCTCAAATTCTTATTCTCATGTTTTCACCATCTTTGTTAGATCTCAATATTGACATGTTGGGTGATGTCTCTTTTGATATATTTTTGTGTGGTATTTGTGAATGGACCCTATTTTTTGAGATCATTCTTGTTGGTCTAGGGTAAGTCATAGGGATGTAATTAGGTAACTTGGACTATGTGGATTCTTATCAGTCATGGTACATAGAGGAATCTATGTTTTTTTCTTCATCTCATAAAGGGGTGGTGTCAATGTTGGAAGTTGTTGTATTTTAGATTTTATTTACAAGTTGTGTAAATCTAAGTTAGTTTTAATCCTCGCTTATGATAGTTTAGATAATTTACAGATATTTAGGCTGATTTTTCTTTTTTATAAGCATTGATTATTAGTTTTTAATCATTAATCAAAATTTTCATGAAAATTATATTCATTATGGATGGTTTCATATTGATAATTATTTATTTACTATTAAATTAATTTAACTTTTTTGTAATTTTGGTGGATGTACATTTAACTTGTGAAGCCCCATTTTAATGGATGTACTTTGAATCTCTATATCTTGTTTTAAATGTTTTAAATTTATGTTTTCCTTAGAAATGTGTTGTGTAATAATTTAAAGAATTCATGTACTTTCAATGATAAATGCATTGATTCTTTCAATGTATTTATAAATGTATTATTAATTATTTCAACGTGTTGATTATTTAAATGTTTTGTGTATTATTGATTGTTTTAATGTGTTTGGTCTTGTTAGATTCGTTCAATGTACTGAAAAATGTATCATTTATTTCTGTTTTTGATTTCCTTTATCAATGTGTCGATTCTTTATGTTTTGATGAGTATCAATATACGTTGACAATTTATTTTAAACAAGTTTTGTTTTCCTTGTATGTTAATGATATTTTTCAAGATACTGTAATATTTTTAGTGTGATAGTTTTGTTTTTCGGGCTGGAGGTTATAGGGATGCAAAACCTGCGTCTTATTTTTTATAATTCATGATATAGTGATGTTTTAAACAACCACAAAATATTGGATAATATTTCACAGTGGTTTAAACTTCTGCTATATTATTATATGATTTTTAGAGGAGGGGATAAAACCACTGGTAAATATGAAAAAAAATTACTTAGTGTAAAGACCCGAAATTTCCATGTAATTTTTTTAATTAAATGGGAATTTTACGAGTCCCTGAAAATTGGTGGCATGGGATTAGAAGGCCCAGTGTGCCCAAAATCATTTTCTGATGTTTTTTCAGGTACATTCATTGAAAGTTCAAGTGGTATTTTATAACTTTTGAACCGATTCTAAAAATTGAAATCTCAGGACACTGTTGAACTCGCAATGCCAGTATTCACTTTTCAAGACTTACACCTCGACGATAGTTGGTCGAGGGAAGATGATAGTTTTTGGGTTTTATGCGGAAATAATAAAATAAAATAAGCTCATATTTTTTTTTGTAACCACCCTTGTGTGAGTTGAAGTGTGGAGACCACTTGACCTTAACCTCCCATGAGAGTTAATGGTGGGGGCCCAGCTAAAGCTAACCTCCCATGAGAGGTTATGGTGATGGGGACCACCTGAGACTAAACCCCCATTTAATTGAGAGAAACTCTCAACTCCCCTCATTAATGAGGGAGAGCCTCTTGACCTCCACTACCTTTATTTGTGCCAACCCCTCCCTTAATGATGCCACCACCTAACTTAATTTATTACATGAACCAACTTAATTAATTAGTATTTGGAATTATTTCCAACAAAATAATATACGGTTTAATCTATTATTATGGAACAACATTATTATTGGGTGGAATTTCTGGGGAGGAGGAGCTCTTGGGATAAAGTTTCTCCAACGAAGAACGAAGAACTTCCTCCGCAGAGAACGCCGGCGAGGAGTGTCTTTGACTTCTTCCTTGGAAGCACCTTGAAGAGGATACCAACATGGGACATCTTTGACGACCAACCTTCCTTCCTCACCATCATAAATGAACCAATGCACAAGCTCAATATTGGAGTTGTGTGGTAGATGTGATGAATGACGACAACTACTTATTATTCCTTGTGACTATGTCGATGAACAATGAACAAGGTAGTGGATTTATGTGTTTGATTTTATATTCCCATGATTCATTCCTTCTAAAAAAATAACACAGATCAACTTCTAACTAGTTTATCAGAATATATTTTTTTTTGTGGGTTTTGGGATTAATCACTATGGGAGGGAATGTTGCGCTTCTTTCTTGTGAGCCAAATGCTACCACCCTAAACACGAAGGGTGTGGACCAAACCATCATGTGTCGAACCCTCCACCATTCTCTTTTGTAGTGTTCTTAAAAATGAAGGATGGTGAAATTGGAGACGACGGAAATGAAGGCAACGACCAAGCCACACGCGGCCTTCGCGACCCAGGCTGCCCCCGCGGCGTTCCCTACCACTGCCAGCCAAACTGGATGCGCCCCTCATGGTTCCCCGGCCAAACCACCCCTTCGTTCTACGCCCTTCTAGCCGAGCCACCCCTTACCGGGTCAAGCTGTCCTACCCTCATTGTCCGCCGACTGCACTGGCCCCGGCCATGCTGCGCCCCGACCACACCACCCAGGCCTACCGCTTTCCCAAGCCCCTGGCCAAACCAGCCCCGGCCTCACCCCCCAAACCCTGGGAATATCCACCCTGAGCTGCACCACGCGACTCTCTAGTTTGAACCGGCCCCTCATGGAGCTCTCTAGGCTGAGCTACCCTTGCGGCACCCTCCGGTCCGAGCTGCCCTAGTGCCGATCTGCTGCCGGTCCGCGGACTCGCGGCCAGCTGGGTGGGGCCCAGCGAGCTGGAACAAACATAACGGGAAAGCCCTCAAAACGTGTCGGGCCAGACCCAATGGGTCGGGCAGGGTCGACCCGGACTGGGTCGGCCCAGACTGGGTCATGATGGGTTTGTCCGACCGGGTCGGACTGAACCCAGGCCCACTGTGACCCTTTACATTCTTTTGGCCATATCATTGGAACTGGACGTCCATTTGATGAACTGTAAATCACCCTATTAATCATGGAGCATAAAGGTCCCTTTGAGTATACCCCACTGGAGTTTCGGGTATAGTTGAGATACAGTCAGGTTGGATCTTGCACTAATCAAACATAGCCCCTGGACTAAAAGGCCAATCTCTCACAGACTGGGCATCTGTTGAAGAGCCTCCTATTGCGTTGAGAGCCCTATGATGTGGAGGACCTTTGAGATAATTTTTCATGGGCCTTTGTGACAATTGGAGTATCGACCAATAACTCGTGGTGCAGATCCTTCCAATGAAGAGCGAGCACAGTGAGGAGACCTAGTTGCTAACCGAGACCTGATGACTACAGAACGTCTGACTCAGAGTGACTCTACAAGCCTAGTGGGGAGCATATAGTTGTGGAGGAAGACCCACGGTTGAGGAGTGTGATTGGTGACATGGAAGACCTACGGTACTCAACAGTAGGAGTACCTCAGCAGGCTATGAGGGGGTGTACCTAGGTGTGGTGGTAGACCCATAGTGGGGAGTGCCTCTCTATGATGCAGCGTACCCATAGTACTTGATAGGTGGAGTACCTTAGTAGTCCAAGGTTAGTGGGAAGCGTGCTTGGTGTCATGGCAGAACCACTGTACTCGATAGAGGATGAGTTATCCAGCAGTCGAGGTTTCAATAATGTGTTGGTGATGTTACTTAATAATACCCCGAGAATAAAATCCGGGTTGAGATGAGTATGTACTTTTGTGTTTTCCTCATTATTGAGACAGATTACTTCATAACTTAGGTATATGTATGGGCATATATCTAAGTAGAGTTATCTATTTATTTCTTACTTTGTGGTTTATAATTGGTGGATTTGTCAGACCGTGAGGGTCTTAGGGTCCCTAATGAGTATCTTTACACTCATCTCTGCACGGGATATTCCCACACCTTATTGTGTTGGATGTAGATGACAGACAACGCTGACTGAGGATGAGAGTACCAAGACTGGACGGTACCTAGAGGCGGATCTCACGACAAGTCGGTACACGGAGGAGACCGGTGGACATGTAATGCTGAGGAGGCTATTTGTACCTACCCTTCAGGTAGGAATCTTGGAGGACAACCTAGCATCTGTTTTTTCTTTATTCAGTTGTACTTGTACTTCCAGTTCCATGTACTTTGCAATTGGGCTTGTATTTCTGGCCCCTTTTACTTTTCAGCACACTTTTGTTATAAATTTTACCTAGTTTTTTGTATCTAGATGTGTGCTCTATTATTCACATTTACAGGTTATAAAATAAATGCCTTCCTAGTTTTAAGGAATTACACCTTTTATGCTAGTCGCTATCCCCTGGCCTATAGAAGGAGGGCTTGGGTAGTCATTGGCACGGGCCTTAGGGGATGTATCGTGAATAATTGGTATCACATGAGTCAGTTCTACCACAGAACATATGACTCTGATATTTTTTGTGAAGCAATATTGTCAAGTGTAGTGACTGTGGTTTTCAGTTCAGGGAGTCCAGTGTTGGTACAGCGGCCGACGTATCCATACCCCAGGACCCAGACTTCTGATTTCCGACTTAGTGCATGAAAACACTGATTATGTTTGTGTTTCCAAAAGTTTTCTTTAAGTCAGATCAACCAGGTCATCTCACGAGGTATACATTTTTAACCGTAGTGCACCTGTTTCTTTTTAGGATTCTTCTACACAGATAGCTAACAAGAGTTTTCAGAGTCATACACACTAATAACCCACTAAGTAACGAGGCCTTGGTGTAGGTCTCTCTACCAGTAGAGGCACAAGAGGTACCATTACCCGTTTGGCCACCAATCCCACTAGCCCCAACAACAGACATTTCACGCTGCATGAGCACATTGTATGAGTTCCAATGCCCGAGGTCACCCAGGTTCAGGGTAGTGTCGGACCCACAGGTGGCTAAATAATGGATGGAGGCTGTGGTGAGAGTCTTCCGACTAGTAGGGACACCAGCAGACCTCATGGTGATCCTTGCTTCCAGTCTACTACAAACAGGTTCCGGTAGATGGTGGATCTTGATTCTCCTGGTTCATGATGATGCATTTCTTCTCTGGGAAGTCTTTGACAGTTTGTTTAGGCCAGAGTTTTTTCCAGTGACTATCCGCACAATGCACATACATGATCTACTTCATCTACAGTAGGTAAAAATGACTTTAGCTCTGTACTCAGTGAGGTTGACAGACCACTCATGCTACTCCACCGATATGGTGCGAGACCCATTATTTAGGGCCTAGACCTTTGAGTAGGGACTCATGTTGAAGATCAGAGATTTGGTGATCTCACTCAACATCCCCACATAAGAGGGGGGTGTTAGAGAGAGCCCTCCTAGTGGAGAATTTGTTTGGATAGTTGTATACTATAGGAAGATCCACCACCAATCGACTTGTAGCACTATTTTTTGAAGCTGGTAGCATACAGATTTCATAGAGGTCCAAAAGAACCAAACCTATAGGTAGACGATTGCATGACTCAGGATCGGTTGTGCAGGGCACCTGAAGTGGAGATAGACATGCCAATGGTGGGAAATGTTACGCATGCGGCGGGTAGGGTCACATGGCGCGTGACTGCCAGACCCACCATTCGGATGATTCGTAGACTGTCGAAAAACCTCTGAGGTAGAGGCAGAGATTTGATTGAGGTGGTTCGCAAGGAGTAGGTGGACGTGTTAGAGGAGCTGGTCATGTAGTTGGTGGTGGATGAGGATTTGAGGTGTTACTGCCACCACCACCAGGAGGTCCACCCAGACCTCAAGGAGCAGGTAGATAGGGGAGAGCTCAGCTCTAGGACGCTAAGGCATATGATCATTGGGATCCTGAGATTATTCAAGGTGCAATATATGTCCACTCCACCAAAGCTGGAATACTAATAGACATAGGTTCCAGTCACTCTTTCATTTCCACTACCCTCATTCGGAGCTCAGAGATTCTGACGGAGCCGTTGGCTTGATCCTAACGTCTAGAGACTCCAATGGGAGCAAATTCAAGGATTACGCACTAGTGCCGGATGTCTGAGCTTACTCCAGGAGGATAGAGCATCGAATGGGATCTCCAATTTGCAGAGTCAAGTCCTTAAAACATCATTTTGGGTATGGACTAGTTATCTACAGCGCATGCTCAATTTGACTGTAGTATTCACAAAGTGTGTTGTGTCCACACAGAGGGGACCAGGTTTACTTTCACTGGAGAGAAGGAATCCATTGCAGCACTAGATGGACTTACTCGGAGAAGATTGCAGCCGATCACTCATTAGTTAGCTAGAATTACCCTCAAGGAAGTTAATGTGGGGAGTCTGAGCTATCCTGTAATGGTGTACCTATACGTGGATATATTCCCTGATGATGTTTCAGGTCTACACCCTTATAGAGATGTATAAATTTACATTGACTTGTACCCCATGATGACACTGATATCTACAACAGTGTATCGGATGGCTCC
The DNA here is from genome assembly GCA_963277665.1 of Viscum album. NCBI lineage: Eukaryota > Viridiplantae > Streptophyta > Magnoliopsida > Santalales > Viscaceae > Viscum > Viscum album. The sequence continues at coordinate 1,374,452,199 of OY728129.1, read as the reverse complement.
TGTAGAGATTCATGAGCTACGGCTACAGTTAGAGAACTTGTAAGGGAAGGGATTCTTCTGACCCAGTGGTTCTCCCTGGGTAGCCCCGATTATATTCACTAAGAAAGAGGATGGGAGCTTGAGGATTTGTGTTGACTATCGGTGCCCGAACAAGGTGAACGTGAAGAACAAGAACCCACTCTTGAGGATTTACCACATCTTTTATCATTTGAAGGGAGCATGGTGGTTCTCAAAGATAGACCTCAGATCGGGCTATCACCAGCTCAGAGTTCGAGAAGAGTATGTGCAGAAGATGGCCTTAAAATGTTGGTATGACCACTATGAGTTCTTGGTTATTCCATTTGGCATAACAAATGCTCCATAAATGTTCATGGGACTCATGAACATGATCTTTCAACCATACCTCGATTTCTTTGTCACAGTCATCAATGATGACATTCTGATCTACTTGACTACTAAGGAGGAGAATTCATATCACTTGCAGGTAGTACTGGACACACTCTGAGAGCACCATCTTTATGGTAAGCTCCCAAAGTGCCTTTTTTTGATCCGATAGGTTCACATTCTGGGTCATGTCATCTCAGAGGATGGGGTTGAAGTAGATCCAATGATGATTGAGGCGGTACTTGCTTTAGAGCCACCCATGAGTTTGACAGAGGTATGAAGTTTCCTGTGTTTGCCTGGATACTTCTGATGATTTTTTCCAGATTTCACTGGCGTTTCAGCACTACTATCAGTCTTGAAGATGAAGGGGCAACCCCTTGTGGGGTCGGAGAGATGCCAGTAGAGCTTTCAGAAGATTAGGCAGAGGCTAACTAGTGCCCCCATCTTGAGGCTTACATAGGAAGGGGTATGGTACGTATTCTACTATGACTCATCAGGGACCGGAATCAAATGTGTCCTGATGCAGGAGAAAGTAGTGATTTCATATGGCTCTCGACATTTGAGAAAACATGAGTTGAACTACGCTACACATGACCTAGAGTTTGCAGCGTGGGTCTTCACCTTGAAGATGTGGTGACACTATCTGATTGGCGAGCATTTTAATGTGTACTCTGATCACAAGAGTCTCAGGTATATCTTCTCTCAGAAAGACCTGAACCAGAGATAGCGATGTTTTCTTGTGTTCCTCCAGGACTATGACTTCGAGATAGTATATACTCCAGGGAAGGGTATCATTGTTACAGATGCACTCAACAAGAGATCTGGTATACACCTGTTAAGAAAAGTGATGGAGAAGCTATCTATTATGCAGAGATCTTTTGTGGATAGAGATGGAGCAGATTTTCTTCAGTCTATTATAGTCACTCCTAAACTTCTTTAGCGAGTCGAGGAGGCACAGCATGGGGATGCTGGCTGTGAGACACGACGTGCTCAGATATCCATAGGCCATGCACCTGATGGATTTTTTGAAGGTGGGAGCACGTTATCCTCTTCAGAGGACGTACCATGGTACTAGTGCCACTTTAGAAGGATGTGTTGAGTTAGTTCCACACATCCCCTCCAGTGTTGCAACCAAGAGTTGTGATGATGTTCCAGGATCTCCGATGATAGCACTGGTGGCTAGGAATGAAGAAGGCAGTTGAAGAGTTTGTCTCTCAGTGCCTCACTTGTCATCAAGTGAAGGTGGAGCACCATGTACCGGCATGCTTGGTTCAGCCTTTAACGGTCCTAGAGTAGAAGTGGGATGTGATATCCATGGACTTAGTGATAGTACTTCCATGTACATCTAGGGGAAATGACTCTATTTTGGTGATCATTGATCGACTCACCAAGTTGGCTCACTTCCTACCGATCAGAGAGTACATATCAGTAGAGAGCTTCAGATTCCTCTTTTTTCAGGAGATAGTGTGGCTACATGGAGTACCGTAGATGATTGTCTCTAATTGTGATACACGTTTTACTTCCTGGATATGGAAGGGATTGTAGGAGTCATTCAGAACATAGATTCATTTGAGCACCACCTTCCATCCTCAAACTGAAGGACAGACTGAGCGGACCATTCAGACCCTTGAGGACTTGTTGTGTGCTTGTGTCCTCAACTTCAGTCATAGCTGGGAGGATCACTTACCTTTGGTGGAGTTTTCATAAAACAACAGCTATTACTCCACCATTGGGATGGATCCTTTTTAGATGTTATATGGGCGACAATGTAGATCACCATTATTCTAGATAGACCTAGGGGAGTCAGCACTAGTGGGACTAGATATGGTATGGGCTACCACAAAGAAGGTGCAGATCATCCAGGAGCATATGAAGTTTGGACAGAGCAAGAAGAAGTCATATGCTGACAAGAGATGGAGACCTTTGGACCTCGAGGATGGTGACCATGTCTTTCTATGGGTTTCACCCTGATGAGTTCTACAGAGATTTGGTCGAGGCAAAAAGTTATCTTCGACAATCATTTGACATTTTAAGGTCCTTAGTAGGGTTGGTGAGGTGGGTTACCGCGTAGCTCTTCTACCTCAGTAGCACCGGGTGCACCGCGTCTTCAACGTAACGAGGGAGAGGAGATATGTGCAAGACCCTTCTCACACCACCCACCATAGAGGGATAGACGCCGACAAAGGGGAGTCTTTTATGGAGGTTACAGTAGAGATTGAGGATCGACAAGAGTGGGTCCTTCATGGATGGTCGATACCTATAGTGCAAATTTTTTGGTGGCACGGGAACCTCCAGAAGAGCACATGGGAGCGGGAGACTCAGAGGCATGGTTAGTACCCTCACTTATTCCCTTAGTTTGAATTGAAGCTTATAGGGACATAATTACCTGAGGTAGAGAGAATGTAAAGACTCCAAATTTCCATGTAATTTTTTATAATAAAATTGTAATTTTACTAGTCTGTGAAAATTGACTGTGCGTGATTCTGAGGCCCAGTTTTCCTAGAATCAATTTCTGTAGTTTTGTTCAGGTATGTTCATTAAATGTTCAAGAAGGTTTTTATAAATTTTGAATCAGTGCTCGTAATTGAAATTCGAGGAGACCATTGAACTCGCAGCGCCGGTATTCACATAAGAATACTTTCACCTCAATGGCATTTGGTCGAGGGTGGAAGTTAGTTTTTGGGTTTTACATGGAAATAATAAAATTAAATAAGCTCATATTTTATTTTATTTTGATATAACCATCCATGTAGGAGTTGAAGTGTGATGACAACCCGACCATAACCTCCCATGAGAAGTTATGGTGGTGGGGACCACTCGGGACTAAACCTCCCATTTAATTTAGATAAACTCTCAACTCACCTCATTAATGAGGGAGAGACTCTTTACCTCCTCTACCTTTATTTGTGCCAACCCCTCCCTTAAAGGTTCCACCACCTCTGTTAATTTATTACGACACCTACCTTAATTAATTATTCTATTTTAATTCTTTCCAAAAAAAATAGATGATTTAATCTGTTATTTTGGTACAACTTTCATATTTGGTGGAATTTGGGGAGAGGAGGAGCTCATGGGAGAGCGTTTCTCCAACGAAGAACGAAGAAATTCCTCCACCACTACTGAAAAAATACCCTATACCAACAGTTTGGAACCGTTGGTATAGGCCCTCAAACCGTTGGTATAGGCTATACCAATGGTTTGGAGGACCGTTGGCATGTAAGCCTTGACAATAGGTCTATACAACGGTTTTGGGAAAACCATTGGTATAGACCTATACCAACGGTTTTGAAAACCATTGGTATATGTAATATGAAAACCTATACGAACGGTTCTCAAAACCGTTGGTATATGTATTTCAAAAAAAAACATTCGGTGGGATTTGATCCCAGGACCTCTAGTTTATAATTGAATGACTTAACCACTAACCTAACATGACTTTTGTGAACATAATTTCAAAAATATGTATATGTATTGTTTTAATAATTTTAAATTTTGATTTATATAATGTTCTCAGTAAGAAGATTCGATGAAAAATGGAAGGACTTATACCAACGGTTCTCAAAACTGTTGGTATAGACCTATACCAATGGTTTTGAGAACCATTGGTATAGGTCCTTTTATTTTAGGACCTATACCAACGGTTTTGGACAAACCGTTGGTATAGGGTCTCTATAATGGACCTATACCAACGGTTTGGCCAAAACCGTTGGTATAGGTCCTATAGGTCCCCCCCTATACAAACGGTTTGTCCAAAACTGTTGGTATAGGTACATATAAGTGACCTATACCAACAGTTTTGGCCAAACCGTTGGTATAGGTCCAAATTAATGAACTATACCAATAGTTTGGCCAAAACCGTTGGTAAAAGTCATATTTCTAGTAGTGCACGAAGAATGCTGGAGATGAGAATCTTCGACTTCTTATGTGGAAGCACCTTATAGAGGCAACCAACGTGGGACATATTCGACGACCGTCCTTCCCTCATTGTCATCATCAACGTACTGACGCACGAGCTCATTATTGGAGTTGGGTGGCAGACACGATGAATGACGACAACTCCGTCTAATTTCCCGCAACTCCTTTGATGAAAAAAGAAAAAGTTAGGGGATTTTAGTGATTTATTTTATATTCACGTAATTCATTCCTTCTAAAACCAATAATGCAGATCAACTTCTAACTAGTTGATCAGCATATGTTTTCCTTTTGCTGTTTTTGGGATTAATCATTGTGGGAAGGTTTGTTGTGCATCATTCTTGTGATCCAAATACTACAAACCTAAATGCGGAAGGTGCAGACCAAACCAACATTGCCAGGCCCCTCCACCATTATCTTTTGTTGTGTTCTTCGTAACGAAGTAAGGGGATAATGAGGATGAAGGTGATGAAGGCAACAACATTTCCACCCATGGCCTCTGCAACCTGTGCCGCCCTCATGGCATTCTGTGTCACCGCCGGCCGAACTGGTAGTGCCCCTCATGACGCCTTGGCTGAACCAACCATGCGGTATTCACCCTTCCGTATGTGCCACCCCAGGCCAGGCTGAGAAGCCCTAGCCACACCGTTCACTGGTCGAACTGGACCTGGTCGTGCCGCGCCCCGCCCGCGCCACCCCGCCCTTGAGGCTTCTCAATCCCCCAGCCGAATCAGCTCCGGTCGTGGAACCACAACCCTAGCCTGAGCTACCTCGAGCGATGCTCCACAACCCTCTGGGCTGAACCGTCCCCTCACGGTGCCCTCTAAGCCGAGACACCGCCATGACGCCCTCAAGGACGAGCCGCCCTCTCACCGACCCATGGTCGGTCCGCGCCCTCACGGCCCGCTAGGTTGGGCCCAGCATGCTAAGCCGAACCTAATAGGTAGGCCCACCCAAAGGGTTGGTCCAGAACCAACATATTAGGACGGGTCGACCCGGAGTAGGTCGGACCAGACCCGGGCCCACAATAACCCTTTACTTTCTTTTGGCCATATCATTGGCAGTAGACGTCCATTTCGAAAACCGTCAGCGGCCCTAGTAATCTTGGAGCATGACTGTCCCATTGAGTATACCCTACCTAATTTTGGGGTATTATTGAGATACGGTCATGTTGGATCATGGACGAATCGAACCGGCCCCTCGGGACATAAAGGCTAATAACTCATAGATTGGGCGTCTGATTGACGTACCGTCTATTTCATTGACACCCCTATGAAATGGTGGACCTTTGAGACACTTCGTTATGGGACATCATGACAGTCAGAGAATTGAATAGTAGCTCGTGGAGCAGTTCCTTCTAGTGAAGATTGAGAAAGATGCTAAGACCTAGTAGCTGGGTGAGACCTGACAAATGTTGACCATTTGAATCGGAGTAAATCTACTAGCCTAGTGGGGATCTCCTGGTTGTGGCGGCAGACCCACGGTAAGAGAGTGCGCTTGGTGACACGACAGATCCACGATACTCGAGAGGAGAAGTACCTCAGCAAGCTACGAGGGGGAGCACCTAGGTGTGGTAGCAGACATGCGGTGGGGAGCGCCTCTGTGTGACGTAGCAGACCCACAGTACTCGACAAGAGGAGTACCTCAACAGTCCAAGGTTAGTGGGAAGCATGCTTGGTGTCACGAAAGGCCCATTGCACTCGATAGAGGAGGAGTTATCCAGCAACCGAGGTTTCGATAATGTGTTGGGGAAGTTACTTGATACTACCCCTACAATAAAATCCTGGTTGAGCAGAGTCAGTACATTTGTGTTTTCCTCATTATTGAGACAAATTACTTAATAACTAAGGTATATGTATGGGCATAAACCTGAGTAGTGTTATCATTTGATTCCGTACATTGTGGTTTATATTTGGTGGATTTGTGAGACCTTGAGGGTCTCGAGGTCCCTATTGAGTATCTTTATACTCAGCCCTTCACAGTCTATGCCCTCACCTTGTTGTGTTGGATACAGACAACATATATCGCTGACTGAGCCTGAGAGTACCAGGACTAGACGGTACCCAAAGGTGGACCTTACGACGAGTTGGTACACAGAGAAGACTGACAGACGTGGAGTTCTAAGAATGCTATTTGTACCTACCCTTCAGGTAGGAATCCCTAAAGACAACCCATCAGCTATTTTTCCTTTCTTCAGTTGTACTTGTATTTCTAGTTCCTTGTACATTGCATTTGGGATTCTATTTCTGACCCCTTTTTCTTTTCAGAACACTTTTGTTATATAATTTACCTAGTGTTTTGTATCCATCTGTGTGCTCTGTTGTGTGTGTTTTTAGGTTAGAAAGGACATTCCTTCCAAGTTTTAGGAAATTACAACTTCGGTGCTAGTCGCCAGCCCCTGGACTATGGAAGGTGGAATTAGGGTGGTCACATCACGGGCCCCAGGGGACGGGTTGTGACACTTATCATGAGTTTTATCCGTATTAGTGGTGTTTTGTTTTGTTAAAATTACATAATTTAGCTGTGGTTATAACCAACACAAGATCTTAGTTACTTTTATGTGAGAAGTGCTGCTAAAACTCAGAAAGTGACATGAAATATGAATTCTATGACACTTTCATGAAACCACTGGTAAATGGAAGGAACCAATATGTGTTGAATTCAAACACTAATTTTAGTGGCTTTTTTTTGAAACCATCTTAGAACCATCCAGTTGCAGTTTAAACCGATGCTACTTGGAAATTCTGTCTTAGTGGGATCACCTTCGTGAATTTTAGATCCCTTAAATACTTGATTCTTGTATTGTTATGAGTTGGTAATAATGATATATTTTTACTATTTTAACTTATATATCATCAAAATTTCATTCTAGCATGTATTTTATAAATTGATGTTGGCCTATTTAAATCTGTTATTTAAAATTATTTTTCCACTGCTTAATTTTTAACTATTTATTTATGGTTTCCCTTGTTTAATTCACTTTAGATTCAGTTATACCAATTTTATACATTGATATTAGGGTATAGTATCCCCACTATCACCTCATACCACACTTTCTGCTATTTGGTAGTCTCTGTCATATTGGGAGACACGCCTAAGGCCATGTGAACCATTATTCCAGCAACCCGTTTAATTACAAGTCAGTTTGAGGAATTACATAATTATTGGTATTCAGCAGGTTTCTACCTAGACAACGTTGGATAAACCATCACGTGGGTGGTAATTTTGTTCCCCATGATAATGTACTATTTAAGGCTCCTAAGGTTTAGGATGATTCCCCAAAGGGTCTATTTGATAATGAGAAATGGGTACAATAATATGTATATGCTCCATTAAAGGAGGTGAAACCACATGATACGAAATATTTTGTGTCATGGGTTGATAAGCATCTTAGGCAAATATATTATGTGTTATTTAGTCTATCGATAAGAGAGATCAAGGGGATAACACATCGATAGAATACTAGACTCATGAGTTCCAGTCACATCACCCACTGATATTTCTAGTGGGTAAAAGACCATAGTTTATTATGAACAAAATTGATTCACTTCATACCATCTTCGAGTAGCCAGATACAACCCTATGTCAGAGGATGAATATGGTTATGTACATACTCAAAGAACCATCTAAAAGTCAATGGAACAAAATGGTTTAGGCAGGAAGACCAAAGGGACTATCTTTAATGGAAAATGAGTCCATGTCCATTGAGATGTTCTTCTTAGAGACACTGATGGTGGAGTGATCCTTAGAGTTCTTGATCCTTTAGAAGAGAGACAAGTCAATCATTGACAATACAACTACGCCCACTGACTTGTATTATTTCTCAATAGTTATTGTGGGAAATTCCCTCGTGATGTTGACTCATTATAAGGATGGTTTATGGAATGAAATTATGGAGATGGTAAACATATTCATGTTATACTCATTCTCAGAGGTGGTGAATCAGAAACTGATAGTTGAGGTAAATTTGAGGGACCGGTCATATTCACATTGGGTGACAGTGTTATTTTATTTGAATATAAATGCTTCAGATAGCATGAAGTGAGGACAAGGTGAGCCTTTTCTTGGATTTTAGTCCAGAGACTCAAGAAGGCCACCATAGAGTGGGTCTTCAAAAATGTTTTTCTAGTGTAGTCAACTATGACATGTGAAGATGAACTGTGATCCGACACCAACAAAGTTCCAATATTGCAACAATGTTGGGAATCTAAAGTGGTTCTACTAAGATCCTTCTTGGGAATATGGTGTTCATGACTAAGTAATGATCAAGTGTGTATGGATTAATCAGGAGTTTTACTAGGTTCTCATATCCATGATTCAGTTTCATGTGATTTATCATCAAATTATGTTTGAAGCACATTTGTGGTGGGATACTAAGATATTTATCACACCATATATGGGTCATTCAAGATACGCTTATACTTTATACTCTTGTGATCATGAAAGGGACCAATCGTAGGATTTTTATCTTAGTTATCAAGTTTCAAGGCATATAATGGGATGTATGGTAGGATCCCTGGGTTCTTACATCTGTTATATTTTTTTGTCTTAATTTTGTATTATTATGATTATATGTATATAATGGGGATGACCCAAGGTAACCCTTTTAATTTATTTTATAATATGACATGACTTTTTAACATGTTTCTCAAATTTTAAAATTTGGTTCTTTTATTTATTATTTTCATTTCCCATTTACACTTCCTCTATTGCATGTTGGGATTCTGCTATGATGGGTTATTGGTCTCATCATCTTATGACCTTTATTTCACATATATATTTATATAGACCATTATTATTATTCTCTGAGAGAGTATATTATCCATAGAATAACTTATTTACCTCCTCACTCTAGTCAGTAGCCTTTGGAATATGGGGAGGTGTTCCAAAGGCCATGTGGTCAACCAGCAAAAATCATTGTTTGGGTGGCAATATTTGTAAGGGCGTTATAGTTTTCAACCAGGTGTTAGGGTTGTGTTTTTTAGCATGTCATTGGATTTTCTGGGGGAGAACCAAAAAATTTAACCATTTTAATTTCTTTAATAAATAGTCCATATTGGATATCTATGGGAATGATCCTCCTTGAATAAAAATGGTATAAACCTAGTGAGAGGCTTCAGTCCTTAGATAGATTAGGTGAGGGTGTTTATTCTAGAAATTAAATTGATTATGATTCTTGGGATGTTTCCATAGCAACATAACATGCTAATCCCATTGATTGAGGTGGTTATGACATCCTAGACTATGGTGATGTGACTCACCAGGTTAGGCTCGATTGGGATTCTATGAGTGTTGTGGACTATATGTTGGGAGATATGGTCATTTTATTGAGGCAATGAGTGTAATGACCCAAACATTTATAAAAAAAATTCCCATGTAATTTAAATAAATGTATTATTATATAATAGGGTTATACAAAAATTCTCTTATTTTGATATATTATATCCAATTGTCTTCAAAATACCATTAAGTATAATTACTATTGATAATATAGTCATTGAAAAGTTTTCATAGGGTTTGTATAAATATAGGGTTTTAACAATTCTAGTTTACCCACAAAAAAGTAGTGATGGCCTCAACTAGTAGGATCATACCCTATGAAGTACATTTACCAAAGAATATATGGGGTATGAAATCTTTAGGTTTTTCACTTGACCAAGACAAAGATGAAATCCAATAAATTAAGCATGAGTGAAATATTTTACTTGAGAAGATTAAGCTCCTCGAAATCATAGTCCAAACCATATTCAGTAAACCTCACTATGGAATTCGAATTGTCTTTCACCTTACTGATAAATATTTTGATGGTGTATTAAAAATATATGGATACTAACCTATATATATATTATTTAATTTAATTTTTATAGAATAATGAATATACTTCCATTATTGTATTTTTACTTTATAAATTATTTTTATTTCAATATAATAAAATTGAAATAGCATTTTTGGGTAATATTAAAATTCAATAAAGGAATTTATATTATTGAATAAATAAATATTTTGATATAAATAATATTTTAATAAAATATTATTACTAGATAATTTTTATTAAATAGAAATCATCATAAAATTTTTATGAAGTCCAATGTAATTTTTATAAGGGTTCAGAAACTGTTATTAGTAAAAGAGCCATCATTTGTCAATAAATATAAATTATTATTTAAAAAGTAAATATTAAAATATTTATAAAAAAATTTAGGTTAAATGAATAATATTTTTGGAATGTGAATATCTAAATTATCTAATGGTGATTTTCTTTAAATTTCCAGAGTTAGCCGAATTTTTGAGAAAAAATTAAATATAGTATAAATACACATTGTGTATTTTGACATCATAATGACCCAAAAGTGTTGTAATAAATTCCATAAATGGGATCCAAGACCAAATATATAAATTCGTTTTGAAATAATATGATTTTATGTTTATTAGGTTAATTTTACAAAGACTTGACGAATCATCCAAAACCATTAATATATTTTATAATTCTAAAATCAATTAATTAAGAGTATGACTCACTTCTACATAAGAAAGTGAATTAATTTATTAATATAGGCCCATGTAATTATTATATATTGAAAAACACTCCCATTTGAAAAAAACCATGGAGTAAATTCTGATTTAATTTGTGGTTTTGGTTGTTTTATTATATAGAGTCCAGAACCATTGTTTGTTAAATAATAAATAAATCCCCAGAAATTTGTTATATAAACCCCCCAAATAGCATTTATATTCACAAAAAATCTTTGGATATCATCCTTACACTAACATACCCTCTATATATTCCTCCCAAGGTTCCCCCAAGATCTCAATATGCTCTTCCTAAGCATTTGGATTCAAAGACTCATGGAAGGGAACCTCACATTCAATTCTTTATTCATGTTTCTTTCTCATCTTATGTCTTATATTTCTAATTAAAAGTGTAGATATATCACTTTACATGTACCTATTACTTCCCAATTTATGTAAAAATTATGAGATAACCCTTTCTCTCCCATCAACCCATTTTCATAAATTTTTATGCGATATCTTTATGCTACCATAAATTTTCCACGATTTTTCATGTCGAAACAATTTTGAAGTGAATGTCATACCCATTTATTATAATCATTTTCACCATTATAAACATATAATTCATTTAGATAGGACATAAATGTTTTTTATTCCACACTCCCTAGTCATGGAATATAATATGATCACAAATGAATCCATGTTGTATGATTTATGTTGTACACATAAGAATAAGAATGAAATTAAAGTGAGGGGTGCACCTATAATTATAGAGTGATCCAATAAATTGGGTAATGTTTAGAATAAGGACATGTCCTATTAGATAAATGAGTGAACCTAATTAATTTATAGAAATTTTTCCTTCATTATTATTTACCAGTTACCCTTTCCCTAGGTTTATGATGCAATGTTTTATATTGTTTCCACATTTTCAATGTAATGATTATTAAGCTATATCATGTCTAATTATATATGTTTATGATTATCACACCTTTTATTACCCATTGAAATTCCTATTTTCTTATATGTATTATATGACTCATGTAATTCCATTTTTACTCCCTTACTATTCTTTATAGGTCACCACTTTCTTAGGTATATCCCCAGGTTAACCCATGTAGTTTTATGTGCGAGCATGTTAAATAGGTTTTCAATAAAGATAATGTTTTCTTGTAATATGTTGTTATGTAATGTATATAATTTCGAAATACTCTATAATTCTCAATCATACAAATTTTATTATGTGTACTTTTGTTTTACAAATAAATTATTAATGTGAAATATAAAGAAGGTTAGTTGTAGTTGGTATTAGAGAAAAGGATAACTAATTGTGGTATTATGACTAGAAAACTCTAAATAAAAACATAGTGATAAAAATATACATAAGAAAACATTCCAAAACTTTTTAATGTATAGAGTAATATTTCCATCAAGAAAATTTATAATTTTCATTATTCTATATATGAATGTGGTTATAGAACAGTTTTACCTATGAGTAAAAACTATGACAAGGTGCATTGGGTTGGGTTCGGCATAAATCAGCACTAGAAAATGGGATGTATTGTCCGCCTACTTTGACACTCTCTGGAGATATGATTATGTAAATTCATAATCTATTTATGAAAAAATATTAAAGGAACAAAAAATACCCCTTAGAATACATGTTAGGAAATAGATCATGGATAACCTAGATTTAATCCAACAAATTCACAAGTTATGAAAATTATTGAAATTTATAATTTATTTATTTAATATCATTGGATTCCCTTTTATATGTTTAATAGTTTATAAATAATCATCCTAGACATTCCTGTTATTTTAGACAATGGCATGAAATAGAAGGAATTGGGTAAATAATCAATGTGATGGGAATAGGATGAATAACCCAAGGATATAACAACCAAAATGGAAGAGGGAATCACAAAATTGGTGATGATATTATCTCAACTAACTCAGTATTTGAAATGAAACATGGATCAGGTGGTTTAATCAAATCTCAATAAGATAGAACATGCAGCAATTCTGTCCTTTATGTTGAAAAGGTCCCTCACTTTCAATGGATCATCGGATCCCTTAATCATGGAACAATGGATCATGTCTATTCACAATATCTTATACATCCTTCAATGTTTTGATTAAGAGAATTTTATAATAGATATCTATCATATGGAAGGAAAAACTAATCAATGATGTAAATTTATCATGAATACAATGACTGAGGATAAGATCGAAGTGATTGGGTGGACGGAATTCTAGAAAAAAATATTGATAAATATTTTCCTTGCACTCTCTGACATAAAATGTAAATGTATTTCTTGAAATCAAGAAAAATTTAAATTAATATATTAGGGTGTATGAGGAAAACATCATAATACTTTCATGATATTTTTCTGGATTTTTTATTACCTCTGAAATAAATATTGATTGCTTCTTTGGTGCCCTGAAATCATTTCTATGAAAATCCATGGAAATTTGTGACTTTGATAGCTATGAGTAAATTTTCTAATGTTTTGTGAAAGTTGAAATGGAGATCATAGAATCAAAAGGGTATCACAGGGATAAGAAATTAAATTTTATGTTTTATCCTAGAGGTCTGATTGAGAAATCTAATGATAACATGAAATTTGAACATCCCACTTGTTGACGGTACAAAAAGAAGATCCCCTGAAATTCACTAATGGGGGAGAGGAAATTCTTTAGGTGTGGGGAGGAAGGGAACCTAGGTATAAATTTCTATTAAGAGAAACCCACTAATTTTTTAGAATAATATAATTCTCTACTTGAACCTCATCTCATTGTTAATTGCATTAACAAAAAGGTTCCATGTCACTTTTCAAATCAATTCACTAAGACAAGGGTTTCGGGACACTACCAATAACATCCAAGGTATGAAGGATATGCTTTTTCAATCATTACAGCTAAGGTGTATCCTAAAAATAATGTACTAACTATTAGGTTAGTTATTATTTAATGATAGTGAATGTACTCTTTGGTATTAATTTTATGAATTACTTCATATCAGAAATTTTTAGTGGAACAATTTAAACACCACAACAAAGAATGGAAGTGGAGTAATTGATGAAAAAGGAAAATGGGGAAACTATTTCATCCCATATATATAACTCCTACCCTATCAAGATTTTCAAGATCAATACCCTGTAGAACCTTTTCATACAAACATTAGTTGAATTTCAAGTAATCTGAGGCATCTATTGGCTTTCTCTATATAGGGCCAAAATAAATATCCATGATAATGAAATCACCGTCCGTATATCGAATTGACTACCAATTTTGGACAAGTGAAAGAAGTAAGATGAATCTTCATTACCAGAAACATCTCATGGATGAATATTATTTCCCCATGACAATGTTCATCGATCTAAAATGATTTATTATAAGGAAAGAATCATCCTCGGTGACATACCTATTGTGATGGAGTATGCTAATGTGTTTTTAATGAATTTTGTGGGATTCCTCCTAAAAGAGGGGTTGAATTTTCAATAGACGTTAGACATGGGTAATTACCATTATATAAGATGCAATATAGAATAGTCTTTTTTAGAAATTGATGATTTGAAGAAAGAAATATAGGATAATATGGATAAAGGGGTAATATGATCCTCTGATTCACCATGGGGTTCACTAGTCCACATTGTCATGAAAAAGGATCATTCAATGCACCTTTTCATGGATTATCTTCAGCTCAAAAATTTTATGATAATAAAAAAGTATCCACTTCATTAGATTAGAAACTTGTGTCATTAACTACATAGAGCACAATACATATCTAAGGTGGATCCACGATCCTAATATTGCCATGTTAGGTCGAAGGACCAGGATATTCCCTAGACTATGTTTCATATGAGTTACATGTACTATGAGTTCATAGTAATGACTTTTATACTCACTAATTATCCATAAATGTTAGTGGACATAATGAATAGAGTCTTTATAGATTACCTCAAAAACATTTGGTAGTATTTATATATTATATTCAAATATATTCCAAAACCAAGGAGGAACCTGTGGAGCATCTGAGCACTATACTAAAGACCTTGATAAAGGAGAATCTTTATAAAAAGTAGAGAGAATCTGAGTTATGGATGAATAAACTATTGTTCTAGGGACATATCATAAATGATTAATGGTATATTTATGGACCAATCAACAAAATAATCAATTGAAAGATGGATGAGGAAAATATATGTGGAACAAATCCATTGATTCCCTAGATTAGCATGTTGCTATCATTGATTTCTGAGAAATTTCATACAATTTTCAAAACCTCTAATCAGGATAACACAGTAGGGAGTCATGTTTCCTAAGAAGTATTAATATGAAGAGTGATTAAAATGGGTGAAAATGAGGCTTATTATTACCTATGCTCTCACACTATCCATAAGTGGAAAAATTTTCATGGTATCCAGGAATAGTTCAAATATGTGATTGGAATATGTGTTAAGGAAGAATGAAATAGTCATGGCCAATCCATCAAGGGAGTAAAATCTCCATGAACCGAACATTAACATGCTTAATTTCGGGTTGAATATAGATATCCTTGCCCTAAAAATCTGGGAACATTATCTATTGGAGGAGAAGAGCGAGAAATATATAGATCACAAAATCCTTAAGTATATATTAATACAGAAAGGGGTTAATTTGAAACATTGATTATGGTTAGAGATAATCAAGGATTATGACTGATCAATATACTACCATCTAGGTATGGGAAATGAAGTGGTGGACAATCTAAGTAGAAACGATCCCATAATTCTGTCATGGATAAGAATTGAGAGGGATATAATATTCTTAGACATGAAGAGGATAGATATGGGAACCAAAAAGGAATAAAAATCATCAGTCCTTTCACAAATTATTTCTCAATAATCTATTATGTAGAAGATAATAGATTCTCTATGAAATTATGTGGGAATTCAAATGAATGTCTAAACATTAAGAAGATTTAAATTCTTGAGGATCAATTTTAGTGAACAATTATTTGTATGATTAGTATCAAAACTATGTGTACCATCCAATTCAAAGATAAAGAGAGTTTTTATGAATGATCCACACTGTTAAACCATATATATTCAACTAAGAAGCACAAAGATCTATCAATATCTCTGAGAGAACTATTGGCGTAGCAATATGATGAAGGAGATCACTGGATATACATCAAAGTTCCCCATATATCAGAAAGTGAAATATGAAAGTAAAACAATTATAAGGGGATGATGAACCATTACCCCTAGAAACATGAAATTTGGAGAACATCACCATGGATGTTTCCACTAAAATTCTGGAGACATCCAATGGAAATAATTCTATATGTGTTGTTGTGGATTATCATAAAAATTTTGTTAACTTAATTAAAATTTGAGAGGACCTGTCACTCGACCAAATTTCTAGAATATACATCAAATAAGTGGTGGGGCTCTATGGTGTACTACTACCGACTGTATCTAATTTTTATCTTAGAATTAACCATATTTCTTGAATATTCATGATCATGATCAAAACACGGATTAGATCTTTAGTATGGACTATTATACTCAAAATGAAGGAAGGTATTAGTGGGATATTCAAACACTAGAAGACATCTTGATAGCATCTTCTTGGGACATAAAAATAGGATGGTACAAATGTCTCCCTATAGTGGAGTTATTATACAATAATAATTTCTTTTATAATATCCAAATGGGTCCCATTGATCCCCTTTATGGGAAGATGTGTAGAATACATACATGCTGGAATGAATATGGGTCATTAAAACTGATAAGTACTGAAATGGTCTAGGGAATGGTGGAAAAGGTTAATACCATTTAGAATCACATCAAGGCTGCTCAGAGTAAATAAAGAGATATGATGAAAGTCATAGATAATACCAAGATATTGATGTTTGATATATGGTATTCCTATATATATCTCCATGGAATAATTTGATGAGATTTTGGAAGAAGTGAAATCATAGTCCATGATATATCGAAACATTTGAGATCATTGAACACATCGGATTTGTGGCTTATCGATGAGTATATCCACCTAACCGATCTAAAATACATGAAGTATTTCTTGTATCCATATTGTGTAAGTACTTACCAAAACCATCATATGTACTAAATCCATTGGTCTATCCATTAGGGAATTATTTTCCAATGGGGAGAAGTTAGAAAATATCTCAGGTCATATAGATTAATTTCAACAAAATAAGGCAACAGGCATTTCCAAAGTTACATGGAAAAAATAAGTGTTTAAGGATGTTATGTGGGATCTATAGGAGGTGATGAAAAAGAGTTACCCTTAGGAGTTTTAGTATTGGAAATGAAGATTTCATGAAAAAAATTTCTTAAGGGGGGAAGATTATAATGACCCAAACCTTCAAAAATAAAATTCCCAGTAATATTTAATTAAATGTATTATTATGTAATAGGGTTATAGAAATCACACACACTTATTGTGTTTTATTATTTAAAATTGGATTCAAAATACCTTTATGTCTCATTTACAATTGATAATATATCCATGGAATAGTAACATTATGGGTATAAAAAAAGGGTCTTAAAAAATTAAATTGACAAAGAAAAACAAGTGATGCCCTCAAGCCATAGGACTGTACCCACTAAAGAAAATTTATCAAGGATTCCAATGGAGATGTAAAATCTTGGATTTTTCCTTAACTATGATAAATATATTATGCAATAACTTAATCATTGGAAAAATAGTTTATCATATAATTTCATCCTCATCAATATCATGAACCAAACCATATATGTTGAACCACCACATATCAAAGTCTCTCTATTAAGAATATTAATATTAATGAATTATCTAGTGTATTAAATGGATCTGTATCAAGTCCCCAGTGATATGAGTATTTTAGAAACATTTTATATAATAACGAATATATTTGCATTATATTATTTTTACGTTATGTATGTATTTTTTTATATAAGAAAAATGACATATTATTTTTTGGAAATATTTAAATTAAATTAAGTATTTTATTTTATTGTATTGATGTATTTTTTGAAATAAATAATATTCCCATAGATAATATTGTTAAAAATATTTATTAACAATAAATGAAAATATAATTTTTAATATTTAAATTGTAATTTTCATAAGGGTTCAAAAACTATTAATATCAAAAGACCCAATATTTCTAAACAAATGACAATTATCATTTTAAAATTTGAAATGTACATAGGTAGAAAATTATTCATATAAAATAAATATTTTTTTTGGAATCAAAACATCAAAATTATTTAATGCTAAATTTTACATAATTTGTCAAGATAGTAGCATTTTCAGTTAAAAATTAAATACTGTATAAATACACTTTGTGTATTATGACATCATAATGAAACAATACTGATATAATTAATAATATAAATGGGATACATAGGCAAATATATTTTTTCCATTTAAAATAATTTTATGGTATCTTTATTTGGTTAAATTTTTAAATCCTTATGAATCCTTTAAAAAAATAGATTTTAAGGATTTAAAAGCATTTCTTAAAGACTAGGAATTACTTATAAAAAATAAAGGGTATTGTTTAATTATGTTAGGACCTTAGAATTATTAAATATTTTAAAACGAATATAATTTGGATGAAACCATGTGAAAAAAGATGGGAATTTTAGTGGTTTTTTATATTTTATTATATATATTCCAAACCATCATTTTGAGATATAATAAAGAAATACCCACCCATTTCCTATATAAACTAACCCATTATCCCATTAATCTTCACTCAAAAGTCATTAGATAGAATCCTTAATCTTCCCTCCAAAGTCCTCTCATGGTTCCCCAATCTCGCAATATAATCCTCTCATGCATTCAGAGTCACACACTCAAATAAGGGGTCCTAAATTTCTCCACTTGATCAATGTTTCTTTATTATCTTATGCCTTATATAAACAAATCCTAATATTGTGATATGAATTTAAATTTTACTATCACCACCCATTTAGTGTAAAAATGATGAGGGAACCCTTTATCTATCATCAACTAATTTAAATTAATTTTTATGTGATGTCATTCTGGTACTGAAATTTCACCACAATTTTTTCCATGCCAAAAAATTAAGTAGTAAATACCAAACCCATTTCCTATAAATGGTGTTCACCTTTATGCACATCTACTTATATACAATGGGAATTACATGTATGTATTCCACAATCCTTGTCCATGGAATAAAATATTTGGTTGAATTTATCCATATTGTATGATATATGTGGAACACTTACGAATGAGAATGAAATGAATGTGAAGGGTGCACCTAGAATTATATAGCACTCCAAATAATTGGGTAATGTTTTTTCTTATGTGATGTAATATTTGGAAAATAAGTGAAAAATATTCCTTTATAGAAGTTTTTACATCATAATATATTGGTAGTTATACATGACCAATGTTTATGATGTAGTGTTTAAAGTTGTTGGCACATATCTCAGGTCATGATTATCATGAAATATAATCCCTTATTATTCAAGTTTATGACTCTCACACCTCTTAATCCCCATCGATATTCCTATTATATAAAATGTATTATATTCATCATGATATAAAATGTTTATTACCTTAGATGATCCCTTTGTTATGTTTGTCCTTAGGTTATCCAACTTTGTTTTATGTGCAAGCATGGTAAAGACATTTTTAATAAAGATGATGTTTTCAAGTTATATGTTTTTATGTAATGTACCTAATTATGAAATACACTAGAATTATCAATCATGCATGTTGTATTATTTGTAATATTATGTAATAAATAAATTATTAATGTGAAATAAAGATAAGGGTTGTTATATTGGGTTTGTTACTCTGTGATCATGGATCTGGTGATATTGTATGGTGTTGACCATCAGGATGAGTAACAAGGTCATAGGGGTATGAGGTGCCTTAATGATGTGTCTTAAGTACCTTTTTGCATATTTTTGATCACTATGATTGGCCAATGTTCCATTGATGTTTTGTGCCCCTCATTTATGACTCTGATGATGAAGTGGTTTCCACAACTCATGTTGGTAGAGGCCTCCATTAAAAGTATCTTAGGAAGGTGTTGAACTTTAGTAAGGTTTGAGGTTCATTACAAAGAAATCCACAGTGATGGTGAAGAGAATTTGTTGATGCTGTTGGGACTTTCAGTTAGGGGATTAGTCTCACCTTATATAGAGGCCATTGGGCCTTTAATTTTTGGGTGGATGGTTATTGACTTTCCTTGAGACATTAACAATTGAGCCATCATTGGTTGTTATTTGGAGGAGAAACATAAATGTTCCTTGGACATCGGGCATCATGCCAACGATGTATTTCTGGAGTTGAGGTCTGGAGGACCTGGTATTTTATTAGGTGTGCCTTCAAGACATGATTACTTTATTATGGAACAAGGTATTGAATATCATAATGTGTCAGTATGAAGTTTAGATGAGGTTCATGAGGGATCTCTAGATTGTTGTTCAAGAACGTGGTATAATGGTGATGGCCAAAGTAGGTGATTTTTTCCTTGTGGTTGTTGATAAGAAGGGATGATAATAATTATGATTCATGGGTATATTGTTTCATTTAATTATTTTCATTATACACATTATTATTCATTGTTTCATGTTTGGGAAAAAATAGTTGTTTCCTAAAGGTAGTAAATCTCACAAACTACACATGCCCTTTGAGATGAACATAAAATTTATTATTCTATGATTAGGTAATGGTTCGGGGTTAATATAATGATCTTGGTGACCATGTCATACCTATTAGCAAGGGATGGATAGAATGGGACCTTATAGGTTACTACAACATCTTGAGTTTACTATGTTTTCCTTTTGGTTCCCACATGCTTATTATATATGTATATACTGAGGTCTTCCATGGGTGACCGTTTATATTTAATTATTTTATTTTATGAACTAAGATTTATGAATCTTCTATAAAATGTATCTTGTGTTGTTTTATTCATAAAATGGTATGGTTACACTTGTTGATTATTATTGTTGTGGTCTGTTGTGCTTCCGATATGAGGGTTATTCGTCTTGTCATTTATGGTCTTTCTTTTGAATGCATTATTTATAATAAATTTTTATTTTTACAACAAGATGGTATAATATCCCAAATATCAACTATTTTCACTGACCATGCTCGTCAGAAGCCTTTGTCATGTGTGGAATCACAAATAAGTCCTAGTGGCACACCGGCCCTATGAACTGTTAGGGTGGCTAGATAGGCCAGAGCACTATAAAGGGTATCATAACATTTCATGACTGAAAATTAGTAGTAGTGTTTTACTTTATAGTAATGATATAAATTTATTTTCTTTTTAGTTGTTATTACAATTTTGGTTATGTTATAATAGATAATAGAATTATATTAGAACATGGTATATAGATCATGTTTTAGTGTCTTTATCCCCATGCAAGGGGGTACATACCATGTTTCCACAGTTTGAAAATTGTTGTCACGATTTTATTGTTTATATTTGATTATATTTATACCTCGAGTAGCACACATAGGTGTGATTATTACCTATTATGATATTTGTCATTTCGACTAGTAAGTTAAGGGGTGATTATTTCTTCATTATTTATGGGAACAAATTTATATATATATATATGTGTGTGTGTGAATAATTTATTGATGCTGTACTTGTGAACCCAGATTTATCTAAAAGGTGTTGGGTTGTTCAATGTGTAAAAAAGGTGTTAAAAAATATTTTCCAACTCAGCCTCTCAATGGTGTAATTTAACTAAACCATCCTAGGAATATGGTTCCAATTATATATATTTTTGAGATGATGTGATATGTGATATATATTTATGGTCATAGTTTAGATGTGAGAGGTTTTGGATGATCTATTTAAAATTTCAATAAATGATTCTAGATAGTTTTATCCTACATATCTTTTCTTTAGTGCAATTCTACTCTGCTACCTTGGGTGTTATGTGACCTTTACCACCAATATGGGGGGGGGAGGGGCCATGAGGATAGCTGATTATTTATGACTAACTCTGATATGGTACGCTAAGGGGATATGAGTTTGGGTTACCATTGACATCAGGCTTTGATATTGGTTGGTGAGTGGCCATATGGCTTGATGTTGTGTGACATGGTTGTAATGGGAGTGTAAGGGTGGTAAGATTGTGATTCTTGTTATGACATTCCCTATATGTTATATATATATATATATTATGTGTTTTTGACTATTTTGTTAGTATTCAGTTGGATTCCACCAAGATGTGCTTCAGTGCGCATCCGGAAGGATGAGATTTGCTGACACACGAGAATGTATAGGATGAGACCCATGAGGATTAGGATGAGGCCTTAGAGGATAAGGAAGTATATTATCTATAGGTATAGGCACGAGTATTGGCTACAATATTGACTGAATACCAATAACATTTGATAAATTTTGGGCCATGTCATGCTGATAAGATCAGGTTGATCCTGGTGTGCGTCTTCTAGGGCATCAATAGAGGAGCTTAGGCATTTTGGCCAATTGTTGATTACATAACACAAGTGTTCAAGTAGTAGAACCAATTGTTGTTTTCTGGTGAGGGTGGTCCACATGTAGTAAAGAAATAGATAGAGTCATTGTAGACAATCTTCAAGAACCTTCAGATGCCCCTTGGTTAGTGGGTGAAGCTAGTGAGGTGTACTCTCAAAGGACTGGAAAAGAACTACTAGGACATACATATTTAGGAGGCCAAACAAAAGGGACTATATTGGAAGGAATTCAATGATAGGTTTTTCAATAACATTTTCTCTATGGTGATAAGTGTGGAGATGGTATGAGAGTTATTGTTTCTATATTAGGGATACATTTCTCTGATGAACTATGCATATACATTCACTAACTCGTCTTGTTTTACACTATGATGGTGGGAAATGATATTTTTAGGGTGTGTAGATTTAGGGTGGTTTACAACACAACATAAATATGTAGTTAAACATCTTCAAGATAAACTCATTCATGGATGTGGTGAAAATTTTGTTGATAAGAATGGGGTATTTCACAGATAGTTTATACTAAATTTGGTAATGACATCTGGTGATTTCATTGGGGATACTTTAATTGGTAGGAAGAAAGGGCACCATGAGTTTCAGTAGGGTGTTCGAGCCTGAGACTCGAGAAGACCACAAAGGAGTGGGTATTTGATGGTGTGAATCCAATTTAGGTTGTCAGTAAATTTGAAGATGCAGTGTGATCAGTCACTGAAGGATTTTTGTGCATGTGGGTTGGTTTGGAATCTCAATAGGTTCTATACAAAATCATCTTAGACACACACAAAACAATGCCCAAGGAAGACTTAGGCATTTGAGGCCAAGCAAGGAGTGGTTTTGTCATGTACTATAATTTTTAAGAAATATATTTTTAATTAATATTATTTTTTAATAGCTTACATATCATGATACACTATTTTAAAAATACATGACATGAAACACTGTCTTATCTAGCATTACATGTATCAATGAGTTTTGATGAAACATAATTTTATTACTGTAATTATTTAAATAATACAAAAATATATTAACTGTTAAATTGGCATGAATAAATATGAAAAAATGATTTATTAAAAAATTTAAAGGTCCAACTCGATATTAATGTATTAGTAAGTTCTTATAAAATGATCATATAATTCTTAGTAAAATCAATTTATTCCTCAAAAATATGTTTTCATCAAAAATTTATTTCCTTTCGTATGAATGAATATTAATTTTTATAAGGTATAGAAAATGGGTTTGACCAAATTAATTTCATTTTTTAATTCATCGTGTCAAAATTATATTAAAATTATTTTCCTATAATTTTTTGAATTTTTTTATTTTTTAAAGAATAGTGAAATTACTAATTTTATTGAAAAGTATATTTTAATTTAACGTATTTACAAGGTTTCATTATTTTTGGTATTAGATATTTATTTTAATTATTAAATTTTATGTTTAAAAAATTATCATTGGGGTTTTTGAAAAGTATTTTATAGTTTAATTTATTAGAAAAACATTTTAATTTTTAAATGGTATTTTTCTGAAAACAATGGTTTTTATATTATTTTAGTGGTTTTATTTTAAATTTAATTTTGAAAATTATTTTATTTTAGTTTTTTAAAAATGGATGAAATATTTTTGTTCATATGGTCAAAATTTATTGAATATGTCACTTTTATTTTTGGCAAATATTAATAGTAACCATGATAATTTGTTTTACAATAATAAATGGTAAATTGGGTAATTTGGATTAAAAATAAAATTATAAAGACAATAAAAGGATTCTAAAACATGAAAAAATTTACTGGATGATGACAATTTGACCTAAAACACATAATGATCTATGTTATGTTGTTTAATGGATATTTTTCCCTGAAAATAACTTGTAAAATTTTTAAATCATGGGAAGGCACAAAACGACAATTTCTTTGTCTTAAATATAGGTTATGTGTCCACTTGAGGAAAAAGTGGTGTTATGAATGAATAATAATGTGAATTTTTAAGTAAGTAAACTTATTTTCATGAAATAAATTTATTTTGTACTTTTTTTCCCATGGACGCTATTAATATATATATAATATTTAATTTAATAAAAATTTATTGAAATGGAATTCATGTTTTAAATGCTATATTATTTTTAATATAGGGATACACGAAATATATAATCAAATATAAATATTCTTCTGAAAGATATTATATTTATCTTAATGATGGTATTTTATTATTAATTTTTAGTGGTGAAATAATTATATTAAATACTTACAAAATTTTGAGGCAGTAATTATTTTATTAATGGAAATACAACAAAATGATACCAAAAATATTAAAATAAATATAATATCAAAAAATTAATGTGATAAAAAATTTTAAATATTAACTTGACCTATTAGGGATATAATAAATTATTTTTTTGTCTAAACTGATTATGTTTATATTTTTAAAATTCCATGTAATGAATATTTTCAAAATTGACACAATTGATATTTTATTAAAATAATATTGAATAAACTTATTTAAAAACCATAAAATATAATCAAAAATAAAAATTAGTTATATAATGGTCTAAAAGTTCATAAATGATTCATTTATGTTCTGATTTAAATAACATATGTCTAAAATTACATCCTTTTAATATTGAAAATTTGTTTCCTTAGTTAAAATTAAAATAGGTTGACTAAGGGTTAATAAAAAACAATAAGACTTAAAATAATTCAAAAAACAGGGATAAAATCTATTATTTTATGTTATTACAAATTTATATCATCATGAATTCAAATTCATGGCCATTATGAGGTATTTGGATTGAAATTGAATTTATTATAAATTGATATTTCTAGAAATTCCAATGGTTTTCCTCACCTTAGTTTTGAAAGGGAACATCCCCCCTACAATCATTACATTTAATTATATATCTCTACCAAAATCAATGAAAATATATTCTCCAATTCCCTATATATATTCTAGAGTTTCTTGCCTTCCCAAAAGACCTACTCTAGAGTCTGTTAGATTGAATCTAAAGGAGATTCTTTGAAGATGAGGTAATCACTCTAATAGATCACTCTCTTTTCCAAATCTTTCATAACTCCTCAAAATATATGATATATATAATAAACAAATAACATCATCATCTTAAATATTATGAAATCTTATTACTATTATGATCACATCACTATAAATCATCTTTTAAATCGAACAAGAAATGAATGTATCACTTGTGCGTACGTACGGCTTACCATCTCCACAAATGATACAATTCATTTTCCATCACCATATATTTTTGACTGATAATTAGGTTAGTTTCAATGTTCCTAAATAATAATTATGAAATAATTATACTTATTTACTGATTATATCATATATAATTTTTTACCATCAAATATTTTTGGAAATAATAACATCTCTTGTGCGTACATATGGGTTACCATCTCCATGATGCGATGTGATTCTTTTTTCATATATATTTCACATGGATGGTTATTTGGATAATTTTTATGAATATATATGATATAAATAACATAAAATGATTTTGGAATGAAAATATGTCATATAATTTTATTTCATTTAATTTGAGAAGAAAATGAAAACATCATTCATCCATAC
Organism: Viscum album; assembly: GCA_963277665.1. Classification (NCBI taxonomy): domain Eukaryota; kingdom Viridiplantae; phylum Streptophyta; class Magnoliopsida; order Santalales; family Viscaceae; genus Viscum; species Viscum album. The sequence continues at coordinate 1,374,426,315 of OY728129.1, read as the reverse complement.
ATACGGTCTATTATCTCAATGAACTTTGTATTTTATTTTATATCTCCAATTTTTTTGAATAACTATGAAAAACTTATAATGAATTTATATATTATATTTATATCATATTTACTATTATAAAGATGACGAAATCCAGATCTATGTAATAATACCAAGGATGACAAGTCAAAACACTAAAGAAAAACAAAACGGTAATTACCCAAAACATAACCTAAACATGGAATTTTTAATAGGTGGGTAATATAATGTGATATTTAAATCATATTTGGTATTATATATACGAATATGGATTTGTGATATATATATATATATAATACACTTATATTTCTTTTACCTATTTTTTTATGATATGATATGAGTCAAGATATGAGGTAATGGATTTCCATAACACGTTTATTTTTCAAGAGATACAAGAATTTTTTCCCACATTTTTATTAAATTTTGTTTATATAATTGAAATGAATTTATTTAATGACTATTATATAACATTTTATGGTATTTCAAAATCTATATAATTTTATTTCTTTCATGTGGCATATAATTATAATCATTATAAATTCTCATTGTTTTATTTCACAATATCATCAATATTTGGGATTGCCCTATTTTAAATCTTTGTTGGGGATTATTTATCATCCAGACACATGTATTGTAAAAATGTTTTTCTTATGAACCTAGGTTTCTGGAATAGGTCAAAATCTTGAGCTTTTTTGAATTTTTTACTTATTTTTGACAAAACTGTGAAAATCTGGGATGTTCTATAAATATCCATATCACAACTCATTTACTAAAAATTAAATGCTATGTGTTGGTTAGGAATGTACTATCCATGGGATGAAAAATAACATTCCATTTAGTGACCGTGAAGGAATTTCCTAATACACGACATATAGTGTTACTTGACATGCTGTGTATCTTGCTTCCACATACTGGCTGAATCTAAGCTGTGTGTTGGGCCGTGTAGCGCATCCAAGTCATGTGCCCACTTTCTCATAAGTCTGAGTATGGAAAATGAAAATATATGGCATGTAGTCCTTCATAAATGTTCTGTACTTTTATTTTTATTCATTTATATTGAAGCACGTCGCATCTAATTTCGACAGATATCTACTTCATCACCAATTTTGAAACATCTCCATTCCAAAATCCCTAATAACATACCTTACACTAGAACCATCATTCAACATTCATTATTAAAACCATAAGTGCCTATGGGATCGCATCAGGAAGGATAAAACTGCAAAACATCTTTCGTTCCACTTTCTTTTCCTCACACACTAGAGTTTCCATCTGAGCAGAATTGCTGGGATTTGATAGAAACGAATATCTATGAAGATCGACTTTGAATTGGAGCTCGATATCAGACATTCCAACATCTACGAGTGTTCGGTAGACCATGAATAACTTCTTCCATGTTTTATTGGTCATTTGGGGGTTATATATTTTTAGTGTGACTTTAGGTATTGAGCGAGACCCTTGTTAAATTACATTGAAATTACTGTATGCATTGTGGTATGTCTTTGGATATTCCATTTTCCTGTTATTCTTTAGTGAGGTTGGGATAAAGGCTAGTGATCATTTGGTGAAATTTTGATGGGGGTTAAAAATGGTTATAATTGAATTACATTAAATTTAACTACTGACTTGGAATTTTTATGCTTGATTATGTTTGTTAGTGGCTTTTAAAAACTCAGTGCGGGTTAGAGATGTCACATTGATAGTGAAATTCAACTGTTACGTTTGTTTTTACCCCTTAAAGTATTTCATTTTATTATTTATATGTGATGTCTGATATTGTATATGATGGATCCTTCGGTTTGTGATGGTTGTGGCCAAGGAATTGTTGAGTGATGATGATCACAGGTTGGGCATGGCCCAGATTACATTGGTGGGTTATGACCATAGGATTAGGTTTCATGGACGTTGGCTGGAGGTAATGTGACTTTCTGGTTTGGCATATCACGGGTTACTTAGATAGAGAGTTCATAGGACTTGAACGGCATTGTCATAGGGAAAAGAGGCGTTAGAGAGGTTGTGGCTTGGGAATTTATTTTTTTGACTACCACTCACTCAGAAAATTGAGAAGTGTTCACATAGGTAGACTCTATGATAAGATTATTTTAACAAATTGTCGGGTAGAGTCCCCAGATAGAGGAGGTTATGTACAATTGGTTTTCATGTTTGTTTCATAGGATATCACATGGAGGGTGAGGAGCATTGAATGGATTGTGTTGAGGCTATTGGGCTGGGAGAAGAGGCTTGCCATGATTTGAGGGTAGACATTGTTTTCCCTCCCGATATGGATTTGAGGTAAGAGATCACTTTCCCTATAGTTATGGATTTGAGAACATACATTGATGTACCTATGGTTCCTATTTGAGGAGAGGTATCATTGTTACTCCAGTTGTTAGGACATGGGTAGGCATGGTCTTTTTAGCGGGGTTACTATGGTTTGGGAATGCCTTCGAGATGTTAGTTCTTCTGACACGAGGTGTTAGGAGGCATAAGGTTTTGGGTTATAGAATAGATATTCTCGTGTTGGCTGAAGAAAATGACACTCCATGGTGACTACTAAGCACCATTGGAGTTTACCATTATTTGTTCATTATACTATTTACTGCTTTTCTAATAAATTCATGCCTTCTTAAACACATATATTATGTAAGCTCCATTGTTTGTTATCCTACTATGATTCCTCTCACAACCAGCACAGGCCCTTTGTGGCATGTTCAGACTTTATGGATTTACATGTAGGAAAGATATCACATTCAGGAGATGGATTGTTTTAGCTGATGCATGGAGATGGTATGGACATTGAGGTCATGAATAGCTAGAGTTTAATATGATTTTTTTATTTCCTATATCTACATGCTTTCCTTGTTTATTGTACATAATGTTGGTTAGCCATTGGAAGCCCTTTATATCATTACTTTATATGGATCCATTAATGATCTACTCTAGTAGTTTCAAAATTAGTTTTCATCATATTTTTGTGTTTACCTTCCACTGATGGTGTCTCTACGTTGCTTCCATTGTTTACTTTCTATTGAATGTGCTTTCGCTCTGTTGGTCTGGTTCGAGTATGCTAAGCCATTTATTTCCACTATATGTTATATATTATTTCTTGAACCTGTACCATTATTATCCTTCGAGATAGTATTTCCTCCCCATTATACCTATAAAACCCTCACTACTAGTTGGCCGCCTTTAGAATTTGGGTTGGTGCACCTAAGATGGTAACACCCAACCCATGTAGCACTATTCGGGTGGCCGACCAGGTTCGGGGCATTTCAAAGATGTATCAGGGGAAGCATCTTCATAGGTATTTAGTAGCAGTTTTTTATAGGCTACTGATGAGATTGAGACTTCTCTTTTAATTTCTACTGGTTCACTATTGGGGATATGGTAGACTCTAGATTAGTAGTAATTGGAACTAGGTTCCAAGCATATTCTTGGGTGCCTATATCCCTAGGTACGAGGAATGTACCATGATTCCTTGGGGGGAATTATTATTATTCTTTTTATTATATTATAGTTTTTATTATTCCCACCTCAATGGATCACTTGGTGTTTGGTGTTATTGATTTTGATATGTCACCCTTGACCTGGTGCTGTAAGGGAAATTTGGACCTTGGCTCGGTATGGAAAGTAATTATTGTTTGGATTTTTATAGGAATATTTTTAGGGTATTCAAATTACATAAATTCCTGTATGATTTGTGAAGTGATAATACCTTGTAAATAATATCAATTTCCATGATTATGATTCTTTTAAATTATGAAGGGTGGAAATCCTGATATAATTTATTGTTTATTGAAATGTAATATTCTATGATTTATATATATTATTGAATTGCATATGTAAGGGTATTTGGGTGTGGCTCTATTACAAGCAGGAAGGTACTATGGTTGAGGTGATTTTGATCATAAGGTTTGGGTGATTCAGACATTGGTTTGAGGAAATGTTGGTTGTTAGGATGGGCATGGACTAAGATACATTTGATAAATGGCTCTATTTTGGGTGGGTAAGGAGGCCATGATGCCGGGATGCTGTGGGAATGGGTTGCAATAAGGGAGTTAAAGGGTAGTTGTTATATGCTGCCTCTTCACTTCTTTCCATATCCATGTTGAATAAATTGTATATATATGTGTGTGTGTGTGTGTGTTGTCTGACCATTTATTGTATTTATCGGGTTCATTCTGGATGAATCAGATGAAGCATTATGCGGGAGATGGTACAGTACCACAAGAGCAGGATCAGGTTTCAGATCTAGTGCAGGCATAGCATGAGCCACAGGTACAGGCATAAGGACATGACCAGGGTCCGAATCCAGTGTAGGATGGACTATAGCTGGGTTTTGTAGTGTTCAGGTTGTGGCTCGATGAGCATCTCTGAAATCCCTTGGTATGTAACTTTCAAGGGATCGATAGAGGTGCATAGGGTATAAATCCATCTATGGAATATCTGATGCAGGAGTTCCAGTTGCAATACCAACTACGTTTTTTGGGTGAGGGTGGTCCACATGCGGTGGATAACTTGATAGAGGGAATGTAGATAATCTTTGAGAAGATCGATACACATCTTGGGTGGAGGGTCAAGCTGGAGGTGTACATGCTGAAAGGAGTGGAGAAATGTTGGTGGGATGTGTATTTTCAGTCTCAAGGACCTGAAGGTCTGTCATGGATGGACTTCGGGGAAAGGTTCTTCAAGAAATTTTACATTTAGATGGTGGGGGAAGAGATATCATGGGTTTCCTTGAGCCTTCAACAGGGAGACATGTTTGTCATCGACTAAGAATCAACTTTCACTAAGCTGTATTAGTATACACCTGGTATGGTATAGATGACTCAGAAAGGGTGGGGTGCTTCTATATTGGATTTAAAAAACCTATTGATATCTTGGTCAATATATTTAGGATTGGTTCGTTCATAGAGGTGGTGAATCAGACGATCAAAGCGGAGGGAAACATGAAAGAGAGGTCTCACTTTGCCTGAATAATGGATTCACGTGACGGATCAGATTACAGAAAATGAGGTTAGGATGAGTACCATTAACGAAGTCATTCCATGTACAGAACTAGACCACCTCGTAGAATTTTATCAATGTTTTTCTTCATGTGTGGACATCTAGGGAATGTCTGGACTCAGTGTGATAAGACTCCAATGGACTATTGGGAATTTGGATAGGTCTGGTATCTTGAGAGGTTCTCCAGGAAGCCTTCTTATAAAGGTTTCAAGTAGGGACAATGATAGATAATGATGTATGGGGTCAGATCATGGTCGGTACCAGGTGATGGTAACCATGGTTCATCTGCATGCAGAGGATGTAGCAGAGACAACCGGACCCAGGTAAGGGGTCAGTGGGTGGTGACTCGAATGGCACTATAGGAAAGTTAGGCATTGGGCAGTCATGAATCAGTCTAGGTACATGATGTGGATATTCCATATGCTAAGATAGCTGGGGTGCTGATGATATTCAAAGGTACACTGCAACCGTGTCCCTGATTTTCATGTTTTATTTCGACATGTCCTGTTAAGGCATGTTCATCTTGAGTGCATGGGGTGAACATGATTTAGTTGGACTGAATAGAAATTGGTCAGTTGTTTTGGAATCATTTTGAGTGTGTAATATATTTATTTGTATGTATGAGATGTGTGGCTTTAGGATAATTGAGAATGCAGGTTAATTGAGGTTTCGTGGGAATCAGAGCATCGAGGGTGCATTTTACTTGAGGTCTTGAAGGCATTGGGGCATCGATGATGTGGGTTACTTGAGGTGCATGACACTAGGTTTAGCTTTGAGAATCCATCGGATACAGGACCTCATAGATGTGGACACCATGCAGTGTGGGATATGATTGGCTATCAAAAATGATATGGGAGAACCGATGAGGTGTATGGGTGATGATGCATCATGGGAGGACCATGGGTCCAGGAAATAGGTCATTTGAACTTTTCGTGATTTGAATTTTGGTTGGTTTGAGACTGAGTTATAAAATTCCTATGGGGGAGATCCCCTTGGGGATCACTATGTCTAGTAAATCTCTAGGCCTCTCTTGATATCTTGGTGATGATCTCTGTTAATTTGGGGAGATTGTATGTACCCAATTTTATGTAATGAGTCAGAATCCCAACCGAATTGGAATTTTTGACTTGTTTCTATGAAAACTAAGTAAATCTGGGAAGTTTTGGAAATATCTAGATTACACACCTTGTACTCAAAAGAAAGAATTATTTGTGGGTTAGGAATTTACTGTCTATGTTTTGACTAAGTACGTGATATGTGGTGACCGTGTAAGAATTTCCTAGTACACGGTGGGTAGTGTAACATGACACGTCATTTATCTTCCTTCTGTATGTTGGATGAGTCTAAGCCTTGTGCCGACCCGTGTGGTGTTTACAAGCCATGTGGATACTTCCACTTAAATCAGAGTATGTAAAAATATACCACATGGTGTGTAGTCCATCATACACACTATGTAACTTTATTCTTAATCATTTATACAGGAGGGTGTCACATCTAATTTTGGAATATATATTCTTCTTCCCCAATTTCGGAATAACTCCATTCCATAATCCTTAAGATCATACCTTACCCTGTATTCAACATCCAATGTCTTTCATCCAATCTGTTGGTGGATGTATGAACGAATCGGGATGGTTAATCCCACACACAGTCTTTCTTTCTAGTTTCTTTACATCACACATTGTAGTTTTGATCTATGTATAAATGGTTGGATTTGATGGAAATATAGATCTATGACGAACAGTGTCGAATTAGAGATTAATATCGAACATGCTTATGCCTACATGTCTCATGTAGGTGGTTCATACCTTCTTCCGTGATTTCATGTTCACTTGGGGGTTGCATATTCTTAGCGGGATGTTGGGTATTGAGAGAGACCCTTCTCTAATTATATTGAAATTATCATATCCATTTTTAGATTCCATTGGGTTCTCCCTTATCCTTTTATGCCTGAGTAAGGCTGGGTTAGATGCCGCTACTCTTTTAGGGAATTCTGGCCAGGGGTTCAAAAATTTTTATAATTGAATTCATGTGAATTGAACAACTGAGTTTGAATTCTTATGCATGATTAAGTTTGTCATCGGCTTTTCAAGACTACAGTGCTGGTATGGAACAACACATGGCTACTGCAATTCAACTATATAGTTTGTTCTTCCTATTTAAGTTATTTCGTTTGATTATGTATCTATGATGTGTGATATTGCATATGCAAGAAACTTCAAGTTGTTTTGGGCATTTCCTAGGTATTATTGAGTGATGCTGATGACAGGTTGGGCTTGTCCTAGATTACATTGTATGGTCATGACCCCCGGGATTGGGCGTCATGGATGCTGTCTTGAGGCAGTGTGATAGTCAGGTTTGGCATGGCCCGAGTTACAAGGATGGTGATGACATTAGACTTGAGCGACAGGGTCATAGAGATATGAGTTGTCAGAGATGTTGTGGCATGGGAACTTAATTTGGAGATTACCACTCACCCAAAACATTGAGTAGTGTGTGTAGACGCCGGAAAAGTTCGTTGTTCCCAAACAAAGCTCCGGATGCGGAAAGCGAGGTCATATTTGGAGTCGGAAGCATGTTTCGGAGGGCCCGGAGGTCTTGCGCGGAATTTTAGAGGCCCGCGGGCAAAGTTGATGAGCCGCGCGCAAACCTCCCGGGATGCGCGCCATGCGCTGGGCCAGCGCGCAATTTTGCGCGCCACTGGCCCGCGCGACTCCCTTGCGCGCCGGGCCCGATTCCGCGCCCGCGACGAGAATTCCGCGCCCGCGAACTGGATTCCGCGCCCGGGGTGGCCTATAAATACAAGGTGACCCCCGACGTTTTGAAGGTTGCCGGAAGTCGAAAGGTCTCTCGTGCGCGCAATCCAACCCCTCCCGCGCGCAATGCCGATCTTCAGGTAACCTCTTTTCTTTCGCGCAATAAGGCCCCGGGGTTCGCCTTCGCGCGCAATCCCTTGGGCTCCTGTCCTTTGAATAATTCTCCACCCTAAGGCCTTCGCGCGTAAAAGAAGCCTCTTGCGCGCAATTGCCCCCGGGGTGCGCGCAATCCGGTCCGATTGCGCGCACCCCCCCCTTTCTCAAAGTGGCCATTCGATTTAAGAATGAGCCGTTTCCCCCGCGCGCTATCCGAAGCCCGGTGCGCGCAATCTCAATCATCCGCGCGCAAAGTGCTGGCCCAATTGCGCGCCAGCCCGTCTATTTGCGCGCCGACCCGCGGTATTGCGCGCAAAGCTCCTCTTTTGCGCGCAAACCGCCAGGGTCGCCCCCTTTTCCCCCTTTGGGTACTCGCCTGCGTGGCGCCCGATGACCCTCATCCCGGGTGCCCGCACCGTGCGTCGTCTTTCCGTGCGGCCCCCCTAGGCTTGCGCGAAGTAACACGGACCTATCGGCGGCTTCTACGTCCCGCACGACGTTAAACTGCATTCGTCCTAGCCACAAGACGTTAAACTGTACGCTATTCGTCCCGCATGACGCTAAACTGCACCACGTCCTGCAGGACGTTAAACTGCATACGTCCAAGCTGCATGACGTTAAACTGCCAAGCATCCTCGTCCGCGCTGCAAGATGATAAACTGCCGAGCATCTTCGTCCTCAACGCATGACGTTAAACTGTACTTCGTCCGGCAAGACGTTAAACCGTCCACTTCGTCCTCAACACACGACGTTAAACTGTACTTCGTCCGGCAAGACGTTAAACCGTCCGCATCACCCGATCCCGTGCACCGCACGCAGGGTCCTCCCGGTTTGGATGTGGCCCCCACCCGCTCGTCTCTGCAGGGATGTCGGGATTGGAGTGGCCTTCACCCACGGGGGTAGAGTGTTACAAACAGAACGAACTACGTGGACTTTGATCCCTGTCTTCTAAACAGGGTACGTAGGAAGCCTCTCCGAGGTTCAAGCCCGCCACCTGGTCGTCCCGGTCGTATTTACGTCGGTTCGTCCATCAGTGGACCCCTCCTGGGTTCACACTTGCGTCGATTCACCTATGAATCCGCTCTGTGGGAGACTGCACGTGTGTATCTCCATTGTGCTTCCCCACCGCCTTGATCTCCTTTTGAGTCGACTTTCCAACGTCCAGCATGACGTGAAACTGTGATCCACCCGGCCGTTCCATCCCCCTCTGTGCGAGGTGGTTCGGTTCAATCCTCCATCCGGCGGCCTCGATCTCCTTGTGAGTCGGCTTGCCAACGTCCAGCATGACGTGAAACTGTGATTCACCCGGCCGTTCCATCCCCCTCTGTGCGAGGTGGTTCGGTTCAATCCTCCATCCGGCGGCCTCGATCTCTTCGTGAGTCGGCTTGCCAACGTCCAACATGACGTTAAACTGTATATCCGAACTACGCTGACTTTGATCCGCGCTAACACGCGGTACGTAGGAAGCCTCTACGGGGTCCAAGCTCTTCACTCCATCATCCACCCTGACCCTTACCCGGTCCGCCACATCCCGGTGGGGTCATGCCATTTCATTCCACTCCACTTCACTCGGGAAGCCGCCCATGTGTTGGCCCCAGCGTCGGAGGTTCCCCGCAAGGGGTTCTATCATCTGATCCACTCCTCGTGTTGATCAGTCCGATGTCGTCCCCGCTGGACGTTAAACTCGCGGCATACCCCGTGTTAAACATGGGAAGCTGAGGAAAACCTCAGGTAACACAGTTCCCCGCACCCAGTGCGGGATGCCTCAGGCCATCACGCCTTCGAGAAACCCTATTAGGGACAGAAGGCAGACATGAAGAGGCGCAGTGTCAAGACACGCCCCCAACACCCAGAGCCACCCGGTCTCCTCACCGCAGGTTGCTGCCCCGACCAGACTCCTTGGGGCGTCCAGACGGAAGCAGTGTAATTAACCGGTGTCCATGAAGATATGGCGCCGGGAACGAGATTCACGAACATTCTTAAATCTATGAGGGAGACCCGGATTAGGCGAAGAGTTCCGAGGAGACGTCCACAGAAGGAGGAGCCGACATCCCATCATCCCGGTTTCGATCAAGGAGCAGACGCCCCTGAATAAGGGACGGATGCCGCCCGCCCTTGGAAAGCGGGACTGCGGGACCACAAGCCGCGCGCCTATCCCCTCGGGTCGACGGGTGCACGCGCGAACGCGTCCTGGCGGAACAGCATAACCCGACGCACATCCGCACCGAAACATAAAAATGGTGAACCCGACGTGAATCTCTTCTCCTCGATACGAAGACCGATGGCTTTCAGAGGTGTTGGAAGACCAGCATGCTGCTCGACCGAGCATTCAGTTTTACCCGCCAGGGGCTGGGGAAGGGATCTCGGGCACTCCGTCTCACGACGTCGAAGGCCTGGGTCCCCCCCACGGAAGGTGTCGTGGCACTAATGGTTGGTTGTCGATTCCTTTTCCTGTCAGTGTTAATGGGTTCTTCTCCCTGCTTTCGGAAATCAGGTCGCCCAATCCAGTTCCCGATCGCCGCCCGCCCACTGGCGCAGGGGCTGGGGAAGGGAACTCGGGCACTCCGTCTGGCGACGTCGAGGGCTTGGGTACGCTTCGGTTAATACTGTCGAGCTGGTAAATCCCTTCTCGGTTCCCGACGTTGAAGAACACCAGGTGGACCTCCCTAGTGTCCCCGGTCGTCGCCACCGTCGGAGGAGCCGCAACAACAGGAGTCGCCGGGGCACATCAGTTGGTACCTCCAGCCAGGCCGTGCACGCCACTGAGACTAGGCAGCAGGCTCAAGATCGAGCTCAGCGTGCGCAGGCCCCCCATCCGGGGATGACGGATTCGCCTCCGCCACTGTTTGTGGTGTGGGACCAGGCAGAACCGCCTCAGCCGCGTCGCAATCAGCTCCGTCCTGCCACGAGTCCATCCCGGCCTCCTGACCCCAGTACGGTGACCATTTCCCGGGCTTCAACCAATGAACAGCGAGATGCGCCAAGCAGCAGTCGGCCGCCGGTCCAACCGGCAAGGCCCGTCATGCCTCCAACCGTAGAGCAACCTCCTGAAACCAGGGGCTCGCGCTTGGCCAAAAAGTATGATGTCCTGAAGCACTTGGCCGACATCCCAGCGAGACTCTCCATCCTTGAGGCTCTGCGCATGTCATCTGAGATGCGCGAGGCACTCGCTGAAGCCCTGAAGAGCCCCCTCCAGTTTGAGACAGAGGTTGCGGCTGCAGAGGCCTTTCACGACGAAACGATTAAGGACGCCGAATGCCAGGTAGTTATCTCGTTCTCTGGTAAGGATGGAGACCCTCCTATACAGGGGCACATTCTTCCGCTGTATGTTACCGGCCAGTTCAATGGCCTTGAAGTCCGGCGCTGTCTTGTCGACACGGGGTCCGGGATTAACCTGATTCTAACTCGGACGCTCCAGAGATTGGGGTTGTCTGAGGATGACTTGATCCCCTCCGACCTCAGGATCCAGGGGTATGACCGCACCGAGCAAACTCCGGTCGGCAAGATACGTTTGAAGACCCAGTTCGGTGGCTTGGTTGCCAACACCGAATTCATGGTGGTCTCTCAGGACACAACATACAACGCATTGATGGGCAGGCCATGGCTCCACCTTCATGCGGCGGTTCCCTCATCATACCACCAATGCCTCAAATACTCCCTTAACGGTCGAGTAGGCGTGCTTCAAGGAGATGCCTCTCCTTTTGCCTCATGTGAAGCCCGCTATCTGGACGCGGACTATTACAAGAGCAAGGATAAGCAGATCCTGGCATGTGAGGTCGAGCTTGTCACTATTGCAAGTGATCCCTGGGCATGTTTGGATGACGCTTACGTCCTCCCGATTCAACGGTTGGACGTAGCCATGATCTCGACGACTTGTGAGTCTCCTGATGAGATGACCGCGACCGCCCATGCCAGCACCAGCAGCCCAGCAGGATCTGGTAGCCCCAATGCAGTTGCCAACGCAGTCTCTCCCGTGGACGATCCCTCCCCGAGTGGAGAGGACGTGGAAGATGCACCCCCAGCCTTTGAGAAGGGCGTCCCCGCCACGGTCGATGAGTTAATACAAGTGAACCTTGGAACCAAAGAAGATCCTAGACCCACATTGGTTAGTTCCGCCATGACCTCTGAGGAGCGGCAGCAGTACGTGGACTTTCTCAGGCAGCACCGTGATGTGTTCGCTTGGGGCTATGACGAGATGTCGGGGCTAGATCCTCAGGTAGCCGTCCACAGCCTTGGTCTCCCGGCGAACCATCGCGGGTTCAAGCAGCCTCCCAGGAAGATGCACCCATTCCACGGTGCCATGGTTGAGGCCGAAGTTGACAAGCTTATCAAAGCCAACTTCATGAGGGAAGTTCAGTACCCCAAATGGCTGGCCAACATTGTGCCGGTCCGGAAGAAGAACGGGCAGATCAGAGTCTGCATCGACTTCCGCGATCTCAACCGCCACTGTCCGAAGGATGATTTTCCCCTTCCAGTGACAGAGCTGTTGATTGACGCCACGGCAGGGTTCCAAGCCCTCTCCTTCATGGATGGATACTCCGGATACAACCAAATCTGGATGGCCCCTGAGGATGAGGAGTTCACTGCCTTCAGGGCCCCCCAAGGTACCTTTTGTTACCGGGTCATGCCTTTCGGCCTGAAGAATGCAGGTGCCACCTATCAACGGGCGATGCACCGCATATTCAAGCCAATCCTTGGCACACTGGTGGAATGCTACGTCGACGACTTGGTAGTCAAGCCGCGCCAGCGTCAGGACCATCTCAAAGATCTTGAGAAAGTGTTCGGCTCCCTCCGGTCTCGCTGCCTAAAGATGAACCCGTTGAAGTGTGCCTTCGGGGTCACCTCCGGAAAGTTCCTTGGATTTGTGGTAAGATACCGGGGTATTGAGATCGACCCAGAGAAGATCAGGGCGATTAGCCAGATGCCTCCCCCAGGTAACATCCGGGAACTACAAGGGTTCCAAGGCCACTTAGCCTATATACGCTGATTCATCGCGAATCTGGCCGGCAAGTGTAAGCCCTTTTCTCGGCTCATGAAGAAAGGTGCCACCTATGTATGGGATAAAGAGTGTCAGACCGCTTTCGAGGAAATCAAGCAGTACCTGCTGGAACCTCCGGTTCTGATGCCGCCTGTATCCGGGAAGCCGCTGGTCCTCTATGTGACCGCCCTGGAACGGTCCCTTGGCGCCCTTCTCACCCAGAAGAACAACGAGGGAACAGAGAATAGCCTCTATTACCTCAGTCGCATGCTCCTCGATGCGGAAGTCAGATATTCCCCCATTGAGAAGAGCTGCCTGGCGCTCGTATTTGCCGTACAGAAATTACGGCACTACTTGCAGCACCATGAGGTACAGTTCGTTTCTCGGGTAGACCCGTTGAAGTATATCCTGAGCAGGCCTATGTTGACTGGCCGTCTAGCGCGGTGGGCTGTGATTCTCCAGCAGTTCGACATCAGGTATGTGTCTCAGAAGGCCATCAAAGGGCAAGCATTGGCAGACTTTCTGGCTGCTCACCCAACCTCCACGGATCAGCCGCTGGATGTAGGCTTTCCTGATGAGGCCATTCTCTCGGTCGATCGAGCCGGTCCATGCTGGAAGATGCACTTTGACGGTGCCTCCCGGAGCCCCACCGGTAGAAGGCTTGATAATCCTAAGCTCAATAGAGTGGGCTTGGGTATCGTCTTCATCACCCCGGAGCAAGCCGTGCTGCCATACTCTTTCCTGTTGTCAGAGGGCTGTACCAACAATGAGGCAGAATACCATGCCCTCATCACTGGCCTCGAGTTAGCTCTCGAGATCGACGTGCCCCATCTGTGTGTGAAAGGGGACTCCGAGCTGGTTGTTAAGCAGATCAATGGCGACTATGTTTTCAGGAAGCCGGAACTTGTGCCATTGCTGGAGTGCACCCTCCTTCTGATGGCCCGGTTCCCTTCTCGGCCAGAAATTGTCCATATTCCCCGGTCGCAGAACGGTCGAGCAGATGCTTTGGCCAGCCTTGCTGCGTCACTTGCGGAGCCTGAACAGGATAACCTGATCGTCCGCGTGACGCACCACAGGCTCATCACTCCCGTTATCCCGAAGAGAGATCGTGGCCCGTCGGTAAGTAATCTCACCGCGGTTTCCCCTGTGCCCGGAGCCCCGAGTACCCCAGATATGACAGTCGAATCAACCCCTGATTGGAGGACGCCTTTGGTTGAGTACCTCCAACATGGCATTCTCCCATCGGATCGGGCCGAGCGCGAGCGAGTTCGACGCCGCACATCGCAGTTTGTCCTCCAGAGCAGTCCCGGCCTGGAGCAGATCCTCTATAGACGCGGATTTGATGGTGTTCTCCTCCGTTGCCTTCAGGGAGTTGAGATCCCACGAGTCATGCAAGAGGTTCATGCTGGTTCATGCGGTGCCCATTAGACTGGGCTGAAGCTGTCCCACCAGATTCGGAGGTTGGGATACTTCTGGCCCTCCATGATCCACGACTGCATCGAGTATGCCAGGAGGTGCCATGCGTGCCAGGTTTATGCGATCTTTGTGCATCGGCCGCCGGAGCCTCTCCATACCACCAGGTATTCTTAGCCCTTTGCAGTCTGGGGGATGGACGTTGTGGGACCCTACCCGCCGGCGACGGCTTGCCAGTGCCGGTTCATTCTGACCGCCACAGACTTCTTCTCCAAATGGGCAGAGGCGATTCCGCTCAGAGAGGTCAAATCCTGTTCGATCGCTGACTTCGTGACCTCCAACATCATTCATCGATTTGGGGTGCCTCACGCTATCCTAACGGATAAAGGAACCAATTTCCGAGCAGCCGAGTTGAAGAAGTTGTACGCCAAGTACAACATTCGCTCGAACCATACATCTCGCTATCATGCACAGGAGAATGGACAGATCGAGGCGTTTAACAAAACCCTCTCTAACATTCTGCAAAAAATGGTTGGTCAGAACAAGAAGAGTTGGCCGGACAAGCTCCCCAACGCCCTCTGGGCTTATCGGACGACGACTCACAATTCCACCCAGATGACCCCTTATTCCCTGGTGTATGGAGCTGAGGCCGTCCTGCCCATCGAGATCCAGTTACCGTCCTTGTGCACTGCGGTCTACGACCAGCAAGCGCCGGAAAGAGCTGTTGAAGCCCGTCTAGTCGAGTTGGAAGCACTGGATGAGAATAGACTTCGTGCCTTGCACAACTTGGAGAGGCATCAAAGCAGAATGGCTCGAGCTTTCAACAAGAAGGTTCGCCTATGCTCCTTCCTGCAGGGTGACCTAGTGCTATCCCTAAAAGCGCCAATGATCCCCGGCAGGAAGCCACCCAAGTTGGATCCCAAGTGGGAGGGACCTCTTGTTGTCCACAAAGTTTATCCCAATGGCGCGTACTCCCTAGCGACTATGGATGGTGAGCGTGTCACTCCTCCCACCAACGCTAGGTTCCTCAAGCAGTACTTTGTTTGAGTGTTCTACGTCCTGCACGACGTTAAACTGCATTCGTCCCGCATGATACTAAACTGCACTACGTCCAAGCTGCATGACGTTAAACTGCCTAGCATATCGTCCACGCTGCAAGACGTTAAACTGCCAAGTGTTTCGTCCAACATGACGTTAAACTGTACCTCGTCCAAGCTACAAGACGTTAAACTGTTTAGCATTCGTCCAACAAGACGTTAAACTGTACTACGTCCGAGCTACAAGACGTTAAACTGTTCAGCGTTCGTCCCGCATGACGTTAAACTGCCTCTCAAGAACTACGTGCAGCTTGATTCCCATCCTTATGGGATACGTAGGACCGCCTGAACATAGGCCCAGCCCCATCCTTCGGGAATTTTCATCCCACCTCGGGCCCTTGGCCCAGTTGCCTCTGGGTATGTGGCGTATGGTGTGGACGCGGGGCTACGCCCTCATTCACGTCGGTTTTCTCGCCACGCTGTACGCCCCCCACGTTTGGGGATGCCTCCTGCTCCCCCTTTTTCTCTTTTCGTCCTGCATGACGTTAAACTGCACTTCAAGAACTACGTGCGGCTTGATTCCCATCCTTATGGGATACGTAGGACCGCCTGGACATTCATGTTTCAGGCCCAGCCCCATTTCTCGGGAATCTCTATCCCGCGTTGGGCCTCTGGCCCCAGTTCCCCTCCTTTTTGTGCGAGGCGTAACGTGTGAGCGGGGGATTATGTCCTCATTCACGTTGGTCTACTGGCCGCGCCGTACGCCTCCCCCGTGTGTGAGACTACCTCACACCCCTCATCGTCCTGCATGACGTTAAACTGCCTCTCAAGAACTACGTACGGCTTGATTCCCATCCTTATGGGATACGTAGGACCGCCTGGACGCTTGTGTCTCAGGTCCAGCCCCATCTCTTGGTTGATCACGGGGATTTGATGTCTTTCGGTTGCTCTCAGGATGAGTCCTCCGACCCTTTCCGGTGATCTGTTAACATTTTTTGGGTATTTTGGTCTATGACCCGTAGTGTCGGATGCAATCCCGACAAGTCCTGTGTTGCTTGTCGGGCCTCGCGCTTCCTCTTGTCCGGGCCTTCACTCAAAGGGATCCTCGTTAGCGGTTTGGGTACGATGCCTCAGTACTCTCCTACCGCTCCGGGTCGATTTACCGGCGAGTCCTGGGCCGCAAATCGATATGAATCCTGCGATTGAGCGGTTGATGCTCGTTTGCTTTCCCCGTTCTAGGCTGACGCGGTCGGATGTTGTGTTGCGAATATGGTCAGCGACATCCTTGATCGCCATGTTGGCTTTTTTAGGCTCCGAACATTGGTTGCGCGGTCCTCATCACACTCCGCCTTTGTGCGTTGTAGTGGAATCTCGACACTCTCTTCATACTGACCTTCAGTACACCTTTACGCGTTAGGCAGGCTTACCAGGGTAATGGTGTCTGTCGAGGCTCCCACGATCTGAGCACCAGAGATATACGCTGATGTCCTCCCTAAGGGCCATGTGTAGCTGGACCCTCGTCCCCATAAGGAGGAAGGAGTCGCCCGAACAATCGCGTTCTGGGCCCAGTATATCTGGAGGCTAGCATCTCTGCCCCTCGGGTGATGGACATACACAGGCCCCTATCCCAGGATCCTTCTCCTGGAATCGTGCGTGACCGCAGGGCTGGGTATGTTCCCACCTTCACTGAGTTCGCCATATCGCAATACGCGGATTCCTCAATGGTCCGAACCACACGACCTTAAACTGTGTTGTCTGTTCCTACCACACGACCGTAAACTGTGATCGTCTTGGCCGCCCGACGAGAAACGGCACTGCATCGTGATGTTCTCCTTAGGGGACACTCACGTTGGGCGCTGGTTAATAACCACGCCATTCATCAATGCCTTTCATGGCTTGATTATTTTGGCGACGCCAGGGATTCCTTAATCACAGGCATGTCTCTGCACAAAGAAAAACCACCCATCTTTAAGGACAAACAAGAAACATCAAATACCGCTTCTTCTGTGTGCGAGGGTCAGACCCGCACCCTTCCCCGCGCTGGTGCCCGATTGTGTTGCGCCGCGCTTCAAGAACTACATGTGGCTTGATTCCCATCCTTATGGGATACGTAGGAACGCCCGGATGTTTGAAACTCCGGGTCCAGCCCCCACCTCTTAAAGATTCCCCCCTTCTCTGGGGAATCCGCCGCCTTCAGGCCACCCTCAAGGCGTGTCCCTCGACCCCTTGCAGTGGTCCACTGGTGTCAAGAGTACTCTGGTTTATTGCCAGGAGGGTCAGGTTCAGCTTGGTCAGGTTCTTTCCATTTTCAGGCTTCATGCTCCCTTTCATTCGGACCCATCGCCTACGCCCTGGGTGGAGCCCCCGTGAACGGTTTGGACACAATTCCTCAGTGCTCTCCCACCGACTCGGGCTGGTGCCCCCAATGGCCTCGGGCAGCAAATCGATATGAATCCTGCGATTGAGCGGTCGATGCTCGTTTGCTGCCTCATTCCATCAATGGTTAGTGCGATATTGATGCTGCTTTTCTGCCACGGTCGGTAGTACTCCCATATCGTTACGCCGGTGCCCACAGTCCTTGAGTGAATGGCCGCATGAATCACATTTTCCACCTCCCATTCTGACCAGGCAAAATCCCGACACTCTTGACACTATCCCTCAGTGCATCTTCGCATATCCAGGGGATAGGACCACGATGTGGCGTACTTTGAGGTTCTTATGGTCCTAGCTCTAAGACCTTAAACTAAGATCTAGCCCTATGGTCCGAGCTCTAAGACCTTAAAACTAAGATCTAGCCCTATGGTCCGAGCTCTAAGACCTTAAAACTAAGATCTACCCCTATGGTCCGAGCTCTACGACCCTAAACTAAGATCTCCCCAAACAGGGTTCTGCGTCCTGCATGACGTTAAACTGCACTCTCAGAACTACGTGTGGCTTGATCTCCAGCCTGATGGAGTACGTAGGAATGCCCGGGCATTCCGACTCGGGTCCAGCCTCAGGGATCGCTAAGTCCCGCCCCTCCTCGTCGCCGGCCGTCTGGCCTGACTTCGGGTAGAGTGGTGCAGTTGTGATATTCTCCCCGATCTAGCTCGGGATGCCCCATTGCAATGATGGGAAGCGACAGTTTCCTCGTTAAAAAGGTTCTGTCTGAGAATTGGGGTGATTCACGGCCAGAATAGTGCATCCGCCTAATACGCTTTCCCCACGGTGGCGAAATTTTGAGAGCGTTGGATTCTATCCGAACAAATCGTCACTTCGCCCCACGCTTCGCATGCCCTGTTGATCTGGATTTCCACCCTTGTGCCTGAAGGAACCCCCAAAGCGGCATTGATGATGACATGTGATCCGCCTCCTGCAATATGGATGATGACCTTCGGTCCGTCTATCGCAGTAGTATGGTCGATTGATCCGTTGTCCGCTTGCCGTCTTGGGAATTTCCTGGAAGGCCAACCATTGTGGATTTCGGAATTCGGGACACGCGATCCACCCTTTCTCATTTCCCTATGTTCGGATAAAATCTCAACGCCCCTAGCGTTGTCCCGCTCGTGTGTCGGAACAAGTTGGGGGATGATACATTGATTAGGCTTGAGGTCTCCTTTCCTAGGAATGACCTCCCTCTTTTCTCTAGAAATCCAGGCCCAATTGTGGATGCCTGAAGCTTGGTTAACGCTCCTGCGAGACAATGGATTGTGGTTGAGCATGTTAAGCCAAAAGATGCAGATAAATATGGTGATTCATACAATTGGATCGAAATATTGAGTAGCGGAAGCAAATGTTCTGGGAGTGGCAAAAACAAAGCCCCTAGGGATTAGCGTGCTGGATAAGTCTTTCTAACGCCGCTACCCTTTGGCTGGCGGCCTCCAGAGCTGCTTCTCGCTCTCTGCGTGCCCTATCCTCGTCGGCGGTCGCAGCACGCAGTTCATCAATTCTGGCCTGTGCACGCTCCCGCTCGACTTGAATTGTGACCATTTGTTGGCCCGCCTCCGTCAGCTGTACCTGGGAGTCAACCAGCTGGGCTGCTAGTTGCTCCACAAGCTCGGTGCACGTTGCGACGAAGGCCTCCTTCTCTGCCGCCTGCCCTTCGAGACGCCGGATGTAGAGACCCGAAGCTTATCGTACATGGACATTACATTACTTTTGCGGAATACTTAGTACATAACAAAAACACACACTAAAGGATCGTAATAGTTTAGTGTCTTTGGAAACTCGGAACGTAATCTTCTAATCGTGGTGAAAGATCTTCAATATCTCCCATAAAGATCTTCCCTTTTTTTACCTAAAACCTTTCTTTATATCCTGGGGAAAAGAAAACATAAAAGGGTGAGCTCAAATGCTCAGTAAGGGTATACAAAAGAAATAAAAATCATATCATATATTTTTGAAAATCATAACCTGCAAAAGAGATCATAATATCTTAACATGGAACAAATCATAGAAGTGAAAATGAGATCACCATAATCATAACATGAAACTTGAAACTTTGTGGCATGCACACATAATCATGGAAAATCATTTCTTGTTAGTCATGACTCATTGCCAAGAGTATCTTAGTGGACAAAGTCCCTTTCTGAATCGAGTAACCCTCATTTCAGTCCTGTTTCACTGAACCGGTATAACCTACCATTCCAGCCATGTCTATCTCATGAGATATAAAATCTTTACCCAATGCATTGGAGGGAGATATAGGTCCCACCCATCTTAAAATGAATCCTTTCTTATGTGTGCCACATAATCATAAAACATACATCATCCCATAACACATGTAACAAAAATGGGATTCTTGAAACATCATGACATCATAAATCAATTCATATAAGATAAAGGAATTCATAAAAATATTTCCATCACAACATAATCAAATCCATGTAATAATAGGGATAAAAACAGAACCCTTTTATTATCTTAGATGGAAAATAATTTTGATAAAATACTTGAAATCCATTCTTGCGGAAAATATCCTTTCTTCTTCAAAAACATTTTTCCTTTCATAACATGTCATACAACTTTAAAATAAAATAAGTTGATTAAAAATAAACTTGAAAACTTGTAAAGGAAGCTTCTTGGAAATAATGATTCAAAAATCCATTCATGCCGTATAAGTTAAAAAAACATTCTTCGTACTTTTGTCGGAAAAGTCAAAAAGTACCTCGCACGACAAAAGATTCCTTTCATAGATATTACTAAAAACTCACCGAAGGGTAAAAATGGATTTAAACAATTGTAGGTGGATTGAAATAATATTACATATTGATGAAACATGGATGTGGATGATAAAATACACCCCAGTAAATACTTACGAATAAACAATCTCGGATAAAAATGAGATTGTGATATTTCCCTTACCTTAGGTCCAATTTGCTTCGTATGTGTCCGAACCTACTGTATAATGATTTAAATAATGTCATTGACTTATTACAGAATCATATTCATTGTTATGATATCATATATGGTTCACTTATGACATTATATTACCCGTTCTTTTGTAAATTCCATGTTAAAGAAGCGTTTTGGGTAAAATCGTTTCATTTATCGTAGGTGTTTTGACTTGTTGTTCTTGACATAATTATTACTTATATCATGATTTACTTACTTCCAGAATGTAAAATATGATTTATATATCATATATATTCAGTATATATATATATATATATAATAGACAGATAAATAAAATTAAAAACACCGTTCATGGAGACGGTAGTCCGTACGTACGCATGAACGCTGTTTTTCTTTCCTTATTGTCTTTAAATGGAAGTAAGTAGATGACATACATATGTATATATATACATAAATCCAGTAGCTTTATAATGTCATATATTTCATTATTATTTCTTATATATACATTATAATCATTCTTAAATGGTTAACATGGAGAATGAATCTCATCGCGTCGTGGAGACGGTAGTCCGTACGTACGCACGAGCGATGATATCATTTCTATAAATATTGAATTGAATTGGAGTGGATTATACAATATATCAGAATCAATATGATGTTGTAATAACTATGTATAGTTATTCTTTACACCATTATACCCATCCATGTAAGGTGGTGGTGGAAAATAGATTACACCACGGCGTCGAGACGGTATTCCGTACGTACGCACGCGCGGTGATTTCTTTTTCCGTAGGATGGATAGATGGTGAAATAGGGTTGTTTCATACTTATAATAACATATCAGTATATGAGTGATACTGATGTTATTACTTCATAATGAAACAACCTAAGAAGAAGAAGTGGAAGAAGAAATAAAGATGAAAGAATTGGTAACAGTAATTACCTCTTCTTTGAAGTGCCTCTTTGAGACCTCCTCTTAGGGCACTAGAATTGGTCTTTGAGGAAGACCAGAACCTCTAGGATGTTTCTAGGGAAGTGGAGAAGAGATTTTGGTAGGGGTTGGCCGAGCTTGAGTGCTCAAATTGGTGTGAGGAGGAGGGGGAGGAGGTGTCCTTTTATAGGGGAGGAGAGGGGCACCTTAGGAATATCTCAATATATTATTTTATATTAAAGTCAAAATCAGTTTATAATGATTCCAAAGGGTCTTATTTCGAAGATAAGGTGGGGAGGGGTCGAAATCCTATCAACCAATAGAATTTAGACAAGTTTAGGATATTATTTTAACCTTATCAATTAGATTTAACTCTAAGTTAAATAATTTAACTTTTACCATGTCTTTTTGTTTTCTTTCACTATATGGTTAATAAACTTACTTTAACATGCCAAACGAACCCCAAATTGTTTATTATTAATATATATATCCTTATCTAAGTCATTTGGCCGAACCTTAGATTTTTAGGAATACAATAACAATTAATAATATAATATTTGATTTAAAAACTATTTTGTGTCAATTTTGACACTATTTGATATATGATTTTTGTGAAAGTCATAACAGAATTAAATGTTCAAACCAAGTTGATTAAATCAACATTAATATATCATAGTAACCTAGAAAATTAGTGGAATTCATAAAAAATATCAAATTACATTTATTTTGGTGTTTATAACATCAATTATGTCAATATTTCATTAATAAGATAATTACTGCATCATCGTTGTGTCATAAATAAATTAAATTATTTTATGTCTAAAAATTACAAATAAAATACCATCATGTAGTAAATCGTTTTATCTTTCTAATGAATATTTACAATCGAATTTATCTTATGTATAACCCCATATTAAAAATGATTTACTTATTAAACTTTGATTTTAACTATTTTAACCTTTCTTTAAATAAATTAATAATAAATGTCCTAATCTAATCCAAGTGGGCCTAAATGGTCATATTTTATTCCTAAGTTTGTTTTTGGTCGAGTTACACTTGTCCAATAGAATTAGGACATGTGTTAGGGTAATAGTAATATCATATTTACCCTTAGTTACCCTATTTACTATTAACCGCGGTAAAAAAAGTAAAAAGTTACTATTCACCAAAAAAATATTTTCATCTCATTGAACCACATTTTAGTCCTTGATATTAACCGTGTCTCTCAAATTTTCGAAATTCCATTCACAAAAGCGGCAAAATTAAGTTTTATGCAAAATTTAGTTTTTAACCTACCACTTAGTAGTTTCACTATTCATCAAAAATTGATGTTTTTCAGAACAATGCCAAAATTTCATCCTAAGCTATATTTCATATTCCGAATTCAAAAATGAAGTCTATTTTACCAAATTCATAACATAGAAGTTGAATTAATTAATTTTATAATTAAATCCCGCTGTTAAAACAAATAGCGTGTTTTTAAGAAACAATATCTATCAAAAGATTGACACTTGTTTATGTCTGGTTTAAATGTGAAATTACATACAATGACCAACATTGTATTGAATTGTAAAAATATATTCTAAATATACTTTAAAACCACTCAAATTAATAATTTATCACTATTAATTATTTCGATTAAAAAAGTTGTTTTTAATTAAAATTTAGTAATTTTCACTATTCATCAGAATATGAAAGTTATCCGAAAAGTACCAAAATTTCACCTTAGGCTAAATTCGATACTCCGAATCCAAAAATGAAGTTCATTTTGAAAAATAAGATTTATAGAATTTTAAAAAGTGGTTATTACTATTCATAACGGCTAGTTTTAATAATATTTTAATAGCATATCGTTGTTTAGTGAAACTCAGTATTGCGTATTACACACGCTATCGAGGAAGGTCGCGATTGCGTGTAATGCAAGGCAAGTCAAGGATGTGTGTTGTGCAAGCTCCTTTTGGTGTAGCGTACAACACAAGACATTAGTGAAATAAAAAAGAATATTTTTCATAAAATCTCGGGCTGTTACATTCTACCCCCCTTAAAATGAATTTCGCCCTCGAAATTCGTCGGGGTTATAAATGGTTTACTATTCGAAAGTTTCTTTAATAGAAACCCACATCGTAAAAAGGAATACCAAAACATGGCTTTAAAAACTAAAGTATGAAATGTAACGATTACCCAAATAAACTAATCACTGGGTTTCCACATAGGTGAAAATATGGATATGGAAGAGAAATCTAACCATCATGTTCTGATGGAGAGTGGTAGAGAACATGGCTATGGAAAAGCCAGTAATCACAAATCCATAAATTTGTGACGATCTAAGGTACCATCTGATTCATCAGGTATAAGAGAACTAGGACAACATTTTTGGTTTTCAAGATCATTTCCCTAAAGTTAAAGAATTTGAATTAGAATAAATACTTACTTTATTTTGGTACAATCTCACTGTTGTTCGTGCCTTTAACAATTTCCACTTCATCTCTTAAATAAATGAAGTTGAATTTGTTATTCGTGAAGTGTTAGCAGATCATGTGATAGAATGACGGGTCATTCCATTTGTCTCAAAAGGTTAGCAAAATTTATATACATAAGTTGATCTATAGTGGGATTAATCATATATGGTTCCTAAAATGGGCTTATACTTCATATATCATACTGCTTAACACTAGTTTCTACAAAACAGGGACTTCATGTAGGTCAGTGGTAGGCGATAAAGGCCAGTCGCACTTCGGTTGTGGGTTCGATTCCTGCAGCCTTGTCCGAAGCGATGGGTTGTCGCCCGTCCTGCAGGTTGTCCTTTTTTCTAAAACTACGTTACTATAACATCCAATCAATAATATCGAAAATCTTCTATCCTTAAACAATACTAACTTATGTCCAACATAATCCAGTCTAATCTTTAGGCTTATACATAATACTGTAGTCCACTCTCATAATATAGTGACAACGATTACCAGAGATTTAATACTGTCGTTGATCCCCACATATCATAAGATATGTCTTGTTGGTCACATTCCAAACATTCAAAGTCCTTAATCGTGTATTCTCTTGAATACCTTAGTGAAAACATGAGTGCAGTTAAAAGTTAACACTTTCCACATACCAAAATCCTCAAAATTCTATATACTCAAACCATGATATCACTTAGTCCTTATATCAATCATGAGCTCATGAATACTATTAAACATTTCATTTTCTCGTCTTCATTATGTGCATATCATCTTATTTCCAAAAAATATCTCAATCACTTTGAATACCACATCAATAAATATTGCAATACTTAATGATACAACATTATTTTGTAATCCCATTACATAAACACTTAATCATTCCACCACATCGTTGTCATATTCAACATTGCCAATAGTGATCGCATGTGATTTCCCTTTTTCCTTTGCCTTCAGTGGTTGCTCATGTTGATCATCACTAACCCTTGGATTAGGGCAATTATTAGCATAATGCCCCATTTCCTTGCACTTGAAGCATTGAAGTGTTGGTGGTGCGTTCTCTGTAGTGTTTACTTTATTCACATCATTAGAAACCCTTTTTCCATTACTTCGACACTCAGCTGCTCGATGACCTTATTTTCCACACTTAAAACATTTTCTAGTCCCTTTAAGACAATCTCCACCATGCTTCTTTCCACACTTTGTGCATAAGGAAACATTCATCTTCTTTTCACCATTATTATGAGATTTCTCCTTGAACTCCATCTTTCGTTTCTTGTCAAAACCATGAGATGGATATGTAACACCAACTTCCATTTCTACCTTGATAGCACAACGCACAATTTCTTCATAGCTACTGACGTCTCTTATAGCTAATGCCCTTCGAAGACTTGGTTTTAAGCCACTGAAAAATCGATCAACTTTACTTTCAGGTTGGATGATAATGCCAGATGCATACCTTGCAAGTCTTGTAAAATTCGCTTCGTATATACCAACAGATTCATCATCCCTTTGCTTCAGTTCAAGAAACTCTTTCTCCATCTTTGTTCGGAGAATACGAGGGAAGTACTTATTGAAAAATAAGTTCTTGAACTCGTCCCATTCCATAGACTCAATTTCATCCCTTTGCCTCATATTCTTAATAAGATTCCACCATTGATCAGCATCTCCTTCCAAACGATACACTGCTAGGATGACTTTATCATGTTCAGAACATTGAAGAACTGAAAATATCTTTTCAGTAGTACTAATCCATTGTTCAGCAACTAATGGATCAGTAGACCCACTGAAAGAAGGTGGACGCTGCCTCATGAAGGATTCAACAGAAAGTTGCTCCTTCCTTTGCTCGTTTGGTAGTCCTGCATGATTCATAGCTTGAGAAAGTTGTGTGAGCATGGCTACAAGATTTTGCATTCCAGCTCCCATATCATTTGGTTGCTCAGGGGGACAATCATTGCATTGCCCATCACATTCCGCATTAACACGGTTCCTTCGGGTTCCAGCCATCGTCTAAAACCCCAAAAGAATAGTATGAGAGGCAAAAATAATGCTAGGGAAAACAACATAATAAAGGGGTAGTACCCTCAATATCTAACATCTTAGGTTAAATTCGAAGATCGTTAGCGCAATTCTAGGACTATAACCTATACGTATACTTAACCTTAGAGACATCCCTAGACATACCTTAGAAATATCTCTAGGGATCTCACTAACGTTTTCGCATCCTAGTTTCCAAAGGTTGACTAAACCTTTCCTTTGATACCAACTGTAGAGACCCGAAGCTTATCGTACATGGACATTACATTACTTTTGCGGAATACTTAGTACATAACAAAAACACACACTAAAGGATCGTAATAGTTTAGTGTCTTTGGAAACTCGGAACGTAATCTTCTAATCGTGGTGAAAGATCTTCAATATCTCCCATAAAGATCTTCCCTTTTTTTACCTAAAACCTTTCTTTATATCCTGGGGAAAAGAAAACATAAAAGGGTGAGCTCAAATGCTCAGTAAGGGTATACAAAAGAAATAAAAATCATATCATATCTTTTTGAAAATCATAACCTGCAAAAGAGATCATAATATCTTAACATGGAACAAATCATAGAAGTGAAAATGAGATCACCATAATCATAACATGAAACTTGAAACTTTGTGGCATGCACACATAATCATGGAAAATCATTTCTTGTTAGTCATGACTCATTGCCAAGACTATCTTAGTGGACAAAGTCCCTTTCTGAATCGAGTAACCCTCGTTTCAGTCCTGTTTCACTGAACCGGTATAACCTACCATTCCAGCCATGTCTATCTCATGAGATATAAAATCTTTACCCAATGCATTGGAGGGAGATATAGGTCCCACCCATCTTATAATGAATCCTTTCTTATGTGTGCCACATAATCATAAAACATACATCATCCCATAACACATGTAACAAAAATGGGATTCTTGAAACATCATGACATCATAAATCAATTCATATAAGATAAAGGAATTCATAAAAATATTTCCATCACAACATAATCAAATCCATGTAATAATAGGGATAAAAACAGAACCCTTTTATTATCTTAGATGGAAAACAATTTTGATAAAATACTTGAAATCCATTCTTGCGGAAAATATCCTTTCTTCTTCAAAAACATTTTTCCTTTCATAACATGTCATACAACTTTAAAATAAAAGAAGTTGATTAAAAATAAACTTGAAAACTTTTAAAGGAAGCTTCTTGGAAATAATGATTTAAAAATCCATTCATGCCGTATAAGTTAAAAAAACATTCTTCGTACTTTTGTCGGAAAAGTCAAAAAGTACCTCGTACGACAAAAGATTCCTTTCATAGATATTACTAAAAACTCACCGAAGGGTAAAAATGGATTTAAACAATTGTAGGTGGATTTAAATAATATTACATATTGATGAAACATGGATGTGGATGATAAAATACACCCCAGTAAATACTTACGAATAAACAATCTCGGATAAAAATGAGATTGTGATATTTCCCTTACCTTAGGTCCAATTTGCTTCGTATGTGTCCGAACCTCCTGTATAATGATTTAAATAATGTCATTGACTTATTACAGAATCATATTCATTGTTATGATATCATATATGGTTCACTTATGACATTATATTACCCGTTCTTTTGTAAATTCCATGTTAAAGAAGCGTTTTGGGTAAAATCGTTTCATTTATCGTAGGTGTTTTGACTTGTTGTTCTTGACATCATTATTACTTATATCATGATTTACTTACTTCCAGAATATAAAATATGATTTATATATCATATATATTCAGTATATATATATATATAATAGATAGATAAATAAAATGAAAAACACCATTCATGGAGACGGTAGTCCGTACGTACGCATGAACGCTGTTTTTCTTTCCTTATTGTCTTTAAATGGAAGTAAGTAGATGACATACATATGTATATATATACATAAATCCAGTAGCTTTATAATGTCATATATTTAATTATTATTTCTTATATATACATTATAATCATTCTTAAATGGTTAACATGGAGAATGAATCTCATCGCGTCGTGGAGACGGTAGTCCGTACGTACGCACGAGCGATGATATCATTTCTATAAATATTGAATTGAATTGGAGTGGATTATACAATATATCAGAATCAATATGATGTTGTAATAACTATGTATAGTTATTCTTTACACCATTATACCCATCCATGTAAGGTGGTGGTGGAAAATAGATTACACCACGGCGTGGAGACGGTATTCCGTACGTACGCACGCGCGGTGATTTCTTTTTCCGTAGGATGGATAGATGGTGAAATAGGGTTGTTTCATACTTATAATAACATATCAGTATATGAGTGATACTGATGTTATTACTTCATAATGAAACAACCTAAGAAGAAGAAGTGGAAGAAGAAATAAAGATGAAAGAATTGGTAACAGTAATTACCTCTTCTTTGAAGTGCCTCTTTGAGACCTCCTCTTAGGGCACTAGAATTGGTCTTTGAGGAAGACCAGAACCTCTAGGATGTGTCTAGGGAAGTGGAGAAGAGATTTGGGCAGGGTTTGGCCGAGCTTGAGTGCTCAAATTGGTGTGAGGAGGAGGGGGAGGAGGTGTCCTTTTATCGGGGAGGAGAGGGGCACCTTAGGAATATCTCAAAATATTATTTTATATTAAAGTCAAAATCGGTTTATAATGGTTCCAAAGGGTCTTATTTAGAAGATAAGGCGGGGAGGGGTCGAAATCCTATCAACCAATAGAATTTAGACAAGTTTAGGATATTATTTTAACCTTATCAATTAGATTTAACTCTAAGTTAAATAATTTAACTTTTACCATGTCTTTTTGTTTTCTTTCACTATATGGTTAATAAACTTACTTTAACATGCCAAACGAACCCCAAATTGTTTATTATTAATATATATATCCTTATCTAAGTCATGTTTCCGAACCTTAGATTTTTAGGAATACAATAACAATTAATAATATAATATTTGATTTAAAAACTATTTTGTGTCAATTTTGACACTATTTGATATATGATTTTTGTGAAAGTCATAACAGAATTAAATGTTCGAACCAAGTTGATTACATCAACATTAATATATCATAGTAACCTAGAAAATTAGTGGAATTCATAAAAAATCTCAAATTACATTTATTTTGGTGTTTATAACATCAATTATGTCAATATTTCATTAATAAGATAATTACTGCATCATCGTTGTGTCATAAATAAATTAAATTATTTTATGTCTAAAAATTACAAATAAAATACCATCATGTAGTAAATCTTTTTAGCTTTCTAATGAATATTTACAATAGAATTTATCTTATGTATAACCCCATATTAAAAATGATTTACTTATTAAACTTTGATTTCAACTATTTTAACCTTTCTTTAAATAAATTAATAATAAATGTCCTAATCTAATCCAAGTGGGCCTAAATGGTCATATTTTATTCCTAAGTTTGTTTTTGGTCGAGTTACACTTGTCCAATAGAATTAGGACATGTGTTAGGGTAATAGTAATATCATATTTACCCTTAGTTACCCTATTTACTATTAACCGCGGTAAAAAAAGTAAAAAGTTACTATTCACCAAAAAATTATTTTCATATCATTGAACCACATTTTAGTCCTTGATATTAACCGTGTCTCTCGGATTTTCGAAATTCCATTCACAGAAGCGGCAAAATTATGTTTTATGCAAAATTCAGTTTTTAACCTACCACTTAGTAGTTTCACTATTCATCAAAAATTGATGTTTTTCAGAACAATGCCAAAATTTCATCCTAAGCTATATTTCATATTCCGAATTCAAAAATGAAGTCTATTTTACCAAATTCATAACATAGAAGTTGCATTAATTAATTTTATAATTAAATCCCGCTGTTAAAACAAATAGCGTGTTTTTAAGAAACAATATCTATCAAAAGATTGACACTTGTTTATGTCTGGTTTAAATGTGAAATTACATACAATGACCAACATTGTATTGAATTGTAAAAATATATTCTAAATATACTTTAAAACCACTCAAATTAATAATTTATCACTATTAATTTTTTCGATTAAAAAAGTTGTTTTTAATTAAAATTTAGTAATTTTCACTATTCATCAGAATATGAAAGTTATCCGAAAAGTACCAAAATTTCACCTTAGGCTAAATTCGATACTCCGAATCCAAAAATGGAGTTCATTTTGAAAAATAAGATTTATAGAATTTTAAAAAGTGGTTATTACTATTCATAACGGCTAGTTTTAATAATATTTTAATAGCATATCGTTGTTTAGTGAAACTCAGTATTGCGTATTACACACGCTATCGAGGAAGGTCGCGATTGCGTGTAATGCAAGGGAAGTCAAGGATGTGTGTTGTGCAAGCTCCTTTTGGTGTAGCGTACAACACAAGACATTAGTGAAATAAAAAAGAATATTTTTCATAAAATCTCGGGCTGTTACACCGGACTTCCTGCTCCGCCGCGAGAAGCGCCCGCGTGTTCTCCGACATGTCCCGACATTGTGCGACGTCGGCACGCTGGCGGCTCTCGCGCATCTTTTCGGCCATGAAATCACGGACCGTCAGATGGAGGCGTTGAGCATCAGCTCCCCCGGCACACAGGAAGCGCAGCCAGGTTTGGAGTGACCCCATGCGCCCCAGCCACTCCGATGGGTCTCGCTTGAGGAAGCGCTGGATGCACTTCCACCCCCTTCGGTGCGCTATCCGGCTCTCCTCGACCGCCTCCGCGTCCGAGTCATCCATCTCCTCGGGGTCGGCAGGCCGGTAGGCCGGGAAGGCAGCCAGCAGGTCTGCTGCAGGGTCCACCCCTGGGATGTCCTCACGGGGGATAGGTTCCCCAACATCTGGGCGACCTTCTTCTCCCGCCCCAGCGGCGTTGACACCCTCGTCAGCCCCCGACATCTCTCCGACGGCAGCACCGCCGACGTCCGTAGCCCCCTGATCAGCAGTTGGTGGGGCCGGCTCGGTTTGGGAAGTCTGTTCCGGAGCAGGCGGCATGTCTGCCACTGGTCCACTCGTAGATGGCCCGGGTTCGGTAGCCCGACGGGCCTCCAGTCCTGAGATCACTGCGCAAGGCATGCTGTGGTTAGTCACGGATCGTCAGCGGCAAGCACCAGCAGTAAAGTAAGGAGACTTACGGGAGTTCAGAGCGTCATCTTCCGCTATCCCGGCCGCCGCAAGAGCAATTGCAGCAGGGGACCCCTCAGCGCTTGTCAGTTCAATGATGGGTGTCTGGCCCCCGCCTTGTCCTGCTGGCGCCTCTCCTACTCCCGCTGAGGACGCCTGACCAACATCCGTGTGCTCCTGAGAAAGGTGGAGAAATGGGTTAGAAGCTGCATAAGAGAATGGATGAAGCAGGTTGAGTAGGGATAGAAGCGGACCTCGAGGAGCTCAGTAACATCAACATTGTCAGAGCCGGCCACCTCGCCGCTCTCCCGCGGGCTCCCCCGATGGGACCTTCCCTCGGAGCCTTCATCCTCCCCCGCCTCCTCCTCTTCCTCGGAGTCGTTACTGTCATATTCTCCCGGCGGCATCTATTCTGGAGCGGGTTCTAGACCGAGCATCACCTTCACCAGAAGGGATGGCTCCGCACGCTGACCACGTTGGCGCGCGTACTCGTCCATGGCCGTCAGATACGCATACTGCCGGTTGAAGTCCACCCTGTCGGCGATCTGGAGGCGCCCGACCTCTGGCAGATAGATCCCTTCTCTAAGTATCTTTCGCCAGATGACGTCGGTCCCCAGTGACTGCCGCAGGGTCATCCAGGCCGACCACAGCGCCGGGAAGACTGCATCGTGGGAGGGTTCGAGGAGACGCCTTACCTGCTTCCCGGGCCGCTCTTCGACCACCGCACGCGCCCCCTCTCTGGGCGCCGAGGTCGTAGCGGCAGCCTGCGATGTACCCGCCGCCGAAGTCCCTGCTCGTGCCGGCTCCGCTGCTTGGCGCGCCTCCGTTCTCCCCCGTGTGGCGGTGCCTCGCCTCCTTCCTTGACGCCCGGTCTCCGTACGGGTGACCTCGAGCCGCCGAACTGGCTTCCGTAGAAGCCCCTCGGGGTACGCGATGACCCAGTGTTCGGCGTACTCGGTTGCCAAGCCTGCGTCAACCCCGGTAGGAGGGAGAGTGATGACGTCGCCAGAGCCAAAGGCGGCGAACATCAGCCAAATCTGACGAAGGACGCCAGGGTTCATCTCCTCCCGGACAGTAGTGAATACCCTCTTCGGCATCCGTTGAAGGCACCCGAACTGCCTGGCGAAACGGGTCGGCACGTAGGGCTCGCAGATCACCTTCCCGTCGATCCGAGCCACGAGCACCCCGCCCCGCATGTTCAGGAAGTACTCGTGCTGCTCCAGCGGACCCTGCCCGTTGTCGATCATTTGGCCAACGGGAGTGGGGAACGGGCTGAAGTTGAAATTGTCATGATTGCCAATCCGAATCCTCACTCCCTCCTCACTTAGGGTCATCGGAGCGACCCCCGCAATGTTCAGCAGGGAGGGTCGCAGGCCGTTGCCCGGAAGAATGATGGCGTTCGAAAACGTGTACCCACCAAGGTGAGCAGCCACCCAGCCGTGGAAGAATTGGAAGGGCCCACAGATCCTTCGTGGCGACCCCCCTTGCGAGATGCGTCCCAGGATGGCATACAGCTTCGCCAGTACTGGGACCCCGAGGTTGTATCTCTTGTTGGTGGCCATAGCGCCCGCCATCGCTAGTGTCGCCGGGCGAATGCCCATTCTCGCGTCCCGCACTGGCAGGAGCCACCCACTCAGAAAGGCGGCCAGGAACGCCGCGTACCTGACATTTGGGTCCCGAGCCTCAATGACGCGGTACCCCCATGAGCGGTAGTCGCCCTTCTCCAGGACCCGCCAGTACGACCCGTTCCGGCTCCTCTGAGACGCGGTCGGGCACCGCTTCCCCCTGCCTGGCATCTTGACCACCGGGTCATGCTCCAAGAACTGGCCGAACCACTCCTTGTAGGCTATGTCCTTCTGGAAGTCCTTGATCCCGAGCCGCTGCGTAGCCAGGTCAAGCAGATGCCAGGTCAGAATGGGAGTCTGTGACCTGTCTTCCCAGTTGTTCTTCGGTGGCAGGAACTCATCGTACTGGTAACCCTCCAGCGGGATACCTCCGATGTAGTGGATGTTCCAGAGACCGATACCAACCTCCCCATGGTGAAGGTGGAAGGTGTTGGTATCCGGGGACTAGCGGGTGAACAGCTCCGGCCCGAGCTCGGACTGCTGGTAGAAGTGGAACTGCGACGTCCACACCGCCTCAAACAGGCCGATGTACCGCAGCTCCTCCGCGAAGTGATCGCAGGTGTGGCGTGCCCAGAACGCCCAGGCCCACTCACTGGTGAAATTGCCCCCAGACCGCAAGTCCCAGTCTTTCAGCCAGCCCTTGGTGTCGTCCGTGACACTCTGGTGATATATGCTCGAGTAGAGGGCTGGAGAGTTCTCCGCCGTAGGCTCACTTCCGATGATGGTTCGCGTCCTCGGGTTCAGGACCTAGACATCTAAGTGTCTGGTCTCCCTGGCAGGATGCCCATTGTTGGTGATGTTATAGCGGAGAAGCTCGTCCTCCCGTGTCACCCAGGTCCGTGGCGCATTAACCTCGAACCCTGGCACCGGAACCTCATCTAGGATGCCGAAGTTCCAGAGCGGCAGGTTGTCCGACAGTGGATATGTCTTCTGGGCCGGCGTCAGCAAGTCGAACAAGGATTGATTGTTGGAAACAATCTCCTTGGCTCCGTAGACCTCCTCGTTCGTCGCCATCTCAGCTCTGCGAGTGGCGGTATCCCCCTCATTTCCTTGGTTCGCGGCCATCTCAGAAGCTCTGGGAGTCGTGCGGGTAAAGGGATGAAGCGTGCAGGATCGGACGAGGCTGGTAGAGAAGTTTGAGAGTTGGCACGCAATCCTAGTGGTCGGCGCGCAATCGGGAAGTCTGTCGCGTAAAACCCCTGGTGTTCGCGCAAAAGCAGGCCGAATTCCGGACAGGTTTGCGCGACGAGCGGGCGAATTCCGCGCCGGAAAAGGCAATTTCGCGCACGAGAGCTCGAATGATTATCGCGCGGAAGGCCAGTGTACGGTGGGGGGACCCAAGCCATCTATTTATAGGTGAGGCCAGGGTCCGCGCTGCGCGGAAAGCGCTTTGCGCGACCGCAGCGGCGAATTTTGCACCCGACGCCCTTCTTTGCGCGCCACAGTCCCGCGCCGCCCAGGACTTCGGCATTCCAGCGTCTCCCTCGGAACCCGATCGTTGCGACCTCTCGCCGATCAGATTCCGAGGGGGGGCTTTTGTAGATGCCGGAAAAGTCCGTTGTTCCCAAACAAAGCTCCGGATGCGGAAAGCGAGGTCATATTTGGAGTCGGAAGCGTGTTTCGGAGGGCCCAGAGGTCTTGCGCGGAATTTTGGAGGCCCGCGCGCAAAGTTGATGAGCCGCGCACAAACCTCCCGGGATGCGCGCAATGCGCTGGGCCAGCGCGCAATTTTGCGCGCCACTGGCCCGCGCGACTCCGTTGCGCGCCGGGCCCGATTCCGCGCCCGCGACGAGAATTCCGCGCCCGCGAACTGGATTCCGCGCCCGGGGTGGCCTATAAATACAAGGCGACCCCCGACGTTTTGAAGGTTGCCGGAAGTCGAAAGGTCTCTCGTGCGCGCAATCCAACCCCTCCCGCACGCAATGCCGATCTGCAGGTAACCTCTTTTCTTTCGCGCAATAAGGCCCCGGGGTTCGCCTTCGCGTGCAATCCCTTGGTCTCCTGTCCTTTGAATAATTCTCCACCCTAAGGCCTTCGCGCGTAAAACAAGCCTCTTGCGCGCAATTGCCCCCGGGGTGCGCGCAATCCGGTCCGATTGCGCGCTCCCCCCTTTCTCAAAGTGGCCATTTGATTTAAGAATGAGCCGTTGCCCCCGCGCGCTATCCGAAGCCCGGTGCGCGCAATCTCAATCATCCGCGCGCAAAGTGCTGGCCCAATTGCGCGCCAACCCGTCCATTTGCGCGCCGACCCGCGGTATTGCACGCAAAGCTCGTCTTTTGCGCGCAAAGCGCCAGGGTCACCCCCTTTGCCCCCCTTTGGGTACCTTCCTGCGTGGCGCCCGATGACCCTCATCCCGGGTGCCCGCACCGTGCGTCGTCTTTCCGTGCGGCCCCCCTAGGCTTGCGCGAAGTGACACGGACCTATCGGCGGCTTCTACGTCCCGCACGACGTTAAACTGCATTCGTCCTAGCCACAAGACGTTAAACTGTACGCTATTCGTCCCGCATGACGCTAAACTGCACCACGTCCTGCATGACGTTAAACTGCATACGTCCAAGCTGCATGACGTTAAACTGCCAAGCATCCTCGTCCGCGCTGCAAGATGTTAAACTGCCGAGCATCTTCGTCCTCAACGCACGACGTTAAACTGTACTTCGTCCGGCAAGACGTTAAACCATCCGCTTCGTCCTCAACACACGACGTTAAACTGTACTTCGTCCGGAAAGACGTTAAACCGTCCGCATCACCCGATCCCGTGCCCCGCACGCAGGGTCCTCCCGGTTTGGATGTGGCCCCCACCCGCTCGTCTCTGCAGGGATGTCGGGATTGGAGTGGCCTTCACCCACGGGGGTAGAGTGTTACAAACAGAACGAACTACGTGGACTTTGATCCCTGTCTTCTAAACAGGGTACGTAGGAAGCCTCTCCGAGGTTCAAGCCCGCCACCTGGTCGTCCCGGTCGTATTTACGTCGGTTCGTCCATCAGTGGACCCCTCCTGGGTTCACACTTGCGTCGATTCACCTATGAATCCGCTCTGTGGGGGACTGCACGTGTGTATCTCCATTGTGCTTCCCCACCGCCTCGATCTCCTTGTGAGTCGGCTTTCCAACGTCCAGCATGACGTGAAACTGTGATCCACTCGGTCGTTCCATCCCCCTCTGTGCGAGGTGGTTCGGTTCAATCCTCCATCCGGCGGCCTCGATCTCCTTGTGAGTCGGCTTGCCAACGTCCAGCATGATGTGAAACTGTGATTCACCCGGCCGTTCCATCCCCCTCTGTGCGAGGTGGTTCGGTTCAATCCTCCATCCGGCGGCCTCGATCTTTTCGTGAGTCGGCTTGCCGACGTCCAACATGACGTTAAACTGTATATCCGAACTACGCTGACTTTGATCTGCGCTAACACGCGGTACGTAGGAAGCCTCTACGGGGTCCAAGCTCTTCACTCCATCATCCACCCTGACCCTTACCCGGGTCGTCACATCCCAGTGGGGTCATGCCATTTCATTCCACTCCACTTCACTCGGGAAGCCGCCCATGTGTTGGCCCCAGCGTCGGAGGTTCCCCGCAAGGGGTTCTGTCATCTGATCCACTCCTCGTGTTGATCAGTCCGATGCCGTCCCCGCTGGACGTTAAACTCGCGGCATACCCCGTGTTAAACATGGGAAGCTGAGGAAAACCTCAGGTAACACAGTTCCCCACACCCAGTGCGGGATGCCTCAGGCCATCACGCCTTCGAGAAGCCCTATTAGGGACGGAAGGCAGACATGCAGAGGCGCAGTGTCAAGACACGCCCCCAACACCCAGAGCCACCCGGTCTCCTCACCGCAGGTTGCTGCCCCGACCAGACTCCTTGGGGTGTCCGGACGGAAGCAGCGTAATTAACCGGTGTCCATGAAGATATGGCGCCGGGAACGAGATTCACGAACATTCTTAAATCTATGAGGGAGACCCGGATTAGGCGACGAGTTCCGAGGAGACGTCCACGGAAGGAGGAGCCGACATCCCATCATCCCGGTTTCGATCAAGGAGCAGACGCCCCTGAATAAGGGACGGATGCCGCCCGCCCTTGGAAAGAGGGACTGCGGGACCACAAGCCGCGCGCCTATCCCCTCGGGTCGACGGGTGCACGCGCGAACGCGTCCTGGAGGAACAGTGTAACCCGACGCACATCCGCACCGAAACAGTGTGCACAATGGTAGATTTTGTGATGAGGTGGTTTTGGACACACGTTGGGTAGAGGCCCCTGGTCGATGAGGTTAGGTATAATTTTTTCAGGGTGCATTCCATAGGAAGCCATGTGCAAGGTTAGGAGCCTTCAAGGGATCGTGTTGCGGCTATTGGGGTGGGATTAGAGGCTCGCCGAGCTTTTAGGGAATACATCACTATCCCTCCGGTTACTAATTTGAGGGTAATCATCACTATCCAACCAGTTAATGATTTGAGGGCATACATCGTTGTCCCTCTATTTCCTATTTGGGGATAGATATCACTGCTCCTTTGATTGTTCTTGCATGGGTAGGAGTGGGCTTTCGAGCAGGGTCACTCTTGTTTGGACGTGCCTTTTGGACGTCAATATTTGAAACATGAGGTATCAAGAGGCACATGGTGCCAGATTACATGACAAAGTTTCCGGTGTTGTCTAATGTTGTTGACACTCCATGGTAGGTGCTGAGAACAAGTGGATTTTATGTTTATTTGTGAATTTTACAATTTAATTCTTTCCTTATAAATTAATTCATATTTAAACACTTATATCAGGTATGCACCATTGGGTGGTATCCTACTGAGATTCATTTGACACCCTACAGGGGCCCTTCGGGACGTGTGTAGACATTATAGATTCAAGTGTAGGAAAGAGATCTTCTTCAATAGATGGATTGTATTGGTTGTTGCATGGAGATGGTATGGACCTTAAAGTCAAGCATAGTAGGAGTTTACTTTTTTCATTATTTCCTGTATCATCATGATTATATATTTTTTTAATCTACTATTGGTTATCCATTGGCACCCCTTTATATCATGGATGGATATGGATGCATGAATGGTTTATTACAATAGTTACTAAAAGTGGTTTTAGCTTGATATTGCTTTTACCTTCCGCTAATGTTGTATCTACGTTACTTATATTATTTATCTAATATTGATTGTGCTTCCACTCTATGTTTCTGGATCTTGTCTGTTGAGTCATTTATTTTAGCTTAATTTCATATATCATTTCCTGGACCAGTGCCATTATTATCCTTTGAGAGGTTTTATTCTCCCCACTATACCTATAAGACCCTCACTACTAGTCGGTAGCCTTTGGTGTTTGAGGAGGTGTGCCTAAGGTTATAGCAGTTGACCCATTTAGCACTGTTCGGGTGGATGATCAGGTTCGAAATGTTATAGTATTCAAATAGATTATTCCTACTCTTCTAGAAATATTTGAATTTATTTTTACCAATGTTTGACTTTTTATTAAATGTTTTAAATGGAATATTATTACTAGTTATCAAAGTGAGTTACTTGGTGACTTTTTCAGAAAAATAAAGAATGGAATGTTTTTTAACATATATATAAAGAATGGATTTCTTCACCATCATGACGCCATAATTACTTGATGAATCTCTTAAAATCTTATTGGATTTTTTTAAAAGGAAATTATTTACATTATTATTGTACTACTCTTTAAAAAATAATTTCATAAATGAAAGTATATTTTTCATGAAGAATTGTTTCATGTTATAATTAAAAAATTATTTTATGACTAATATAACATTATATGATGTTAGTGATTATTTACTAGTTATATGACCCAAGGATACCATTTTTATTTTTTATGTGAATTGTATATATTTATAATGTGATGATATTTATGAAACCTATCTCTTTTCCATTAGTTAGATTATGATGATGTGTTTCTGAAAATCATTTCATAACATTGACTTTGATGTGATGAATGATATATGGCTCTATGGCACATATATGTATAGTTTTCATTAAATGAAGGGTGGTAACTATGTGTCCCTCCTATTAATTGGGTAATAATAATGGTTCTATGATAACAAAGGGTATAGGATAGGTCATCGTAATACCATAATAAGATGGTACACAAGAGGTAATCATATGCCTAAAACAATACGGTACACAAGAGGTCATCTTAAGCCCACAACAAGTTGGTACATATGAGGTCATCCTATGCCCCCAATAAGAGTGTACTTAAGAGGTCATACTATTCCCAAAAATAGAAAGTACACAGGCAACCATCCAAGGTTTGAAGTATATACTTACATGATCAGTCTGGCCCTAGAATTCTTTGAATATATTTATAGGTATTGTTCCCATAAGTTATTCTAATCTTATTTTTATGTGAAAAAAATCCATGTATTATTCCATTATCATAATCTCATGAATTATGTGCTTTGATTATCTTTTGATTAATGTATTATGAACTACAAATATTTATTTTATTAATCGTGTATATGATCTTTGATGTGTAGGGTTGGATCTTAAAATTTTACAATCAGGTTTTCATACCCATATCCTTATGTTTTGATTTCATATCATCCATGTTTACCTTTACTGAGAATATGAGATCAAACATTGTTATATTTCCGTTACTCAGGTTATAAATAAAGGTTTTGTGTATGAGTACTAAAGGGGATAATTTTTGTGGGATATTTTGAAGACTATTCTTAAAAGTAGAAGAATGTGTTACATGTTTCTAAAGGAACACCACTCTTAATATCATCATGAATTTGGTTTTTTAATTTAGTGAATATTAAACAAGAAATACATGATATCAATGTGTTAAAATATTGGGTCGTTATAGTCGATTTCAGATCAAGGATATAGTCAACCTTTGGAATCTAGGATGAGAAAACATTAATAATATCCCTATGGATATTTCTATGGATGTGTGTATGGATGTATCTAAGGATAATCCTACTGTTTCAAAGATTATACAGTGTGTCATTATTTAGAAATCCTATATGTTATTTGTCATAATGATGTGGTTTTATGCTATGATTAGTGTTTCTCACACTATGAATTCTGGTTTTATTTGATTGCAGTAACCAAAATAATTGAATTAGTGTTGAATGTGATGACCAATTTTTAAATGATTAGTCAAATGGAATTATCACTCGAGTGAAGGATGTTGTGATCACGTCTAATCAATTTTCATAAAATATGATTGAAAATGTGCACCTTAAAAACTCTCAAACTCACCCAGGAAGAGAATGAAATATTTTACTGAGAATTATGGTAATGGATACCATGGAGGAAAAAAATATTTAGATTAAATTATGCCACGAATTTGGGAAGCAACACCCAAAAGGATGTCTTGGATGAACAAGATGATGTTTTGAGTGTGGGAACAGACACAGAGTACGTTACTGTAAATTAAAAATTAAAATATTAGTTAATCTAATGGATGTGAATATTTTCCTACCAATGGTAATATCTATTAATAAATTATTCAAATGTGGAAACAATGAACATTAGGAAAATATATGTCTTATGTGGAAATAATATGAAGATAATCATCAAGGTGGTACAAGTAAAGGTTTTATTACTGATAATGATGTGAATACATGTATAATGTGAAAGGAAATAGGTTTTATATAATAAGATGAGGTATCATTCATAATTGATTAAGGCTAAAGTGAAATAGTCAAAGTGTTTATATATTCATATTAATGAATTTTTTTATATGAATTATGAAATATATAAGGATTTTTCAATTTATGTTTTTTGCTAATGATTTGCAAGAATATGATTAATGGTACTGATAGACTAAAAATGGGATTTACTAGAATGGTGATATATTTTTAAAAATTTATTAAGGGACGGATAACCCTTAATGTGATCGGTGTCTTGGGATAATTATGAGATAAATATATGTTTGATTGTGATAAAATAAATGGAATAGTATTGAAAACCATGGAACTGACGAAAAAGTGGTATATGATATCCTGGATTGATTTTATAGAATTATTGGATTAATGGTATGAGTGAAGAGTAAATATTTTAATGCATTCATCATGTTTTCACTATGGTTTTATGGAAATTAAGGTTATTACCATGTTTCAAGAGAAAGCATGATAATGGTATTCACATGTTTGGTAGGTGATGATTATGAACAATATCATGGTTTTAAGGATAAATTCAATGTTTTGTGAACTTTTTTTGAAAGAA
Organism: Viscum album; assembly: GCA_963277665.1. Taxonomy (NCBI): domain Eukaryota; kingdom Viridiplantae; phylum Streptophyta; class Magnoliopsida; order Santalales; family Viscaceae; genus Viscum; species Viscum album. The sequence goes on along the minus strand of OY728129.1, from coordinate 1,374,385,281 downwards.
ATGGATTCTAATCATTTTCATTTTTCATAAGGGTATGTATTTATGAAACTGCTAACATTGAAATTTAGATGAGGTTTTAGAGAGTAATGTTTTTATTTGTGAATACTGGATAACTTTTGATAAACATTTTGTAGTGATGGGAACTAGAGACATGAGGAGTGACTTATCATATCAATATAGATCATGTGATCCACTTTTTCTTTAATTATTATAATTTCTAACCCATTTCTTGTTGTAAGATATTAATTACAAATTGATCATGGAACAACTTAAGAATGAGATATTTCTAACAAAATGGAATGAAATCTTGTAAATATATCTTTTAATGAATATACTTCAACATTAGGAAAAAATGTTTTGAAATAAAATGTTGTCATATTATCATCATTAATGATTATATTAATAAAATATCTCAATCCTCTTTGTATTATAACTTTATGATCATTAACTTTCTTCTAATAATATTCTCTATCACTCTCTATCAAAACATGATAGTTCTATTTCTTATCTATGTCCATGTTTTTACATTCCACATATTTTTTCCTATGTGGAAACCTACTTATGAGTTATATAGGTAAGTGTTATGTTTCAGACATTCAATTTTTAAAGGGAGTTTGTGTAATAATTTGTACAGTGTGAGTTTCTATGAATGGTAGTTTCATGTATTAATCTTTTGATGACCCTAAAAAATATTGTGGGTGAAATTCATTTTAACGAGGATAAAATGAAACACCTTGTGATTTTTATGAAATATTTTTTTTTAAATTTTTTAACATATTTAATAGAATACATACCATGCTACACCATTTCAAGCCTACTCTTCATGAAACACCATCCTAGATTGCATAACACGCATCATTAAGTTAATACGAAACGTAGTTTTAATATTGTAATTATGGAAACAAGGAAAATTTAATCTAACTATTAAATTTTTGGGAATAAATATGAACAAATTTTTTTAAAAAATAAATTTATATTTCCAACTAAATATGAATGTACATCTTTTTCCTTATAAAATGATCCCATTTTTTTAAACCACATTATTCTTCAAAAATATTTTTTTAACACAAAATTAATATTTTTTATTATAAATGAATATTAATTTTTTGATAACATGTAATATGTATTTGAAAAAAATATATCATTTTTTTATTTCATTCAATCAAAATTATCTTAATTTTTTTTAATTATTATCTAAAAACATTTCTTTTTTAATGAATACATAAAATACCCATTTAATTGAAAACTGTAATTTCTGTTAAAGTATTTAATGGTAAATTTATTATCTGAATTAGTTTTCAATTGAAAGTAGTTAATTTTTATTTAATATAATATCATTAGGGGTTTTGAAGGATTTTATACATTAATTTATTAAAAAACATTTTTGGTTTCAAAAGGACATTTTTTCAAAAAACATATTTTTTCATCACATTTGACCAGTTTTATTTTATAATAAATTCTGAAAATTTTATGTTTCAAAATTAAAAAATTTGATGGAAAATATAGATCAAAATGATTTATATTTATTGTAATGATTCATTTTATTTATAGATAATATTAATAATAATTATGGTAATTTTTAATACAACGACAATGGGTAAATTTGATAATATATGTAAAAAATAGAATGATAAAGTCTATAAAATGAATATAACACATGAAAAAATTATTTAATTAAGGTCAATTGACTAATATCACATAAGAATTTAAATTAGGTTATAAATATACACTTTTCAAGGAAAATTACTTATATAATATTTAAATGCAAGAAAGACACAAAATGTCACTTTATTTGTCTTAAATAACCCTTATGAGTCCACGTGGGAAAAAATGTATGTTATGAACAAATATTAATGTTAATTGGTAACTTAATAATTATATTTTCATGATATAAATTTATTTTCGACATTTTGGTGACATAGAATAGATTATGATATTTAAAGCACTTTTTTAAAAAAAACATTAAATATGTCACATTCGTGTCTTAAATACTTAATTATTCTTAATATGGGGTTACCCAAAAGATATATGAGACTATAAATACTTTTCATTAAAATATAATATTAATATTAAGCATTGTATTTTAATTTTAATTCTTAGGGATCAAATAATTATATTAAACAATTTACAATGGTAATACAATAATTTTTTAATAAAAATAGCGAAAAATGATTTTAAAAATATTAAAATAAATATAATTTGAAATAATTTATGTGGTCAAAAAATTTTATAGATGACCTTTACTTCTTAGGGATATAATAAATTATGTACTTCAAAGTTAACTTATTATGCTTATATCTTTAAATGTCAAATTAATGAATCGTGTCAACATTTACACTAATGATATTTTATCAAAATAATAATTAATTAATTTATATAAAAATAATAAAAAATCATCAAAAAATAATTATAATATGGTCAAAAATTTTAAATATTTTTTATTTGTCATCTAATTAAAATAACATGAGTAAAAACTACAAACTTTTCATATTGAGAAAATTGTTACCTTAGTTAAAATAAATATAGGTTAACTAAGGGTTAATAAAAATGAAAAGATTTACAATAATACCAAAAATATGTCTCAAAAATATTTTTTTTATGAGTTTAAAACCATATATAGAGTTATCTTTGAATCCAATGACTTTTTAAGGTATTTTTATTGAAATACAATTAATTATAAATAAATATTTTTGGAAATTCCAAAGGTTTCCCTCACCTCAATTATTAAAAGGATCCTCCACCCTCACTTATTCACATCACATTGATCCTTTTAGATTGAAAAAAATAAAAAACAAATTATTCTCCAATCTCATATTCACATTCTAGAGGGTTTTTAGTACCCAAATTACCATCTCGAGTGTCCTTTAGAGAAGATCTAATGGAGTTTCATCGAAGAAGTGGAAATTAGTCTAACTGATAATTGTATTATAATCATATAAACCTATAATAAATATATGATATATATCATAAAATAAAAAATTCCACATAATCAATATTATTAAATATTATTATTATTTTTAAAAACCACTATAAATACCATTTGCGATCAAATAAGAAACGAATGTATTGCTCATGTGTACTTACAACATACGATTTCCAAATAGAAATATGATTCATTTTCCATCACCATATTTTATGAGTGGGAATTCTGATGTTTTTATTAAATATAAATGATATTTACGAGATAATTGTACTTTTATAATTATAATATCATATATACATTCTAAAAATCTAATATTTTGGGATTTGATAACCCCACTCGTGCATCAGTATGGCTTACCATCTCCACGATGGGATGAGATTTTTTTTCATCTATACATTAAAAGGATGGTAATAAGGATTAAATTTATGAATATATATGTTATAATTATAATAAAAATTACTCTTTAATGCTAATATATCATATACATTTCTTTTTATTAATTTGACAAGAAAATTAAAACAACATTCATACATATGTACAACCAACCATCTCCATGAACAGTGAACTTTATTTTATACCTATAATTTTTAAAAATCACCATAAATAAATATATAATGTATAAATAAACACACACACACACACATATATATATATATATATGAAATATATATCATGTTTTTCATCTTGGAGATGGTGAAATCTTGATCTATGTAAGAGGACCAATGATAAAAAGTCCAAACATGAACGAAAAAAGTAGTTATTCCTGAAATATAACTTAAAAATTGAATTATAAATAAGAGGGTAGTATAAACTCATATTATATCATATATAGTATTATATAAATCAATATGGGTCTCTATTTGATTTATAAAAAAATTATATTTATTATACAAGTGATTTTCATGAGCCTGATTAAAGTCAAGATATAAGGTAATGGATTTATGTATCCATTTTTATTCCATGATATATAGGCCTTGTCTACAAACTATATCTTATATGTGGTGTATATACAATCGTTTCCCTCAAATTTGGGTTTCTAACTTTGGTTTAGAATGGGTGATTGCAAGGGTTCTAATAGAGTGAAATCGGTGATGTTGGGTACAAGGTCCCCTAATGGTCACCCACAAGTTTTGTTTATGGACACGAAAATAATGAAGGGATCTCATATCCTTGATTAATGGGCCTACTTTAAAAAGATCGGTACATTTTGGGTAAGTTGGCAGACAAAACATGAGAACTCACATTGGATTATTGGATGGTATGTTTGGCTTATCACACCATTTTGGGGGGAATAATTTCCTATTTCATGACTCTCTTACTGGTTTAAAATATGTTTATGAATCCTTGGTTCATTCCTAAATGTGTATATTATAGATTACCCAGTGGCAATGATCCATTATGACTATACATGGATTCGTAGTCATATGTATGTATCCTATGTTCCCCATAAATGGTAGGATCAATATGTATATGAGGTTCTCCACTAATGATACCCATTTTTTGATAGATATGGGATCCTTTCATCTTTTATTGGGATGATGTCGGTTTTAAGTCTTCTGATGGGGTGCCCTAGAGTTTATTTTATCAATGGGGAATTGGAGTTTTTTTTATGTTATGATCAAACCCATGAAATTAACTTGCAAACTATCCCCATAGGAGGAATCAGAATCTAAGTAGTTCGGTGCCACATAACTAAAACATCGCCCTTTAAGGTTGGGTATTGTGGACCCAACCATGAATTTAAATGTCAGGCAGCAAGGATGTTTAGGGGAACAGTTCTTATCCAAAAATGGTATAGGTCTTACACCGAGGTGGCCTAAGGGACCCATAAGATATGCAATCTCTTGGGTGAATTTGGCCCTTCTAGGAATAAGGCCGTAAGAAATTTTGGGTGGATTTTGGTGCTTGGTTTGGACCTCTAGGAGGATTCTTACATGAAAATGATAGATGGGAATAAAAGAACACATTGTTCGGTAGATTGGGGATTCCACCTATTGATGAGGCCACCAGTGCTGCTTCATTAGGAATATAGACCTTTAAAGGATAAATTTGGTTTCAGGACATACACCGTGTAGGAGACCCTTTGGATAGTGAATGTTGTATGATAAGAAAATGTATCATGTTGTGGGGAATCCGGTTTAAAATCATGAAGATATAAAAAAGTGCCACTAACCACTAAGCTAATGTGAATAATGCTCGATGTGAGAAATAAGAGAATGAAATAGATTTTATGATCACACAATGTCACTATAAGCACAAATGGATGGTGCTAGACCCCAAATGGAGATATATCATGTCTTTTTGTGTGCCTTTTTACACTCTAGTTTTCATATATATGATAGTCACATTTTGTGATCTATATAGATACATCCTAAGTGGAAGAAAAAAGGAGAGAAAAATACCACCTTTTTCCTAAAATGCTAGGGTATTACCACATGAGGTGTGCCCTAAAATTGGTTATAGGAAAGAGAGGGATTTTCAACATTGAACACATCTAAGGGAATGTCCTATGGTTCCTCTCAATCCATATAATGGAGAGGTTCACTTGAGTTCCCAATGGTCACTACCCTTGTTACATTAGGAATTTAAACTCAAGGTAACTCTGAGGGTCATCCCTATTTTTTGGTATTCCAACATGACTCTTCATACCATGAGTATATAAACTCAAAAGTACACACATATGTGCTCGATGATCTCATCATATGGGTCAAATGGCTTCACAAGGGACATTAGCCTAATTATTATAGATTGGTTTGAGGAGGGGACACTATGGGGACTAATGATATGAAGAAAGAGAATGTTGGGATCTAGAGAATATAATTCCCTAGGACACCTCATATTTCATAGAATATTCTTATTCCAGATGGATTTCTATCCACATTGCACATTTCTATGTGGGTATGTTAATCACCTATGTAGCAATATACTATGTAGACCATGGTTCATCCTGCACATTGTGTTTCCTCACGAGTCCTGGTTCTTCTAGTGTAGTGATTTTATATGAGGGTCCTGGTTACTCTTATATAGTTTTTTTTACTCAGGGTAGGGTTATATCCTCATATCATTTTTCTAGGTGAGATTCCTATTTGAAAAGGGGGAATCATTTTGTGCCACCCTGAATTGTGTCTATAAGGGTAATTTTGGTTCACATACCACTAGAAGATTTATTATTTTATCCTTAATGAAATAATGTAGGTTTCACCTATGAAGAATCATTGAAGGTTTATGGTTTTGTGGTGCATGGCTTCAGATCTCTTTAGTTTGTACTTCTAGTTATAGATATCCTTTTATGTCCCCCAAGTCTATTTTTAATGGAGTGTATGGACTTCATAATAGAGTTTTTATTTATTTTTGGTGGGATATGAGACTTATTTTCTAGGATACCAAAGAGGATACAAGACTTGTCAATGACAATGTTTGTGGGGATTTCATTCATAAAAGGGGTCATCATTTGTGGGGGTAAAGAACATACCCTCATCCTTCTAAAAAACATTGTTTCATTTGCAGTGAGCCGATAGTACCACCTCATATCGCAAACTAGTTATTTTATGGGGAATATTTGTTTCATGTGTGGAAATCACCACATCATTCTTGTGAACTATTTTAGTTTGTGGGGTGATCTTATTTTTTGGGTGCATAAATCCCAAGCCCCTCTAACAAAGAACGTTACTTATGTTTTAAGGAATTTATGCCACCATATCCATTCCAAAAACAATTTTAATTCTTGGGATATTAGTGAAGCTATGGATCAACATGTAGTGTAGCGATATAAGAAATGATTTTTTGCTTTACGATCAGGCACCCTTTTATATTTTCTTGATTCTTCTTCAATGTTTCCTTTTTACCCTTTTCCAAATTAAATGAAATTTTGTTTTACCAATTTGAAAAATGTTTAAGAACCATAAACCCCCCAACCCCATTAAAATGGGTTCTAATCGAGACTACTACGAGGCTTTTCAAATGTAGAAGTGGTCCTTATTTGAGTGAAATATTAAATAATGCACTAATTTTTTCCCATGATAAGGGACTAAGCAATTATTGTTTTGAAAGCTTGTAGGATTACATAAAAATCTCAACAAACATTGTTTATTTTTTAGTTATAACACTATTTATTTCCTAATTCTATAATGGTGTAGGCTTAATGGACATAACATCACTTTTTCTTGGGCCCCCCTCTATGGTGTTTTGACCTAATAAATTTTATACCTCTAATTTTTTATTTCCCAATATTTTTCCTAAACCATTTCATGAATAGTACTAGTAAGCTAATACTTGAGTATTACCCAAGGTTTGATTTTAAATTTTTTAACCTGTGGAATTTTGTGTCATTTTTTATGCGTAATTTACAGTTAGGAAAACATGACTTCTGTCATTGATTTTTTAGGTTGAACATCATTGACCATAAGTTGTGGGGAGAGGGAACCAATTGGGTTTATTTGATTAGATCATCCTAATATAGTTTTTAGAACTATATGAGTGCTTTTTCATTACCTTGGATTTTTGATTTCTGAATTCATGATAAGATATAAAGCATGTAATGAGGAGTAACCATAAGAATTATTTCCAACACGGTGTTGTTTGGGGTAATGGATGTAGGAAAATCCCCACATGGGGATGAATTTTCCTTTGGATGACGAGTCATTATTTGTGAGAAATATATATATATCTACTAGTGTATATTATGCATATTGAAAGAAATTTGTTCTTAAGAAACTAGCCCTCCATTTTAAAGGATATTTAATTTTACAGAAATTCATAATTTTCAATACCCCAAAAGGAAAAATGTCAAGGTAATGATATAAGAAAACAATGAGGTCATCTATATCGATTATGACAAAAAATGGGAAATAGCTCCCACACAAATTTGGATTGTGTAAGGGATGGTTGAATCTTGGATTATTTTAATGTCATACATCTAGTACATGGGTGGTTCATTTTAAAATCTTACAGCTGGGTCATTAAATATTTAAAATTGAAAATTAATTTCTTCTCACTAAGGGGGAAATGATTTTCCCTTTCAGTATAGTATGACTATGAATGTTTTATCATCTTTTAGAATAAAGGACAAAAAATGTGTAAACTGTAATTTGGTGGGTTTTCAAATACCAGAAGTGATGTGGGTTATAAATTTAATATTGGTGTATAATGGTAGGTAAATCCTCGAATGGCGATGAATTTTACTTTGTTTTACATGAATTTGTTGTGGGAATCTTATTCCATGACAATAGAGGAATATTGTTTATAGTCAAATGATGTTTTTCTCAAGTCACTAGCCCTCCACTTCAGTACACTGGGTTTGTTCATTGGGATTCATACATTTCCTAACAAAAATTTGGTTTTTGAAAATATATTTTTTGAATTTGAAAGAGTCATTTAAAGGTGAAATTTACCAGGAATAACTAGAGATGTTCCCCCTACATAGATATGAGGAGGTTTCTCATTTAGGATTCAAATGTGTAAAAGGAAGGAACATTTTTTCCTTATTTAAATTTCACCCAAGATTGATGATTTTATCATCACTTTATATCATGAAAGGGTCAAAATCTAGTCTCATGATGTTCTAAAAAACCGTTGGATTTTAATTTCATAAGGAATTTACATTAGTCATGTGGTTTAACATATTTCAGTAAGGAAATGGATCAATCGATATGAAGGAAAATGTATGTCGTGGATGGGCCAAAAATTAGAGGTTTGGATGTCACTACCTATCCTGAAATGGAAGGAATCAAGACATACATTGTGCTGGGAGGGGTCCCCCAACATGAAAATCAAAATCTTTTATAGATAAATGTAAATATCCATTTGTATATGAGATCATGAATAGGGTGAGTTTCGTATTTAATTCCCCATGATGATCTTTCTCACTCAAAGGGGTGGGTCTTTTTTTAATATGAGCACATCAATGATTGGAGGTTCATATTGGACTCACTCGTGTAAATCTATTTCATGCATAGAAACATGGGGGAACATTCTTTATTTTTTCTATAAATTTCTGATGCAAGCATGATCTATAAATAGGAAATGAGGGGACATTTTTATCTCATGTATGGACGCAACATATGAGGTTTGGTTGTCACTATGTATTCTGTACTGATAGAAATCAATACATATGTAGATCTTAATATCATCCAAATTAAGTGTCGTGTGATTAGGACATTGACTATGCATTTTAATGTCTTGTGGGCAGGATGACACGGGGACCTGGAGTTTATGTTTATATTGCTATGACCCATTTTCATAGAAACCATGAATAACTTGAGACTAATCAGACCAGTATGTTCTGACATTCCCAAAACTAAGGTCAAAGGAAAGGGTAAACCATAGTTCTGTGGATTATTGGATAAAGAGAAATGATGCGGGGCATGGAATCCAATAAGATGTACGAAGATAGGAAAATCCTATCATGGGGATGACTTTATCTTTGTATGACATGATTTTTTAGAAACTTATGCAAATCCAACTAGGGAATATTATGCATTGCCAAACAAAGGTGTCCTCATGACATTGGCCCTCCAATTCTGATTTCTGATGGGGTTTATGAAGATCATAAATTTCTTATAGAACACATTTTGATGAATATAAGAGATGTTTCTAGGAACATAAGAAACATTTAAACTATGATTATATATAGAGATAGAAACTACCTATATAAATCTGAATCATACAGTAGGGGAATTTATGTCACTTTAACAGATCTCTACATGAGGGACTCAAATTTGAGAATTTCCACATAAATTTTCATACAATATATAGCGATGTATTATTATTATTGTCATTTTACTCATGTCATGGAGTTGGACACAATTCCTAGGAATCACTACGTAATCCAAATGTAGTTCTTGAGGAAGGGTCTCCCTTTACATATCCGACTCATACATACGAAGAAGGAAATTTTCCTTTTTTTATCATGACTGGACCCTGGATTAGAGATCTATGCATCACTACTTATATTTATAGAATAGGAATCCAACCGTACACTGTTATTTGAGTGGGAAATGGTTGATGACTGATGCTAGGGTGGTTTCCTCTCAAGTGAGGGCATCATGATGGCCTTGTGTAGTTCAACTTAATTTAATAAAAAAATCATTGTTTTCAGTTTATCACAATACTACTAAGATGGATGGTGTGACACATTTTAGCATTATATAACTATGATTGAAGGTACTATGTAGTATATCATCTTATGTATAGGACAATTGGTGCAATGTAGTATGTCAACATATAGCGAGGATGGATGGTAGAATAATTTAGAATCATGTTGGGAAGATGGTTGGATAAGAATGGTTACAATGGAAGGTTAATCAAATAATCTCGATGAGATGACCTGAATGAGGACATAAGAGGAACTAAGACACACCACACTCTCTTGAAGAAGATTCAAGAAATCATGCAAGAAAGTTGAATGGATTGACGGATAGGCCCAAAGATAGAATTTATAAGAAATTATACATAGCCCAAGTGAATTCGAATCAGACCATACACTGTTCTTGAATGAAAATGAGATATGGCATCCATGCATTGATAGGTATCCCATGTGAATGGGAATCTAGACATATGTCATTCTTGAACATTTCATGTTAGTTGATCAATGCTGAAGGAGAATCCCTATCGTATGAGGACACCAAAGTGCCTTTATGTTTTAACATCATACAATAAGTACATGGGAAGTTTTTTACACCATAATAATGAATAATACCTACATTAATAGACCCCATAAGGACAATGAATCGTATGAAAACTGTCCCACATTGGAGGGAAATTTGGAGTTGTACAATATATGTAGAGTCTAAGACTCAATATGTATTCTATGAGGGTCTGAATCATACCACACATTGTTCAGGATAAGAATTATCCATATAGTTTTGAACTGTACATATATGAGTGCATTTTACCTTTCTCCCACAAAGATCTGGCTCTTGTGTGGTGAAATTTTTTATTGAAAAGTGATCATTGTGTAAATTAACATCATGTGGCAAGGATGTCAATTCCATGTTAATAGTCATTGATTTTGAGCCTTTGATTCTACATAGTTTAAATTCATTCAGCTAGGATGATACATCATGCGGTTTAACATCATGCTACTAGGATAATAACTCCTAGTTTTTTTTCAATGAGTTTAGACATCAGGTGGTAATTTCAATAACTGATGTGTTTCACGTGGGGGAATAAAAAATAATATTAATTAGTACCTCAGATGATCATATAATAAATAAATATTACTAAGGAGGATTATATATCATTTTATGACATGAATCGTGGACTTGATTACTAGTTTATAGGTAGAGTGTTTCGACCATGTGTGCAGTTTATCGTCATGTGGCTGAGACATTAATTGTTACGCTATTTAATATCATGAAACTAGGATTATGTAAAATTCATTTTAATTTCATTTGATCAAGATAATTTATATTATAGTTTAATTTCATTTGTTCATGATGATGTAACATATAGTTTAACATCATGTGGTCTAGATGAATGTTCTATGTATTTTATAGTCACGCTATAAGGATGAAGGATTTGTAATTACAAAAAATATTTCCTCACAAACTTCACATTAGTGGGATCCATAGTGATCTTATAATCCATTGATAATAGGCTATATTATTTATTGGAGTAGACATTATGTATTGCGTAATGTCTACCCAATTTTGGTTCCCACGTTGGAGGATTCATTATGATTATCATAAGAGTCCTGAGAACCAACACAATATGTTCTCTAAGGAAAAACCTAAGGTAAATGTTTTTTATTAAAGGATCTTGTAATATAGTTTTGGTGAACCTACAAATGGCGCTAGGAATAAAATCTATTTTCATCAAGTCACTTCAATTTATCCATCCATAAATGAGATTTCTCATCAATGGTTAATTGATCACAGATCACAAAAGAGAGTGATTGAAATTGAACCCTAATAAGAATGACTTCTTCTATCCCATATACTAGGACACATGAGGTTAACTAGGTGGAAGTACATGTTGTGTTCTTCTAATCCCACAATGTATGGAGGAGAGTGTCTGAAAATAAATTCTTATCATAATCTACCATCATATAGAGTATATTGTACATTGTCATTCTTAAAGAATCTATCATTCCATTACCCACTACATGGTAGTGGGATGAATGATTATACTTTACATTATACTATTGATATAGTTTCACCCCTACACTAGAATATAAATTGGCATCATTTTCTATTTGTATTGAATGATGGACACCAAACATCATGATGATGTTGGATTTCATGAAGCTAACAATGCTTCTTACCCGTACCCCTTTCATGGGTATGACTCGTAGAGACCCAAAGCATGACGTACATAGAAATTACATTAATTTTTCGGAATACTTAACACATAACAAATACAAACACTAAAGGACCATAATAGCTTAGTGTCTTTGGATACTCGGAACATAATATTTTAATCGTGGTGAAAGATCTTCAACATCTCCCATATAGATCTTCCCCTTTTGTTTTTTACCTAAAACCTTTCTTATTATCATGGGGAAAAGCAACAATATAAAGAGTGATCTCAAATGCTCAGTTAGGGTAAATATAGAGAACATAAAACAATCCATAAACATTTTAACGCAAAAACATGAACATAAAATCTTAACATCAAAATATTGAGAAAAGACATAAATCTTGGAAGTACGTATGCAATATATCATAAAGGAACATCAATAATGATAAAATATAATAGGAATAAAACATGTAATTGTGTAAAACCATTAATCACGTGATATGATTTCCATATTAGACAAGGCATTGCTTCCAAGACCATCTTAGTGGACAAAGTCCCTTTCTGAATCGAGTTCACTCCTCATTCAGGTCTTGTAACACTGAACCGAATTAACTTACCATTCCAGCCATGTCTATATCATGAGATATAAATCATCTCCCAATGTATTTTAGGGAGATATAGGTCCCACCCATCTCATAATGAAATCATTCTTACTTGTTCCACAAAATAAACATAAACAATTCTTCATAACACAAAGAAAAAAATGGGTTTCATAAACTTCATCCCACCATAACATAATCCATATTAAACAAATTAATATCATTTCATCATAAGAAAAGTGAAAAAACGTAAATCATAGAGACATTATACTTGAAACATAAACATATGAAATAATGTCATCACAGATGAAAAATGTTTTTGATAAAACACTTGAAATGAATTCTTGAGGAAAATATCCTTTCTTATTCAAAATCATTTTCTTTTCAAAAAATTCCATGAAATTTTAAAAGGAAAGGATTTTGTTAAAAATATTCAGGAAATATTGTATAGTAATCTTCATGAAAATAAGGCTTTATGAAACTTTAAAAATCCTTTCATGCCGTATAAGTTCAAAAAACATTCTTCTCATACTTTTGCCAGAAAGGTCAAAAAGTTCCTCGTATGGTAATCAAAAGAAAGATTCTTTACATAACGTGTAGTAAAATTGAAAAATGGTTAAAAATTACTTTAAACATAGATGAAACCATTTTTAGAAAACAGGGACATGGTTGATAAATATAAACCCAGTAAATACTTACGTATAAGTAATCTCGAATAAAAATGAGATTTGCAAAATTATCCCTTATCTTAAGTCTGATATGCTTCATACGTATCCGAACATCCTGTATAATGATTTAAATAAGGTCATTTACATATTATAGAATCATATTCATTGTTATGATATCATATATGGTTCAATTTTGACTTTATATTACCCGTTCTTTTGCAAATTCAATGTTAAAGAAGCGTTTTGGGTAAAATCGTTTTATTTATCGTACATATGTAGACTTGTGGTTCTTGATATTATTATTAGTAATATCATGATTAAATTACTTCCATAATTTAAATCATGATTTATATATCAATATATATTCATTATATATATATATATATATAATAGATAGATAAATTAAATGAAAGACACCGTTCATTGACACGATAGACTGTGCGTATGCATGAACGTTGTTTTCCCTTCCTTATTGACATGAATGGAAGTAAGTAGATGACACACACACACATATATATATATATACATTAATCCAGTATCATTATTAGGTACTATATTTCATGATTACTTATTATATATATTTTATAATCATTCTTGAATTGTTAACATGGAAAATGAATCTCATCGCGTCGTGGAGACGGTAATCCATACGTACGCACGAGCGATGATATTGTTCCCATATTTATTGAATGGAATTGTACTGGATGATATAATATCATAGAATCAGTATGATTTTATAATAATCATATATAATTATTCTTTACACCATTATACCCATCCAAGTAAGGTGGTGGTGGAAAAACTGATTACACCACGACGTTGAGACGATATTCCGTACGTACGCACGCGTGGTGAATTCGTTTTCTGTTGGATGGATAGAAGGTGAAATAGGTTTGTTTAATATTTATAATAACATATACGTATATATTTAATACCTATGTTTTTAATTTATAATGAAACAACTAAGGAATAAGAAGTTGAAGAAGAAAGAAACTTGAAAGAATAGGTAGAGGAGATTACCTCTTTTTCGACGCACCTCCTTTAAAATTCTTCTTAGGGCACTAGAGATGGACTTTTGAGATGAATGAAACCTCTATAATATAACTATAGAGGTCTAGAATAGGAATTGGTAGGGTTTGGACGAGCTTCAAGGCTCAATAGGGTGTGAAGAGAAGAGGGAAAGGGTTCACTTTTTATAAGGGAGGAGAGGGGAACCTTAGGAAAACCTTAAAATATTATTTTATAATAAAGTCATATTCAGTATATAATAACTCCAAATTGATTTATTTCGAAGATAAAGTTGGTATCGGTAGATATCATCTCAACCAATAGGTTTTAGACAAGTTTAGGTTACTATTTTTTCTTATCATTTAGATTTAACTCAAAGTTAAATAAGTTAACTTTTACCATGTCGATTTGTTTTCTTACACTATATGGTTAATAAACTTACTATAAAAAGCCAAAAAACCCCAAGTGGATAATTATTAATATATATCCTTATCTAAGTCATTTTCCCGAACCTTATATTTTGAAGAATAAAATAAAAATTAATAATATAATAATTTGTTTAAAAACAATTTTATGTCAATTTTGAAAATATTTGGTACTTGATTCTTGTGAATCTCACAACCGCATGATTAGTTCGAAATAAGTTAATTAAATAAATACTAACATGTCATAGTAACCTAGAAAATTATTCTAATTCATAAAAAGTCTAAAATTACATTTATTTGTGTATTTATAACATCCATTATGTTAATATTTCATTAATAAAAGAATTAATGCATCATCATTGTGTCATAAATAAATTATATTATTTAATGTATAAAAGTTATAAATAAAATACCATTATGTAGGAAATATCTTTATCTTTATAATGAATATTTATAGTCTAATTTGACTTATGTATAACCCTGTATTAAAAATGTTGTAGTTATTAAACTTTGATTTTTACTTTTTTAACTCTTCTTCAAATAAAATAATAATAAATGTCCTAATATAATCCAAGTGGACCTAAAGGGTAATATTTTATTAATATGGTTGTTTTTCGTCGAATTACACTTATCTAATAAAATTAGGACATGTCTTAGGGTAATAGTAATATCATTTTTACCCTTAATTACCCTATTTACTTTTAACTGTGGTAAATAAAAGTAAAACATTACTATTCACCATAAATTATTTTCATCTTATTGAACCACATTTTACTCCTTGATATGAACCTTGTCTCTTGTAGTTTTGAAATTCCCCACACAGAAGCGGTAAAATTATGTTTTATGTAAATTTTCAAATTCTCTTAAGAGGTGGGTAAAAGATTGTGAAAAGTTCAATAAAATTTTTATATATCTAAAATTATTATAAAATGACTCCAATTAATTACATTGAACATATATAGTTATTATGTATCAATTGTGACCTAAAATAAATTTAAATAAAGTAAATAATTATTTATAAAAAAGTTCATTTTTAAATAGTAACCTAGTGTTTTCACTATTCATCAAAAATCAAAAGTTTTCAGAAAAATACCAAAAATTCGCCCTAGGCAAATTTTGATATTACAAATCCAAAAATAAAGTCCATTTTGAAAGATAAAATTTATAAAATTTCAAAATTTGGGTATTACTATTCATAACAGCTAGTTTATATAATATTTTAATAACATATCATTGTTTACTGAAACTCGATATTGCGTACAACACACGCTATCGTGGAAGGTCGCAATTGCATGTAATTCAAGCCAAGTCGGGGATGAGTGTAGTGCAAGCTCCTTTTGGTGTAGCCTACAACACAAGAAATCAATGAAAATAAAAAGAATATTTTTCTTAAAATTTTAGGGTGTTACATTCTACCCCCCTTAAAATGAATTTCGCCCTCGAAATTCATCGGGGTTATAAATGGCTTACTACTCGAAAGTTTCATTAATAGAAACCCACATCATAAAAAGGAATACCAAGACATATCATTAAAAAATAAATTATGAAACGTAACAGTTACCCTAATTAACTAATCACTGGGTTTCCACATTAGAGAACATTGGAAAAAATATGGATATGGAAGAGAAATATAACCATCATGTTCTGATGGAGAGTGGTAGAGAACATGGCTATGAAAAATCCAACAATCACAAAGCCATAAATTTTTGATGTTCTAAGGTACCATCTGATTCATCTGATATGAGGAAACTATGACAACATTTTTGGTTTTCATGATCATTTCCCTTAAGTTGATGAATTTGAATTAGAAGAAATAATTACTTTATTTTAGTACAATCTCACAATGTTTTGTGCCTTAAACAATTTCCACTTCATCCCTTAAAGAAATGAAGTTGAATTTGTCATTATTGAAGTATTAACAGATCATGTGATAGAATGACGAGACATTCCATCTGTCTCAAACAAATGGTCAGAAAAAGTTATCAAATATACATAAGTCCATCTATGGTGAGGTTAATCGTATATGATTCAAAAAATGGACTTATACCAGTTAATAAAATAAAACATGTTTCTACTAACTAGGGACTTCATATAGGCCAGTGGTAGGAAATAAAGGCATGTCGCACTTCGATTGTGGGTTCAATTCCCACAGCCTTGTCTGAGACGATGGGTTGTCTCCCATCCTGTAGGTTGTCCTTTTTCTAAAACTAAATTATTATAAATTTCATCAATAATATCAAATAATTTATATCCTTAAACAATACTAACTTATGTCCAACCTAATCCATTCCAATCTTTTGGCTTATCCAAAATACTTTTATCAAATCTCATAAATAAAACAATTACTAGAAATGTCCTCTGCCGAGCATGTGAATACCATCATTTATCCCCTATATATCATATGATATATCTTGTTGGTAAAATTACAAACATTTGAATACTTTAATCATGTATTCTCTTGAAAAATTAATACCCATTGAACCTAAGTGAAAACATGAATGTTGTCAAAAGTTAACTCTTTCCACATACCAAAATCTAAAAAATTTAATATACTCAAACCATAATATCACTTAGTCCTTATATCATTCATGATCTCATGAATACAATAAAACATAACATTATCTTATTATCCCTTAATTATGTGCATATCATATACTTTCCAAAAATATATTAATAACCTTTCATGGTTACCAGTACCATTCATCATATACTTTCAAAAACTCATGGAAAGACAACATTGTAATAATCCTTGGATTTTTCTTTATTCCATAGTACCATACATTATTCTTGGTAAACATACAATGATTCCACTGCCTTCTTAATCCACTTACTAAGCTTCATCATTTCTTTCAACTCATATATCATTTGTAGTCTCTCCATCATCATCAACATAAATACTAACCATACGACCATACTGATTCTCATCCAGAAATTTTCCCTTAGAGTATTAGTTTTCATAATGCCCGTAATTCCACATTTAAAACATTTAATCATTATTGATGTCATAGCAATACCATTATCCATGTCCATGGTGTTAATAGAACCTTTTCCTTTGCACTTACTAGATCTGTGTCCTTCATTTCCACACCCAAATCATCTTCTAGTTCCTTTGAAACATTCTCCCTGATGCCTCTTACCACATGATATACATGATAGAAATTGAACTTTCTTTCCTCTATAATCATCATGAAACTCCATCTTTCTCTTATTAGCTGAGTCAGGAAACATACCAAAGTTGAGATTATTGATCATATCATGATATTGCTGATTAGGCATAATAATGATGTTTGGACTTCAAAATATCATTTCATTTGGTTGCTCATGAAGAATTTCATTCCATTGTCCATCATATCCTCTATTATCGTGAATCTTTCTGTTTCCAGCCATTTTCTAAAACCCATAAAGAATAGTGTGAGTGGAAAAAATCATTCTAGGAAAATAGAATAATAAAGTGGGAGTACCATCAATATGTAACACCTTAGTTTTAATTATAAGATCGTTATCGTAATTATAGGACTATAACCTATACATATACATAACATTAGAAACATCCCTAGACATACCTTACAAATATCTGTAGGGGTTTAACTAAAGTTTTCGTTTCATAGTTTCCAAAGGTTAACTAAACATTTCCTATGATTCCAAATACAGAGTCCCAAATCTTGATGTATATATATGTTACATTACTTTTGCGAAATACTTAATACATAAAAAAAACAGACACTAAAGGACCGTAATAGTTTAGTGCCTTTGGAAACTCGGAACATAATCTTCTAATCGTGGTGAAAGATCTTCAACATCTCCCATAAAGATTTCCCCCTTTTTTTTTACCTACAATCTTTCTTGATATCTTGGGGAAAAGAAAAAATATAAAGGTTAAGCTCAAAAGCTCTGTAAGGGTAAACATAGATAACATAAAACAATCCATAAACATTTGAACTCAAAAACACAAACATAATGTCTTAACATCAAAATCATGAGCAATGGCATAAATATTGGAATTTTGTAAGGCATATATCATAAAGGAACATAAATCATGATAAAATAGAAATGGAATAAAACATGTAATTGTGTAAAACCATTAATCACATGATATTATTTCCATAGTAGCCAAGGCATTGCTTCCAAGACCATCATAGTAGACAAAGTCCCTTGATGAATTGAGTTCACTCCTCATTCCAGTACTGTAAATCTAAACCGGATTAACTTACCGTTCCAGCCATGTATATGTCATGAGATATAAATCTTTACCCAATTCATTAGATTGGGATATATGTCCCACCCATCTCTTAATGAAATCATTTTTACTTGTGCCACAAAATAAACATTAATCATTCATCATAACCCAAAGAAAAAAATGGGTTTCATAAACTTCATCCCATCATAACATAATCCATATAAACCAAATGGATATCATTTCATCATAAAAAAGTGAAACTATGTAAATCATAGAGACATTATATTTGAAACATACACATATGAAATAATTACATCTTAGATGGAAAATGGTTTTGATAAAACACTTGAAATTAATCCTTGAGGAAAATATCCTTTCTTATTCAAAATCATTTTCTTCTCACAAAATTACATGAAATTTTAAAAGAAATGGATTTTGTTATAAATAGTCATGAAATCTTGCATTGTAAGCTTCATGGAAATAAATATTTATGAAACCCTAAAAATCTGTTCATGCCGTATAAGTTAAAAAAACATTCTTCTAGCACTTTTGCTGGAAAAGTCAAAAAATACCTCGTATGGTAAACAAAAGAAATATTATTTACATACCATGTAGTAAAAGTCAAAAATAGGTAAAAAGGACTTTAAACAAACATGATACCAGTTTTAGAAAACATGGACATGGATGCTAAATTTAACCCCAGTAAATACTTACATATAAGCAATCTGGAATAAAAATGAGATTTGCAAAATTATCCCTTAACTTTAGTCTGATATGATTCATATGTATCCGAACATCCTACATAATGATTTAAATAATGTTATTTACTTATTACAGAATCATATTCATCATTATGATATCAAATATTGTTCAATTGTGACTTTATATTACCCTTTCTTTTGTTAATTTCATGTTAGAGCAGCGTTTTGGGTAAAATCGTTCTATTTATCGTACTTATTTGGACTCATTGTTCTTGGTATTATTATTACATATATAATGATTAAATTACTTACATAATATAAATCATGATTTATATATCAGTATATATTAATTATATATATATATATAATAGATCGATAAATTAAATGAAATACACCGTTCATTAGGATAGTAGACCGTACGTACGCATGAACACAGTTTTCCTTTCCTTATTGACTTGAATGGAAGTAAGTAGATGACACATATATATATATATATATACATAAATATAGTAGAATTATTAGTCATATATTTCATTATTACTTATTATATATACATTATAATCATTCTTGAATTATTAACATGGAAAATGAATCTCATCGCGTCATGGAGATGGTAATCCGTACGTACGCACGAGCGATGATATTGTTACCATATTTATTGAATAGAATAAGAGTGGATGATATAATATATTATAATCAGTATGATGTTATAATAATAATATATAGTTATTATTTACACCATTATACCCATCCACGAAAGGTTGTGGAGGAAAAACTGATTACACAACGGTGTGGAGACGTTATTCCGTACGTACGCACACGCGGTGATTTCGTTTTCCATAGGATGGATAGAATGTGAAATAGGGTTGTTTAATATTTATAATAACATATCAGTATATAATTAATACTGATGTTATTACCTTATAAAAAAACAACTACAGAAGAATAAGTTTAAGAAGAATGAAACTTTAAAGAATCAGTAGAAGAGATTACCTCTTCTTCGACGCACCTCCTTTAAACTTCTTCTTAGGGCACTAGAGTTGGTATTTTGAGAATACAAGAACCTCTATGATATAACTAGAGTGGTTGAGAAGAGTAATTATCTTGGTTTTTCCGAGCTTCAAGGCTCAATAGGGTGTGAATAGAAGAGGGAAGGGGTTCCCTTTTAATAAGGGAGGAGATGGGCACCTTAGGATAAACTTAAAATATTATTTTATAATAAAGTCATATTCGGTTTATAATAGATCCAAATGGATTTATTTCTAAGATAAAGTGGGGATGGGTCTAAATCATCTCAACTAATATTTTTTAGACAAGTTTAGGAAACTATTTTATCCTTATCATTTAGATTTAACTCTATGTTAAATAATTTAACTTTTACCGTGTCTATTTTTTCTTACACTATTTGTTCAATACAATAACTATAACTTTCCAAAAGAACCCCAAGTGGTTAATTATTAATATATATCTTTATCTAAGTCTTTTTTAAGAACCATATATTTTGAGAAATAAAAATAAAATTAATAATATAATATTTGTTTTAAAAACTATTTTATGTCAATTTTGACACTATTTGGTAGATGATTTTTGTGAAAATTATAACAACATGATTAGTTCAAACAAAGTTAACTAAATCAATAAAAACATTTCATAGTAACCTAGAAAATTATTTAAATTCATGAAATGTATATAATTACATTTATTTGGGTATTTATAACATCAATTATGTTAATATTTCATTAATAAGGTAATTACTGCATCATCATTGTGTCATAATTAAATTAACTTATTTAATGTCTAAAACTTATAAATAAAATAAAATTATGTAGAAAATACTTTTATCTTTCTAATTAATATTTATAGTCTAATTTATCTTGTGTATAACCCTATATTAAAAATGTTGTAGTTTTTAAACTTTGATTTAAACTATTTTAACTCTTCTTTAAATAAATTAATAATAAATGTCCTAATATAATCCAAGTGGACCTAAAGGGTAATATTTTATACCTAATGTTGTTTGTGGTCTAATTACACTTATCTAATAGAATTAGGACATGTGTTAGGGAAATTGTAATATCATTTTTACCCTTAATTACCCTATATACTATTAACCATGGTAAATAAAAGTAAAAAGTTACTATTCACCAAAAATTATTTTTTTCTTATTGAACCACATTTTACTCCTGGATATTAACCGTGTCTCTCGGAGTTTCAAAATTCTACTCACAGAAGCGGTAAAATTATGTTTTATGTAAATTTTAAAATTCTCCTAGGAGGTGGATAAAAGACGGTAAAAGTTCATCAAACTTTTTATATATCTAAAATTATTATAAAATGACTCCAATGAATTACATTGAACATATATAGGTATTATGTATCAATTTTTATCTAAAATAAATTTAAATAAAATAACTAATTATTTAATTAAAATGTCTGTTTTTAAATAGTAACCTAGTGTTTTCACTATTCATCAAAAATTGAATGTTTTCAGAAAAATACCAAAAATTCACCCAAGGCTAATTTGGATATTCTAAATCCAAAAATGTAGTCCATTTTTAATGATACAATTTTTAAAATTTTAAAAAGTGGGTATTACTATTCATAACAACTAGTTTATATAATATTTTAATAACATATCGTTGTTTAGTGAGACTCGGTATTGCGTACAACACACGCTATCGTGGAAGGTCACAATTGCGTGTAATGAAAGCCAAGTTAGGGATGCATGTAGTTCAAGCTCCTTTTGGTGTATCGTACAACACAAGACATCAATGAAATTAAAAAGAATATTTTTCATAAAATCTCGGGGTGTTACATGACTTCTTCTCATTTGAAAATGATGTCAGTTTTTTGTGAGAATAAATTGGAATTTATTGTCCATAGTGGTAGTATATGGTTCCATGACATCCATTCCTCATATGGTGGATGACCAGAACTACTTTTCTATGCGAATTAACTTCATGGGTTCGTGGGTGACATTTGTATTCACATTGAAGGAATGATAACTTTTGGTGAATACAATACCTTAACGAATTGTAGTGGTCCAATAGTATCCAAGAATTCTAATTTTCTAGGAGAGCTTGTGTCATGATTGGTGGGAACTACTGGATCCATTATTCACCTCCTTCATGATAGCAGTGATATCTTATTCATTAATTAATCAGATAATGACATTGTAAATGATCTTCTTATAGAATAAATTTTATTGATTTGTTCTATCATATAGAATAATGAAAATTAATCATCTTTGAATTTTATCCACTCCGACCTCATCTGATGTGAGACCCCCCTTTTAAATATAGTCTACAGTCGCTGTCATCCAGCCAGTGGTAGGACTATAATGCTCATGGAAGGGTCTGATCTCACTGATATCCTGTAACTTATCTTGGATGAATGAAGAGATCATATAGTGGAGCAGAATTTCAATGACTATTTCATCACTTTATCAATTATCCAGATTTTTGGATTCATTTTCCAATGCATCATATTGATATTTTTGGGATCATGGGATGTTAGTTAATGTCATATCATAAAGGAATTCAACAATTATCCCTTGGTCTTCGTATAACAGGGGGATTAACTCTTCCGTTTTGACAGCATAATCTCCAATGAACAACTTGATGGCCATTTTTAATCACTTTATTTTTTCAATTTCATTACATTTAATTGAATAATCATATCTAGACCTAAAATGTGAGCATGATATTCCACCTAATTGTTCATACACTCCCCTTATAGTAGGATGGAGTAAGGACATACAACCTTTTTGGGAGATAAGATTATGAATCCTAGACCCAATTTGTTATGTATGAGGGTTTTCCATCCTTTTTTCTATTAGGACTCTAGATGTGTTGTAAAAATGTATCTCCCATATCTGGGGGGACTTCTTGAATTCAGAAAACCTCCTCATTAGGTAACTCGACATCTAATGGAGTCAATTATACACAGGGTTCCTCTACTAGAAAATCCACTAATAAATGACCTTTGATTTCTTTTTGAGGAATGATCTGGATGTCAAAATGTTCAGGATAACCAATCACCATGGGATACTACCAATCAACATATTATGGATGAGGATATATTTTTGTGGGTTGCTATGAGATTCCAAATGTAAATCATGACGCAATAGGTTGTGCCTTAAATTCTGAACTTTAAAAATTAGCCCTCCATAGCTCTTCTTGATATTTGAGAAACAAGTCACGACATTGATCATGGTTTGATTGAGATAATAAATATTTTTTTCATACATCCTCATTCTTTTTTACAAGGAAGTATCCTATTGATCACTTGAAAACTTTCTCATCTAAGAAAATTGGTCTTCCATTGATAGGTTTCATTATAACTAGAAGTCTTGAGATATATCTCTTTAGACTTTCAAATGATTAATTAAAATCATCATACCATTAATATGTTACCCGGTTTTCAATAACCTGGTAATGGAAAAGATTTTTATTCTTTGGTTTAATATAATGCATCATATTTAGGCTAAGTGTCCTTAAATCCCCCTCAACTTGGTGAGGTTGTGAGGAGGTGACCTGTTAAGGAAATAAATTTATTATAGATGTCAACATAGATGCCAAAATGGTGTATGGAGAATCCATGAAACGTCCTTGAGGTAAGACTGATGGTTGATTTTAAGGGGTTCATTTCAGATTGTGTTATCACATTTTACTGAATACAGTTTCATGACATGATTGTTGGTATGAAAATTATTGAGATTTAACCACCAAATCATCATCATACCATTTGATAAATTTTCTCAGGAAGTGTTTATGATGAAATGTATTTCTCATTGATACGTTGATGCAACATTTTTCAACCAAAGGGAATTACTAGATATGTAAACACTCCCTGGGGGCCCAGAAGGTGGTGGATTCTTCATCTTCCTAGTCCATTCAGATATAGTTGTATCACTAAAAACCATCCTTGAAGGTGAGATTCAAATAATAAATGGATGGATCAATCAATAGATTTTTGATTAGGACTGAGAAATCATCCTTCGGGTAGTACCAGTTGAGATTCATGAAATGATA
The DNA here is from genome assembly GCA_963277665.1 of Viscum album. Lineage (NCBI taxonomy): Eukaryota > Viridiplantae > Streptophyta > Magnoliopsida > Santalales > Viscaceae > Viscum > Viscum album. Next base: position 1,374,360,510 of record OY728129.1, on the reverse strand, counting down.
CAGACTCTACTTTTCATGCAATCCTTTTCTCTAGGGACTATATTTTCCAACCATTTGTGGCATTGGAATTCTAGAATGAATTTATCTATTATGATCTTTTCAACCTTTTCCTGTATCATGGATTCATGTTTTTGGTGCATCCTATCATCTTCTTGTTTATAGCCATGATGATCCTCTGGAAGACCTATTTCATGAGTGACTCTTTGGGATCAAGTACAATAATTTCCCTATAGTTCTAGGAGAAATCATCTCAATGTTTCCTTTGAATATAGGTGTTTATCTCTTGTAGTTCTGATGACATTGTTATACTAATCAAGGTGGGCTATGGGTATTTTTCTCTACCAATATTTATTTCTTGGAGTTCATCAATGGTGGTAGAGATTCCCTTCTCAACCATTAGAAGAGTGTCTAAATGGTTCTTATCCTACCCATCTTCTTCATTATCCTCTTCCTCTTATTCAGACGGGGAAAGAAGTCTATGGATGAGTTCTCTAGAGTAGGTAGAAGAATATATATTTTGGTACATAGAAGATGAAATGACATATTCTAACCATATTTATAGTTAGGGAATCACTTTCAACACTGGAGAGGATGGAGTGAGGGATGAGGAGTGTCTTCATATACATTGAGTGATGAGAAGTAAAATTCTTCCATAGTTGGTGAGTAATGAATTTTATAGAGCTCTGGGGATGAGTTGAATGAATATTCATATGTGTTTTTCGAATTATCTTGGAGGTCAATATATTTTCCAAAATAATTAGACTTATTATCCATGACTAAAATCACCAGGAATATTGATAATGAATATAGATTTGGATTCAAATGATCAATTTGGTTGATTGGTAGTTTATATAATTCATAAATCTGCTTAATGGGGTTAGCCAAAATCAATTACAGGTGATTCATGGTGATAAACCATTTAGCATCTTCAACTAAGGGTTGTTTTCCTTTCACAAGATAGAAACCTACATCCATATAAAGCAACTCATAGGATTTGAATGAGCCTTATCAGCGTATAACATACCGATTTGTATATTGATGTAATATTTTATGCGATTATGATAAAAGGAGAGGATTTTAGTGTTTTTGTTATAATATGGTTTTCCAAAAAAATACATGGAAGGCTATCTTTTTCCAAATCACCAGAAATTCTCAGATGGCTATGACGTCTCCAAAAGTGGACTGGAGCTTGATTGGGCCCAATTGATTATGCATAATTTTTCCCCTTCCTTGTAGTGTCTTGGAGGATGTTTCTATATTACATTCATCGCATCCCATTCGATGAAGTTATTCTTCTCTAAAAAGATTAACACTATAGCCATTATCAATGATAAACTATCAGACATCGACTACATTTATCATTCCATAAACATACATGGATTTCATGTTCCCCGGTATAATGGTGTCTTTGTCTTGATTTGTGAATTATATAAGCCTATGTTATTCTATAGCATCGAAAAATGTTCGATAGACCTTAGAAGAAGCTAATTAGGATTTAAATTTATGGGGGATTAGAAAAGATTCAATGAGTTCTTCCATAAGATCATTTGAGAAATATAATCCATCTAGGATTGATGGCTTGGCTGGTACTAGTTTTAATTACCTCAAAATATCATTATTCTTGTCTAAAGGTCAGTACATCCCTATGTGGGGATAATATTTCACATGTGATTTAGTTTTTTTTATTATTAGATGAATATAGACTGGCCCTCAGGACAAGATCTTGAGGTGTTCCCATTCTGAATGGTATTAGTCGAGGTAGATATGCCTGCACATCGAGGGAGATTAGAGATGTGTAGCAAATCTAATGGATATTCCAGAATAAGCAGGTCATACTAGCATTTAGTGGGTGGTAGAGAATTTTCATTTTCCTTTGGGGTTCACTGAGGGGATCTCCCATTATGTTTTTCAACATTGACAGTTTGAGAAGTAGGGGTACTAGATATTTGGCTTCTGTTATTATTTCACCTTCAATGATATCCTCAAATCCAATGGGATAATACTTCAGCATCCTGGTCGAGTCCGAGGTACTAAATCACATTTCCATACTCAACATTGGATAAGGGATCCAATCAGTAAATGACAATAATATAGCTGAAGATCAAATTACCATCCAATGATGATTCTTCACGATTTTTTACCCCATAATCCATTTTTTATAATATTTAAAAAAGAAACATTGTGGGTATATGGGAACCATAAATTTAGATATATTAGTCCACACATATCCGACATCCATATAAACCAATACACACCACATTTGAATTTAAAAATGTCCACATTAAAATTTTCAAAGTCAAAATTCAAAAACACCACCAAATCCTCTTCTATCCATGAGTAAACACACCTTGACCAAGGTACCATCATCCACTATGTCCTAGAACCAATAGATCTGGTCACATCACTATGATCCACCATCAATTACATTATACACTTTTCGCACCACCGGAGAAGAAACTCTCCCCCATTGACGTCATCGATACAGCTGCAATCATCACTTTCCCAACATTTCACTATCTCCAAGAAATATCCAGAGACCATAATAACCATAGTAAAATCATAAAACCATGATGATGAAATCTAGAAACATTAAAGACACCAGTACATTTTGAAATCACTTTAAAAAATATGAAAAAAAACCATAACCAGAAAGAACATTATTAGGAAACACCAACAGCTTCCGCCATAATGAAAATCGAGAAAATAAATATAAAAAATACTAATAGAACATTATTTGAGAAGTCCTAAAGTGTATCAACATCCACATAAAAGGAATCAACCCAAACATCAATAATAACCAAATCATACCATGTGAGGGACACTGTCGTCTACTAAACCCCACCTCCCAAAACCATTGAGTAGCCACCACTTTAGATCCACCTCAGAGAGAAGAAGAGGGTCTTTAGTTTAGTGTTGGGATAAGAGTGGTCGATCTCTCAGAATGATAGTAGAACATTGCGAATAAAAACTAAATCCAAAACCAAGGTCGATCTAAAAAAGAAGTGCATAACGAAATGGAAAACTTTGAACCCCTTAACCCAAAAAACCATCTATTTCCACTACCCCAAATCAGACATAGAGAGGAGGGGTGCAATCTGATCTCATCATAGGGTTATAGTATCCATAAGCTTCAAGGAATAATGACATCAGAAATAACCATGAAATCACCCAAGAATATGATCAGGAAGAAAGCTACACCATCAAAAAACTAAAAACGGCCTCCATCGACTGAAATAAAAGACCAAATAGGATGAAAGAGATAGAAGGATCCTAAATTGGAAATGAAATGATGAAAATGAAGTGGATCTCAGACACAATACCAACGCCTATAAGAGGGTTTCTTGGGAAAACCAATGACTGACTGAGAAAGAGTTGGGGAGAGTAGCGAGAGAAGGTTTCAATCAAATTTTATTTTCCTGACTGACATTGTATGGCGGTACTTTTTTTCATGTTAGTACCCATTCTTTCAAAACTAATGTAATACAATAAGAGAGGTTCAAAGATGAATTTTTTCCTTGATGCATATATTTCTACTTTTTAGATCAATTCTTTTCCTCTCACAATAGGTTTTAAAAGATCTTCATTTGGAGGGTTGTGGGGCCAATGAAGTCCAATCTTTTACAGAAGGGGAGGTTGGCGACATAGTTGGATGTTCCAACTATGATTGAAGAATACCATGAGTTAGGTTGATTTTATTTTGAGTCATCTGAATATCAAACATATGTTCTCTCATTCTAACAACTTCATACCACTTAACTCTTTCATCAGGGTTAGTAGTGGAAACATACACAAATTTTTCTATTGGTGGTCCAAGATTTACTTTCCCAGAATCTGCTAGTTTCTATAGAAGGAATTTGAAGATTAAAATTCATATATGGTGTGTCCCATTATCCTTTGAAATGGTTCGTAATCTATATTTTCATCAATATTGATCGCATCATCCATTTTCAGCATTGGTAGATAGAGTAATCTAATATTCCTAGTGGCTATAAAATCGCAGCGGAGTTGATCATATCTTAACGATAAAAATTTATTCCTCTATTCCACAAAACGATTTATCCAAGGCCCACACTAATATAAATTTCAATGAGGGGTTTTATATTGGAGCACTAGGGGAAAAACAAGATATGTTTTAGGCTTAGGAGCTAGAGAATGCGTAGGGGTTGGCATAAGCTCGACGGAGGAAGCATCATCTTTTCCCACTCTTTTTTCCAAAAATGGTGGTGTTACTAGAATCCTTATAATATTCCATTATATAAAGTCTTCCATTACATGGTAAATGGTTATTAAATCCCAAAACCCACTCCAATAATTTAATATGTATAGTTTCATTCATAGATCATCGCAGAGGTACACATATGAGGAATATCCTTCTAGGAATCAGTTAGTTCAAAGAGTACACTAGCCCTTGGAATATAGAAATAAATTCTGAGACTCTCTTATTTTCCAAATGTTTACAACTTCAGAGGTCATTGACTGTTGTCTTTGGAAATGATGATCTGAAATAGAAGAGTAAATTTAAATAGAGATCCTCTCATCTCATTATCGACTGTGCTGGGAAACCGGTATACCATTAAATGGATGATAGTTGTTGGGTCTGTATGAAGCATATGAGTTTCACCACTTATTATTTCATTGGGTTCCTATAATGGGATCATAACAATATGAATAGTGCATTATATGTTGTTTTAGGTCGATAACCCAATCTGGGTAAAGCTTATGTTCCTATTGTACTGATGCACACCACTCCTCCATGGATAAAAATCGAGCTACCAATGAATCTATGATATGTATAAGACCTTGATGCAATCTTTATTTAACCTAATCTTGGACAGGGATAGTGAGGGGTAGGATTAGACGTGATAGTTCTACCGGTATTTAAGGGGGATATCTAGCTAGGGACATATTTTGATGATTTTTTTAAACCTATTCTAGTTGTATTCACAATGGAGGGAAATGTTAATACTTGTATGTGATTGCGTCTATGTAAACAAATGGTACATGAACCATGTTGAGAAGATGTCCTGACCTTGATTCATTTTTTGGGATAAAACATTGTGGTTGAGATACACTTACTAGTTGTGTAGATTTAAAATTTTCATGAGGAGAATTTTTAATACAAATGCTACCAAGAGAATTTCAACATTAATTTGACTTAACTCTTTCATTTATTTTTCATACAATGAATTTCATTAATCAAGAACAAGGGGCTCATTCTCATTGTGGAGAGGGGGAGGTCATATGTGACATTACATTTATTAATCTCTTGTAAGGATTTTCTAATGAGGAGGTGGGGGATTGATAGAGGGAACACCCAAATTTATAGCGATACACTAGTTTTTGGTAAGAACAACATCATTCTTAGTGTGGATAGGATTCTGGGAAGAACCATCCATTCCATACTCTACATCATTTTCCTAATTTTAGGTGAGGTCCATTGGAAACAAATCTATGACATTTAAGGATGCATAATTTATTTTGGATGGTGAACCAGCTACTACATCATAGGAGGGTTGTTTTCATCCTTTTTTGGATATCTTCCTTCAGATCTGGAATCCTCTTTGGGGTTCATGGTGAATAATAACTCAAAGGGATCCCCTATATGGGATTTTCATTCACATATCATTTGAGGTAAATGATCCATGAAATGGGAATGAATGGGAGTCATCTAAAATTTTTTTCTTATATAAATTGGTAAGGATTGATTTCCGCTCGGTAGGTGGCTAAGGAAATAAATTCCCTCTTCCCTATAAGTTGGGATTTCTCATGGTATTCTTTCATTCTCTGATGGAACAAATTTTTCAATCATACATGAAACTTTTTTGTTAAAAATTCTCGTAGCCTCATAGACTGGGGAAGAACCCATACTACAATAGTTTCTACTAATACTTCTTCTTTCATGATCTCACGAATTATCATATGAGTTTGATATGTATATGGTGTTAGGAATTCTTTTGGACTATTTATTTATAAGGACATTAAGAGTGCCTGATGAATGGCTTCCCTTAAAAAGATGTTTGGTTAATGTTCCAGATTTCCTAGCTTTGGAGTTTTTTATGGCTTTCTCTAGTAAGGCCTAATTCTACTGAGACATACAAAATTCGAGTTCTTGCTGAGCATGTTTCCTTTCATAAAAAGTTGTTTCCCTTAACAGCTACCATGGGATAATTAAATTATAGGATTTCATTTCCAAAGGCTTCTCTTAAATGGAGAGTGGGTTAAAATGAGAAGATCCATGTTCTCTCCATCACCAAATATGAAGTCAAAGTGGGGAATATACAGTAATATGGTGAAGCTTATATAGAACATTGAGGAATTTCATTTGGAGATACTTCTTTAACCTCACTAATTGTTGATGCTGCATAGACAGAAGGGATTCCAAGTTGAATTGACAATGAATCTCTCCAAATCATCTTTCATGGTATGAATACCCATTGTTGGGAACAAATATTTCTTTTTGTTGTAGAATAGTTTTTCAGAGATTGAGACAACTAAGGTGTATTCATTCTTAAGATAACTCCCATGGTATGTCAAATTGAGAAGTGATTGTTTTCCAAAACATAACTTGAATTCCTTCCTAGGACAATTGGCTTCTCATGTGTAACATATTATTTTTCCCCCCACTAGGGACTCCACTACATGGTCTTCACAATTTGAACACTTGTTGATGATATTGTCGCATGTTGCAGGGATAGAAGACATTTCATTTATAAGTTTATGGTTTGGGGTGGCTTGGTAGATTATTTTTTCCCTATGCCTTCTCCTGGTTGAGAATTTTTTTTCTTATTATTTCTAGGGAAAATAATATGTTTGACCCCACCCTCCAAGTGCCTCTATATATGAGAAATTTATTATATTTTCTTCCACAAAAGTGGACCTTCCTACCGATATAGAAATAGAATGTGGGGGGGACCTTCATAGTTGGATCCAAAATGGTATGGAAAACCATCATATCTTGATGACCAAAAATATAGGGAATTTCACCTATATACCCTAGGGAGGACCTTTAGGGTGAATGAATGAAAGTGGAGGACCTTCTGGCAGAAATAAGGTTTCACTATAGGTAATATCATCATAGTTGCTACCACAATGTCAATGACTACTACCATATATTTATTTTTGAATAAAGGAAGAATATCTACAATGTATATCCTAGGGAGGACCTCTAGGGCGGATAATAGGAATGAGAGGACCTTCACCATGAAATAATACATCACAAGAGGGAGGACAATTATAGTTGGTTCCACAATAGCATAGACTACCATCATAGCTTGAGGTCTAACTATAATAATAATTTATGACACATAAACCTTCGGGAAAACCTTCAGGGTGGATGAATGAAAAGAAAGGACCTTATGACTACTCAATCGTCTATCCATGGGGAGGGAAACTATAATATTCATCTGGAGTTAGGATCTCTTGACCAATTGTTTCTTGTCCACAATGTATTCCTTCATAGTATGTGCTCTGTGAATGACCTTCACAAGATCAAGAAATAATGTTGTGGGGAGGACCATATAAATAGTTACCCCCACTTCATAATTTGTTAATGCATTAGTTGGATCATAAGCCACTATTGATCGAAGTTTTATGGCATTAGGTACTCTAGATTCAAGAAAATAAGAGTCTTGAATCTCCTGGTCCTTTTCCAGTTACCTTTTTTGTGATTAATTTATGGGTTCTCTCTTGATAGGGAATTCGTTCACAAGATGTAGGTGATGACCTTCATATATAGGTGCCTATTTGAGTGGATCCCATGGAGCTGCAAGGATATATTGACAATAATCATGAATTCTTATAGGGATATGTGTCTGCCCTAGAGTGGACATTATTATTGACTAGTGTCCACAAATTTGAATGATTATTTTTTCCCGATCCAACTCTCTATTAATCATGGAATACTAATGACAACCCTTCTTGATGGGAGAATGGATACATTTCTACTCAGAAGTGACCACCAAACTGTGTGTATGATTCATGCCACTTAGGGAGGTGGGATTATGATCTTGCATCCTTACAATATCTATAGATGTGACTACATCTTGACAAGTCTAAATTAGGTGGTCATATATTGATGTTTAATACTCCATCATTTCCAAGATTGTTTTAATGATATCATTGGATGGAACAAGAATATATGCTCATTCAGATGACGAAGTAGGAAAATGTTCATGCTCCGGTCTTACATATCCCACTAGTGGGTAATGATAGTTCTCCTATGCAGGGACATATAAATGAGCCTTCCCCTTATTTATACATTGGATACACCAAATAATACCTATGATTTACACCATATTTGACAAGGGAACTTCATATTTACGAGTATGGATTTGTATGTTGTTGTTATTCCCCTTACTTGGAAGATTAATTTTAATTTGAATCCTCATGAATTTGACTCATCCTATATTTGGTTTCCATAATCTTTCACTAGTGGTATTCATATTTGTGAGTATGTATTAGTGTCTACTAATGTGCTACCTTATTTTTCTGACATGATTGATAAGAATCAGCATGTATTTGAATATACCTATATTTTTTCCACTGTATTTGACTTTTGGGACTGTATTTGATTGTTGGGACTGATATTTTTGATTACTACAAGGATCCCGTTTCATTTATAGGAATACTCATCTTCCTATTATTTTCACCACACTTGTGTGGCGGGTTTGGCATGTATTAACATGAATTTGTACCATCTCATAGTTGGATATCATATTTTACTGACATGCATCATATTTGTAATCAGGGATTTTTGTCTACAACTGTGTGGCTATATTTACATTACGAGCATCCAGTTCTAGGGAAAAGAAATACACCACCCTATAACTCGTCATCACATTTGATTGATGATCCTCATGAGTGTGATTAGGAATATACATCCTCTCTCGATTCTCACAATATTTTATTAGATGGAATCATCATCATGAACTAGGACTACAGAATAATATTGATTATATGATTTTCACTCTATATGGAATTCCCTTGGTACATGTGTTTGCATGACATATATCTGAGACTATAGGGAAATATCCTTTTTATGACGAGGATGTTCGGCCAACCAGTTTTTGTAGTGATAGTTTCAAGGAGTCCATGGGAGAAACCCATGTGTTATAGGAATGAAGTCATTGGTGATGAATTCAACGACAACCCTATGATAAGGGAGGCACTCACTGTCTTATTTTGTGGAAAGGATCCCATAATGTATAGAGACATCTAGGGTAGAATCCGTTCTATGGACTATAGGTCATTGTTGGGTGGACGAATGGTGGGGATTCTTGGATTAAGGGTCCTATGTAGGTACCTCCAGGGTGGTGGGAGTACCCTTTTGATCGTACTCCCTCACTAGTGTATTCAAGACCCATAAATGAAGATGTTGGGTAGGTGATGGAGTCCTCTACTCTTTGGAGGACTCGGTATGTGAAGTGATTATATTGTGTGTCTATGAAATCATCGGTTATGGAATTATATTGAAGGATGTTTTTCAGAGTGTCTAAAATATATGTGATAGATATAGAAAAAACCTCTTCAACATAGTATCTCTAGACTGTAGGGTAAATTGATGGTCTCAGTTGACCCATTTATAGTTTCAATGTGAAATGGGTTTGAAGAGATGTTATATCACCACCTTGGTAATGGATTTATAATGGGTCGACCATTCCCCCCCAAAATGGGTTTGCACCATTGGCCAAGAATATTTTATTTCAAGGGGTTGAATGGTGTGATATAATTGATGTTGGGTAAAAGGCCATCAAATGGTCTCCAATGGTTTTTTTGCGTATCTGAGAAAACCACAATGACTCTCATGTACATGATTCCATGACCTACATTACCATGTTCATTTGATAACAAAGACAATGACACTTAAGAACTCACATTGGTCGAGAGGATGGAAATTCAGGTTCATCAAACCATTTTAGGGGGAACAATTGCCTTTTATAGGACACTCTTATAGATTAAATATATTTTCATGAATCCTTGGTTCATTCCCAAATTATATATATTACGGATTACCCTGAGTTAGTGATCCATTATGACTACTCATGGGTTTCAAATCATTTTTATGTATCTTAGGTTCTCCATCAACGGTGGTTTTTGAATGTATAAGAGGTTCTCCGTTAATGTTACCATTTTGTGGACAAATCTAAGATCCTTGGGTCATTTATTGGAATGTTTCTTGTTTCAAGGCCCAAGATGGGGTTCTCTAGATTTTATCATCATACAAGGTAAATGATTTGTTTTTATATTGGGATTGATCCCCTTAAATGAGATTCTTATGAGTCCTTGTATGAGTAATCAGAACCCATGATGTTCGGTGCCTCTTAACTAAACGCATCACCTTTATGGTTGTGTTATGTGGTCCCAAACATACAGTTTAACATCATGCAGAAATGATGTCAACGCAAAGGGTACATGGTCAATGATGGTGTGGGACTAATTCGAAGGTGGCCCAAGGGATGCCGAGAGAGATGCAGTCTCCTATGTGAATATGAACTCACTAGGGATATGCACTAGAGAATATTTGGGTTGATTTGTGTTTTTCGTTGGGATATCTGTGATGATTTTTAAGTATCCGAGTTAGTTGGGAATAAAATCCTTTATAGTTTGATAGTTTGGGGCCTACCCCTATAGTCGAGGCCCATTGTGTGTCTTCATTGGGAATATGGCCCTTTGATAGTTGAAAAATGGTTTTAGGATTTATACAGTGTAGGAGGCCAATTTAATTATGAATGGGATTTGAAAAGGACTTATACCATGTTGGAGGCCCATATTATTTGGGATTTTCAGATGGTATAATTTACACTAACCTCTAAGCCCACATGATAAATGATCAGTTTTAGAATCTAGAGGAAGTAGTATACCAGATGATCACATGATCTCACCTTCTTTGCCGACATATGTTTTTGGAGCCCAAAGGAAGAGAGTGGTATAAGGGCAATGAGTGTACTAGTTTCCCCTCATGTATTTATTCTCAGGATATTCGTATTCAGAAATCTATATAGATACATCCTAGGTGGAGCAGGAGAGGAGTAAAAAGTATCACCTCTTAAAATAAAGGATAGGGGAGTGTGCTAACATTACTTCCATGAAAGAGGGGGATGTTCAACCCTCTCCCTCATCAAATGTAAAGTACAAAAGTTCCTCCTAATCAATAAAACTAAGAGGATCAGATGAGTGTTCTATGATAGGGACCCTCATTACCAAGGGAATATAAACTCATGGTCACTCTGAGGGTATAACCTTTTGATAAGGATACCAATAAGACTCTTCATACCATGGGTATATAAACATGAAAGAACAAACTGATATTCTTGATAATCTCAACATACTTGTCATTTGGATTTTTAAGGGGCCTTAGAATGATTCAAATTGATTAGTTCAGGGAGGGGACAATATGGGTACTAAAGATATGATATAAGATAAGGGTTGGGGCCAAAGAATATAATTACCTAGGATGCCTCATCCTGTATAGAATCTTATTCTGTGGGATGGGATTCCTTCATTACAGGATGTTTCTTGGAGAGTAAGAGGATCATACACATAGCATTTTACAATGAGGACCTACGTTTTTCATGCATAGAATTTTTCTATGTGGGTACAGTTTATGGTCATGTAATGTTTTGATAAAAGGTGACAAGTTATTCCTTCGTAGTGTTTTTCTTCACATGAATAGTTTCCTCCAGTGTAGAATTTTTCTAAATGGGGTTGGGTTCCACCCACATAAATTTTTTCTATGCGGGATTCCTATTTAAAAATGTGAAATCAGTTTGTGACTCTTCAGATTGTTTCCATAAGAGAACCTTGGTTTTATTAACCACTAGATGATTTATTATTTTCTCCATAATTCCATAAGGTGGGTCTCACCTATGGGGAATCATCAAAGGGCTCTGGTTTTTGTGGTTTCTTGATTCTGGAATCATTAGTTCATTCATTTGGGTTTGTGTGTCATTAATACCCCCTTGGGGTCTATTTATGAAGGAGTGGGGGGAATGGATACTGGTGGGGCTCGTCATTCATGGTGAGACATGATCCTTATTTTGAGGTATCCCAAGAATAATATCCATCCCACAAATGACTTATTCATTGGAAATGTCATTCAAGGAATTTGGACTTTAATTGTGTGGGTGTAGATCATTGCATCGGTCCCTCAAATGACATTGTTTCACATATAGGAAGTTGATGGTGCAACCCCATCCTGAAAACTAGTTAGTTCATGGGGAATATTCTTTTTCTGGGGAAGATATCACTACCTCCTTCCAAAGAACTATTTTAGTTCATTGGGGGATCTTCATTTGTGGGGTTGTAAATCACTACCTCCCTCTAAAAATGAATTTGTTATTGTTTTTGGGCCTTGAAACCCCCATATCCATCACGCGAACTATTTTTGTTTATGGGTACATCATGGAACCATCGATTTACATATGGAGAAGTTGTTGGCCAAGTGATTTTGTGTTCCATGATTGCACCCCTTTTAACATTTTCTTCAATATCTATTGGGGTTTCCTTTCAACCATTTTCCAAACTAAATCGAGTTTCTTAAAATTTTTAAAATTTTTATGACGCAAGAACTACACATGATTTTTTATGTGTATTATAATAAAGATTATGAAATTTTCATATCCATATAATTTTCCTTCATTCATTGGGAATATTATTCTGCTAATTATAATGTTTTAAGTGGTTATTTCACAATTTCATAAATATTCAGGATTGTTTCATTTTATGTTTATGTTGGGTAATATTTTTCATTGACATCCATGTTTTCTAAAAAAGATTTAAAAATGGTTTTTATTATTCTACTATAAATATTCAATTTTTTTTTACCAATATTATAATATTTACTAAATTGTTGGAAAGGAATATTATTCCAAATTTTCCATATGAGGAACTTTTGACTTTTCCAGAAAGGTAAGAAAGGGTTTTTAACTTATATTCCATGAATGGATTAATCCTCAATCATTATGCCTTAATGACTCGATGTTTTCCTTACATGTTTATAAGTTTATATTCAAGGAATGTTTTTTCATTTAAAATTGCATGGCTATTTAAAATTTGATTTCGTAAAAAAGGATTATTTCCTCGCGAATTATTTCATGTAATATTTTAAAAATTAGTTTATGTCTATTATAATAATATATGTTGTTACTGAAGATTTACAAGGGATATGAACTAAAGATAACATTATTATTCATTATCTAAATGGTTTACGTTTATGAAGGGACAATTTTTATGATTCTTATTTATTTTCTATGAGTTAGGTTATGATGACGTGTCTAAGAAACTCATTTCTTTAAATGGGCTATGATGTGATGAATGATTTATGGCTATGTATCACACATATGTATAGTTTTCATAATCAGATGTGTGGGACCTTTATCTTCCTCCATTGATCTGAGTAATGATAAATGTTCTATGACCACAAAGGGAAAATTATATGTCCTAATAAGATGAAAAAATATGGTATACAAGATTTCATCTTATGATCACAAAAAATATGGTACATGGGAGGTGATCCTAATCCCATAACTTGAGGGAACAAGGGAGGGAATCCCAAGACCATAACAAGAGGGTACATAGTAGGTCATCATAAGACTTAAAATACAAGGTGAATGGGAGTTCTTACTAATCTTGATGTAGGTACTCAGGTTATTATCCCATGCCTAAGATGCTATGATAATCTGAGTAGGTATCACTAACAAAAGTTATTCTATGATTATGTGCATGCTACAAAATTCTTGTCTTATTCCATTTTTATACCCTTATTGATCATGTTCTTTGATTATATTATGATTCTTGTGTTATGAACTTCCAATCATTATTCCGTGACACATTTATTTGATATTTTATATGTATGGTTTGATATTCAAATATTATGATCATGTTTTCATACCCTAATGCTCTGGTTATTCATATGTATATTCCATGTCAACCCATACTAAGAATATAATCTCCCCATTTATTTTTTTTAAATTTCCGTTATCTTAAATAATATATTATGTATGAGTAATAAAGGGGAATATATTTATTAGATATGTGCAACATCCTTCACCAAACTATAATAATCTGTTCTATGTTTCCAAAGGCACTAAACTATTATTGTCCTCAAGCATGTGTTTCTATAATATAATGAATATTTATCTAGAAATATGTAATATCAATGTTTAAAAATCCGATTTTATTATAGGTACCAGGTGATGGTATCATGAATTATTCTCTACACATAGTTCATGGAAGAGACAGTGATACCCAACTGTGTTGTCAAGGGCGGGTAACTAGTGCAACACCGTACATAGGCCAGAACTCAAGTAACCGGGTCTCAGGCCTGGTGCACATAGTGGTACAAAAAGGTTAAAATAATTCTAGGTATATGTATATAGAAATAGGTATTCAATTTTTATGATCATGGTCATTTTTATTTTGGGATGGAAATTATATATGGAATATCTTGATTTGAGTGCACAAGGTGCATAAAATGTTATTTTGGACTAACGAGGTGCTACATAGTAGTTTTCAATTGAATCAAAATAGTGATATATACATATATATGAGGTGATTTTAAATATGTTGATTGATGTGATGCTATTTTTATGTTATGTGTGAGGCACCGTGGATTTTTTTTGGAATTGGATGGGATTGAGGACCTCATAGGTGCGATGTTTGACCTAGGTACAGGGCGAGCATCTAATGAGATGCGATACATGATGGGTGTCAAATGTGACCTGAGATGATTTGATAACCTGATGATTTTCATGAGTACCAATGTATCAATTTATTTATTTTTAGTCTAGATATGGTCTGTGCACATTCGAAATTATTTGATTTTTTGGCTAGGAAGTGACTAGGGTTGGTAACTTGTAAGGTGAGGAGCAACTTGAGAGAGGTGACCTATTAACTATTGACCTTGGTAAACCAATTTGACTCTAATGAGATATGTATGTTTGTAACTATCAATGGGTAATGTTTTATGGAGTGGGTATGATCTATGTTAATGTGGGTTATCATCTTAAACCCACTCTTTTTTTCTTCATTCTAGTGTACAAGGATCTTTTTCTCCTCCCATTAAAGCTCTCATGATCCTCCTCCTAGGTTTGGGGATAAATTATTCATCTAGATTCTTCTTTATGAGTTAATCATCTCCTTGGATAGACATCTGTGAGTAGTATATTCACCTTGTGCCATTCATCTTCTCTCTTCCTCTTGATAGAGTTATTTGGGTGCATGATTGTATGCCCTATTTTTTGTTTGTTTGTCTATTTTCTCATTTTCTTTTGATCTATGACAAACAAAACGATAATACATGATGAGTTCTCTTCTAAAGTAATAAGGTAGTTAGTCTTGTTCTTATCCATCAACTATGATATGTTTTATAAAATGGTTCGTTGTTCCCCATGCGGGTTTCGCTATGTCAGGGCCCTAAATTTAATCTTCCATAAATTAGATGCCATAATTGGGAGAATTATGACCTTCGTAGGACTATTTTGATTCTGGCCACCCCTTATGGGGTGTTTATCATATTTCCAATGTTTTTATAAATGAGTAAATAGTAAAATAATTATCTCAATTGTTCTGGAATGACTTCCAATTTTTGATTAAATTAATGAAATGCATAATTAATATGTTGTAGCACATCTGACACACATATCAAATAAAGTTGAATTGATTGTAGTTGATTGATAATACCATTTAAATTAATTTAATGAAACAATGGATATACCCCCAATATTATTGAATATTAATGAGTTGGGAATTATCAATTAGATCATTTTAAATCTATTGATTACATTTCACTATTTATATATGGGAAAGAATAAACATGTAAATTATATTACATGGGAATGATGAACCTAATGTATATTATATATTTATATATGGGAACAGAGACCCTTCCTCTAATGTGATCCAAGCATGAAACTCCTTTCTAAATGTGATACAATCATGAAGACCCTTTATGAATCTAATGAGAGCCTAGAAACCCATCATAAATAGGATATTGTCCTGGGGAAACTATAATATTATACAAGGAATGAATAACCGACTAATAATATACCTAGGAATGTCAACCCTTATAAAGATACACGAGCAAAGATACCATGATTACTATGATACCAGACATGACGTCCTTCTGATTCTAATACTGGGGTGACCACCCTTACTATTATTTTATGGGAAATGGTGTCTCCTATACCTATGATACTTGGAATGTAATTCTATGACACTTGTGATACTCATGCTACATATTATGGAAGTCTAAGTTACACCTAAGGTCTATGCTATTTGTACTATCTACATATATGGTTGTAAATGTCACTATGTTTATAGTCTATATTTTCTTACACATATGGTTAGTTATTCAGAGAGCATCTCACTCATGATAAATATGATATTATCATCCTGGTTTCCACTTGTATCTATGTGTGACACATTATAATAATATTTAAATCTTTCCATTATTATCAAGGCATTTCTGTGTTATATAAACTTACAATATATTTATAAACATCATTGGTGGTGGCCAACAAAGTTCATATCCCACCCTATCGAGGACCCTGATGGTACCTGAGCAGACTATATTCTGGAAGGTGTAGATAAGGGGAAACATCCATTAAAGGATTATTTAACTCTTTCATGGCATAGGATCATAGATTTTTTGCTGATTACCTAACTGGAGCTCGGGATACTTGGGTAAATTTTGGCCTTTTATTCCGTTTTAATATCATTTACTGTATTGACTGACTAATTCGATGTATACAAGTTTTCCCTATTTATTGGAGATATGAAATCCTCATATTTTGTATATGATTCAGATTACTAATTTGTATTTTTATATAGTTCTTTTATGATTAAATGTGATTTCACCATCTTTCATATTGTAGATAATGTTTATTTATTAATCTATTACTTATACCATTGTGAAACATCGACTAGAGGGAATATTCTCCCCAAAGATGCGTAGTAGGACCTCCATTTATATCAGTAGCCATAGCGATATGGGGAGGCATGCATGAGGCTATGTCGCCTACTAGTTAAGGGAACCTCTATGTGGATATTGGGTTGGGACTTCACCACCCACTAACATGAACATTGAATGCCATGTAAATTTTGACATTTTTGAGGGAAGGATCTATATTTCCATATTTTTTATCTAGAATATGGACTTGGAAACCAATATATGCTTTTTAGGTACGAATTATTTCTTACCGTGGGATTTTAGTACCTTATTACTTTTAGTGTACACTGAACTCCTGAGATCCTAAATCAAATTTCTACAATTATTCTCTCCAAATTTGTGTTAAAATAACTATGAATATTAATTTCAATATAAGTACAGTTATATCAACCCATCTTGTTATTTGAGATTCCATAAAAAATAAATGTTCCCCCAACTATGGCCTGACCAGAAACTTTAATTTTGGTTTGTCTTTATTTGTATAATAGAATGAATATTGACTTAATATGAACTTGAAATATTTTTTCTTATAGTGCATTAATTTTAATATTTTACCTTTTACAAGTCTTATAAATATTAAGTGTATTTTATATATGATATAAACCATATATATATTAAATATTAATACATGATCCTTTTAATTTTAATCCTATAATTACATATTAGTTCATTTAGTTATGTGATCATGATCTTGAATCTATAAAGGATATCATGAAATAGAAAGAAATAATGTTACTAAAACGTGTCAAGATCATGAAAATTGACAAGTGGATTTTTTTTGACTAAACATAAAAAACCCCAATGAACCCAGGTGGAACTCCTAAAACTAGTATGGGCTCATATTTCTAATATTCAACCTTTTTTTGTATAACCTTGTCCACGTTTCTCCTCAACACTATGTTGAACCAAATCCATCCACCTTGGATCTCCATCTATATAATTATTTTACATCAATCACATATGATGGAAACTAGAAAATGGTTTTCATGAAGGAAATTATGGACACATAGTCACAGACATAAAAATGTGGGAGGAATGACTTGTAAGACATCAATTTAATTTAATTCAATAATTAAATCCTAATTAAATAATTTAATTAAAATAGACCATACAAATACCCATATTGGTCTAAGATCATGATTATCAACTAGTGTAATGGATACACAATTAAAATATCTGGATAACATTCATTTTAATTGTTTTCTTTTATTAAGATAAATGTGATTGAATTAATTTCATTAATTGATTGATTATTGTATTAATTAAATTTATCTTAATCTGCACGTAATCATTCTTATAGGTAGTCATTCTCTATTATGTTAAATATATTATATTTATCATTATTATTTAGAATTTATGAAATTAGTCTAAAACTCATAAAAAGAGTCATCTTATAATTTATATGATGAAACTACTTGACACACACACACACACAGACACACACACTCATACAAGGAATGTATGAGTCAATAAATGAATAATATAACATTAATTAATTAATATAACACATAATTATTTTAATGTGTATGGAGTAGTTTATATTTTATGACTATGCGTGATATGTATTTTATTAATTTATAAAGATGTTAATTATGAATTTCATATATATATATATATAACTTATCACATGACTTGTAAAAATAAATAAATGACACCGAAGATATTATATTATAGTTTAAAAGATTACTAATTTAAATTTTAGATTTCTATGTAAATAGGTTGGGTACACGGTGTTTACATCCAAATACATGTTCGGTATCTTTTTTACTGTGTTTCTATGATACATTACCAAGGACTTGGCAGGTATTGATGTATTGAAAAGTATGAGGTACACTGTGTTTATAATTGGAAAGTCCATGCGACCTTTGTATTATATGGATATGTGTCCCTATGTGTGGTGAAATTATTACCTAAAATGTATTTTACGACGATATTTCTAACATGATAACATTGGTTCTACAAAGATTTTATCCTAATAACATAGAATATAGTCCCACATGTAATGTGATGACGGAGCTTGGTTAGCACATGGATAATTTTATATATAACATCTCCTCCATTTTATGACGCATCGAATGAATTTACAATACACCCTAGTGTGATGAAATGAAAGAGGATTATTATAAACAAGCTACACACCGTGAAATCATGTGTTTCATTTGTAGACTCATTTTCATCTCCAAATGGGTACATTAGATATTATTTGCTGAAATTTAGTTGAATATAGATTTAATAGGAGAGAAATTAAAGAAATAATTTGAACACTTGATGGTGATATTATAAGAAAAAATATCTTGAAATTAAATCTACATTTTTAAACATAAATCATCAATAGACAGTAAATAATTAAAAATTAAATGGGACCCCTATGATACCACATGACAGATCTGAATATGGTGGAATATTTTATTGGGAATATGGGTAACATAGTTTTATTTTATGATTAAATGGATAAATCATAATGTATATTATGAAAATTCAAATTCCAATGTTGTTATTTGAATAATATAGAAAAATTAGTTTATAAAACCAAGAGAAATTATCTTTTCAAATTAATTTATAATTAATTCAAAACAAAATAATTTTTATTACCCAGTTCTTGATTTATGGGTCAAGGAACCCATAAAAGAATAATATATATCCGAATGAAAGAACCATATATGAATACTCACTAGGTAATTTCATCCCATTTTGTTGATATCTCATCAACTAGGTTGGATACTCATTCCATAAACCTATATGATTAATACATCTTTCTATCACTATCCATAATGAGTTTATTAATAAACCAAGGAAATGTAATTTAATGTATTGGTTCCTTTATAATCAAAGTGTTGAGACATAAAATTCCATCAAGATATATGGGGTTAATCTTTCCTTGACCTATTCATTAGTAACATATTATTCATGATTCACACAATGTACTTAACATCACTAAAACCATATATCATCATGTTTTATAATAATACATAAATTTGAATGAGTTATGAAATAAATTAATAATAATATTAAATTATAAGGATCATTATCCATCACCATAGATAAGAATATCCATTGAAACATAAACATGTGAATTTTCTACGGGAAGGTACATTCTAAAAATCTCCCATCATATATGTTATCAGGATAATAATTTCAAAGATGAAGTACCAACTACATAAAACTAATAACACCACATAGTAAAAATTAAATGTTTCTCATCATAGGATAGTATTTTTCCATTGATCAAAGATTAATAATATCTTCAGGTAATTTTAATGTTCTCAACAAATATGGGAACTATAATTTCTTTTTAAATGGGAGAGAGACTCCAAGAAATTATTATATTAAAGTAACGTACAAAAATAAACACTAAGTAATGTGGTTTTTTACTAATAAACATATATTTTAATATAAATTTAGTCTAAAGTAGAAACATTTGGTTATAGGAAACCAACTCCAATAGGAATTAAAACACCATAAATATTGTACATATTTGATTACCATATGAACATATAATTGAAATAAAGTTATATTATTTATTTAATGAATGATGATATCTTATTAGTATATTTATCTCTAAAGTTGGAATGTGTAAAGGTAATGTTTTTTGGAAACTGTGGGTGAAATGAATTTCCAGTGTGAAGAATTGTAATCACAACAGATGTGTGGGAGAAATAGATTTCATATGTTGTTTTATAGATTTTTATATAGTTTCTTTTAGAGTTTTAATATGTTTAAACATGTTTGAAACATGTTTTTTAGATGTTCTTATATTTTCATAGTGTTTGACCATGTTTTTAAAATATTTTTAGACATGTTTTATTAAGCATGTTATTTCAAATATATTATTAGTTTATTTGAGTTTTATATAATATGATTTTATAATTATAATATAATAAATATATTATATATATTTATATTAAATAATTTCATATAAAAGTTAAATAAAAAAATATTAGAATACATATATATAATATTTCATTGAATAAAAAGTTTATAAACATATATTAAATTTTTTATTGATTATAATAACATGTGAAATAATTTTTCTAATTATATTTTTGATATAAAGATAAATAATAGTAATCATTTTATAAAATGATAAATATTTCAATTGAATATGTTTCAAAAAAAATTAATCAAAAATTTATTATCTATTGGTGTAATTATAAATTCTGTTGAACTATTTTACCAATAAAAATAACTTTAAAATAAAGGATTTACAAAAAAATTATGTGATGGGGAAGATGTTTTAGTTAAACACTTTACTAATATAAAATACACCATTACCAGTAGATGTACCCATGTTGGAAAATCATAAACATTATGCAGTGGATTTTGTGGTGATTAATAATAGGTGGGGAAATATTTTTTGTGTTTTAGGAAGAATATATAATTTAGTAATATATATCCCTTTGGGTTGATATATCATTTTATGTTGAGGTAATTGTGTTCAATAAATATAACGATTTAATTTATTTTGGGAGTTTATATTAACAATTATAGTTTACCATGGGGTTGAGAATTTATTTTGAGATAATGTGATTTATGATATTGTGGGAAAAGATAAATATATTATTGGGAGTATTATGATTAGTTTACATGTGGACTGGTTTGTAATTATTGTTTTTGGGGATAATTTTTATGTTTAAATCTAAGTGCATATGATTCCTAGACTTTGGAAATTTTATATTATTAAATCCATGAAATTTATTGTTTAGTTATTTTGGGGACTATATTTTGGAGGAAAAGATAACCTTACTAAAAACCTAATTTAAATCCAATGTAATGTAAGAGGAAATTAGTTTTTAATTGGATGAAATGGATTTATAATTTATGAAATCATATGATTAATGTTCCTTAGTATATGATTTACTACTATGATAATTTTTTGATGTTCACACTAACTATTTTGATTTTTATCGATGGTTAGAACTAGGAATAATCATCTGAATAATGAATGTGATCGATGAATCAATGATCGTCCTCATGAAAAAACAACAACATTGGAGATATAAGGAAAAATATAATTGTTATTCTTACCCACCTATCTTATGTTATGTTTAAACAGCTGAACATTTTAAATCCCATAAACACATAAAAATTAGGAAACAAATGGAGTCTCATGAATATTCAGATGATACACCCCATATAAGAAGTAATAATACATGGAAAAAAAGTTTGAAGAATCATATATGAAATTTTCTCTATGGACATATAAATGATTGAAGTGGAAAATATAAGGCCACTAAAACCTGAATACCATGGAGATATTAACAGGATACTTAATGAAATTGAAGAAGGAAAATTTTGTTTTATGGTGCTATATGCACTTAAATGATTCATTCATATAGTGTTTATTAATTAATCCATAATGTGCTCCACACCAGGGTTTTATTACGAAAATAAATCTCACCAGGCCCCTAAGACTAGAAACAATGAGAAGGATTGTGTAATAAAAACAACAATAGTGGGTTATGACATTGAGGTGGTGTAAGGTACACTCATAATCTATTAAATGAATGATAATTACATATTTTATTTTTTTCCTACCCACTCCAATATATTTTTAATGTTTTAAATGGGAATAAAATCTCTATGGTAAAAATTAGAAAAATAATTATTAATAATAGTTTTCGGTAGTATGATGATTTCATCCCATGATTATAACCCCATTCCAAAAGAATTTTGTGGGAAAAAACTTAATTAAAATCTAATTAATGTACCCTAAGTAAAATTTTATGTGATTTCCTATATAGATTGGATCTCTCTACATAGATCCCAAATCTATTTTCAGGGAGGGAAAGTCACATTTGATATGATGATTAAACATATGATATTTAATCAGTGAAACGATGACTATAAAGTCCAAATAAAAAATTATTCCATTATAAGGGGAAATTATGATTTTACATGACTTAAGTAATATAGTAAGGTGGATATACCATATTGAGTCAATAATATCATAGATATACATTTAGTTTTTTTAATTATTCCTTGATAAATAAAATTTCTTTGTGAAATTTATTTAATGGGGTATAAAGTAACACCGTGAGTTTTTACTATGTGTTTTCCATTAAATAAAAAATTTATTCAGTATCTTGTATCACTCACTTAATCAACATAAAACTAATTGTAACATACCTTATTAAAATAAAAGGTAAAAATTATTACCAAATCAGTATACAATGTAGTACATAATGAGAAAATTACAATAAGAATAAAATGTAATGTAATTAATAATATATGAGAGATATTATTAAAAAATATTATCATTACATAAATATTATAATTAATTATATATTATAATTATTAATTGAAATGAATGATATGATAATTTTTAATACCAATTAATTGTTTAAATTAAATGGAAAATAATTAATGTTATATAAATAAAATCATTCAATGATAAAAACTGATATTTTTATAGAATTGTTTTCTTTAAAGTGTTTGGTATTTCATATTGAATAATAAAATAGATTAGGTTTTAAAACTGATTTGGTAATATGTATTTTTTTAATATATATGCTAAAATATAAAATATATTTTAAATAAAAATTTATCGAAATTTATATTAAGAAAACTAAATGATTAAAATTGTATTTTCCAATAAATTTATTTTTCCTTTAATAATTACTTCACAAAAAAGATAATAAATTTTAGGATTTTAAATTCATAAAATTAACTAAATTTTCAGAATCAAAAAAAAAATTTCATTTGATTTATTTTTTATGTTTTTCTAAAAAGTAAGTATTTTCTGTGATTTGTCAAAATAATAATTTAAAAAACACTGTTAAATTTATGATGACTTTATTATATAATGATAAAATAAAAATATACGAAACACTTCTATTGAAAAAATACATTTATGAAGTGAAATAAGTTATTTTAAGATTTTTTTGGAATTTAGAAACATATTTTTGACTATTTATAAGATAATTGATATTTTATTCAATTGATTTTTTTGGTAACTTGAATTTAGAATCATTTTTATAATGATTAATTCACATTTCATGTTACATTAAAAGTCTATTAATATTAATTTCTAATCATAATATAATAAATATCATGGGAATAAATACTATTCATTATATTGATTTATATTCTTTGTTATGTTTTAAAATAGAATTGTTGCAAAAGAAAATTTGTTTCATTGAACACAGTTTTATTAAAATTGATTTTTACCACATCTAGAATTGAATATTATGATTTTTTTCTTATTTTGAATAACTATATCAAATTTTTTAATATGGCCCATTTTATTTTTTTGTTACAAAATTATTTACTAGGGTAAAAGTTAGTTACCATAGTAATGTTTTAAATTAATAACAATTGGATATATTAATAGATAAATCCAAAAATTTCAAAAAAAACTAATCTATAATTCATTGTACATGTAGATTATCTACCTAAATTATCCTATATTTTAACATCTTTTAATTTTTAGCCACATTCCATGAGAATGACATCCATTTTATGTAAAAACATTTTTTCCCCAAAAATGTCATGCTTCTCACATATAATAATGGCCCTCTTACACATATTCAATGCTATAAAAAATTATTCTTATCCATTATAGTTCGAAAATTTAACTTCTATAAATAAATTATCCCATGATCATGGGCGTATAATCCCATGAAGAAGATAAAAGCATCTCATTTCTAAGAGTCCTTCAAAAGAATATACTTTCTCTTAACATAAGTGATATTTTATTCATGTTTTTTCATCTCAATATTATTCATTTTAATATTCTAAAATATTATCATTCACTTTAAGAATTTTTTAATTCATTAATCTAGTATAAAATGTGAAATTATAATTTTTTAATGGAATGTCCCTACTCGTTTTGTTATTATAATACTCACTAATTTTGTTTGGTTTTAACACCTTGTTGAGAAATGTTATGATATTTAATTATTAAGGATTATTTAATGTTATATAATTCTATCCTTATGAATTTAATTTTCTTTAATGATTATATAATGGTTTTAAATTTATTTTTATTCAATAGTAAAATTTATTCCTTTTATGAAATCAAAATTAATAAAAATTATGATTCCCATTAAAATCACAACCATAATATCATTAAATATATATGGTATTATAGAAATATATTAGAAAAATAATATACAATATAATTAAAATTATTTATATGATGAAACACTGAATATTTGATGATATAATTAATAATTAATTGTTTTGAGGTATATGATTAAGAAACCCCCCATTTCTTTATTTTTTTAATCAGTAATTTTCATTATTTATTTTTTCTTCAATGTATTATTGATATTTGAATAACTATATCAAATTAAATAAATCTAAGAGAGACATATATTTATTCGATATATATACATTTGGTATTGTTTTCCCCATTCATAATTATCCTAGATATATACTTCTAAGGTTAAGGGTAGTGGTGAATTGTTTTTGATATTTCGGACTGTATTAGTTTATTATTATTAATATAGTAGGCATGTTAGATTTTTATCCATAGTATGTTGATGAATGTTTTTCTTTGGGTATACACATGGAATAAACTCTTGAATAAATAAAAACTGAGAAGTGTTTGGATGCGCACTAGTAAATGTATTGAGTTAATGACATGTTTGATGTAAATGAATTATTTAGTGGCTAATACATACAATGATCAGAAATTTGATGACATATAAGAATGAATAGTGGTATTGTTTTATGCATAGTAAGTACATTGGTGAAAATTCATGTAGTAAAAACGTTTCATAATATATAGTATGAAATAAGTTTTTACTTTTTTTGTTCATATTAAAAGTGTTAAATTGAATTTTAGGATGTTTTATTAAGGATTAAGAAATGAGAAGAATAATATGGTGTACTATTAATTGAATCATGTTATTAATGTGTTAACAACATTTGTGTGGTTAGAGTTACCATGTTAACTGTACGGTGTAGATTTGGTGTTTAGTGGGATTGTTATAGGATATTCCCAATAATATGTGGACAATGGGATGAGATGGTGTGTTATTTGATATCAATATATGTTTTATTATTATATACACACAACGACGTATGTTATTGGGCCAAACATGTAACATCCTATGATTTTAAAGGAATGATTGCGTTTGATAGTATACAAAATATTCAACACAGAGCATAATCGAACTACTAAATATTATTATTCTAATTTTTCTAGTATACCATAGTAGTTAATTTGGAGATTATTAAACAGATTACTTTTTTTTGAAATATATTTATATTTTTTTATAATAAACAAAAAATTATTTATTTATTAAAATAAACAAAGCACTCTATTTTATGTGATGCAATTTTTTTCATCAAAGATATATTTTTTCAGAACAATTATTAATTTTTCTGGGAAAAAAATTCAAATATTTTTTAGAATTTTTAGAATTTTTATTATTTAAAAAATAATAACTTTTTTTAATCATTATTTCAAATTTATCATTACAAATGTTTTTGATAATTTTCTGAAAAGATAAACCTTTCTATAAGTAGTGAAACATACTTAATTTATAAAACTATATTTTTATTTTATTCAATAATGTAAATAAGATTGGAAATTATATTAAAGTTACATGAAAATTATTTAGTTCTATAAAATATATTATATTATATTTGAATCAATTTTTTCCCTTATTTTTGTATTAGTATATTTTGTGGCATAAAACACATTTTTGCAGAAGCGGGTTTTTCTTTTGTTTTTCATGAATAATTTTTAATTAATATCTCAAAACATTCTCTATTGAATAATAAAAATAATTCCATATTTGAAATCTGGGTGTCCAAATTTGGAAAATAGGAATATTTAATTTTTTAAATTATGAATATTAACATTAATTATTTTTCTCACCTCGGTAAAGTGCAATTCATGTGATGAATAGTTAAAATTCATTTGATAAGGACTAGAAAATAACCCTAAAACATCCATTAATTTTATTGAATGACATAATTTTTTTCATTAATCATCCATGATTATGTTATATTACTTTTTTCCCGTTCATATGAGATTATTTCCTTTTTAATATTTAATGTAACGAAAATTCAAAAATGTCACACTATTGTTTTTAATATCTATTATAATTTTTACATGGGGATAATCTGAGGATATTTTTATTTAAAAATATCATTTTAAAATATTAATTTTTTTTCTTTATCATGATAATTTATTATTAATATTTAGTAAGTAAATAATTATATTAAATTCTTACACAACCTTAATGCAATAATTATTCAATTAATGGAAGAATAAACTAAATGATATTATAAATTTTAAAAACATTATCATTTGAAGGAATCAATGTGTTACACAATTATTTTAGATTAAAATTATATATTATTTAGTTTTGGATGCATTTTATATGAATTCATTTGTTTTTATTATATTATTAAAGTCCATGTAAATAAATATTAATAACATTTTAATTAATGATATTTTATAACAAATAATAATTAATTAAACGATTCAAATTTTATAAAAAAGATAAATTCATCGAAATGAATGGTATGTGGTTTAATTTATCCATAATGTTCCATTTATGGGTTTTTTAATCTTTTTATTGGAACATTATAAACTCTTAAAGGACATAGAACATTAATATTATAGTAATTGTGAAATTGGTTAATGAAGGGTTAAAATAAAATTATATTGGTAGAATTGTGATCCATATTATAAAACTTTTATTGTATGAAATTATTATGACTCATTATATTATAATTTAATATTATAATTTTATTCCATTTTTACATAAAAAAATAATTTATATTAATTGAATATTTTTACAAAATTCTTAGTGTCCCACCCTCCTATAAAAATGGGAAAATATTCTTCTATTTTCCTCACACCTATTGAAACATTTCATTTGGTTAATACATACCCATATACCTTCAAAAAATCCCTCCCCATGTTTACATGGTATTATTTTTTGGATGAATAAAAATATTATAGGTCTTCAGGTGTTAAGCCACCAAGAATTTCTATAAAGGAGGTATAGTTTATAACCACATGTTTTAGTATTATTTCTTCTGCAACATTCTTCAATTTGAATTAAACGATGATAAAATAAAAACACAAATATTATCCACATATTTATATTTTATTATGTTAATTTTATAACCTATATCCATCATCCCTTCCATAATATTGCAAATGGAACCATCGTTCATGTGTATGGTTGAAAACTACCTTGTGAACAAATGTAAATAATTTTCCTTCACCATATCTCATGGATGGATTATAATTATGGAAATAATGTTAATATGTTATATTTTTTACATTTATATCATATCAAAAGATAATATAGCATTTAACTTCTTACCTTCAACTCACTGTGAAATGATTACGTAGTTCATGCGTACGTGTGGACCACCACCTATATAAAGTGAACTATTTCATTTTTCATCACAAAAGCACATGGATTATAGTTAAATATGTATTTTTAAAGAAATTTTTAAAAAATTATATAATTTTATCATTTGCGAAATTTAAATTATACTTATTTTCTTTTAATAATGTTTATTGAAAAATGGTAATGTTATTCATGTGTACATAAAACATACTGACTTCATGATTGAAAATGTTTTTAATTTTTTTATAATTATCCTTAAGGATTGGTTTCAAATGAATAATTTATTTATATAAATGATAATTAGGTAGTGATTATTATTCTAGTGATGGTGGAATAGTGAACAATTTTACTATAGTCATCTTACTAAACTCATTTTGGTCTTATGAACAGAATATCATCAAAACATTTGATGTGAACATATTTTATTATTATAACACAATAATAAGTAAAATAAAAGGAAAAATAAATATGAAAAATCTTATCATGAAAGTTAATAGTAATAAATATTTTATTATTTAGGAAGAAAAGGAATGGGGATGACATGTTTGACTCAAGGAAAGAGACATTATTTTTAAAAATTCTATTAAAACTCTATTTTTATTCTATATATATATTTTTAATTTTCTTTATGGATACTTTTAGGTAAAAATAAAATTTTTAAAATGGAAATTTCAGGTATCTTTTGAATTTATTTCAATTTTTTTCAAAAATAATATTTCTACAGAATATTTTGACAAAAATTACAAAAAGTGAAAAGGAATGCTCGATTTTATTATATACATAAATAATAACATTTAACTATTCCATGTTAGTTCTTGGGTTTTTTGAATCCTTTAAATTCTATAATGTTTTATCCAAATAGAAACCCTCCATCTATATATTCTGGAATGTTTTAGTTGTAAAAATTAGGTCTTAATGAAAAAATATATATAGATATTCAAAAGTGATTTATTATGGTTGAAGAGAATGAATTTATAATGAAATTTTTAATTTTTTATGATTTTGTTATGGTTCCTTGGAATTTTATTTGATGATAGGTGAACATGTTATTAACCAAATATTTATGATTCCATTATAAACAAGATTTTGGTGAGGATGTTATTTGAACATAAGTTAAAATTTCTATATAACTACAAAGGAAATTATACTACAGAGAAATATATTTGTTTAGAAAAAATTGAAAGTGTTGAATATAGCATAGTTAGGGATATATTATTTTTTATCCAAATAATATGATTTTTCATTATGATCCTATAAATATTCTCACATAGACCGTTTTTTGTTTTTATAAATGGTCAGATCCTAAAATAACCCATGTGAAAATGGATTTGAAGGAAAGTATAGACATTGTATGAATATGAAACCAAATAAAACATGAGATATATTAAAATATATTGTGGTTATTCTTATCAATATAATATATTTTATGGTTATAGACTTAAAAATAAGTGACATTCTTCATAAAAAATCAAGTCTAAAATAAACTGCATGGATGTTCAGGTGATAATGTTCATAAAAGTAAAAATATTTAATGAACTATGTGTCAGTAATATTGGAAATAGAAACTAGGAAAATGTAATAAGAGAATTGTATAATGTTTTGTATGCGGTAAATAAGGGAATATTGCAATAATATTCCATGTAAAAGTGAATTATTCTATTAATTCCATGATGGGGAATAATTTTATTCCCTGTGAATTAATTTAATTTATAATATTCGAGGAGTTTCGTAAATAATCAAATTGATGACCTTTTGGTGGATCTCAAGATTGAGACTAGAAAAACTATAAAAATTAATATTTATCAATGCAGAAATCCATTAATATTGAATATAAAAAAAACTAAAAATGACATATGGAAAGAATGATTATATCTTTTCCTATATTTTAATATTGTTTAATCATATGAATGGATTTATATTTTTTTTATAAGAATGATTTATTAAGGAATAAAAAGGAAAAACATAGATAATAGATTATGAATAATCATAAATGATTAAGGTGTATACTGATTATGAATAAATAGCTATGAGGTAGTGGTATATTTTTTGATGAAAGTAATTCAAAAGGATTAGATGCATATTTTTTAGGATAAATGTTATTGGAGTACTTTGAAGTATTTTTTTTAATTTTTATATATTTTTAATGTCTATTTAAACCGTATGTTTATATTGTTGAAATGTTATTTTACGATGAATTCTATTACATATTTTAAATAATATTAATAAAATTTAGAGATTATATGATCTTTGAGGATTTGGGTTACATTTTTTTGTGAATTTTATTGGGATTATATTTATATAGTTTTTGTAAAATGATGACCTACGTACTGAACAACAACCCATGACATCTAGAAAGTGCACACAACCTAATCTGAAAAATGATGCAATATAGGGGTGAGTCACCTACCATGGGACTATGTTATGTCCTTTTTAGTATGGACTAATTTATAACATAAATTTTTTATGGATAGTTATTATTTTTATTTAAAATACAGAAATTTCATTGTAACAATGGTATTAAAGATTTATTTTATGAATATGTGATTTCAGAAGAAGATCACTATAATGTTGGAGAACAATATGTGATATTATAATATTTTATATGACAATTAACATTTTCATTATATTATGGTAGTATATATGGCATAATAATTCATTAAGGTGATTGATATTATTTATGAAAAATATTATCTTATCCTAATGATAATACAATTAGGGAATATATATTTTTAGTATGTGTCATGAAGAGTTATTGTTGTTTTTTAGAGATAAATGATGAATTTATCCTTGATCTGTTTTTTTATAAAATCCAACTAATAGTTGGGTTTAAATATTTATCTAGAATATTTTGTATAATTTTAATGTTATTTATTTATTGAGTGATATATTTTAATATTTGGAAATTATTTTTTTGGCTTAGATGATTAATGTTGTTTTTATTCATATGACACTTCATTAATTTTGGAAAAAATATCACCTTATGCTAACCATTTTCATTTGGGTTAATTTTAAAAGATATGTGGAATAATAGTATATCATTTAATGGAATTATGTGATTCATTTTTGGTTTATTTCACTGCTTTAGGCAAGAAAAATTCATCACTAATACTCATTATTTTGAGCAAGAGATGAGATTTTGGTTGAAATTGATTGAAGGATGAAATTCAACATGCCATTTAAGTATAATTCCTAATAATTTAAGTATATAAGATAAATTAATTCATTAAATATAAAATTTATATTGAAACAATAACATTATGAATTTTATTTTCCTACCTGGAAATCAATGGCCACTTAACAAATCACAAATTTATGGTTTTTTGGTGGTTAACTTTCGCTTGAACATGTACTCAATCACTCACTATTAGTATTTATGCGTTAGTTTCATTCTTCCATATCCATTCTTTAAATTATAAACAATTTTTTATTACATTTAATCCTAGTAATCGGTTATCATAAATGACATACATCTGTCCCTTTTATATGTTTTCATGATGAAATTTTATTAATATTTTTTGAGAAGTGAGATTTCAACAATGGTATCCTGAATTGTAATAACCTGAGAATCTATGGCATAGATCAATTTTCAAGGATTAAATTTACAAAAGTTTGGGAGAATATAGTATCACATTATTTTAAAAGAATAAAAATTCTCTATAGAATATTAAATTTGAAACCTAGAGCATAATCAAAATGTGAAATACTATTATTTAAATATAATTGTTATAAATTAACCCTTAAATTTATGTGCATGAATAGTATAATCTAATTATATATATGTAGTTTCTAATCAATACAAATGTTTTTATTGATTCATTATTAATATGAACTAAATTTTTAGTAAAGAAATTTTTTTCTTCAATGATCTGTTTTCCCCAAAAAATATTTTTTTATTTTTTCTTTATTATAAATGATATAATTAATTTTTGGAACTCATAGTAAAGATTTTTTGTTAAAAATGATACCATTTGTGAAATCAAAATGCTAAAATTATCTTAATATTATTTTTTTGGGAATTTTTAAAAAAATGATATTTCATTAACTAGTCAAACATACTAATTTTATAAAAATATCTTTTAATTTCATTATATAGGTTAATTAGTGATCTGAATTTTACCATGAGGTTACTGAGATCATAAAAAAGTAATATTTATCTGGCATAATTACACTATTAATATGGTAATTTGGAGTTATAACCATAAAAGGGACTTAAATTCCATAGATAAAATGATGATATAAAAATAAAAACAATAAAAACTAAAATGAAAATTGTGAGTGTAAGGTCTCATAACTTCTTGGCCTAGTACACTGCCAAAAACCCGATTCCACAAAAATAGTGACACTGGTCACAATGGCAGTGTGATGGTGGCACTTGTCACAACAACACTATGTTAATGGCACCGTGGCGAGGGGCACTGGTCACGACAGTACCGTGACTGTGGCACTAGTCACAAGAGAACTATGAGGGTGGTACAGGTCATGGTGGCACTGTGACAGTGGTACCAATCATGGCAGAATTTTTATGGTGGTACCAGTCATGGTAGAAAAATGGTGGTGACACCATGGTGGACACACCATTACAGTGGCTCGCTAAATATTGTCCCACCATTTGTTTATTTTTCCTGTTTTCTGAGTTTTCCAAGTTCCATTCCCCCCCACAATGTATCTTTTGATGTAAATGTATTTTAACACACCTTTATATCCATTTAAAATCACATAAATGATAACTAAAATCCCCCAAGATCTGGGAAACCCTTGACTTACCAAAATATGTGGCTTTTACCTAGGTGTCACACCCTTTTTCCCATGCATTCTAGTTCCACTGCTATTACATTTTTTCCTCTATTTAAATAAAATCCTTTAACTCATAGTCATTATTCCCACCTCATCGATGAGAATTATTAAATGGAAATTAATTTCATCATCTGTAACCACCCAACCATGTGGAGAAACTACAATCCAACATTAAATATATTAAATATTTCATATTTCGTAACTCTAGGTTATCACCATTTATCACACAAGATTATTTCTGATTCTTGGATAGTTTCTTTTCCTTTATTCGGTGCGATTGGAGTCCCCATCCCCAAAGCTAGTGTTGAGCATGTGCTGGGGCCTTTCCTACTTATTATTGGAGTCCATAGAGTTCTTCCCCTACAATTCACACATCCCCAGTTATTCACACGTGGAGAAAAACTTTGATCGTTGATCATCTATGTAGGGTTCCTATTTCGTATTTCCTTTCTGTGTATCATGTGGGGTGGGTACAATGATGTTCCTTCAAGTATGGATGCAACCAAACCGTAACAAAGAAAACAAATGATTTTCAAAGAATGATGGGGGTGTTTGATGATGTTAGTGTATTCATTTATCAATGCTTATAAATAGTGATTTGTATGGGCTAATGTCCAATGAAAATCGTGGTCATTGGTGGTCATTCCTTGCACACTAATAAACCACTATTTTTCTTGATAATTCTTTGATTGAATGCACGTAACATGGAATCTAGTTAATCATGTAAACATTGGAAAATGGATGCCCAATTAATATGATTCCTTCTTTGGTCACCCAGGTTAACCAAACAGAAATACAGAACTAAAGGAAAGGGGTGGTGGAATCAGAAAACTCCCTTTCTATATTCTGGTGATGTGTATGGTTATTCTGTTTAATGCATGTCAGGTGAGGAGGATGGGGATGAGATCGCCTTTTGTGGTGATGTTGTTGGTTTTTGGATCTGAGGTCATGTACGTCCATATGTTGGGGCTTCTTTTTGTGAAACCCCAAGCTTCCACAATATGTTTCTTTTTGAATAATGCAATAGCTTTCTTTGTATGCAACTTGAGATTCGAACACACCATGACTAATCAAACAATATATTATGAATATAAATACCCAATTTTTGAAATTTTATAAATTTTATTTTTCAAAAAGGACTACATTTTTGATTTTAGAATATCTGAATTACCTCAGGGTGAATTTTTTATATTTTTCTAAAAAATTTCAGTTTTTAATGAAAAGTGAAAAACACTTCATTATTTGTTAAAACCGAATTTTTATTTAAATAAATATTTGTATTATTTAAATTTATTTTATTTCAAATTAGATATATAATACCTATATAAGTTTAGTGAAATTCATTGGAGTCATTTTTATTATTAGTTTTGATATATAAAAATTTTATTAAACTTTTTACCGTTGTTTACCGACCTCCGAAGAGCATTCACAAATTTGCATAAAACATAATTTTACCGCTACTCTGAGTTGAATTTCAAAAATCCACGAAACATTGTTGATACCAGTAACTATAATTTGGTTCAATAAGAATAAAATATTTTTTTGGTTAATAGTAACTTTTGACTTTTGTTTACCACGGTTAAAAGAAAATGGGTAATTAAGGGTAAAAATGATATCATAATTATCTAAACACATGTCCTAATTAAATCGTTTAAGTATAATTAGTCCAAAAAAACCTTAGGAATAAAATATGATCCTCTTTGGTCCCAATTGGATTATATTAGGACATTTATTAATTTTTTATTTAATAAATAGTTAAAAGAGTTAAATTCAATGTTTAATAACAAACCCATTTTTTATATTAGTTTAAACACAATATAATTTTGGCTATAAATATTCATTGTAATTTTAAGAATAATTACTACATAATGGTATTTTATTTATAATTTTTAGACATTATATAATATATTTTATTTATGAAACAATGATGATGCAACAATTACCTTATTAATGAAATATTAAAAAAATTGATATTATAAATATCCAAATAAAATTAAATTGAGACTTATGATGAATTACAATGAGTTTATATGTTAATATGACATGTTAGTGTTCTTTAAATAAATATTATTTGAATTTATAAAGTTTTTATGGCTTTCAAAAAAACTAAATATTAATAGTGTCAAAATTAAAATAATTGAGTATTAAAAAAAATACTATATTATTAATTGATATAATAATCCTAAAAATATAAGGTTCTGAAAGAGGACTTATATAAGGTTATATATATTAATAATTAACCACATGGGGTTCCCTTTTATTGTTATAGTATATTTATTAACCATATTATATAAAAATACGAAGAGTCATGGTAAATGTCAAACTATTTAACTAAGAGTTAAATCTAAAAGATAACGTTAATATGATAACTTAAACTTGTCTAAAACTTATTGGTTGATATTTTTTAGACCCATCACCTCCTTTAAATCTGAATAAATAATTTTTTTATCCATTAGAAAACAAAAATTAATTTATTATAAAATAATATTTCAATCTTTGTTTTAAGTGACCCTCACATCTCTTATAAAAGGTCACTTCCCCTTCTCTTAATTTCAAAACTCCAAAGACATTTGGCTCAGCACAAACCTACCCAAATATCCTCTAAACTATCCTCCTTTAAACCTTGAGGCCTTACTTTGATCGTAAACCTAACATAAGAATCTGAGTTGATCAACTTAAAATAAAACACCCGAAGAAGATGTAATAATTTCACCACCCTCTTCCAAGTTCATTTCTTCTTCCACTTCCTCTTTATTTGCTGTTTCAAAAATAAAATAAAAAATCTAGTACATTATTAATAATTTGATGTTATTATAAATATAGTACAACCATATTCATTATTCTATCCATCCTATAAATGAAAAATTCGCCATACATGCATACATACGACTTACCATCTCAATGTTGTGGTGTAGTTTGTTATTCAAACACTTCATTATTTGGATGGGTATAATAATTAGTATTAGTGATGTAAATAAAAAATATAACATGTTAATGAGTCTGTATTAAGGATTTACCATTGAGTTACATATTATTTAACAATCAATATAATGATATTGTTGCTCGTGCGTACTTAAGGATTACCATCTCCACGACGTGATGAGATATTCATTCCCACTTTCACTATTCAACAATGATTATAAATATATATATATTATAAATAAGTATTTTATATATGCAATAATAATTATACTGGACATAAATATATATATCTATGTGTTTGTGTGTGTGTGTGTGTAATTACATATATCTTATTCACATACTTCCGTTCAATACAATATGAAAACAGGAATTGTGTTTATGCGTACGTCTGGCCTACCGTCTCCATAAATGGTGTCTCCAATTTCACATATCTATCAATTATAAATATTTATATTATAAATATATATGATATTCATATCAAGGATTATATCCTAGAGTTATTTATGTCATGACCTAAATGATACGATCAAGAAGAACAAGTAAAAACCCATACAATAAAAAAAGCAATTATTTCCCAAAATGATAATTTAACATAGAAATCATTATTAAATGGGTAGTATAAAGTCATAAATGAATCATGTATGATATAATAAATATGAATATGGTTCTGTTATAATTTCATAACATACTACTGTCATTATACAAGAGGTTATACTTACCCTCGACCAAAGGAAAGTGCAAGGTAAGGGTTATGTCCTCAATCTCATTATTACCCGAGATTATTTATATGTAAGTATTTACTGGGAAAAATTTATCATTGATACCCATATTTCATAAAAATGTTTTCAAAATGAATATTTTAATGTTTTATGGGAGGGTCTATTTAACTAGATCATAATTTTATATGTTTTAAATATCTATATTTCTAAATAATTTTAATTAATTTCAGTGTTTTCAAAATTATTTTAAGGATTTATTTATATGGATATTAATGTTTTGAAATGATAATTATTCTCAAAAGTTTCAAAGTGGTATGTGACACTTTGATTCAAAAATATCTTTTAAATTACATCCTTTATATATGTGTGACTTTTAAATGTTTTAATGAAAAAGGGATATTTCTCTAAAAGAGTTTTACAAATCTTTTTCATCTATGTAAACATCATTTGATAGATTTTAAACATGTTTGAAGTTGATTTATTGTGATTTAAATCATCCATATTGTATTAAAAGTTTGTGATATATTTGAATTTGTATGTGTTATTTTTATACTATTCATTGTTTATGATTACAGTATTAAAATTTCATATGATAGTTTTAATATGAATGTTTATGTTATGTTTCAAAATTTTCATATGAGAATTGTATTGGACTTAGTAAGTTACAGGTGGATCATGAAATAGATCCTCAGTGCATCAGTAGGTATCATGAGATAATTAGACGTGGAATTGGATGAGTCCTTTTCCAATTTGATATATGGTTTTGGCTAAAGCCTTAATCATTTATAGAAGTCTTGGTCGATGCCTTGAAAAAATGATTCAGAATGTCTGGCATTATACATTACATCATTATGAAAATAATATTGATGGTTCATGTGGTTATTCAACTATTATAATACCCATGACTATGTTTTATTATGTAATTATTTACTTATATCATATTTTGGTCATAACGTGTTCATGTTTTTTATTTATAAAGGCATGTGTTTTCAATTATTCAACATGCTTATTGTTTATGTTATCTTTCACTAAATTTCTTACCCTCACTGAGCATCTGAGCACATCCCTTTCTTATGTTTTATTTTCCCAGGATTTCTATAAAGTGTGTTGTGATTGATATACAGGGTTAAGATAAAAATTAATAATGGAATTCTCAAAGAACTATATATATAGTATTTTATGTTCAAAATTGTAATGTGAAGTTGATGTATGTAATCTGTTTCCCAGACTGCTAAACTGATCGATCTTTGAGGACATGATTTCCATGTATCATGACAATGTATTAAAATAATTCACCGAATCTGGGTAACTGGTGTCATGGCATTACATTTGGCATTAGAGGAAGGTTATTACAAACCATGGAAACTAGATTTAGAAAAACTATGATTATAAAACCCTACCCTATGATAGAATTTGAGGATTAGTATAAAAGAACTTACTAAAATTTTGGTACTGTAGAGATTTTTCAAGTTTTCCAAGCAATACATCCTTATATAGATATGAGCAATTAGAGGCGGATTTTGGATAGATGTACCTAGGGGTAAAACCTGAAAATAGTGCTTTGAGATAGACTCGAACGAGAACTGGTGCACTACCATGGGCCTTGCTGCACTATTGTTTACGACACTCCCGAGAGATATTCTTAGGATAATTATCATTTTCTTTACAAAACATTATGAAGGATTTATGAGTATATACCTCCCAAATGAAACGATTTTTATGATCATTGATTATATACATAAACTGTTAGATTTATGATAACTGTTTAACATGATTGGAATTATTCATTATAGTTCATAAACTAATCTACTATATTGCATTATTTAGAAATGATGCCTAGTAGAAGTAATGGAAACTATATCAACGCACAAAATCCATGTAGGTATTTCCCTCCTGCTCAAGATAATTATAGAAAAGCTGGTGATGCAACTGGTGCTGATCAACTTATCACAATACTGGGATAACTCACACAATTTATGAATAATAATCTCTCCCGTATGAATCACCCTAATCCAAAACATGGAGGATCAATGTTTGATCACTTCATGAGGAAAGAAACACCAATATTTAATGGGTATAAAAATCCATTTGTAGCTGAACAATGTATATGTTCCATAGAGAAAATATTTCATGCTTTGGGGAGTAGAAAAAGGGAAAAAGATGTCATGGCAGTTTATCGCCTCACCAGATATGTAGATAAATGGTGCTAAATAATTAAAAACACCAAAGAGGATTAAGAAGTATAAAGTATGGAATATAGAGAGTATA
Source organism: Viscum album (assembly GCA_963277665.1). Classification (NCBI taxonomy): domain Eukaryota; kingdom Viridiplantae; phylum Streptophyta; class Magnoliopsida; order Santalales; family Viscaceae; genus Viscum; species Viscum album. The sequence goes on along the minus strand of OY728129.1, from coordinate 1,374,321,538 downwards.
TAAAGATTTTTTAGAAAAAAACTTTCCTCGTGACCATCAAGCAGATATGAAAGGCAATTTCTGAGTCTGAGAAAAAAGGAGGATGGGAATATCAAAAAGTATGTAGCTAACTTTACAATGTTAGAAAGGAATGCATCCGATTATATACGTAATCCAAGAAGTAAGATTGATCTTTTCATTGAAGGGTTAAAACATTTCTCTGTCGAGCACTAGTATCGCAATCCTTCACATCATATGAAGGTGTTGTCTCATGTGATATCAAGACAGAGAAGTAATTCTCTATGTCTTACGAATTTAATGTTAAGAAAGAGAAGAAGAGATCAGATGAAAACTATGGGAAAGGAAATAAGGAAAAATGGAAGAAGGGATGAGTTTAATTTCCACACTGTGATAATTGTGGAAGGAAGCACTCTGGTGCATGTCTAAAATGAAAAGGAGTTTTCTACAAATGTGGATAGAAATTCCATCTATCTAGTGATTGTATGGGGAAGAAAGAAGCTACCAATGTTCAATGATACAATAGAAAGTAGATGGGACATTATTTATATTAATTTCCTAAGTGTCAGGGAAACTTATCTCAGAAAAGGCCAAGTGATCAAGGCCAAGCTTATGTGATCACTACTGCTGATGTTGAAGCTCCGAAAGACATAGTGGAAGGTAATTTAATGGGTTCCTCAAGTTTATCCAATGCTTTATATGATTCCAGATCATCGCATTAATTCATTTCTTTCCAGTTTTCTATGAGAATTAGATATTTCCAATTTGATTTAACAATGGAGTTTTCTGTCAAAACTACTAAGAAAAGTATCTTTACAACAATTCTTTGTGAATCAGTCCCCATTAAGGCATATAAAAAATATTTATCTGCTGATATAATCATCATACCCATTATTGAATTTGATATAATACTTGATATGGACTGGATTTTAGACCATTATTCAAAATTTTGTTATAAGAATAAGGGGGTTGTAGTTCTTGATGATGATAAGAAGTACATTATCATTAGAGAAGAAACATCTTCATTTGATTCTTATCTAGATCCACCCCCAGTAACTCTAATAAAATAAATTATTGGGGAGGATGAGAATGAAATAATTATGGCTGAGGAAAGGAATGTTCTGATAGAGGATATACCCATTGTTCAAGAATATGTCAATGTGTTTCTAGAGGATTTACCTAGACATCCTCTAGAATGAGAAATTGAGTTTTCCATTGATTTGATTCATGGTTCAAGGACCATATCGAAGACCCATTATAGAATGGCCACTGTATAATTAGTGGAACTAAAGAAACAACTAGAGGAATAGGGTAATAAGTGATTTATTCTCCCTAGTGTTTTTCTATGGGGAGCCACTGTCTTTTTTGTTAAGAAGAAAGATGGATCTTTGAGGTTGTGCATTGACTATAGGGATATCAATGATATAACAATAAAGAAAAAGTATCCCCTACCTCACACTGATGATTTATTCAACCAAATTCATGGAGCACAATATTTTTCAAAGATCGACCTTTGATCTGGATATCATAAGTTGTGCGTGAAGAAGGAAGACATTCAGAAAACAACATTCTGAATAAGGTATGATCATTACGAGTTTACAGTAATGCATTTTGGATTGACTAAAGCACCCTCTGTCTTCATGGATATAATGAATAGAGTTTTCAAGGAATATTTTGATGACTTTCAAGTGGTATTTATTGTTGATATCTTTTTATACTCCAATGCTACCAAGATCATGAAAATAAATTGTGCATTATTCTAAAGACTCTTAGAAGAAATAAATTATAAGGGATGTTTTGAAAGTGTTAATTCTAGCTTCAGGATATTTCATTTCTAGGCCATATTTTCTCTAAGGATGAAATCTATGTTGATTCTTCAATGACCAAGGCAATCCTATAATGGCCAGCACCGACGTGTATAACTGAGGTACGCAGTTTTATTGGTTTAGCATGTTATTATCGGCATTTGTCCAAATTTTTTCCTGATTGGATAACCCTTTAACAAAGATCACATGTAAAGGGGTTAAATTTGTTTTGAAAAAAGAGTGTGAAGAATGTTCTGAAGAATTGGAGAAAATATTAGTTAATTCTCCTATCTTTTCTCTACCATCAGGGAATGATGGGTTTGTTATTTATAGTGATTCTTCAAAGAAACGACATGGTTGTGTCCTTATGTAGAATGATAGAGTTATTGTCAATGCATAACAGCAACTAAATATTCCTTAGCAAAACTATCCAACTCAGCATCTTAACATAGTACCTGTAATATTTTCTCTGAAAATATGGAGACATTATCCCTATGGTGAAGAATGTGAGATTTATACTGATCACAAGAGTTTGAAGTATATTTTCTCACAAAAAGAACTAAACATGAGGCAATGGAGATGGCTTGAACTACTCAAGGATTACGATTTCACAATACACTACCACCCAGGTATGGAAAATAAGGTGGCTGATGCTTTGAACAGAAATGGTCATGGAGTTTTGAACAAGATGAGAGTTGAAAGGGATCCTATTTTATTGGATCCAGTACATATGGATATGGGAATAACCATGGAAGGTGAAACATCAATAATTTTTCAAATGGTTTCCAAACCATATTTACTAGAAAAGATAAAATGTTATCAGACTGAGGATGAGGAATTTCAAATGATAATTAATGTTGTGAATGATGGGAGATTGGGTGATTCCATATATGAAGATAGAATTTTAAAATTTGGGAAGAGGTGTTGTGTTCCTAACATACCTGATCTAAAAAGGGAATTGTTTGATGATTCCCATAGCTTCAATTTCTTTATACACCCTAGGAGGACCAAGTTGTATAGAGATTTCAAGGAACATTTTGGGGGGGACAACATGAAGAGGGAGATTTCGGATTTTGTATCAAGATGTATGGGTTTTCAACAAGTGAACGTTGGAAGGCAAAAACTTGGAGGAGTCATGCAACATCTTCCCATACCTGAGTGGAAAATGGCTAATATTATTATGGACTTTGTCATGAGACTACCATAGACTCCTAGAATAAATAATGTAATATGGGTATTTGTTGATCGTCTTACCAAGTCATCACATTTTCATGCTATAAGAGAAGATTTATCACTTCAACATCTCACAAGAATATATATTAATGAAGTTGTAAGACTCTATCATGTTCCCCTATTGATTGTTTCTCTTCATGATCCCCATTTTACATCAAGATTCGAGAAAAGTCTTTTGAAATCCTGGGGTACTAAACTTTGTTTGAGCACTTCCTACCAACCTCAAACTGATGGAAAATCAGAATGGACTATTCAATCCATATAAGACATGTTGATATCTTTCTAACATGACTTTCAAGGTATGTTGGATCAATATTTACCTCTTGTAAAATTTTCCTATAACCATAGCTTTCATTCAAGTATTTAGATGACACCATATGAAGCGTTATATAGAAAGAGATGTTGCACACCAACTTGTTGGGATGATGTTTGTGAAAGAAAACATGTAGGCCCAAAACATGTTCAGGAAACAATATAAAAAGTGAAGATTATCCAAACCCACATCAAAGCAGCTCAAAGTAGGAAAAAGATCTATGTCGATAACTGAAGGAATGATTTGAAATTTTAGTTTGGAGATCATGTTTTCTTGATGTTATCTCCTTATAAGGGAGTTTTACGATTTGGTAAGAAGGGTAAATTAAGTCCTAGGTACATCAGACCTTTCAAAATTGTATAATGAATTGGGGCTATAGATTACCATTTTCTAATGCCACCATGTCTCTCCAATGTTCATGAAGTGTTCCATGTACCCCTATTGAGAAAATACATGCCTGGCCCAACACATGTACTCACCTAGGATGAAATTGAACTGGGACCTGATATGTCTTATTGTGAAGATCCTTTCATGATTCTTGATACTAGAAAACAAGTGCTATGAAACCAGATGACTTTTCTAGTAAAAGTTCTATGGAGAAACCATATAATGGAAGAGGCAATGTGGGAACTAGAGGAACTTATGATGAAGAACCACCTGAATATTTTAGTTTGGTAGTATTCTAGAAATCTCAAGGATGATATTATTTGAAGGAGGTAAGAATGTACCACCCCAAGCTTCCACGATATGTTTCCCATTGAATAATGCAATAGCTTGCATTGTACGCAACTTCGAGATTCTAACACACCGCGACCAATCAAACTAGCCATTATGAATAGTAATACAAACTTTTTGAAATTTTATAAATTTTATATTTAATAATGGACTTTAATTTTGATTTTGGAATATCAAAATTATCTTAGGGTGAGTATTTTTTATTTTTCTGAAAACTGTAAATTTTTGAAGAATAGTGAGAAAAACCGTTATTAGTTAAATTCGACTTTTTATTTAAATAATTATTTATTTTATTTAAATTTATTTTAGAAAAAAATAGATACAAAATACCCATATAATTTCAACGCAATTAATTGGATTTATTTTAAAATGAGTATAGATATATAAAAATTTTATTGAACTTTTTACCTTCTTTTACCCACCTTTAATGAGCATTTGCAAATTTGCATAAAACATAATTTTATCACTTCTATGAGATGAATTTTAAAACTTTGAGATATTTGGTTGATATTAGTAAGTAAAATTTTGTTCAATAAGATGAAAAAATATTTTTTAGTGAATAGTAACATTTGACTTTTATTTATCATAGTTAAAAGTAAATAGGGGAATTAAGGGTAAAAATGAAATCATAATTACCCTAACATATGTTGTAATTCTATTGGATAACTGTAATTCGACCAAAAAAATCTTAGGAATAAAATATGACTCTCTTTGGTCCACATGGATTATATTAAAAAATTTATTATTATTTTATTTAAAGATGTGTTAAAAGAGTTAAATTCAATATTTAATAACTAAACCATTTTTAACATACGGTTACACACAATATAAAATAAAAAGTAAATATTCATTAGAAAGATATAACTATTTCATAAATAATAGTCTTTTATTTATATTTTTTATACATTATATAATTTAATTTATTTAGGACACAATGATGATGCAATAATTACATTATTAATGAAATATTAAAATAATTGATATTATAAATATCCAAATAACTGTAAATTGAGTCTTCTGATGAATTAAAAATATTATAAGTTAATATGACATATTAGAGTGTATTAAATAAATTTTATTTGAATTTATAATGTTTTTATAGCTTTCAAAAAAATAAAATACCAAATATTGTCAAAATTTACCTAATTGAATTTTTTTAAAAACTAACTATATTATTAATTGACATAATATTCCTAAAAATATAAGAATCTTAAAAGGACTTATATTAGGTTATATATATTAATAAATACCCACATGGGGTTCTCTTCACTTGTTATATTATGTTTATTAACCATATAATATTTAAATACAAGGAGACATGGTAAATGTCAAACTATTTTACTAAGAGTTAAATCAAAAACAAAAGGTTAATATGATGACCTAAAACAGTCTAAAACCTATTGGTTGAATGTTTTTCGACCCATACCCACATTATAATCTAAATAAATCATTTTTTAGTGATTGTAAACCATAAATTATTTTATTATAAAATAATATTTCAAGCTTTTTTTAAAGATACATTCACCTCTCTTATAAAAGGGAACCCCCCTTCTCTTAATTTCACACCTCCAAAGCCATTTGGCTTGGCCAACCTCTATCCAAATATCATCTAAACAATCCTCCATTCAACCTATTGGCCTTAATGTGATCATAAAGGCAACATAAAGATCCCTTTTGATCATCTAAAAAGGAAACACTCGAAGAAGAGGTAATAATTTCACCACCCTCTTTCAAGTTCTTTTCGTCTTCCACTTCTTCATTCTTTGTTGTTTCCAAAACTAAATAATAAATGATGTACCGTCTACATACTGTGATGTTATTATAAATATTTTAGAACCATATTATTTATTCTATCCATCCTATAAATGACAAATTCAACATACGTGCATACGTATGGCTTATTGTCTTCACGTCATGGTGTAGTTTGTTATTCAAACACATCATTATTTGGATGGATATAATAATTAGTATAATGGATGTAAATAATAAATATAACTTATTAATGATTCTGTATATATTATATACCATCAAATTACATATGATTTCACCATCAATATAATGATATTGTCACTCATGCCTATGTACAAATTACCGTCTCCACAACGCGAAGAGATATTCCTTCCCACATTCACCATTCAATGATGATTATAAAAATATATATATTATTAATAATTATGTAATATATGAAATAATAATTCAACTAGATATATATATATATATCTTCATGTATGTACATACATATATTTTATTCACTTACTTTCGTTCAATATGTCATGAAAATGGAAACAATTTTTATTCCTACGTACGACCTACCGTGTCCATAAATGGTGTATTACATTTCATATATCTATCTATTATAAATATTAATATTCCAAATACCTATGATATATAAATCAAGGTTTATATTCTGGATTTATTTAAATCATGATCAAAATAATACGATCAAGAATAAGAATTTAAAACACGTACGATAAAAAAGTGATTATTTCCCAAAATGTTAATTTAACAAGGAAATAATTATTAAATGGGTATTATAAATTCATAAATGAATCATGTGAGATATAATAAATATGAATATTGTTTTTTTATTATTTTATATCATACTATGGTCATTATATAAGAGGTTAAACGTCCCCTCGGCCAAAAGAAAGTTCAAGGTAAGGGTTATTTCCTCAGTCTCATTATTATCCAAGGTTGTTTATGTGTATGTATTTATTGAGAAAAATTTATCATTGATACCTATATTTCATAAAATTATTTTCCAAAGTAATATTTTATGTTTTTATGGGAGGTTCTATTTAACTATATCATCATTTTAAATGTTTTAAAGATTCATCTTTCTAAATAATTTCAATTATTGTCCATGTTTTCCAAATGATTTTAAGAATTTATTTATATGGAACTTATTGTTCTGAAATGATAATTATTTTCAAAATATCAAAGGGGTATGGGACACTTTCATTCAAAAATATATTTTAAATTACTTCATTTATAAATATGTGACTAGTAAATGTTTCCATGAAAAGCAGATATTTTTCTAAAAGAGTTTCATAAATCATTTTCATCTATGTCAACAACTGTTGATAGATTTTGAACTTGTTTGAAGTTGATTTATTATCATACAAGCCTTACATATTTTATAAAATGTTTTGTGATATGACTGAATGTGGATGTGTTATTTTTATACCATTCATGGTTTATTGTTAAAGTATTGACATTTTGTATTCTAGTTTTAATATAAATGTTTATGTTATATTTCAAACATTTCATATAAGGAATTTATTGAACTTAGTACGTGACGGGTGGAGCCCGCTATAGCACCTTGGTTCATCAGTTGGTCTCATGATACAATTATATATGTAATTGGCCTAGGACTTTCTCAATTTGATATATAGTGTTGGTTGTGGCCTTAATCATTTTTAGACGTCTTGGTTGAGGCCTTGAAAAAATGTATCATAATGTCTAGAATTATACATTCCCTCATTATGAAAAAAATATTGATGGTTCATGTGGATATTTGAAAAGTATAATACCCATGACAATGTTTTATTATGGCATTATTTACTCATATCATCTTTCCTCCACAAAGTGTTCATGTTTATTATTTGTAAAGGTATGTGTTTTCAATTATTCATCATGCCTATTGTTTATGTTATCTTCCTCTAAATTGTTTACCCTTATGGAGCATATGAGCACACCCCTTTCTTATATTTTATTTTCCCCGGATTTCCAAGAAGTGTATTATGATTGATATACAGGGTTATGCTAAAAGGGAACAATTGAATTATCAAAGTACTACCAATGCTTTATTTTATGTCTGAAATTGTAATGTCAAGTTGATGTATGTAATCTATTTACAAGAATGCTAAAATAGTCGTTATTTTGGGACATTATTTCCTTGTATCATGAAAATATATTAAAATAATGCACCAACTCTTGGAAACTGTGGTCGGGCCATTACATGTTTGATTCTAGTACTTTGAGTGATCTCACAGATCCCTTTTGTTGTTGTTACTTTACAAGAGGACCGGGTGTGAATGCTTAATTTGATGCTTGACAATTTTTCTTTCCTTGGAATGTGGCTATTCTTGGTAGTCACCCTAAATTAAAAAACTATTTAAATGGAATCAATTAAATATCAAATTAAGTATGAGTTCAATGGGGAATTATTTTTGGGGAATGATATGTGACTTGGTCATGGGTGTTGTGCTTCTTATGAATGAATAGTACTAAGGGTGTTATTGTATAGGCGGGTTTTGGGACACCTAGGTTGGGATGAGTGCTTGTTTACATATATGTGTAATTTAGTTTTGTGTTTCTTATTCGTACCCCTCCTAAGTTGAGATATTTGTTTCTTACACCCCAATTTCACGGGGGAGGGTGATTTTTCCAATACTCTTTTGAGTGTCTTGTTATTAGCTCATTTTTTACTCTATTTCTAGCATATCCCAAGACTCTTTTCGTAGGATATGATGGCTTGAGGTCCACTGTGTCCCAAGATTCATCAGGAAGTGTAGTTGTGGTGGTTTTTCTAGGTGTGTGCGGTAAGTTTGTTTTCCCAAGTATTCAGGATGAGGCCCAGGTGACTTCAAGCATGATAGTGGTTGTTCTGGCCTAGGTGTCTTCTGAAATAGGGGTAGTTATTCATGACCAGGTATCTACAGGAATGGTTAAGTGTGGTTGTGGTACCTTAGGTGTGTGCATGGGGGATTTCAGTGGGATTGTGGTGAGAATGGAAGGGGAGGTCTGAGGCATAGGATGTATTCAATAACCTGTGGGAAAGTGGTGCGGGGTACCCATACATTGATTTGTTATTACTTTTAATTTACTTGATTTGTGTTATTTGGAAAGTGTTCCATGGTGAGGTTTGGGTGGATAGTTTCCAAACTATGTTATTTTTCTATTTTTCCTTTTGTCACGGGGGATTAGAATTCCTCCCCACTTGTGCATGAGAGATTTTGGTTTTCAATACTAAGTATTCATGTATACTCCCCCTATGTATATAAAACTTCTTTTAGGTTTCTAGGAGGACTTCAAGGACTATGTAAGGCCCTACTAGTTTGGGTGTTGGGGATTTTGGTGTTGTTTCTTCTCATTTATTTTGGTACCTTCTTTTTTAATTTTCTTATATTTTGATTAGCACTTAATTTTGGAACATGCATATGGGAATGGATTTCTTTGGTTTTACTCTTACATAATGTTTTGGTGTTTTTTGGGATTTACTATCATATATCTCGATCCTACTAAATAAAAAGGCTAATGCCTCCTATATTGAGTATTCTTTTATAACATTGGTTCTAGTCACCACTCCGGGACCTATTGAAGGAGGGTCTCTAGGGTCATTATATCTCCTTCAATTTGAAGAAGGAAGGGTTTGGCAATCTTTTGTCGATTCCCTCATCTTGGTGAAGGTGCGTCATGACCGAATGATTTAAAAGGCGTGTTGAGAGATAGGATGGAGTCCTGAGTTATGAAAATTGGGTATTTCATGGGACTGTAAGGAAATCTGGGTATGTGAAATAGGCCAGGGAAGACAGTCTAGGACATGGGATTTTTGGGCCCCCCCTGATCCGATGCAAGGTCTCTGGACCTACCAAACAACCAAGTGATGCTACACTGATTGCATGGTAGAGACCCTAGCAAAGGTTCATGCATCACAATGACTTGGGTTCTTGTGATTTGGGTATTTTGAGGATTTAAACAAAATAAAATGTTTATGAAAATTTTGAATGAAATCTTCTACACTACTCGGACATAGGCATTCCTTGCTTACACTGTAGATATGGCACCCGAGCAGTGACCACAGGTAGTGCGGGAAATCAAGGACTAGGAGGATGATTTGGCAGATCAGTAGATGGATGATCGAGAGGATGCAGAAAAACTATGGCAGTGTATTCTTCAGGGCTCTCAGCACCAGACCCTCGGGAAGTATGAGGGAAGAATCACATACATGGAGACCGAGAGCTGGATGAAGGAGCTGGTGATATATTTTAGCATGATCTAGGCTCCGATAGAGTTTTGTGTTCCTCAGGATATATTCAAGATATGGGGAGCAACACGTCATTGGTGGACACTATATCATGGGAAGAAGAGGGAGGTTGAGGTTTCATGGATAGACTTTGAGGGGGAGTTCTGGGTAGAATTCCTCTATTCCACAATGATTCCGGAGAAGAGATAGGTACCACTCCCCCTTCAGTAGATGAGCATGTTAGTGAGTGAGTTGGGGATCATGTTCAATGATCTCTTTCTCATTACTCCAGGCCTCTTTCTAGATGAGCAGTCTCATGCGATATATTTAGTGGATACATTCCAAACATCTATTCAGTATAATGTTACTCCCTTTACTCTATCAACATTATTAGTGGGATAGAATAAGGCCAAAGTGGTTTAAAGGATGCACACTCTAGGAGAAGTTACGTGAGAGGGGATCCAGTTGGGCTCGTCGAAGGGGAAGGCCATCAATAGCTGACATCCATCATTAGGGCCTTCTAGGTGTTGGACAGTGGGGAGCAGGCCCCAGTAGTTCCAATTCCAATCTCCATATCCTCACTCATTCTTTGCATTCCCAAGACTGAGATTCTTCATTTTTTTCAACCATGGTAACCCTCTAAATCAGTGCCCGGGCTGATTGTAGTACAATGGTAGTGGGAAGGTTTAGTCCCCACCACAACAACAACATTTTCCAACCAAGCCCATTCAGTCGTAGCAACAGCAGGGACTGCGAGCTCCTACTCCTCAAAGGGCACACATTGCATGAGGGGGCCGACCTCAAGGTGCTCCACAGGGACCTCAATGAGGGCACGATCGTGGATGTAGCCGATAGCCGAGCGGAAGAGGAAATGGGTGTGGGAGGTTTCATGCCTTAGAGGCTGCAGTTCCAGCAGTTATAGAAGTTGTTTGATGTATGATCATCATGTTTAGTACTCATGTATGTGATTTTTTCGATTCAGGATCTTCACAATCATTTTTTGCACAGATTCTAGCCCATGCATTAAGTCATGATGTAGAGAGACTTCACGTGCCCCTGGTTTTGAGTATGTTAGTCAGAGCTCAAACCTATTTGTCAAATCTTATATAGGGATGTAGACAGATGTTGGGACCACATTATTTAGTGGGGGCCTACTTTTGCTACAGATGCAGCTGTATGATGTCATTTTAGGCATTGACTTGTTGTTCACTATATGCTCTATTGTTGACTGCTTCTAAATACGGAATTTGATTTTTGATGTGGTCATCTAGCGTGTATCTTTTGTCAGTGAACCAGGTTACGAGGAGGGAAGTCAGCGAGGGTATCCCCTTCTTTCCTTGTTAGTTGAGCTATCAGTGGAGTCAGCAGACTCAGAGATGGTAGATGTTTCTGTAAGTGTTAGTGAGTTCAAGGACATCATCCCTGAAGAGGTGGTGACTCTACCCCCTCGACGTGATTTTGAGTTCGGGATAGATTTAGCAACCCGATGCCCATCTGATTTTGATGGATCACTATCAGATGGCACATTCTAAGTTGCGGGAGTTACAGATTCAGATTGATGATCTGATAAATAAGGGTTTCATTCGACGAAACACGTCACTATGGGGTGCTCCTCTCTTGTTCGTGAAGAAGGTAGATGGCGGTCTGAAATAATTTATAGACTAATGAAGGTTGAACGAGGTAAAAATCAAGAATCATTACCCCCTCTTGAGAAAATATGACCTTTTTGATCAGTTTTTGGGGGCAGGATGGTTCTCCAAGATCGACCTACGATCAGGATATCACCAGTTTTGGGTGAAGTAGGGTGACATCTCGACGACTGATTTCTACTATAGATATTGGCACTTTTAGTTCATGGTCATGAAGTTAGGCATCACAAAACACTAGTCCTATTCATGGGACTCATGGAATCTATCTTACAAGAATAATTCAACCGGTTCATAGTCATTTTTTTACAATGTCCTAATCTACTCAGTATTAGAGGAAGATAATTCCGAGCATCTGAGGAAGGTTTTAGAGGTCCTCTAACAGCACCATCTCTTTGGGAAGGATTCCCAATGAAAGTTCTGGACACGAGATGTGCACTTCCCTAGACACATGGTGTCCAATAATGGGATAACAGTGGACCCATCAAAGGTCTGCATGGTTTTTTCATTGGTAGCACCCAAGAATGTGAAATAGGTTCATAGTTTCCTGTTTTAATAAGGTTAATACCAGATATTCATTCCCAACTTCTCTCAAGTTGCAGCACCCTTCACAAACTTGACCAAGAAAGAAAAAACATTTATATGGAGTGAGAAGTGCCAAAACTCCTTCAGTAATTTGAAGGGATATCTGGTTAGTACTCTATTACAAAGGTTTATAGATGAAGGGGTGACTTTTGAGGTGTTCTGCGATGATTCAGGCAAAGGCTTGGTGTGTGTGTGGATGCAACAATAGGGGTTGATCTCTTATGGTTCAAGGTAGTTACGTCCCAATTAGTGTAATTATTCCACCCACGACTTATATCTCGCAACAATTGTGATCGCACTGAAGTTGTAGAGGCACTACCTCAGCAGGGAGTGCAATGTGGTCTACAAAGATCACAAGATCTTGAGGTATGTATTCTCCCATTTGGACGTAAACATGCGACAACAGAGGTGGATCAAGTTTTATTAAGACCATGAATTTGAAATTTTTTATACCTTAGGAAAGGGGAATGTGGTGGCTGATGCATTTAGTAGGAAGTTGAAGAAGGATATGGTTCGAAAGTCGGCAGATGCTAGGAAGGTGATGGAGGAGTTAGTGGACCAACACCTGGATGCAAGGGTGTAGTATGACAGAGGATGTCTATTCCAAATGACAGTGCAGTCCTCTCTATTGCAGTAGGTGGAGGAGTCTCAGTGGTGCAACATAGAGGCTGAAGTGGTGTGTGATCGTGTTAGCCATGAAAATTCTCTCGAAGGATGGTCGGAAGATGGCTAGAATCGGATGTTGTTTCACAGAAATTTTTTCATCTCGGTTGTAATACATGAGAGATTTTTTGGTGAGTTCCGAAACTCACCCTTATTAGTACTTCTAGAAGTTTAAAAGACATATCGAGGCTTGAGGGGTCAGTTTTGGTGGCCCGGATTGAAGAGGTTAGTTGCAGAGTTTGGGGAAAAGTGCCATGTGTGTCAGCAGGTGAAGGCTGAACACCACGTCCCAAGAGGTCTATTGTAACCTTTATTTATCCTTGAGATGAACTGTGATTAAATCTCAGTGGATTTTTCATAGGAAAACCCAGGGTTGATGGGGGATGTGATGCTATATGGGTCGTGGTAGACTAGCTAACGAAATCTGCTCACTTCCTAGTGATCAAGGATTCGAGTGTGGTGGGTGCCTTAGCATAGAGATCCATGTATGAGGTGGTGTGGTTTCATGGAGTTTCTAGTTCCATAGTCTTAGATATGGATGCACAGTTTACTTCACGAGTCTAGAATGGATTTTAGCATGCTTCTGGCACCCGGATACACCATAACACTACATTCCACCAATAGACAGATGGGTAGATAGAGCAGACCATCCATTCATTAGAGGATATTCTAAAAGAATATGATTTGGACTTTGGGGGATTATGAGTACGAAAATTTCCAATGATAGAGTTTTACTACAATAACATCTATCACTCTACCATTCGTATGGCTCCGTTCGAAACCTGGTACGGGAGGTCGTGTCACTCATCTGAGTGTCGGGTAGTGGATGGGGAAACATGTATTCATGGCTCGGAGGTAGTGTAGTGCACAATGGATAAGGTTTAGCTTATACCCGAGAGAATGAAGGCGGCACATGGCCGAAAGAAGTCATATTCCAATCATAGGAGGAGACCCTTGGAGTTCGGGGTCGGGGACCATATGTTCTTGAAGGTATACCCTCAGCATGGGAAATGGAGGATTAGTAAGGGGGATTAATCTTTCTCCTAGGTTCATTAGAAGCTTCAAGGTATTGGAGTAGGTCAGTGAAGTGGATTATCAGCTGGCACTACCACCGGCTCTATTGAGGGTGAATGACATCTTCCATATATCTTATCTCAGTCGGTGTTTTCACGTTGATTCATACATCCTCGACTAGACAAAGATGGATATTGAGTAAAAAATTACATTCGTAGAGAGACTAGTAAGGATAGAGGATCATGAGGAGAAGGTACTTCATGGACGAACCATCCCCTTGGTTTGTGTGTAATGTAGGCGTGGTGGCCTCCAGGAGAGTACTTGAGAATGGAAGGCATAAATGCATGCCCAGTACCAAGAGTTATTTTTAGGGTTGTTCTGTTTTGTTTTTTAGTTGATTTTGATTTAGTTCTTGACCATCTTAAATGATGAAATGTGTCATTTTAATTGTTATATATAAGTGTGTGAAGAATCTTATATATCGGGAGGGGAGAACCTAATCCCAAATCAAGATGCATTAAGGTGGATGCGATTAAACCTGTGCGGGCGAGTCGGTGCCACCCAATACAGATTGTATCTTGACATGGAGGAAGGGGCTCCCTAACCCATATGTCTGGATAGTGAGACATTTATTTATATGTGTGGTTATATGTGGGAGAGGGGTTGTAGTACTTCTGCAGTTGATCGGTATGAGAGAGATGTTCCTAGATGTCAAGGAGGTGTCCTTATAGTGCCTTAGAGTATCTGTGGTTATTCAAGAGATATCTATTGATGGGGAAACTCTGAGGATATATCTTAAGTCGTGTCGTTAGGACCTCTTTTCTTGTCAGTTGTAAATTCTTGAGGATGAGAATAGTTAGAGAGGTATCTGATGTAATGCCCCGGACCCTTTTGGTCCAGTACTATGCCAAAAACTTGGTTGCACTGCTATAGTGGAACTAGTCACAAAGGAAGCGTGATGGTGGAACTAGTCATGGAAGCACCCTGATAGTGGAACCATGGTAGTGGCACCGTAGCGGTGCCACCATGGTTGGGGGAACCGGTCACATAAGCACCGGGATGGTGGCACCGATCATGGAAGCTCCATGACAGTGGAACCTGTCATAGATGCACCGTGACGATGGCACCGATCATGGAAGTACTATGACAGTGGAACCAGTGATGGCAGTATAGTGATGGTGTCACACCAAATGGTGTCCCATAATTTATTTATTTTTTCCAGTTTCCCATGTTTTCCGAGTCCCCCCCCCCACGCAAAGTATATTTTGACGTAAAAGTATTTTAATACCCCTTTCGAATCGATTTAAAATCCCATACATGATATCTAAAAGACCGCAAGATTTGGGAGACCCTCGACTTACCAATACTTTTGTCTTTTCACTAGCTATCACAATATTTTTCGCATGCATTCCAGTTCTACCCCTGTTACATGTATTCCACTATTTAAAAGAAAACCATTTAACTCACAACTTTTATGGACACCTCTCCGATGAAAATTATTAATTGAAAATTAATTGCTTCATGTGTAACCACACAACCATGTGGAGTAACCATGATCCTCATTTAAATACATTCAAGATTTCATATCCTGTAACACAAGGATCACAACATTTATCACATGGGATTTCTTCTTCTTCTAATCTAGTCTACTTTTTTTATGGTGCATTTGTAGTCCCCCTTCCCGAATCTAGTGGTACGCATGTGCTGAATCCTTTCATGGTCATTCTTGGAGTCCTCGGAGTTCTTCACCTAAAATTGGTGCAACCCCAGTTATTGGCGCAAGGAGAAAATCATCGATTTTTGATCATCCATGTAGGGTTATTCATTCATCATCCCTTACTGTGTCTCATGCGAGGTGGTTACGATGATGTTCCTTCAGGTATGGATGCAACCAAACCATTAAAAAGATAATAAATGGTTTTCGAATAATTATGGGGTGTTTTTGATGATCTTTTCATATTATTTTATCAATTCTTATATGTTGTGAATTGTATGGGCTTTTTTCCAATGAAAATAGTAGACGTTGGTTGTCCTTTATTGTGCACTAATAATCCTAAATTTTTTAGGATTATTCTCTGATTGAATGGTTGTATCAGGAAAACCGGTTAATAAAGTTAACTCAGTTGATTAAATGGATTTCCAATGAGTAAGAACCCTTGTGTAGTCACCCGGTTTATCAAAACATAAACACGAAACTAAAGGAATTGTGTGGTTGAATTTGAAAACTCCCTTGCCCTATTCTAGTGATGTGTATGGTAGTTCTGATTGATGCTTGTGGGGTGATGAGGATGGGGTTGTGATCCCTTATTGTGGTACAGTTGTTGGTTTGTGGATTTGAGGCCATTTAGGGCCATATTTTGGGGTAGAGTTTGGTTTTAGTACTTTTATAGATCTCATAGGTCATTTATGTTATTGTGAGTTGACAAAAGAACCAGGAGTGAATGATTAATTTGAGGCTTGGATATTGTTTCTTCTGTGGCTTGTGGTTATGCCTGTTTTTTCCCGATAGTAAAGAATTATTTAAATAGAATCACTTGAATATGAAAAAAGAATGGGTTTAATGGGGAATTGTTTTCTAGGAATGATTTGTGACTTGGTTGCGGGTGTTCTACTTCTTCTGAATGAATAGTAATGATGGTGTTTGTGTATGGGATGGTTATGGAACCACTTGGTTGGACGAGTTCTTATTTACCAACCTGTATAATTTATTTTTCTGTTTCTTATTCCCACCCCACCCAAGTTCAACACTTTGTTGTGAAACACCCTCATTTCATGGGGGGAGTGTGTTTTTTCCAGAACTCCTATGAGTGGCAGGTTATTATCTCATTTTATTCTCCATTTCCTGAGTAGCCCAAGGATCATCGAGTAGGCTATGATAGCCTAAGGTCGATTATAGACAATGATTCTTTGGTTAGGGCAGTTTTAGTGGTTTTCCCAAGTGTGTGTGAGTAATTTGTTTTCCCAAGTATTCAGGATGAGGCCCAGGTTTCTTCGAGCATGGTAGTGGTTATTCTATCCATGGTGTCTTTGGGCATGGTGGTAGTTGTTCTAGCCCAGGTGTCATCAGGAATGGATACATGTGGTTGTGGTAGCCCAGTTGTGTGTGGGGGGGGGGGGGTGGCAGTGAGACTGTGGTGAGAATAATGAGGCAGGTCTGATGCAAAGGATATCTTCAATAACCAGTGGGAAAGTGGTGCATGGTACCCAAACATCCATTTTTTATTACTATTAGATTATTTAACATTCATTATTTTGGGAGTGTTCCTTGTAGAGGTTTGGGTAAATATATTACTTTCTAGTTGCTTCAGTTATTTTTCCTTTTCTCATTGGGATGAAGAATGCCTCCCCACATGTGCTGAATAGATTTTGGTTTTCCCTACTGAGTATACCTATATTCTCAACCTACATATATAAAACTTCTTTAAGGTTTCTTGGAGGACATTGAGGATAGTGTGAAACCCAACTAGTTTGGACATTGGGACCATTGGTGATGATGATTTTATTTTCTTTCGGTACCTTGTTTTGAAGTTTTCTTGTATTTTTTATAGAACTTATTATTAGAACATGCATATGGGAATGGTTTATTTTGGTTTTACATTTACATCCAATTTTTGTGTTGTTTAGGATTTAAAATCATATCATCTGATCCTACTAATAAAAAATGGTAATGCCTTCCATTCTGCAAGTGATTCTATACTCTTGGTGCTAGTCACCACTCTGGGGCCTATTGAAGGTGGGTCTTGGGGGTCATTATCTATCCTTAAACATGAGGAATGAAGGGTTTATAAATATTATATCCCTTCTCTCATATTGGTGATGTTGGGTCGTGATATTGAGAATGGAATGATGTATGTGAAAATATAATGGTACATCAGTGCAGTGATAATGATGACATAGAGAGTGAGAGATATTAGTGGAGGATATTAGGGAGATCATAGTTTCATAAATTGAATAAAAAAATTCTATTAATATCTAATTAACTAAAATTGATTTTTTTCTGGGAAAAATTGTGTCGGTCTACTAAATCTAAGCATTATTAGACAAAAAACACTTCTTTATTTCATTAGTAATGATTCTTTAATCATCAAATAGTAATTTAAAAGATTATCACTATAAAAGTCAAAATTATAATTTTCTATTTTCATTACTTCAGTTAAAATTAAATGGTAATGTGTTTTCTATCATCACCAGTCTGTAGACAGAATTGAAAAAAATTACAAACATCAAGAATGAAATAATACCTCTCAACTAAACGGTGATGAAAATTATAGAAATTTTGAGGAGAACATTAAAGATTTTATGAAAATAAAAATCGCATCACCCCCAATTAAATTTAACTACAAAATTTAAAATGAAAATAGAAATGAAAAGAATAGAAAGAAATCATTGAAAGATAATCTCTAGAAAAATTGCTCCATCCTCAAGATCATGCTCCAATCCTTTACTCAAAGATCTGTTTTCTTCTCAAAAAGTTGTTTCCTTTACTCAGGTAAATGGAGAATGGTCTCTATGATGGATGATTGGGAGTTGGGTTAAATGGAATGGATCAAAATGGATGGGGGCGCTAGTTCATGGACTGGGTGGCTTAACACGATGCTTCGACGTGGAGTATAGGAACAAGGTGGAGATTTTCTAGGGTTCTCTGACATCATATGATAGTTCATGGGAAGTAGTGGCTAGCGACAACTCATGCAAGTTAACATCCGTGTTTGGTTGGTTGATCAATTGAATCACCATTCGTAGCTTCAACATTGGAAAAGTTGGGGAGGGGGTGGTGATTCCATCCAACTGTGACTTGCCTCAAGGGGGGGGGGGGGTCTGGGACCTCCCATAATCATAATTGCCAAAAAGTAGGAAATTAAAATAACATAATACAGAAATAATAAAAATGAATAAAATTGAAAAAATAGCAATGTAAAAAACAATTACATTCAAATCAAAAATATTATAACATAAATTAATTAAATTTAAACAATAAAAACTTATTCGAATACAATTTAATACCAAAATGAATTAAAAAAATTAGATAATTGATTATTTTAATTAACTGAAAAAATAGCAAATAAATATTAATAAATAAAAACATAAAAATGAATATATAATATTATATGTGTAATTAATTAAATAAACTAATTATTTTGAAAAAATTGAAAAAATGAAACAAATCCTGAAATAAATCATGAAAATAAAATTTTAGAATTAAAACTAATAAATAATAAAAATTTTATGTTGAAATTGAATGAATTTTGAAAATTGAAATTATTCAAAATGATTAAAATAATTCTTAAATTTTATATTTGAGAAAAATATAAATTTTTTTTAGTAATCAAAAAAGAAAAAAATGATAATTATTAGCTAAAATACATTATTTTTGTAATAAAAAGACACTAAAAACAATAAATAATGAGGAAAGGTTCATGAAATAACATCACCATCAAACTCATAGAAACATAAATACTTTTTTCCTAAATAAAATCTTTAACTTTGAATTTATAAATGTAAAGGAAATTATTTTTAAAATTCAGTTCAAAATGAGCATGACAAGACTATTTAAAAATAAGAAGAATCTAGTTAGGCTTTCCAATAGTCCTCCAAAATTATCCTCAATAAGATCAAATAGACAAAAGAAATCAAGGGAACACTAAATCATCTAATATTAATGATATCATGATTACTATATTAAGTCACATATTACCCAATTTAAATTCTAATTCATTTTCAAATTCAAGGAGCGTTAACATGTCATATCGAGTGGAATTTAAACCTTAAAAAAGGCACTTTCAATTTTCACATTCTTTGGGGTTCAAAAAGTTAACTCCAATTTTTTTAATCACATTATTTATACAATAGAAATTATTTTCATAAAATTAAATTCCCCATTCTACATCAGGGTCCAAAATTACCCCCAAATTAATGAACTAATTTTTTTACTAAAAGGCATTTTATTTAATATTTTTTGATATTTTTGAATATTTTTTATATTTTACCCATCTATTTATGTGTACAAGGCACTATGTAATTAAACATATTTGAAATGTAAAGAGGGATAACACAGACCGAGTATAAGGCCCTAGCCTTAAAAATTACTTAATCTTGAGTTATTTCAAGAATACACGTTGAGGATCTTTTTAGGTTTAGAGTTTTAGAGAATTAGATCATAAATCATGCATTACATTCCACATTTAAACAAAGTTGTTAAATAAAAGATAGTACTCATTTTTCCCATCAGTGGAATCATATTTAAAATAAAAGATGGATTCTTTCTTGAAACTTCCTTGACACTATCATCACATCATTTACCTTTCTCTTCACCTTTGAAAAACATTTCAAAAACATGGGATGAGCATAAAAAGCTCGTTAAGGGATATAAAAATACGGAAAGGAAACATTAGTACATGTATACATAAGATTCAATGAAATTATAATTTACTCATAAAAAATAAACACATTAACATACCTCATGAAATAATAATATTTATGAATAAATCATAGAAATCATAAGTCATAAAGTTAACTTGAGGCATTCATAACATTTTTATGTAGGGACTAACCCTTGTGGTTACGTTTGGGATACCCATCATAGTATATTCCCTTAATCTCTTCGAAGAAACCTTAACGTTTAACCCCTTCGCATTACCCAATGAATTTGAGAGCTATATCGGGCTCACTTGCCCTTAGTTTTTCACAGAACCACCCGTCTTCATAACAATTTCCAAGAACAACAACATAATCGTATCACATAAAACATGCATAAATGAAACATAACATTTCCACATTTCAATCACAAGATATCGATACAACAAATTGATATAATAAAAACATTATGAAAACCATTTTCTATACCAAAATAAAATAAAAGTAAAACATGTTATTTATTTTTCATTTTTTAAAACATTTATGGCTAGTAGAGGAAGCCGAAACTCAAATAATGGTCACGACGTTGGAGAAGTGATTTTCACCACATACATACGACAAAGAACATTCATTTTGTCGTGTAGTAAAACACTTCGTATAAAAAAATATTCTTTTTGAATAGACTTAAAAGTCAAATGGGTTTATACACTATATAAAATGAAGGTGTGTATAAAACAAAATATGCCTCAATAAAAGGAGATGGAGATGAAGTCTCTTACCTCGGGTCCGACTTGAATCTATCATTCTTTAACCTCATGAATAATAAACTTGAGTTAATTTCTACTTTCTTAATAACCTTTTTCAAGTTTATTATTCCTTTTATGTCACTTATTACCATGTTATGAACACTATGTAATTATTTAAGTTAATAACGGTCATTTTGTCGATCATTGGTATTTGAGTCAAAAATAAACTCTTTATAATTACAAGTTGTTCATGTGGTAACATATCCATTATATCCAGAATTATATTCATGATGTAGATATCACAAATATCTTATATGTCCAGTATATACATGAATTTATAATATTACATAACATTTAGAGGTAAGAAATGAAATGCACCATTCATGGAGACGGTAAGTCGTACGTACAAATAAATGCTACTTTCATTTATATTTTGTATTTTATGGAATGGAATCATAATGATATAAATGTATATTATAATTCCAGTATAATATCATATATAATATCAATAACTCTATACTTTATACATCCCACATATAGCATTAACTAATCAAATCACTTTGAGGGGGCGATAGTCCGCACTTCCTAAAATGATGATATCGAGTTTACCCATAATGGAAACCATAAATTCATTCCATAAATGTAAAAATACAGAATATTTAGGAAAAAATAAATTATATATCATATATAAATATATTTACATCTTAATGGCCTCCTTTGAAAGTGTTACAATAATATTGAACAATCATCGTTCCATGAGGAAGAAATTTGCCATCCACGGAAATAGTATGTTCTATAACCATTAGATGTAGGTGTGTGTAAGTTTAGCTCGAATACATATTATAAAAACATCATAGTATATTTAAGATACTGGTTTTGTTACAAAATAAATGAATAAAAAGAGTTTAGGGGGTTGGAGAATCAAAATAAAACAAAAGAACATTTGAGAAGACTTTACCTTTAAATCGGGTAACTCCTCTTGGTTTGTACCAAAAGGGTTTCTAGAAAACAATTCTGCCTATGGTATGGCTTCTAGGATGAAGAAAGGGATGTGGAGAGATAAAAGGAGAAGATTTTGACTGAGCCAATGGCTTGAGATGTGTGGGTAAGGAGGTAGAGGTGGGGTCCTTTTATAAGGGGGATGAGGGGCACTCTTGGAAAGCCAAAAAATGTTACTTTATTTTAAAATGAGTTTCGGATTTAAAGGTCCCATATTGATATATTTCGACGATAAGGTGATACAGGTTAGAAATTTACTCATTCAATAGGTTTTTGACAATTGTAAGTCTTAGATTTTACGTTATCTTTTCATTTTATTTCAATCGTTCATTAATGAGATAATCGTAGAATCATCATGATGTCATAAATAAATTAATTAATTTAATGTCTAAAAATTATAAAACAAATACTATGATGTATGAAATTTTTTTATCTCTCCAATAAATATTTATAATCTAAGAGATCATTTTCACAGACAAAACAAAATTTTTTTTACTCAGGTGATACATTCTTTAGTGATATTCTCCTTTCATTAAAAATAAAATGATAAAGTGTCACTTTCCCCAAAAACGGATTCCATGGGGTCCCAAAGTTTGGTAAAAGGCATCCCATGGTCATAAATGATACAAAAAATAGCATTAGGACACATTTTGGGGTAATTTTTTATTATTATGATATTATTTTATTATCTTCAAATACCTGATTACTAATTAATCACAATAATTAAAGATAATTACCGTCATTACTATTCATAATGACCAAAAACAAAATATTCTTAATTAAATAATTAGAACTTTATGATTACAAATATTTAATCCATTTTACCAAATTCAAAAGATAGAAATTGCAATAATTAATTTAAAAATAATTCGTGTTTTCCAAACAAATAGCTGGTTTTTTTGAAACAATATGTATGAAACGTTTGGCACTTGTTTATGACCAATTCCAAAGTAAAATTAATTATAATGACCAAAATTTAATTAAATGGTAAAAATATATTCTAATTACTCTTTAAAAACAATTTAAATGATAATATAACCATATAATTAAATTAGATGAAAAAGCAGTTTTGATGTAAAATGCAGTATTTTTCACTATTCATTAACAAATGAACATTGTCGGAAAAATACCAAAAATTTATCCCAAGTAAATATAAATGTCTCAATTGTAAAGAATAAGTTTATTTTTATAAATAGAGCTTATAAAATTATCAAAAGTTAGATTTAAATATGGTTCTCC
Organism: Viscum album; assembly: GCA_963277665.1. Classification (NCBI taxonomy): domain Eukaryota; kingdom Viridiplantae; phylum Streptophyta; class Magnoliopsida; order Santalales; family Viscaceae; genus Viscum; species Viscum album. Next base: position 1,374,298,241 of record OY728129.1, on the reverse strand, counting down.
ATCAATAGGCGGTAAAATAATCTTTTAAAATATTAGAGAATTCTATGCTTAAGATTGGATTTTTTCTCATTTTAAGTCTTTAAAACACTATCTAATTCATAAATGGAAATAGATAGGAAAAAATATTATTCAGTACATACTTGGGATGTTACATCCTTCCCTCCTTTAGAAAATTGTGTCCCCGTAATTTATTTACTTATCGAATAAGTGGGGGTATTTATCCCTCATGGAAATTTCAGATTCCCATGTTGCCTTTTCACTCATGTGGTCTTTTCACAAAACATTTACTTGATGAATAAAATTATTCCGAAACACCTACTCCCTGTGGTCAAGAATCTGGACTAGTTTTTCCTCATAAGATAGATTCTCTTCTAGCTGAACTACCTCTGGACTCAAAACATGAGATGGATCTGGCATGTACTTCCTTAACATTAAATCATGAAAAACATTGTGTACCTGAGATAAACTCGGAGGTAAAGCCACTCGGTATGCAACTGATCCAAATATCTCCAGTATTTTATATGGTCTAATGAACCTTGGACTCAGATTTCCTTTCTTACCAAATCGCATCACACTTTTCCATGGTGATACTTTGAGAAAAACATGATCGCATACCTCAAAAGAGAGATCCTTCATCCTATTGTCCGCATAACTTTTCTACCTACTCTGAGCTGTTCTCATGTTTCTCTATATTAACTGAACTTTTTCTTCCAACTCTTCTACCAATTATTGTCCCATAAACTTCTTTTCTCCTACTTCATCCCAAAAATCTGGAGTTCGACACCACTTCCCATATAATTCCTCAAATGGTTCCATCTGTATACTGGAATGAAAACTGTTATTATAAGAAAACTCAACCAAAGAAAGATGTCGGTCCCAACATCCCTAATAACCCATCAAACAAGCACGTTGCATATCCTCCAAAGTCTTAATTGTTCGTTCTCACTTCCCATATGATTGGGGATGAAAATATGTACTAAAATTTAATTCAGTACCCAAAAACTTCTGAAGGCCTTTCCAAAAGTTGGAAGTGAACCTGTGATCACAGTCAGATACAATGGAGATAGGAACTCCATGTAACATGACTATCTCTGTATGAGACAAACGGGAAAGTTGATCTAGGGAAAAAGTATCTCGTATAGCAAGGAAATGAGCAGATTTAGTCAAGCGATCAACAATAACCCAGATTACATTATTACCTCGAGGTGTCTTCGGTAATCCCACAATGATGTCCATGGATATATTCTCCCATTTACACTCTGGAACTGGTAAAGGCTGAAGCATCCATTTTGGTAACTGCCACTCCGCTTTAACCGGTTGACAAGTCAAACACTTCACAGTAAATTCAGCAAAATCTCTTTTCATTCCATACCACCAGTAACACTCTCGAAGATCTCTATACATCATAGTACTGCCTGGATGAACTAAAAATGGAGAACAGTGAGCTTCACATAACTACTCTCTCTTAAACTATGAATCACGCATCACTCACAATCTCTTCCCAAATCTCAACACATAATCATTATCCATGTTAGAATTCAGGCAACTTATCTTTTTGAACCAGCTCTACAATTTTCTGCAACTCACTGTCCTGCTTCTGTGCTAACTTAATTCTGTCTGATAGAGAAGATTTCACTGATACCTGAAACAAAACAGAAGGACATCCTACACCAACAACTTCTATTCCAAATTTCATCAAATCTTTAACCAAAAGATCACGTTCCTAATGAAATATTTTTAATGAAGCATTACCTTTTCGACTCAAAGCATCATCCACTTTATTTTATTTTCTCAGATGGTAATGAATTGTACAATCAGAATCCTTGATTAATTCAAGCCATCTCCTCTGTCTCATGTTCAGTTCTTTCTGAGTGAATATATACTTTAAACTTTTGTGATATGTATATATTTCACTCTTTACTCTCTACAAATGAAGCCTCCAAATTTTAAAAGTGAAAAAAAGAAGCTAATTCCAAATCACGTGTAGGGTAATTTACCTCATGAGTTTTCAAATGACATGAAGCATAAGCAATTACCTGATCATTCGGCATAAGTACACAACCAAGTCCATTCAATAAAGCATCACTGTAGATAACAAACTCCCCATTCCTGGAAGGTATTGCCAAAACTGGAGCATTCTCCAATCTTATTTTCATTTCCTAGAAACAATCTTCATATTATTTTGTCCAGATAAACATAACACCCTTCCGAGTTAGCTTAGCCATTGAACTAGATAACCGTGAATTTTTTTAACAAACATTTGGTAATAGCTTTCCAAACCAAGAAAACAACGAATCTCGGTTACATTTGTGTGTCTTATGCATTCTTCCACCCCCTTTGTTTTTGCAGGATCAACAGTTATCCCATCTTTAGAAACAATGTGACCAAGGAAAGAAATTTTTTGCATCCAAAACTCACACTTTCTGAATTTCCCATACAATTTCGTTTCTTTTAAGGTTTGAAAAATAACCCTTAAATGTCTATCATACTCCACTTTACTTTTAAAAAACACCAAAATATCATCAATGAAAACAACCACATACTTATCCATGAAATCATGGAAGTTTATATTCATAAGGTCCATGAATACAAAGGGTGCATTGGTTAGCCCAAAAGGCATAACTAGAATTTCATAATGGCCATATCTTGTACAAAACACGGTCTTCAGAATATCTGCTTCCTTTACCTTCAACTGATGGTACCCTGAACTTAGGACAATCTTTAAAAAATACTGACCTCCCTAGAGCTGATCAAATAACACATCGATATGAGGAAAAGGATATTTGTTCTTAATAGTGATGTTATTCAAGGCTCTATAATCAATGAAAAGTCTCATTGAATCATATTTCTTTTTAACAAATAAAATAGGATCACCCCATGGTGATGTGCTAGGTCGAATGAAACCTTTCTCTAATAGATCTTGCAATTTCTCCTTCAACTCTAAAAGTTCAATTTTAGCCATTCGATAAGGGGGGTTTTGAAATTGGCTTAGAAGCTGGAACTAAGTCAACAGTAATTTCAACTTCCCGATCTGGTATTATTCCAGGAAACTCATCAGGAAAAAAATCAGGATACTCATTTACCACTGGCACATCATTAATCGGAACATTTCCTTTGTTTTCAACAATATGTGCAAGGTAACATTCATTTCCTTCTTTTACAAGTTTCTCAGCCTCCAGATATTTTGTCAACAGTAAGGGTTCATTATTTTACACAAACTGAAAGTCTTTCTAAAAAGAAACTTCTTTAGATCTATAGTTAATCTTAGCAAGGTAAATAGAGAGCCAATCCATACCCAGTATAACATCAAACTCTACTAGAGGAAAAACAATAAGGTTTTCAAGTAGGTTATTTCCACGGATAAGGATAAGAAGATTCTTATAAATTATTTTTGCCTTAACATTTCCCCTAGGTGTTTTTAACACATGTTCAGGAGTCCTTTCTTGAGATGGTATTCCCATTTTACTAGAAAAGTTTTCAGAGATGAAGGAATATGTAAACCCTGAATCAAACAACACACTGGCATAATCTGAAAAAACAAACAAAGTACATGATACCACATCATTTGATGGCCCAACATCTTCTGAAGTAGTTTCAAAGGATTTCACCCTCCCTTTTGTCTTGTATTCTGATTGATTCCCATCACTCGAGCTTTTTTTCGGACACTTGTTTGCATAATGACCCATCTCATTGCACTTGAATCATTTCACTAACTGTAACTCAAATTTGGTCTTACCATCACCCTAATCATTTTTAGTGTAGTCACGAGCCGTATGTACCATCTTACCACATCGTTATCACTTTCCAAAATTCAGAAGACATTCCCCCACATGCCTTTTACCACATTTATCACAAACTGGAAACATAGTTTTCTTACCATCAGACATTTTTGAAGAATTCTTCCCTTTCTACTACCACCTCAGTCTCTTATTCTGTTGGTTTTTATAGAACACTTGATCCTCAGAAAAATTCATTTCCACCTTCTCAGCACATCGAACAGGATTTTCATAACTCTTTAACATGTGGGAAGCTAAATCTCTTCGATATTTTGGCATTAATCCTGAGTAAATACGATTGCTTTTACTATCAAGTATTCAGATAAAATTTGGAGCATACCTTGCCAATTGAGTGAACCTTTCTTCATAAGAATCCACGGATTCATCCTCTTTCCTCAATTCCAAGAATTGTTTTTCCATCCCAAGTCGAACAGACTTAGGAAAATACTTATAAAAAAATATACCTTTGAATTTATCCCAGTCGAGAGCTTCAATCTCATCAGTGTCCCTGATATTTTTAACCATCGACCACCACTGATCTGTTTCACCCTCCAAAATGTAAATTGCAAGACTAACCTTTTGATTGTCTAAACACCCCATGCCATCGAAAATCTTCTCCACTGATTTAATCAACCCTTCAGCTAGAATAGGGTCAAATGGTCCACTGAATGATTGGAGATTTTGCCTCATGAAATGTTCCACCACAGATATTTTCCTCTGCAGTTGATCTGGCTAATCTCGTGCATGGATACCACCACCATTTATCACTTGAGTCAACTGCGCCATTACTACAACAAACAGTTCAGTTCCAATTTCAACCATCTCAGGATGCTGATTCAGAAGGTCAATTCCTTATGTATGCCTTCTTATCACTGCTTCCCTATTTCCTCTACGGAAAACCATTCTGAACAAACATGTCTTAGATTAAGCAACATAGTAATCTTCAAATGCTATATCATTTCAATTTGACCATAAAAAAATACTTTTGGATAATCATTTAATAGAATTCTAACTCCTAATGTTTTCTAAACTAACCTATGATACCAACTATAAGGCCCTAGACTTAAACATTACTTAATCATGAGTTATTTTAAGAATACATGTTTAGGATCTTTTTAGGTTTATATTTTTAGAGAATTAGATCATAAATCTTGCATTAAATTCCACATTTAAATAAAGTGGTTATATAAAAGATTGTACTCATTTTACCCATTAACAGAAACATATTTAAAATAAAACATGAATTATTTCTTGACACTTCCATGCAAATATCATCACATCATGTACCTTTCCCTTGACCTGTGAAAAAAATTTCAAAAACATGGGATGAGCATAAAAAGATCTGTAAATGATATAAAAATATGGAAAGGAAACATTAGTACATATTCACAAAAGAATAAATGAACTAATACTTTACTCATAAAATATAATCACATTAACATACCTCATGAAATCATAATATTTATGAATAACTCATAGAAATCATAAGACATAAAGGTAACTTGAGGCATTCATAACATTCTTACGTAGGGAGTAACCCTCATGGTTAGGTTTGGAATACCCATCACAGTATATTCCCTAAATCTCTTCATAGAAACCTTAATATTTAACCCCTTCACATTAACCAATGCATTGGAGAACTATATCGGGCTCACCCGCCCTTATTTTATCATAGAACCACCCGTCTTCAAAACAATTCCAAAGAACCACAACATAATCGTATCACATCAAACATGCATAAATGAATCATAACGTTTCCACATTTCAATCACAAGATTTCAATAAAACATATTTATATAATAAAAAAATAATGAAATTCATTTTCAATTCCAAAATAAATGAAAATTAGAACATGGTATTTATTTTTCATTTTTAGAAAATGTTATGGCTTGTAGAGGTAGCCGAAACTCAAATAATGGTCACGACAGCAGAGAAGTCGTTGTCTCCGCATATGTACGACAAAAAAACATTCCTTTTTTCATTTAGTAAAATGCCTCGTATAAAAAATATTCCTTTTGGATATACATAAAAGTCAAAGGTGTTTATACACCGTATAAAAGAAAGTTGTGTATAAAACAAAATATTCCTCAATGAAAGGAGATTGAGAAGAAGTTCCTTACCTCAGGTCCGACAAAACTTGATTGGTATTTAACCTCCTGAATAATAACCTTAAGTCAATTTCTACTTTCTTAATAACCTTTTTCAAGTTCATTATACATTTTATATCACTTATTACCATGTTATGAACACTATGTAATTATTTAAGTTAATAACGGTCGTTTTTTCGTTCACTGGTACTTGAGTCAAAAATAAATTCATCATAATTACTAGTTGTTCATGTGGTACAATATCCATTATATACAGAATTATATTCATGTTGTAGATATCATGTATATCATATCTATCTAGTATATAAATGAATTTATAATATTACATAACATTTAGAGGTAAGAAATGAAATGCACCGTTCATGGAGATGGTAAGCTGTATGTACGCATGAACGCTGCTTTCATTTCTATTTCATATTTTATGGAATGAAATCATAATGATATAAAGGTATATTATAATATCAGTATAATATCATATATAATATCATTAACTCCATCATTTATACATCCCACATATGGTATTAACTAATCAAATCACTTTGAGGGGGCGGTAGTCCGCACTTCCTAAAATGAAGATATCACGTTTACCCATAATGGAAACCATAATGGTATGCCATAAATGTAAAAATACATAATCTTAAGTAAAACATAAACATATTATATATCATATATAAATATATTTTAATATTAATGGCCACCTTTGAAGGTTTTAGTAGAATATTGAACAATCATCGTTTCGTGAGGCAGAAATTCGCCAAACACGGAAACAGTATGTTATTTAACCATTAGATGTACGTGTGTGTATGTGTAGCTTGAATAAATATTATAAAAACATAATATAATATTTAATATACTGGTTTTGTTACAAAATAAATGAATAAAAATAGTTTAGGGAGTTGGAGAAGCAAAATAAAACAAAAGAACATTAGATAAGACTTTACCTTTAAATCAGGTAACTCCTCTTGGTTTGTACCAAAAGGGTTTCTTGAAGAGCATTCTGCCTAAGGTAAGGCTTCTAAGATGAAGAGATGAATGTGGAGAGATAAAACGTGCATATTTGTGAAGAGACAATGGGTTGAGAGGTGTGGGTAAGGAGGTAGAGGTGGGGGCCTTTTATAAGAAGGAGGAGGGGAACTCTTGGAAAGCCAAGAAATGTTACTTTATTTTAAAATGTTTTTCGGATTTAAAAGGTCCCACGTTGATATAATTTGAGGATTAGGTGATAAGGGTTTGAAATAAACTCATGCTATAGGTTCATTACAAGTGTATGTCTTAGATATTACATTATATTTTCATTTTATTTAAATCATTCATTAATGAGATAATCGCTGAAACATCATGATGTCATAAATAAATTAATTTATTTAATGTCTAAAAACTATAAAAACTACTATGATGTAGGAAATATTTTTATATTTCCGATAAATATTTATAGTCTAAGATATCATTTACACAGACAAAACTAATTTTTTTTACTCGGGTGATACATTTTTTAGTGATATTCTCCTTTCTTTAAAAATAAAATGATAAAGTGTAACTTTCACCCAAACGTAATTCCATGGGTTATCAAAATTTGGCACAAGGAATCCCATGGTCTTCAATGACACAAAACGTTTCATTAAGACACATTTTGGGGTCATTTTTTTTATTATAATATTATTTTATTGTCTTTAATTACCCGATTACTAATTAATCATGATAATTAAAGATAATTACCGTCGTTATTATTAATCATGTCCAAAAACAAAAGAGTCTTAATTACATAATTTAGACCCTTTGATTCAAAATATGGAATCAATTTTACCAAATTGCAGACATAGAAATTGTAATAATTAAATTAAAAATAATTCCTGTTGTGAAAACAAATAGTGTGTTTTTTTGAAACAATATCTATGAAATGTTTGGCACTTGTTTATGCCCAATTCCAAAGTGAAATAATTTATAATGACCACAATTGGATTAAATGGTAAAAATATATTATAATTACACATTAAAACCAATTAAAAATATAATCTAAATATATAATTAAATTAGATGAAAAAACAGTTTTGATGTAAAATGCAGAATTTTTCACTATTCATTAAAAAATGAACATTATCATAAAAATACCAAAAATTTATCAAAAGTAAATTTCAATGTCCCAATAATAATTAATAAGTTTATTTTGATAGATAGTTCTTATGAAATTTTCAAAATGTAGATTTAAAAATGGTTCTCTATCAAAAGGCGGTAAAACAATCTTTTAAAAAAATTATAGAATTATAGACTTAAGATTGGATTTATTCTCATTTTAAGTCTTTAAAACACTATATAATTCATAAATAGACATAGATAAGAAAATATATTATTCATTACTTACTTGGGATGTTACACTGAGTTTCTAGAAACTCGGATATTTACTGTGGGATCTCATTTACAAATTTTACTATAGTATCAAAGGACATCTAGATTACCATTTGAGTTGGATCCTTAAAGTGATTCTCAAACATTTTTATTTTCAAAATATGACGCCTAGATGATTGAGTTAAAATTTTCATTTTCATAAATTCATGATCATAATTAAAAATTTAACAATACTATCTAACTCCCTTCCTCAGTTCCTAAATAGGAAATCTATAGAAACATTATTCTACTCCACTCAGTAATCAAACATCCTCAATAATTTTCGACGTAGTGAAACCTTCAACGAAAAAAATTAGTTATCCACTAAATAGGATAGAATTAGGTGAAAATTAAATCCAAATAAGCCATATAATATGCAATAAAATTTTATGTTTTTTGATTTCCTTTAAAATTTGGAAAATGAAACATTTTTAGTGGGGGAAGTTGATGTGTCTAGAAAGGCATATTTAATGTGTCAAGAAAGACCCCTACCCCCAACACCCGAGACTGAAAAATTTACACATATTTGATTCTCAAGGTAGGATACAGCTTAGTTCAAAAAATAATGACAATTTAGCATTAAATAAAATGTAATGGATAAAAAATTAATTTCAAAGGTTCCTTCTCCAAACCAAAATTTAACGAATAAAAACAAAAACCAAAATAGAATAAACCCCAGTAGCTACCATGAGCAATCCAACACAACATTTTTTTAAAAAAATTTATACTAAGAATTTTTAAAATTAGACAAATCTATTTAATAAATTTAGTTCAAAATAATTCTGATGATCATGTTTTTTTGTAGTAATTGATTGATAGTAAATTCCTAAGGTGAAATCATGAATCACAATGCAATTCAACATAAATTTTCAAATAACTAGATTTTTTCAGGATATAACCGAGTATAAAACAAATTCACTAAATTCAAAATTCTGAGTGGGGGGGGGGATTCCCCAACACCTATGTTTGAGTAACATTAAACATGAATTAAATATGTTCAGAAGTATAATTTGAAGCATTAAAAGAGTACTTCAATGAATGCCTGGATTTTCATTTCCATGTTCATCCTAAATGAAGAGTACCTTTGTTTTCTTTTTTTAATATGTTTTTATGAACCATTAAAGAACATAATCATATAATAAAATGATATCATACTAAAATAATTAAATTTCAATGTAAAATTATTTCAACATTTGACATAGGATGTTCCAATAAATACAATTAGATGATCTTTTTGGCATTTCCTAACTTCCTTATGAAATATATGCCTGATTATTGTCCTAAAAGAAAAAATTTGAATTAGAGTGTCTGAAGAAACTATATCATAAAATTAAAGGTATAAGTATGGTATGAACCCCATGGGATGATGTAGTTTAATAGTCCACAGTTTTATAGTCATTGGATCAACCCCATCCTGATAGGGGGTGAGGCATATTGCTCCAAAACCATGAAATTCAATTCATCCCATTTATATAGACTTGATAATTTTGGAGTACCCTTTGTAATATTCATTAAATTCCATATACATGGAATTTAGGTACTTATTATGGATTAATGTAAATGGAAATAATGTGTAGGGGTACTTCCCCTCCTCAACATGATGTGGTTGAGTGTACACAAATTGTACTACTACATGTCTTGAGTGTGACTTGTCCTCTTGTTTAATCCAATAAAATATATTATCTTGGACATCAAGAAATGTATCCCCATACACTAATAATAATATTCACAACCCTAGTGGTCCCACATTAATATAAATTCCAAATCATGAATTTTTTTTTTCTTGAATTGGGAGTTCCATTAATTACATAGTAGGGGTAGCTTCAACTTCTTAATGATTCTATTGGAAGTAAAAAAGGAAAATGAATCGCCAATACATGAAAAGGAAGAAAAAAAATAATACCTTTATCAAAATAATCAATTCCAAATTAAAATATAAATTATTCCAATAAATTTTCAAATCCATACAACAATGAAATTTGTTTAGCATCCAAATTGAATAGTGATCATGGGTTTGTGGCTTGTTCCAGAGTGAGTTTGTCAACCACATCCAACCTCTATTTGAAATGTAACACCTAATTTTCTAAATCTTTCATGGAAATGAAGATGATATATTATACTATTTACTCCTATTGAATCATTGAAAAATAATTATACATGTTAATGTTATCAACTCAATAATATGAAAATTTGGGGAAAATGATCATCAATGAAATGCCCAGCATCAGGAATCTTGTGATGTTCCATCTCTAAATAGCTATTGGAAACATCATTCGAATGTGGATTTTTCATCTCCAGATTTAAATAAAAGTTTAATTTAATATATAAAGTTGGCTAACAAATCTATTCATCAACATAGAACTCAGGTAAAAAGTAATAAAATTAATTATGTTCCTTTACTAAGGATTCTAAATTTTTGGTATCAAATATTCCTATAATTATTCAATTAGTTCTGAAAAATAATATGGATGAGAAATATTTCACAATTCCCTAATACTATATGCAATAATATTAATAAAATTATATGATTTTTTAGGTGGTTTCATCATTTTCTAGTTTTTTGGGGTTTTTTTTACAAAAAAATGGAAAAACCACCTATGAAAATGCTTCTTCCCCATCAATGGTGCTAAACTTTGATGGTGAGGTTGTTGAGATCACACAAATTTAATATTTATCTAACCTAATAAGAGTATTACATTTGTTTGAAGGGTGTGAAACCATAGGGAATAGCATAAATTGTGCAAACCGAAGAAAAAAAAACAAGAAAACGAAATAAGAAACTAAAATTAAAATAGTGAGAATTTAATGTTGTGGGTGAAAATAGAATTATGTGGTTTTTTCGTAACAATAATGAAAGTCACAATAAGAAATAAGCAGTGGATGTGATTATTGAGAAAAAACTAGCATTAATTGAATAAAATATTTTTGGTTTGTACTCTAGTTAACTACAATTTCATTACTTCTAAGAAATATGGTTTTAACCAACTGAGCTCTAACTTCATTAAACTGACACAACTATTCAATCATTACATTGTAAGGATTCTTCAATCATAAATTAGTAATTAAAATGATTATCAATAGAAAAGATAACATTAAAATTTTCAATATTTAGTACATTGGTTACAATTCAATGAAATGTTTTTTCTATCATCACCTTTCTTTATGTAGCATAGTGAAGAAAATGATGATCATGACGATTGAAATAAGATCTCTGGTCTAACATTTTACTAAAGTAATTTCAAAAAGTAATAATAGATCCTTATAATAATGTAAAAACATAAAAATATGACCCCCCATATAAAATTTAACTAGATATGATAAGAATAAAAATAGGAATGGAAAAAAAGAGATCAAAGAGCATCTATGGTGAAATTACTCCCCTCCGCAATCTCTTACACTGATCCTCTAAAACAAGCTCAATTGTCTAATCCCGTCTATTTTCCCTATGATCATATGAATTGAGAATGGTCTTCATGATAGATGATCGAGAGTTGGATAGAATTGAATGGACTTGGACTAGATACCTTAGAGGAATGGATTGATATTTGATGGGTTAGTGATTTTCAAGGGGTGGAACCACCTTTAATGTGCCCAATACTTGTTCTATAATGGTGCATATCATTCTCAAAAGAGTCCCTCCCATGTGTAATTGTTTTTCTCTAGCATATATATGAAAAATGTGGCCATCCATTTCTTCACTCTTCCCAAATGAATACCCAAATACCCCCATGTTACATGAATTACATCTTGCCAGTAAAGAAAAATGACTCATTAGATATTCAAATAATTACTAAATAGTTCAAGAAGAATGAGAAATGATTAAATTGTAAAAAAATATATTATAAAAAATAAATTACGATAATAATAAATAAATATATGTATAAATATACAAATTATATTATTTAAAATAATAAAAAGTAAATTGTTAGTTTATAGGATGAGAAAAGTATTTACAAATAAAAACAAATTATTTTAATAATTATAAAAAATATTTCCACAAACCAATTTATTATATCCAATGTTATTAGATAAATATTAAAACATATAAATAATTATTTATTAATTAATATTAATAATTAATTCTAAAATTCTCTAATATGTACAACACTGGGGGTTTACAAAAAAATCAATAAAAATTTATTAAAAAAAACTATTCTTTAAAATATTATTATTTTTACAAATAAAAAAATTATTGTAACATAAATTACTTGAATAATTAAGTAAAATTATTGTTTTTTTGATATTATATAAATAAAAAAATTATTATAAAAACAAATATTCTATAATAATAAAAATATAAATTTTTATTATAATAATTAAAAGTATAATTTATTATTATATTTATTAAAATAAAATTTATATATAAAAGTACAAATTTTTATATATTATACAAGTAAATAAATGAGAAATTGGAGGAGAGTCGAGTGAAAGAGGTGGGGGGTCATGTTTGTGGAGGGGTTACTCCACTCATTGCTCAGATCGTTGGTAGTGACACAAGGTGAGGATTTGGTGGGGTTCTCTCATGATGCATAGTGGTTCACAAATAGCAGAGGTTGGTGGTGATTTTCATGAGTCATTATTAGTGTTCTAGTGGTGACTCAAAATTCTCCCAATTATTTACATCAATGTTGGTAAAATAGGCGAGGGATTGGTGAGTCCCTCCCACAGTGACTCACCTAATAGTGAGTCTGGGACCCAAAGCAAACACAATTACCTGAAAAAAATAAAAAATTAAATTAAATCATAAAAAAACAAAACAAAATAAAATAAAATTAAAACCCAAAAAAATAGTTACATTCAAATAAAAAAATTATAACTTAATTCAATTAAACTGAAATAACATGAAATTATATAAATGCAATTGAATACTTAAATAAATTAATATAATGCATAATTTAATTTTTAAATTAAATTAGAATTAATAAAAAAATATTAATAAATTATTAATGACATAATAAATGTAAAATTAAAAAAATTACATAAAAATTAATGAAATAAAATAATAAGGTAAATAGTTATTTAAAAGGAATGAATTAATGAATTCCATAATTAGTGAAATAATGAAAATAAAAAGATAAAACTAAAAAAATAATAAAAAATGACTGCTAACAAGAATGAGCTATCCGAATTAAATTATTTAAAATAACTACAAAATATATTAAAATAAAAATTTCAACATTAAATCATTGTTTTTTTGTAATGTAAAAAAATTTGAAGATTATTAATTAAAATATATTTTTTTGGTATTAAAAAGGCACTAAAAACATTAAATGATGTTGCAAAGTGCATGAAATAATAGCCACATTAAAATTGATATCAACGTAACAAGATTCTTATTTACTTATATTTAATATTGTTACCTAAATTTTGATAATATTTATACATTAATTTGGAACAAGTATATTTTTTGGCCTAAAAACGCATTTCCAAAACCAAATTCATTGTGTTTTGCCTGTTTATTTTAAAATTAAATCCTGCCACTTTTTTATTTTGAATTTTTAAAATTGAATATAATATTTGGAATAAGGGTGTATAATTTTTGTAAATATTTCAATTTTATTTTTGAATATTATAAAAAAATATTAATAATTTTTATTTCAGTGGTAGAGGATAAATCGGGCAATTAAACGTAAAAATTAATTTGTTAAGGTATCAGAATTGAACCTAACAGTACCATAAATTTGTTTTTTGATTCCATTTCACCCATACTCATCCAATATTCTGTTATATGAATTTTTTTCCATTTTTATGTGTTTTTTACCTATATAATATATTATGTGAAGGAATATAAAAAAGGTGATACTCTTGTTTTTTATAAATATAATAGTTTGGTTATAGTTATAACCATAAGATATGTTTAGTTATATATTTTATTTATAAATATATAAAATTTCACCTTATCATGGTAATTTTTTTGAAGAACTTATCATCTAAAATTTCAACACAACATTGATGGAGTAATTATTCAATTAATAGAAAATTAAAATGAAAAATATTAAAAACATTAAAATTAGTATAATTTAAAATAAATTTTGCATCGTAAGAATTTTATAGATGAAAATGATATATTATATTGTTTTGGGTAAATTTTACTAAAATCCATTTTGTTCCTGATGTTATTAATGTCAAAGTAAACAAAAAGTAAAAAATTTTATGTTAATGATACATTATAATAAATAATTTTTTAATAATTTTTTTAAATTAATTACAATATTTTAATTTTTCAATAGAATCGGATATGGTTAGTGAAATAATTTGAGGTCCATTTATCTAACTTTTTCAATTTATTTGTAACAATATATTCCTTTAAATGGGAGAATATTTAAATATTATGATAATTGTCATGTGGGCTTAAGAAAGTTTAAAACAAAACTATAAGTGTAAAAAAGTGATCCAAAATTGATTTTTTGGATGATATTATCAAGAATAATAGTCAATTAAAATTTAAATATTATCAATATATATCTAATTGGACATCCAAATTAATTTATATTAATGTACTATTTTCAAAAATTCCAAGATTTCCCATTCCATCTCTTATAAATGGTTACCACTTCTTCTTATTTCATAACACCTTAAAAATTATTTTTGGCCAAAACATTTTCTAATATCTTAATTATATACCTAAAGATGTTCTATATTCCTTATTTAATGAATAATAGCAATGTAATTCTTATTGTAGTTTTAAACATACGAGATATTCTAAAGAAGTGGTATATTTTTTAACCAAATGTTTTAGATTTATTTATTCTTTAAATAATAATAAGAATCTTCAATATTGGTAAAATAATGAAACTAGTATCCTACATATAATGATATTTTATTATTTTAATGAAATAAACCATATCTATCTTATATTCCATCAGATAGGAAGTGAGGCCATCGTTTATGTGAATAGAGGACCACCACCTTATAAAGCGATGTAATTAATTTTTCGTATCCATTTCTCAAAAATTGGATATAATTATTGAATTATTATTTATGTATTATATTAATGAAATAATTTTTATTATTAAAAAAAATTATATTATTTATTTTATCACCTTTCCAATCACTAAAAATCTATAACAACGTTTGTGCGTACACGTGGATTACCACCTCCACAAAGAGATGTGATTCATTTTTCATAACCAAAAAACATGGATGATATATATAAGTATTATTAATTTAATAAAACTTTATTTTTGATATTATGATTATTATAGAAATTTAAGATGATACTCAACCTCTTTCCATAATGATCATTGAAAAATGTAATCATTAGTCAAGTTTATATTTCATTACTATCTTGAAGATTGTTTCATAGTTAATATTTCATAATTATCATTCAATTTTTTTTAAAAGTGTAAATGATTTAGAAAAATAATAACTAGTTATTGATTATTATTCTAGAGCTGATTTCATAATTACTACTTAGACCATAGTCAACCTATCGAATTCATTTTGGACCTATGAAACAAATATCATCAAAGCATCCAATGAAAAATTATGTAATTGTTATAACATTGTAATATTGGAGAGAAAAGTAATAATATAAATGAAAAAGGTTCTAAATGAAGAAAATAATTAACAAAATTTTATTTTTAAGGAAGAAAAACAATTTATGTGACACTCTGGACTCATGATAAGAGACATCCTTTTTTAAAATACTCTTGTTAGTTTTCTTTAAGTAATCTATTTTAACTTCAAATAAATATTTTTTATGTAATTTATTATACGGTTTAAAAAGTAAATAAATTTTTAAATAGGAAACCTTATTCCTATTTTGATTTTATTTCAATTGTTTTTAAAAATAATCTTTTTATTAATTTTTTGACATAATTTGTACATGAGCCTCAGCCCATTTGGTGAGGAATTTTTAAGTGCATCCAAGAGACCTGAGATCAAATCCATGCAAAGGATAATTTCCAGGGGGTACTGTAGTAGTACTATAGGGGTACTGTATCAGGAACTGTAGTAGATACAGTTGAGGGAACTGTAGCATGCACTGTTTGGCGCTATGGCAGCCAAGAATATTCCCCTGTTTGGGCCTTCAGGCCACCGATTTGGTCCCCGGGTCCTTTAAGGCCTTCGGTCCACCCAGGCCTTCGAGTCAGTAAGTCCTTTGGGCCACGTAAAGGCCTTCAAGACACCTTAAGTGCAGATGAAAACCAGAAAACCTACAAGAAACAAACATCAGAAGGAGGAGGACCAAGGAGCATTCACTATAGTAGAAGCTAACTGGATTGCAAGAATGATAGGGTATGGAACCTGCCATCGAGTCAAGACTGCGGATACACGGGAAAGCCTAGCCAAACAGTCATGCGAAGGTGGAGAGATGATTTCACAATAAAGATGTTAGGGATGAGTAGTTCCAAGTAGTTAGTCTGGGTTGTATGAAATTCCTGAAGCCTACGGGAAAAGAATTCTTCAAAGTCCTACGAGCAATATAATACATACACCTACAGGCCTTGTAAATGTTCTACCTGCCCCCTTGAAAGGTGTATTATAAAAATCAATAAAAAATAATGGCCTTCGGGAAATTGGAGGAGGACATAATTTAAAATAAGACTACATGAATGTTCATTTTATCATATACAGCCACAACTGATTTTTATACCACTATAAGTGTTTTTGGTTTTTTAGATTCCTTTATAATTATTCATATTTTATTCAACATAGAAACAAATTTACATATATTCTTTAAATATATGTTTTGAAAATTTAATTTTTAATGATAATAGACATAGAAATATCCAAAAATTCTTTCTTATGGGTTAAAGATTATTTTTATGCTAAAATATTTTATGGGTTATGATTATGTTATGGTCCTTTGGAATTTTTTATGATGATGGGAGGTTGAATTATCATCCATGAAATTGTGGTTACAAGATAAAATGGGTTCTGATGAGCTCATTATATCTCTCTAATGAATTGGGTAAAGGGATTAATTTTACCGATTTGGTTTCTTATAGGAGATTATAGGAATATATTGAGATGGATTTCTAAATATGGGATGTCATTAACAATTTAGTTTTCTCCTATGTTATTATTATAATATACAATGTGGGATATTCCATGTATAACTATGATATATATTCTATGTGTAACTGTGAGGGTCACTCCATACTGATATCAAAAAATATGTCTTCGCTAAACTATATATTTTAATTATTATTCTTATAATATTTTACAATAATAATTTTATTGTAATGGGTAATATAATGATATCATGTTTATGTAAAAATATTTTCAACATCTTATAGATGAAATGTATAAATTTTTGAAAAAGTTCTTATAAGTTTTCCTTAATTTTAAACATACCTTAGTGAAGGTGATTTTTTCTTTAAAATTTATTTGGAATTTATTTACGAAAATATATAGATAGATTATTTTATTGTTTGGGTTATAAAATATTAATTTAAATTCCCTATTTTTATTTTTGAAAATGAAAACGTTTATATGTTTTTAGGGATGGGTGTTTCCATTCATTATTTTTACATTCCTTAATAATATATTAGTTATGTTCCCATGTTTTAAAAAGGTTTCACATGTTATTAAGGATTCGTAGGAACATGGATGAGGTTAAGATGAGAAATTTTAAGATATGAAATTTAGAGAAAATTCATTCAATTTTAAATGTTCTATTTTATGGAAATATTGGACACTAAGTATTAGCATCCACTTGTAATGTATGGGTTTATTTTGTATATTCCCAAATTATCTAAAACTCTAAACATAATTTATCTTTAAGATTGGAATAAAGTTAATATGAGTTAAATTTTACTAGAATATATAATTTATAAGGCGTATTTGGGGTTTAGCTTAGTGGTAAGCACACTATAATCCTATTTAAAAATGGGGGTTGAAAACCCATTGGGTGCAGGTGCTATAGCAGTACTATTGAAGTGGCGATACAACAGCAATAGAGGGCACTGTAGCAGCAGTGGGTCACTATATCTTTGGTAGGGCATTATAGTAGTGGTGGGTACTGTGTAGTGTTGTATCAGGAAGGTATGGTTGTATTACAATTCACAAAATGGGCCTTGGACCAAAAATTTTGTCCTACGGTCCATGTAATGGGAAAAATGCCCACTGGGCCTTCGGGCTATGTAATGGGTCTCCCTATATCCAATTAAAGAGGTCGTTGATTTGATTTAATAAAAAATTAGGATTTGAACCCATCCATTTAATATATGTATATATATAATTTATATGGTCGATTCCATATAAAACCATCACCCATTGGAGGTTTTGGGTACTTGGTGATCCCTTAATATCAATGATATAGTGAAAACAGATGGTCGATAACTCCCCATCAATAAAAAATCATTCATTCCATGTATTAGTTTAGTTTAAATAGTATTCTTTCTCATATTTTTCTAACATTATTATGGTATGAGGATGTAATATGTTGTTGTGTTAATAGGATGTCATTAGAAGATGTGATATGTGTCTCTAATTTAAGGCTTTTGGGGGTGGACATAAGAAACAATGATGGTGCCATGAACTATTGGAAATGGATATTATATAAACAAAAACAATGGATATATGGTTACAATGAACCTTATTTATTGTAATTTAATAATTTAAAGATTTAAATATTAAAAATATTAGATATTTACCTTATAATATATGGGTATGAAGACGACCATGAATGACACAGTAGTTAATTTTATCGTATATTCGTATAAGAATATGTATAACTCTCTGATGTTAGAGTGAGTGTTTTGGAGAGGAATCTACTAATTATAAATTTATTCTCAACCCTACATCTAACTACCAATTTTTATATTTGATGAAATCTTTTTCTAATATTGATAAAATTTATGATATTGAATTGTGTATATTTTTTGATATTATAATTCATTATTTTCAGATTAGTTATTTGAAGAATAATATATTAAATGTTGATAAAACAAATTAAGTAATGTTAGAGGATATAATTGAATAATTTTAGGGATCATTTCTATTAAAAATAAACATATATCGACTCCACTAGTTAATCAACTTGACATTTTGTACTATCGTATGGTTTGTTTCCTATGCCCACCACTCTAGTAAATATCAATAATTAGTTTAATATAATAACTATAGCGGATGGTTAAGAAACATATGACAAATTATTTCAAAATTTCATGTCATATAAGATATTTAATCTTATCATTATAAATGATTATACATCAATTTTGGAATCAAATTATACTCACTACATTTTTTAATTTACGAAATGAGATTGAACTTTTCTCTTAAACGTGAAGACTGTTATGAACTTCCTATGAAGGATTATACTTCTCCCAAGATATTAAATTTTTTGTATTAAACTTTTTATACTAATGCACATATAGAAACTCCCTATAAAATTAAATTAAAAAATTCTTTTCTATTATTTAAATAATTCATAGACTCTAAACCATTTATCCATTAATAGAATATATACATTTAATTTGATAGATTTTCCAAATATATATTAATATAAATTGAACTAATTTATAATATTATTTTCTAACTCCCAAATTTAAATAAATAATCATTTGTTTTATCCCTTCTGAAAAGTTACACCATTATTTTTGGTAGAGTATACGATAGGAACATGAAATATAAGAAAAATTGGCCATGTTGAATTTCATTATGGTTAAACTGTGGGGAAATTTTATCATTTATTTTTTGAGTGGATAAAATATATATTTAAAAATCTTGTCATGTATTATGGGGTTGAACATTATAAAAAAATGTCACTATGAAGTCCATACAAAATAACATTCTTCATACATACAATTTAGCTAATAGATGTAATAGAACATATTACTGGGAAATTTTTAGTTCCTAGTGGGAAACATCCTATGTATTACTTTTTATTTTAGTCACTCTTAGGCCAGTTTTTTAAATTTAGTTTTAAAAAATTTTATAAAATTAAATACATGGAAAAAATATTATTAAAACTAAAAAATTTAATCTCCATAGTCTTAAACAAGGTCATTTTTCTTTAAACAAGGTTGAGAATAAAACACCAATATAAAGAAAAATTATAAAAAATTTTATATTACCCTTCTAAAAATAGGGAAACTTAAATTTAAAAATAATACAAGAAAATAACTCTAATGTTATTGAAATTTTTACTTCATACACATTAAAATGATTATCCTCATGGGATGTATTCCCATAGTGTGTATAAATATCAAAAAATAATGTTGAAATTAAAAATATTAATTGATGGGATTGGCCATTTTTTTGATAAGTGGCGTTGAAATTAAGGAATAAAAATGTTCCATTTAGTTACATTATGTGCTATTAGATAAAATTATACATATATATATAAAATTGGTGGGTCTATAAATGAAATTATTTAAAGTCTATATAAAATAGAATGAGAACCTATATTAGTAAAGGGTCCTAGTTTATTTCATTTCATTTTTCAAAAATTTGTTCTGTCTTCTCATTTCATAGAGAATAAAATTGTAACAATGTTCATGAATAAATAGACTATATATTTTGTGAAATTTTTGAGATCAAATTTGAGCATAATGTTTACTTTTTTGAAAATATGATAGAATATTCATTAATTTAATTTTGACAATATATTCACCATATAATTATATAATATTAACAATCATTTTTACCAGTTTGAAAATTTATTGAAAGGTTTTCTGGATTGCATGTAGATATTTTCAAACTACCATTGAAATATCTATAACATAGATTTATTTTATCACTTTTATCCTTTATATATTTTATATGCCTATTAATCTTCATTTGATGGGGGAATGTAAAATTATTTTGAAATATAATATAAACATTCTTTATCTTTTAAAAAATTTGATATTATATCATACGGTGAGAAATAAAAGTGATCACCATGAAGTTATTATCAGTGACATAAGGGCCAATAGATTAATTAGAAAGAGCCATTAATTATTTATATATTTTAATAAAAAAATTAAATTATAGGATCCCAATAAATTTCCTTAAATATGTATTCCTTATGATGAATTTATATTCAAAGAAACCTAGAATGATTATAGTCCATATATCCACAAATGTTAACCACTCTATGAAGACAATTTTATATCCAAGTTTATTGTATTATGCTACAATTGGTGAATTGGTGTCATAATAGAATTTAATTTTTTTAGTAAATTAAATATCAATACTCTTTCCATAATTTATATTTGATCGATATATTTATGTTATTATCTATTACCAACAGGATTAAGGAATACTGAGAGGGGATAATGCAGTCTTATTTAAACCTTGGAAAAGTTATCTCTATCTATTTTTTAATTCATATTTTTTCGAACATCAGAAATGTATAGAGAATTTATACTTTTATAAATTAACATTGGGATTTTTCAAAAGAGTCAATACCCTTTTTTTGTACCCATCCCTTGGTTTTCTTATAATTCATATCCTATATAATTTGGTTTATATAAATTTCATCAAGTGGACAAATAATGAAAAGTGCATGAAATTAGATCTTTTATATATATGAGTCTCATCAAATTGAGAAATATATATAATTATTTTCAAAGTATATGAGTGTAAATATGATATTGATGCATAAATAATATGATTCCCAAAATGTAGGTCTTTCTATATAACTAATTATTCAATTTCTTTAACCATTAATTTAAATTTGACTATCTTGTCTCTCCTATAATTTGTTCAGTTAATTATTTTTTAACACAACATGATCATAGAAGAGACAATTATATATCAGTGGATGACCCTCTCATAATTATATAAAATGTTTCATTTTTTTAAAAGGTTTTTTATCATCAATACAAAATTAGTTGACCTTTGGTATTCTAAATGTATTCGTATTCTTCTCATATTATTTTTATTCTCATGCATATTGGTACATTACTAGATATAAAAAAATTTATTATTTAAATACTATAGATTTGATGAGTTATTGTGTTTTTCTAAATAAATTAAAAAATCCACAGTAATAATAGAGAATTATCTTGAATTGAATTATAAAATATCTATTTAACATCATGACATTTAAATAGTAATTTTTTAAAATGATTTATTCTTACACATCCTTCTAGAAAGATTCATCACATTTATTCTATAAAAAAATAACACCCTTTTGGTGAATTTCACATCCAATATTATACGATAAATTTGAATTCTATTTTACACATATAAAAAAACAGTTATAAAACTTTCTAATACAATATAACCATTGAAAAACTCAATTAAGTGGTATCAACCATTATATACTGTTTTTGAATTTTTAATTAATATTACATAACATATTTTCCACGGATATAATATTAATTCGTAATATATAATAATTGTATTCACTATTGTGAATATTCGTTCTTTCAAAACTCTACAAATACATAAACTATGGAATTTGAGATTAAATCTTATGAAATTTATAATCCACATTATTTACCCTTTTGAATAAAAATTAAATCCCACACATAGACATATACATATTATAGAGCCTTTATATTAACATATTCATATTCCCAAAATATATTAAATTTTAAATTTAACCACCAAGAATTATTTTTCACATTATTTATTTTTCTATATCTATTAAATTTTTTAAATTGATTATCCTTATGAAAGAAACATCCATGGATATCACCAACATTTAAGAAAAATGCAATTAAATCAACAGAAAAAATGAATATCAAGTTTAATTTTTTTTAAGAAATGAAACATAAGTGGATAACAAGTTCTTATTTACCTTTTTAATAATCCTAATTCCTCAAGATAAACAATCCATGCATCTTAATAATGTTTTATAAGGAGAAGAAAAAATCAAATACATAATTATTAAATCATTTTAGATAAATATATAGTAAATATAAAAATAATAAAATCCATATAACTATAAAGGCTATATATATTTGGATACTATATATAATCAACTTATTTTCAAAAATATCATCAACATCTCCCATAATGTTCTTATCACATTGCAACCTTCTAGAAGATATCATATATAAATACATTATTTGTAACCTATGGAAATAGAAATATAATAAAAGATGTTCAAACATTCTCAATAAAAGAAAAACATTGAAGATATCAATTGATTATCAAACAAAGAGTATATAATAAGAATAATGGTATGTGAATGTGACAATAACATAAAAATACATATCCAAAAAGTGATAGACCACATACCATGTCTCATGGAATAATCATTTTTTATAATAAAAAAATGTGTCACAAGAGTGAAGAATATTAAATAATAATTCATGATCCCTTAGAGAATCTTTTAAGAGTAAGTCATAAATTATGTTCATACATGTATTAATTGAAATTAATTTCCTTGTTTAGGTCTCACTATTAACACTATTATTGTGGATAGAGTCCCAACATTGATTGGGTTCCATCCATATTTCCTTTTATATTATCTTTTGAGATATCATGATTTAAAACATTCATTGATGTGATGAATAATTACAGGCCCACCTATCACATAATTTCTTATATGCATAAGTATCCCACAAGATTACAAAAAGATTATATTTTCATCATAGCTTAATTAACATAGGGTTCTGAAAGAATTTTCATAAAAATATTATTATAACATCTTCATTATAAAATATCTAGACACATAATATATATGATATCATAAGATCATATCCCTGGAGAAGCATAAAAATCCATAAATTGTATCGACATAGATAAAAAATACATTTAAAAAAGCATTAGAATTAGGATTTAAACAATTAGAGAAAATAGTGATCTATTCTATTCTATTTTAATAAATAAAAATCCTAAAAAAATAGTAATATTATTTTATTTGAAAAAACCATAGATACTAATAAATTAATCATGATAATTAACAATGGTTAAGATGACATGAAAATACAGTTGAGTTGTAAATATTAGAAAAAATTTCTTTTCAATATTTGTGAAAATTCAAGAGTGAGTCTTCTAGAAAATCATTGAAAATATTCCTTTAAATAATTTTTTATGAAAATAAAATAAACTATAAATGATATTTATTACATATATTCTTTAAAAAAAACATCCATAAGTTAATTTTAATAACATGGACATGGAAGTGAATGATTTCTAAAAAGAGATAAATAAAGTAATATTTAAAAAAAATCATTTATAATTATTGAATATCATAAATGGTAAAATTGAAATAATAATTGAAAATATTATAAATAATGATATAATTAAAAAAAATTGGAATGAAAAAACATGAAATTAATCAAATGTAAATTGAAACAAATATAATCCTAATAAGAATTGGGATTGTAACCTAAACCCTCATAGGTTTGGTAATCATTGAATTAAAACCTCATAAAAGATAAATCATTAGATGGACTTTTTATTCCCTATAATGTTTATGAAAATAATTATAATATAATTTCATTGGATTGATATAATAAAAAATGAAAAGAAGGTGGTGTGTATATAACGTATCTTACTGAAGAGAAATTGATTTGATGAGACTGTTACAACATTGGTATATCCTAAATCAAAATCCAATGAATTATTGAACTTGAAATTTAATTTTATGTCCATTTAATTTATATAATTAGTCATAAATAATTTATTGGTAACTACTTACACCACAAAAATAAAAATGGTGGTTGATATGACGTATGTCTCAAGGAAATGAAATTGAGACAAGAACCCCTTACCAATATTTTAACATTTGATTCCAAACCCCTTTGAGTAATTAAATATGAAATGAAACATTAAATAACATTAATAATAAGTGAATTTGGGTACAATAATTCAATGATTTAGAATACACACAATAGTAATACAAATAGCTATAAAATACAAAACATGTCCCAAAGAAGGTAATTTAATACAAAACAATTACCCCATGTCTAGACTTGATTCATATGAACTCTTAACTCTTAGATGATAAATATAAAATTATCTAAATCTATAAGAGAACCATATAAATTATTATATTACTATATTTCATTCCCTTATAATTATTGAATAGTCATTTATAAATAATACTTCATTAAAATCTATATATGGGAGTTAAATGTTCCGTTTTTATCCCTGTTTTGGCAGGATAGTCCTAGTACATTAACAATTGTTTTGGTAACAAAATATAAATCAAGTAAAAATATAAATAATATTTATTATATTTACTTTTATAAAAATCCATATATGTGATGAAAAATAGTTTACAACACTTCATGGTGGTTACAGTTTAGACATACCTATTGGTAGAGCATTCATTCTTTTAATGTATGGAATGAAGAGAACGTAAATTTAATTTTTTTTTAAAAAAATATTAATTTCATAAATCTGATATATCAGAAATGTCTGAACCAGGCGAAAGCCCGATCCCACAAATTTATTAATAAAAAAGTGCAAGTACAGACAGTATAAAATAAAAGCGCTACATTACATCAAATGCATACTCATCCCTCTCCCTATCATCGGATAACTCATCACCAGGATCAGCTGACTCCCATTCTGAAGATTCATACTTCCGCATCATCTCAAGATACGTGTTTTTCTTCCTAAGCATCTCCTCAGACATCTTCTCCTTGTTTGACTGTTTCCCACTGGGCCCAGTATCCACCTTCGGAGACCCTCCCCTTCGCTTGCCACTGTTCCCATTTGCATGAACAGTTTCTTGCAACCCTACATTCTTGCAAGCATACCTCATCACCATTGGCATGGGTAGGTCCATATAGTCCCTCCGTGTCTTCCTCCTACTTTGGTTTTTCCCTTCCACTTCCTTGCTTAGGGGCTCATGAATACCATGCTTTACCACCTCAGTGTAGGATGCTTTGTGATTATGGATCTCTTCTTCACACTCGACTCTGTCCCCCCACTTCTTAAGGGTCATGGGGGAATTGATATTTCCATCCTTCCGACCCTCCATTTGAGTTGTCTTGACTTTTTCATCAGCACATGGACTTTTATATTCATCATTCACTCTGTCTAGGTTCACATGACCTTCATTCCCTCCACCTTCCTCTTCCACTTCAATCACCTTTGCCTCAGTTGATTTAACATCACCCAGTACTGCAAACCTGTTTGCAGAACAATTAATCAAGTCATTAGGATTTACCTGTACCATACAATCAGGTGTGTTCTCATGTTCAGACACCATTTCCATCAGTGTACTACTATCCTGCATCAATGCAAACCCCCTGCCAATGTACTGAAAGTCATCATTTGACCCCGCCACTTCATGTTGAACCTTGGGTTCAGGAATTCCAGATTCTGCCATATGTGAAACTGAGTTATCAAACATATTCATATTTTTGTTAGATTCAATCAGAATTGAATCTCCAGGCTGAGGCACATCCATTCCAGGATTGACCAGTTGGATTTCTCCAACATCATCCACTGAAACCTGATCAGATCCGTAACTCAGAGATGTTCCATTCAACACATCCCCTGGTGTCACTCCCTGCTCCATGACAGCAGTGGGCACCGGAAGAGAATCATCAACCTGTTGCACATCTGGAGTAGGATCAGCCACTGCTGTGCAGGCCTCCACTGCCCGTGCATCTCGACCATTCCTTCAGCAGACATCCATCCCATGTCCCTGCTTATGGAAAAAAGAGCAGAATGGCATCCAAGACTCATAGACAATTCGTTGTGCATAACTGTACTCACCCTCCACTACAATCCAAATAGTATCAGGTGGGCTCTTTGAGAGATCCATCTCCACGCAGATTCGTGCAGATGTAGGGTTTCCCATGGAGGCTCTCTTCCGATCAACACAGATGAAACGCCCAATAGATTTGCCTATCGACTTCAGAAGCCCAGGGTTCTGAAAAGGGAGGGGGATCCCAGGCAGTTGCAACCAGATGGAAAGATTCGGAGAGTCCCTATTCAAATGATGATCGAAAGACCATCTTAGCAACTGGAATGAGTAGGAATTCCATGGTCTAGACCACGCCCTACCCAAATCTTCCTCATCAGAGAAGAAGATGAGAATATTCTGAGGCCCTAAAATCCCAAACGATGCCTGGTTTTTCAAACCCCAATCTTCATTCACCATCTTTCCAAAATCCTCAACTGAAGGACGTCTTCGCACAAACCTTGCAATTAAGGTTGTGGAAAGCATCGAAGATTCTTCGGAAAATTCTCGAACTGAGACTGGTACGATGGGCTGACCAGAAACACATCCCGGAACCCTTGGAGAAACTTGTATCTCAGGCATGAAAAAACTGTAATCAGGCATACCTCTACGTGCAAAACCAGAGGACGAAGAAACCCCTCCCCCCACTGCGGGAGGAGGGGGCACAGCAGCCGCCATCAGAAAACTAGGGTTTCATCCCGATCCACCATCGGGGAAAACCTCGGGAGCATCGAGAGCAGAAGGCCATCATCGTAACCTTCACCAATTATGTCCCCTCTGATATATATTTATTAAATAAATATATGAAAAATCCTTCATATTAGGTGATTATTAATAAATTACATCGCTTCATAGATGCGGTAATATTCCTGTGCGCATCTGTGACGCTTTCTCTTTCCATTAGATGAAAAGGAGAAATAAAATCATTGTACCACAAACAAAAACCATTATATTATATATTCAGATTTAATTTTTATATGGACACAGAACAAATGAATGAGGTTTCATTATTGAGATTCCTGAAAAATGTTCATATGAATATATACCTCTCCCTTGGATAATCATCTTTAAAACGAACCTTCCGGATTCTAAGATGGGTTTTTTGGAAGAGAAAAATATATGTCATGAATAATGATTTTAAAGGTATTTTTGTAGTTCATGGGTTTTCTATGGTTATGTTAGTGTATTTATAAGTTAGAATACGGGGCCCCCTATTATAGTAATTTGAGTGGCACCATTGAAAATACCCTTAACTTAATATAAAGTCATTTTTTGGGAAAGTATTTCCAGGTTATTATATATTCATTTATATGAAATTGTAATGTACAATTATTTTAAAAAAAATAACATTTTAAAATTTTTAGTGATAATTAAATCAATATATCTTAGTGAATCCCATTTTTATCCTTTTTACCCTAACGACGGTGATACAATTTTTTCCATGGTTACCATTCAATATTGGTGAATAATAATTTGTCCTCATAAACAAATATTTATTGTGTTGATTAAAACTCATTGATATATTTTCAATGATTAAATTCATAGAGTTGGATGAAATTAATTTTCATATAATATGAAAGATGAAAAAAAATTATAAAAAAGAATTTTTATTTAAAAAACGAATATCAACCAAAATCATGTATTAAAAATACATACAAGAAATTTATTAGATTATAGATAAAAAATAAGAGTTTAATAAATTTCATATCAATATTAAACCAAATGGATCATTGTGAACACTCAATAATTATAATGTGACTAAAATGGGTTTTAATAAAAATAAAATACAATTACGGTCCTAAAATATTAAAACCTCAATTTTTAATTCTTTATTATTATTTTTAATTTGTTATTTTACTCCTTAACCAAATATTTATTCATTAAAATTCATAATATATCTTTTTTTTGGTATTTTAAAACAATGGATACTAAAAATTTAACATTTTTATAAAAACGGTATTTTTTAATATTCACCTAAAAATCAACCATTTTATAAAAATACAAAAAATTCACAATAAAATAAATTTGAAATTCCAAATTAGAACATTGAAATTATTTTTTCATATTCAAATTTTAAAATACTGATATTTATCTACTAATAAAACAAATAATATATAAAATAAAAACAATATTGAAAGAGAAAATATTCTTGTTTTCCCAAGAACTATTTGGATAATATTCTTTTTCATTTCATAACCATTACATTGATGTAATTAATTAGTAATATTATTTATTAATTAAAATTTATAATTATTTTTATATCATTTCTAAAATGTATTATTTTTTAATAAAATATAAATATAATTGAATACTTTGTTTCAAAATAATGTATTTAGAATCATTTATATTTTATTAAGTGAGTTTGACCCATTTTACAAAGTCATTTATTTAATAAATTATAATTTAATAGATTATATTTTTTTTTCATTTTTTATATTAATAAATAATTATTCAGTTAGGATTGTTGTTTCATGAATCACAAGCTATCAAAGAAATCAGATTTATTTACGAGGAAAATATATACTTAATATCATGATGTTACCGTCTAATTATTTAAAACAATTCACCCAAGAAATTTAATTACATTAAATAAATCATATAAGGATACGTCTAAGTTAGTACATCCATATGTTCAAATATAGCTTCCTAAACATTATTATTTCACCATAAGACTTTTACCAAGTTAGTGGTCTTGTTCAACGTTGCATTATTTCTTCTTTCAGGAATTTTGCAAATGTTTTATTATAAGAATGATCTTGATCTAAAAAATAATCCTATTTGTTTAGTACATTGATAGGACTAGGTATATACATAGAAGAGATATATGTAACATTTCATAACATTTAAGAGGTTACATGTATGTAAAATTTGATGAACTATCTTCCCATGATTAAGAATCTCATAGGGATTGATATATCTAGGCCCCAAATTCCCATTCTTTCTAAATATAAAAACTTTCATCCACTGATATACATGTAAGAATAAATTTTCACTGACATCAATCCTTAGAAATCATAGAAAATTTTCATTATAACATTTATATTGTCAATTAGTTACCCTGATGTGATGCTAACTAGATACAACCTTCTATGTCATTTCTTTATCATCATGTTGTCCCAATAGCTTGTGTTCTCTAAATTAATCCTAGAGCATGGGAGTTCATCACTAATTTTTATAGAGGTATTTATAATGTTCCATTGGAGTTTTTTTATTGAAATATCTTTAGGTAAGAAAATTACACAAGAGGAAGTTATTAATCCCAATCACAGCTGATATCTATAGAGAAATATCTTTTTATATATTGTAGGGTTTAAATGAAAATATCAAAATGAACATATATCTAATGATGATGTAAAATGTTAAATTCTGACTTTTAATTAAATACATTATTAGCAAATCTATAGAACTTCCATTTAAACCAAGAATATCAATCAGATACAATTGATAATGGTACACTATCCAGTTAGAAAACTTCAATAACGTATAGCATGTAATTCTAGTTGAAGTGCCCAGATCAGTGTGAATCACTGAGAGGGGGAGGGGGTGAATCAGTGATCCTTTAAAACTTTTTACTAATTGATTCTTAATCAATTAAACCTCTATGGCTGGTTAAAGCCTCGATCCACTCTTCTTGTATCTCTTAACCTTTCCCGGATAATGCAGTAATGAAAAGGCACAGGACACAAGGATTTACAAGGTTCGGCACCAAAGGCCTACATCCTTGCCATGCTCTCTCAGCATGGATTCTCCCATTATAACTTGTTAGAATTACAATGGTCGATACAGCTTCCCACCGTATCTCTCCTGAGTCCCACAGGAGGGTCTTTATACTGCGTCCCACAGTGTTACCAGAGTCCCACAGGCCTGCTCCAGAATCCCACTGAAGACTTCTTCTCCCTGAGTCCCACAGGGTCTTCTCATGGCTCCTCGAGTCGCACGAGTAGCTCTTCTTCACTTTAAGTTCTTCAAGTATCTTCAGCAGTCTGGGATAAAGACTGCTGGCCTTGCTCTGTACCTCTGATCACTTGTGATGATCAGGATCTTCTCAATCTACTGAAAACTCAGACAACCATTCTCTTCAACTTCAGTCTGGCTCAGTCTCAGTTCACTTCAACATCATGCACTGAGTGCATGACAACTCTTCAAGATCTTCAAGTCTTGGACTCCTCAGATGCACACCACTGATTTAGCACTGTTCACGTGTGCACGTACATGCATGCATGCATGCACT
The DNA here is from genome assembly GCA_963277665.1 of Viscum album. Classification (NCBI taxonomy): domain Eukaryota; kingdom Viridiplantae; phylum Streptophyta; class Magnoliopsida; order Santalales; family Viscaceae; genus Viscum; species Viscum album. Next base: position 1,374,267,209 of record OY728129.1, on the reverse strand, counting down.
TCTCCTTTCCTCTTCTTGGTGCAGTAAACCCTTAGAGGGTGTAATCAACTATAGCACACACCTCCTTCACAATCTTCACACACTATATTCAAATTGCTCACACACTCAGAAGTGTGTTTTACTTTAGTGTGAGGGTCTCCTCTTTCTTCCTTCTTCTAAGTGTGTTCACTTCACTTAGTGCACACACACTAGGTTCTGCCTTCTTGTCTCTTTGCCCACAAAACTTCTTCACTTTGGCACACACTTGAGCTTGGCCTTCACACTTCTTGTTGCACACCCTTAAATGGCCGTAGAGTGTTCCTCTTCAATTTTCACACACACACACTCAAATGAGGTGTGGTCTTCACTTTACCCATACAAGGCTACGGCCTTTCACTTCCTTTGCACACACACAAAATATTCTTTGTTCTTCAAATGTGCACAACCAAGGTATGCAAGTCTTGGGTTCTCTTCTCCACTTTGCACACACACGAGGCAAGGCCTCGGCCTTCTTTGGCACACACACAAAGTATGGTGTTCCACTTCACTTGGCACACAAGCACAAGGCCCGGCCTTCTCAAAGTTCACCCACGAGGCACTGCCTCGGCCTTCCACTTCTTGTGCACACACTGCCCGAACTCCAACAAGGCGTGCAAGGGAGTGGCCTCTACTGTCTTCAAATGCCGCGCAAGATGCTGCAGCCCCGGACCGCGCAACCCTCAACCAACCTTGAGCGCACAAAAGATGCGGCTCGGGTTTTTCAAGCCTCAAGAGTGCAAGAGAACCTTGGGTGCAAGGCACCTCAACCACGGGGCGTGCAAGAGCTACTGCCCCGGGTTCTTCCTGCCGCGCAAAGGGATAGCGCGCAGGGGACTCCTTCCCTTCACCTCTTTCGCGCAAGGGGTGCGTGAAAGGAACTCCTTCGGGCCTCGGGTGGCACCGAGAACAACAGCCGCGCAAGTGCTTTGCGCGGCGGCTTCTTCTTCGCGAGGCAGAGGCACACGCGGGACACAAATCTTCAACAAGGTTTCAGCAAACGGCTATGATGCTTGGGAGCTCCTTTTATAGGCAGAGGCGGCTTCGGCCCATCCGCGTGATAAAAATTTGATCTCCTGAAGATTTCGGATCTCCAAGATTCTTTGAAATCTTCTTTTCTTCTCTCTGTTTCCACGCGGGTTCATTTATTTTGCATTCCTCTACGTGCATGCGCATGCCAATGCATGCATACCGTCGTTTAAAAACAATCCATGCAAAGCACGAATACACCGAGGCCTCGGCACTTCGTTTTCCTTCGGCCTTCATCGAATTCCCTCATTTGTTGCATGCACGTGTATTTTTGGGCATGATCCTGTTCGTTATGGACAGACGAGCGCGAGGGTGGCTTCACTTCGATCAGCGGTGGCCGGGAGCTCGAGAACACTGCTCGGGAGGCTCTGGTTCATGCGGGGACGTCGCGGGTGGCTTCGCATGGCGCGGGGAAGAAGACGCGCGGAGAGACGTTGGATTAAATATTTGGACGGCCGCGATCAGGATGGGCCGCGGCGGATTTGATGGGCGGCCGAGATCTGGCGCGCGATTGATCGTGCGGCCAGGATCGCTCCCGGGTGAAAATTCCGCGTCCCACATCGAAACGGGGCGCGGTTTTCACGCGGCTTATTAACATGCCGCTCCCCCAGCCCCTTCAATTGAATTCTCTCCCTCCACGGTGCCGCCCCGCACCGTGTTCTCCCTGCGGGCGCGCTCTGCGCCCACTCTTTCTCCCTGCGGGCGCGCCACTGGCGCCCACTATGCACCCTTCGGGCGCGCTCCTGCGCCCACGCTGCGCGGGCTTCATCACCGCGTGGCCTCGGGGCTTATACACGGCCCCGACCACTCTTGGGCTGGCCCCATGGGATCCCCTTGGGCGTGGTGACTGGTTCCCACATGTGCCTTGGGTTGAACCCTTAAGGCTGGCCCTTGAGGTTGGCATATTTTTTTCTTGAATATACACTAAGTATACAAAGTACTTAAGTGTAAAATGCCAAATTCCCTTTCTCTTCTTCTTCATTTCTTCCCTTCTCTTCTTCATTAGAATTCCTCAAATCTCCTCAACATATACTCATTACTTAGGAGTGAATTCTTGAAGGTTCTTCTTCATCAACCGAACTCTTGAATCAAACATATTCATCAAAGTTCTTTATTGATCCAATCAGAGATCAAGTTGGATCTTCTTCTGATTCACATGCACTAAGATATAGTGCATGGACTTCTTCAGCCCACTTCATCCACTTAGGACTTGTGGATGGATCTTCTGCAACTCCTCATGCATTGTCAATACAATGCATGGTCTTCAAACATTGTTGTGACTTTGTATCATCAGGATACAAGTTCTATGAACTTAAAGAGCAGCTCAACAATCGTCAGATGTTACTTAGAGAATGTTTCAACCATCATCTCCTATGTCACTTAGTGAATCTCCTAAGTGACATGCATCTGTGTACCATGGCCATTCTCCTTCATCACCATCACCATCACATCCTTTGACATTCACATCTTGACTCCTTGACATCCATTCAATCCAAGACAACTTCATGCCTCATTGACAACAAATGCAACACAGTGCACTTCAATCTCCCCCTTTGTATTTGTTGTCAATATACTCCTTTAGCACATATGAATGGGTCAATATGTGTGCCAATATTTTCTCCCCCTTATTGGAAATCAAATGCAAAGGTGTGGTGTGGTATTCTTTCACAAATATCTCTTCCTCCCTTCGAATAGCATCTTCTTGAAAAGCACTAAGAGAGGGATGATGTCACATGTTCACTTGAGCAGTGAACCTTTAGTAAATCAGCTCTAAGTCTACTTGGGCTAACCCGGTGTAGAAAACAAGAGTGATGTGACCAAGGAACTCAATGCTGTCCACATTCACTATAACATGTGAGATCATGCTTCAAGGGGCTTGAAATTTTTCAGATATTCAATGAATTGCTAAATCCTGCACATACTTCACAAAACTCATTAGAAAGTTCAGTGCAAAGATAAAGCCCCCCTTTCTTCCATTTGTCTTCAATTCATACTCCCCCTTAATTGTCATGATGAATGCAATTAAGAAACAAGGGATGAAAGTATGATTGGAATACCTTCACTTTTCTCAAGATGGTATTAATCTAAGAATGCCATCTTCTTCAGATTGGCTCCCCCTCAAGGGGTGCACTCCATTCAATCCAAACCATCCTCCAGCTGAGAATGATCATCATCTTCAATTCCCTGCAATGTCAGCACATGTAAATACCAATAGTACAAGGGAATAAGATGGAACCTCCTTGGTTCATCAATGTGAACAATAAGGTTGAGAAGATTCTCTCAACCGAGATGTCCCATTTTCACCATTCTTCACACTTGCACATTTGATCTTCAATGATGTTTGTGCTGGTGTGGATCTCAAAACATCTTCATGTGAAATCTTCTTCTTCTCTTTTGCTTTATCAATTGCCAGTACTTCCTCTTCAGCTCTATGTAGATCTTTAGCAAGTTGCAACTGATTTGGCCATATGACTAGTAAATCATTTGGAAGAGTGGCCTCAGTTTTGGAAGTTCCACATGGTTCCTTAGATACTGTCAAGCTACCTCTCTTAGGCAACTTGTTTTCAATCAATCCCTTCTTCTTCTGGATTGATTGTCTTTTGGAGTTCAGTCTGCTTCTATTTAGTTTCATGGCTTCTTTACAAAGGTCCATGATGTGTCCTTTCTTTCCACAGTAGAAGCATGTTTTCTTGGTGGTCCTTCTGGATGCATCACCCTTCTTGGATTTCAATTCCAAGGACTTCTCTTCATTCTTAAAACTCTTCTTGGGAGCATCTTCCAATTTCTTATGCTTGCTTCCCAAGGATTCTCTCTTAGCCAGGTTCAGTGATCTTCTCTTCTTTTCATCTTTGGATACAGTTGGAGATTGACATGTATCATTTTGACCACTTTTGCAATCATCCCAGATGTTGTCAAGTAATCCAAATCTGTTAGCAGTAAACAGATGTCTCTGGACCTGTGGATGTTGCTTATTTCCTTCTGGCTTGCTCCCCCTAGGCATGGGCTTCCTTTGTGCTTTGACATTCAGTGGATTGTACCAACAATCCTTTGCACAGTGCCCATACTTATTACAACACCAACATTGACCCACAAATCTTGACCTCTTCAGTCCTTCTGATTGTACGGGACTTTTCTTGACCTGTTGTGCTGTTTCAGGAGAGCTCTGCTTCTTTACTGTCTTCATCCATACTTGTTTGGAGTTATTCTTCCATCCTGCACTTTTTGTGGAAACACATTTAGAAACATGAGTACAAGATGGGATGGATGGTACCTTCCTTTTAGAAGTTGTTGCACTTTCACTAGAGGATGTCTTTCTTTTAGAATCATCCTGCTCAATGCATACTTGAGTAGCAACATTTCTTCTTTCAGCTGACTGAGAGGCTTTGGCTTTGGGTGATTGCAGATTTTTCAATATCACCTCCAGTTCTAAGCATTTCATATTGAGGGAGTTCTTCTCATCCTCAATAGTTCTTAGCCTTCCTTCCCATTTCTCTTCTAGCTGCTTTATCTGGTCTTCATGCACCTTCTTTATTTCATGCAATGAGTTGTCAATCTCCTTCACCATTTTGACTTTGTCTTCAAGTTGAGCATCTCTGACAACCATTGACACTTTGTGCCTCTTTTCCAGTGCATGGACAACATCTTTGATCATTATCATAAAGATGTCTTTCTCAGAAAGGATTCTTTGCAATTCTTCAGCAGTGTCTTCATATCTTTCATTGCAAAGGGAAACTGTTACATCTTTGGCATTCACCAGCGTTCTGAGAGTGTTGGTTATGCCAACCCTTTTAGCCAATTGGACTTCCAGAGAATTGGCTTCATCTTCTAGTTGTAATTTTTCTTCTTGAAGATCAAGGAGGCCTGTAGCTATACACATTGCAACTTCCTTGGGGACTCTCTTCTGAAGATATTTGATTGCATTTAGAAGATCATTGTTTCTTCCATCTTCATCACAACTAGAGCAGGCTTCATCAGAAGAATGATAAAAGGAATTGTCATCTGATGTGACTTTCACATTTCTTTCCATAGAAGGAGTTTCTCTGATTGTAGCAACCTTGTTCTTCATCTTCTTGGCCTGTTTCTTCTTTCTATTTTTCTGAGTCTTGGCAGATATCTCCATTTGAGGTTGTTCTTTCATTTCCTCAAATCTTCACTCCATATAGACTCTCTTGGATCTTTTAGAGGTAACCTCCCTCTGATACCAATTGAAGTGCCCAGATCAGTGTGAATCACTGAGAGGGGGAGGGGGTGAATCAGTGATCCTTTAAAACTTTTTACTAATTGATTCTTAATCAATTAAACCTCTATGGCTGGTTAAAGCCTCGATCCACTCTTCTTGTATCTCTCAACCTTTCCCGGATAATGCAGTAATGAAAAGGCACAGGACACAAGGATTTACAAGGTTCGGCACCAAAGGCCTACATCCTTTCCATGCTCTCTCAGCATGGATTCTCCCATTATAACTTGTTAGAATTACAATGGTCGATACAGCTTCCCACCGTATCTCTCCTGAGTCCCACAGGAGGGTCTTTATACTGCGTCCCACAGTGTTACCAGAGTCCCACTGGCCTGCTCCAGAATCCCACTGAAGACTTCTTCTCCCTGAGTCCCACAGGGTCTTCTCCTGGCTCCTCGAGTCGCACGAGTAGCTCTTCTTCACTTTAAGTTCTTCAAGTATCTTCAGCAGTCTGGGATAAAGACTGCTGGCCTTGCTCTGTACCTCTGATCACTTGTGATGATCAGGATCTTCTCAATCTACTGAAAACTCAGACAACCATTCTCTTCAACTTCAGTCTGGCTCAGTCTCAGTTCACTTCAACATCATGCACTGAGTGCATGGCAACTCTTCAAGATCTTCAAGTCTTGGACTCCTCAGATGCACACCACTGATTTAGCACTGTTCACGTGTGCACGTACATGCATGCATGCATGCACTTCTCCTTTCCTCTTCTTGGTGCAGTAAACCCTTAGAGGGTGTAATCAACTATAGCACACACCTCCTTCACAATCTTCACACACTATATTCAAATTGCTCACACACTCAGAAGTGTGTTTTACTTTAGTGTGAGGGTCTCCTCTTTCTTCCTTCTTCTAAGTGTGTTCACTTCACTTAGTGCACACACACTAGGTTCTGCCTTATCGTCTCTTTGCCCACAAAACTTCTTCACTTTGGCACACACTTGAGCTTGGCCTTCACACTTCTTGTTGCACACCCTTAAATGGCCGTAGAGTGTTCCTCTTCAATTTTCACACACACACACTCAAATGAGGTGTGGTCTTCACTTTACCCATACAAGGCTACGACCTTTCACTTCCTTTGCACACACACAAAATATTCTTTGTTCTTCAAATGTGCACAACCAAGGTATGCAAGTCTTGGGTTCTCTTCTTCACTTTGCACACACACGAGGCAAGGCCTCGGCCTTCTTTGGCACACACACAAAGTATGGTGTTCCACTTCACTTGGCACACAAGCACAAGGCTCGGCCTTCTCAAAGTTCACCCACGAGGCACTGCCTCGGCCTTCCACTTCTTGTGCACACACTGCCCGAACTCCAACAAGGCGTGCAAGGGAGTGGCCTCTACTGTCTTCAAATGCCGCGCAAGATGCTGCAGCCCCGGACCGCGCAACCCTCAACCAACCTTGAGCGCAAAAAAGATGCGGCTCGGGTTTTGCAAGCCTCAAGAGTGCAAGAGCACCTTGGGTGCAAGGCACCTCAACCACGGGGCGCGCAAGAGCTACTGCCCCGGGTTCTTCCTGCCGCGCAAAGGGATAGCGCGCAGGGGACTCCTTCCCTTCACCTCTTTCGCGCAAGGGGTGCGCGAAAGGAACTCCTTCGGGCCTCGGGTGGCACCGAGAACAACAGCCGCGCAAGTGCTTTGCGCGGCGGCTTCTTCTTCGCGAGGCAGAGGCACACGCGGGACACAAATCTTCAACAAGGTTTCAGCAAACGGCTATGATGCTTGGGAGCTCCTTTTATAGGCAGAGGCGGCTTCGGCCCATCCGCGTGATAAAAATTTGATCTCCCGAAGATTTTGGATCTCCAAGATTCTTTGAAATCTTCTTTTCTTCTCTCTATTTCCACGCGGGTTCATTTATTTTGCATTCCTCTACGTGCATGCGCATGCCAATGCATGCATACCTTCGTTTAAAAACAATCCACGCAAAGCACGAATACACCGAGGCCTCGGCACTTCGTTTGCCTTCGGCCTTCATCGAATTCCCTCATTTGTTGCATGCACGTGTATTTTTGGGCATGATCCTATTTGTTATGGACAGACGAGCGCGAGGGTGGCTTCACTTCGATCAGCGGTGGCCGGGAGCTCGAGAACACTGCTCGGGAGGCTTTGGTTCATGCGGGGACGTCGCGGGTGGCTTCGCATGGCGCGGGGAAGAAGACGCGCGGAGAGCCGTTGGATTAAATATTTGGACGGCCGCGATCAGGATGGGCCACGGCGGATTAGATGGGCGGCCGAGATCTGGCGCGCGATTGATCGTTCGGCCAGGATCGCTCCCGGGTGAAAATTCCGCGTCCCACATCGAAACGGGGCGCGGTTTTCATGCGGCTTATTAACATGCCGCTCCCCCAGCCCCTTCAATTGAATTCTATCCCTCCACGGTGCCGCCCCGCACCGTGTTCTCCCTCCGGGCGCGCTCTGCGCCCACTCTTGCTCCCTGCGGGCGCGCCACTGGCGCCCACTATGCACCCTTCGGGCGCGCTCCTGCGCCCACGCTGCGCGGGCTTCATCACCGCGTGGCCTCGGGGCTTATACACGGCCCCGACCACTCTTGGGCTGGCCCCATGGGATCCCCTAGGGCGTGGTGACTGGTTCCCACATGTGCCTTGGGTTGAACCCTTAAGGCTGGCCCTTGAGGTTGGCATATTTTTTGCTTGAATATACACTAAGTATACAAAGTACTTAAGTGTAAAATGCCAAATGCCCTTTCTCTTCTTCTTCATTTCTTCCCTTCTCTTCTTCATTAGAATTCCTCAAATCTCCTCAAAATATACTCATTACTTAGGAGTGAATTCTTGAAGGTTCTTCTTCATCAACCGAACTCTTGAATCAAACATATTCATCAAAGTTCTTTATTGATCCAATCAGAGATCAAGTTGGATCTTCCTCTGATTCACATGCACTAAGATATAGTGCATGGACTTCTTCAGCTCACTTCATACACTTAGGACTTGTGGATGGATCTTCTGCAACTCCTCATGCATTGTCAATACAATGCATGGTCTTCAAACATTGTTGTGACTTTGTATCATCAGGATACAAGTTCTATGAACTTAAAGAGCAGCTCAACAATCGTCAGATGTTACTTAGAGAATGTTTCAACCATCATCTCCTATGTCACTTAGTGAATCTCCTAAGTGACATGCATCTGTGTACCATGGCCATTCTCCTTCATCACCATCACCATCACATCCTTTGACATTCACATCTTGACTCCTTGACATCCATTCAATCCAAGACAACTTCATGCCTCATTGACAACAAATGCAACACAGTGCACTTCACTAGTCAAGTGAAAAATATTACCTTATAGCAATGAAATTTGAAAACATCATATGTTAATTGACTATAATAAAAATGGAATTATGGAATTTTAAAGTATTTTATTTCCCTATAATTAAATAAATGGTGATATCTTCTCATTTCACATAGGTATAGGTACTGGTTTCATCATACACATATACTTTAAATGTTAATCCTTCACTTACTAAAATAAATGTTATTAGGATACACACTCAATAGTATCCAACAAAATATTTCCACATAATAAATGCTCTTTGGGATCCTTATATATATTTTATACTACCCATATATGTAGATAATTAATAGATATGTACTTTATCTAATAGTACATTCTTCAATTATTTTATTGAATGAACAAAAATCTGATTCATGAATCATATCATCCCATCATGGTCAAAATTCACCTCTTGAAAATACCATACATTTTTTTTGTTGAAATCCTACTTTTTCAACTCTTTAATCATCACATTAATGGGTGGTTGAACATTAATTTTTTTAGATATGATTTATTCCATTTCATTATGTTATTAACGTCAATGTTTTCTCAAATTAATATTAATTAGATATATTCAACCCCCATCATGGAAAAGATATAAAGATTATTCTAAATCGGTGCATCTATTACATTTTTAACCTTCCATGGGTAGTAATTTATTAAAAAATCATATCCTATAATCTTATATAACCATCTATATTGGTCTATATTCAACTCATTCCGTGTTTTTATATACATTAATCATTTATTATTTCTATATATATCACACCATTCATAGTAAATATAACACATCTATCTTTTGAAGGAAATATTTTCAAATAATAGCCCCAAATATTGAGTTAGGTATTTTTTCTCATGAAACAATATATTTCAGGATGAATATTCTACGAAAATTTCATTAATCATAATAATAAATACCAAAAAATTTTATGCATCACTACATATCAAAAACCCTATTACACTTGAGGGCAGTGTGAGCACATGTAAATTCATAAACAATCTCTTTATTTTCATTAATTTTCTACACATTAGTTTGACCAAATGAACATGGACCCCTTTTGTTAATTTTGTTAGTGTATTTAATAGATTTTATTATTTTTAACAATGAATCTATATTGTACAAAAAATTTATGAAAACTATGGATCTTTGTTACTGTGCTTGTTTAGGGACATTTCATAATAATATATACTTTTAGGGATCCTTTGATATACACAGCCATATTATAAAATGGCCTAATAACAACACATTTTTAATCTAATATTTAATTATGATAAATTTCACAAGCAACTTATCCTTCCCCATAGTCTTAAGAAAAAACTTGAAATGATTTTTATGTTCTTCCTTAATCTTAGAATATATGATAATATCATATATAATGGATACCAAAAATTGGTCATGGTAATCCATAAATTCATAATTCATTAGATCGAGAAAGTTATGAAGGGGAATTGTTGTATCAAAACAGAATCTCTATAATGTTATAATGTCTATAAATTATACCAAAGGATTTCTCGACAATATTTGTCCATTTTATCTATAAAAAATGATTTCTAAATTGAATAAAAATATTGAAAGAATATTTATCCCCATGTAGATTGTCAAATATATCAATAATATAGTGTGTACGATAATTTTTCAATCAATGTAAAGATTCATTAAACAATATTTATTCAAAAAAAATTAGTTTCTCCTCATAGTTATATAGTTGGTTAAATAAATACATTTACATGATACTCTTTGAGATTCTTATTAAACCCCTACAACACAATTTAAGTCATTCTATAAGTATTCTTTTAAATATTCATAACATTATGAGTGAGTCCTAATAAAAATCTACATCTGTATTCATCAGAAGACTAGAATATTTTTTAAGAAATATATCTACATATTCACAAATAATTTGAATATCCTCAATGTCGAGCACTACCAAACTATTGAGGATATATAACCCTCATGAAGAGGTATTAGTACAAATATAATGCAATAATTCCAATTAGATGTTTATATTTATCCTCTCACAAATAAATTATAATATGTAGATTAAAAATATAAAATGTGACTTTCTTTTCCCCCAAATTGATATGGTATCTATATAGAGTGATATAATCCATTACCAAAATCAAATAAAGTTATAATATATAGAGAATTAAAAGATTTTAGGAATAACATTCCCAAAAACATCTATCAGAGATGCGCTTTATATTAGAGATGAAATCATCATACCAATAAATGTTTTCATATATAAACAAATATATAACCACTGAGGTATTGATATAAAAGTAATATATTTTATTTTAATTAATTTTTAATACCTGAATAAAATAAGAAATATGTTATTTTAGAGTGGATTATATGTGTACGTTTCACCAATTTATTTTTATTACCCACTTTAATAGTTATTATTACACAACCATTCCAATTTTTCCTTTGTGGTAGGAGATTATTGGTGATTATTAGGGTCACTAACCATTGGATTCATTCACTAATTGATGAAATTTCTATATTCCTCACATTTTAAAATTATTGTGAGGGTGGTGCATTTGGTTGATATTGCATCTCATCATTTATCAATCTGTTCATGATAATATGCATTTTTTTTGAAAAATGTAATTCTTTTCAACAAGTAAAGTATTGAACTATAACTTTTAATAAATTTAACACAATATTCATTCCACATTTTTTGGCATGAATGGATTTTAGTTTTATTTCCTCTATCTCTTTTATTATTATATTTTCTTGAAATTACATCTTTATCTTTTTATCTCAAACACAAAAATAATTATAAGAGTCTCCACTTAGTATTTTTCTCTTGATATTCAGATGAATGATTTATTCATTTATATCAATGTATATTATGTTCAATTGGATTTGGATATTTGGTCTTAAGACGCTGAATAATTAATGAATTTTTTATGGTTAATTATAAATCCAGAATCATGAATTTCATATATGGTGAAATTTTTATCATATATACAAAGTGATTTATCATCCTTCAACACCAATTCTTGGAGTTATTAAATAATTTTTGTGAAATGCATTTTTTGAAGGCTTTTTTTGAAAATTAATTTCTTATACTCATTCATTTATGTAGATTCAATTTCATCCTTACCTCATAATATTGATATGATTACACTATTGATTAGTTTTACTTTATAAATGGTACATAAATAAATAAAACATATAATGTTCAAAGAACTAGGGAACAAAGAATATCTATTATAAATAATTGATACAATTATAAATAACAAATAGAATGGAGGGCCCATCGAAGGATAGTAAATTTTGTCACAGAAAATGTTAAATGGTTAATTGATCATTACTTTGATCATTTGGAAATAAAATATGAATAATATTACTATTTGTAACTTAGAAAAGTGTGGTGTTTGTAGCCAAATTATTTTTTATCCCATATCCAATTAATTTTGGTTACCCATGAGTAAAGTAATTTTTGTGGTCATAAAATTAATTTTCCACATGAATCCCTTTCATTCAATCCATGAAATAAAGAAACAAATGTTACTTTGAGTGAAAACCATCAACAATCATGGTCTTTAATCATATGATAATTAAAATCATCTCATCGATATCCTAAATTATGAAACTATCTTATCAACCAAAGAAATTCATGATTTCAATACAAAATATATTCAAATCCATAATAATTTAATATAATGATCCCAACTATTATAAATTAAATTCCTTGTTGGATAAAAAAATGTCTCACTATTTAATGTATTTAGAGAAACACATGCACTAATTTAGTTATTTTAGATCATCAAAAAATATTTCCTATCTGATTTAAATGATCATTAATAATCATAACCATTTATAATATAACAATTTTACAGTTAAAATTAATTTTAGTATATAATAAGGGTTATTATAAAATATAATTGACACAGATAAAATAAGTGATGGCCTTTATTAGTGTGACCATAACATAATAATCCCATTTATCAAAGCATTCTAGGGAGACAAAATCACTGGGATGTGCCCTTGATGAAGATTAATCCAATAATCAACAACTAAAATATGACCTAATATGTTTATAGTATAATTTCATTCTTATTGGAACCATGAACCAAACCATTTACTCAAAACCACTTGAGGAAATCATCACCATCACACACTATATTCATAGTCCGCAAATAAGTTTTACAAAGTCTTATGTATCGTGACTCTAGTGGTATGAATTTTTATATTTTCTTTTAAATAAAATAATGATTATCCCTATCCCTTTAATTATTAAATTATATATGAGTATTTAAAGAGCGATAAATATTTTATTTTTATATGATGAATCTAGAATAATATTTTTGGAAAAAATTTAGTTTCAATTTAAACACTCTTTATAAAATTTATTAATTTTTAAATAAATAATATTTTATAAAAGTTTCTTATTTAGTAATATATAATTAAATATATGTGAAAAAATAAATTAATAAAATTCAATGTGATTATTTTATAGTTCGAAAATTTGTTCATGTTATAAAAAATGTGTTTTCATGTAAATAAGGACTTATATTTAAAATTTAAAACTACCATATGTAAAAAAATTCATTAAAAAATTCATTAATTTTTTTTAAATATCATATTTAAAATATCCAATGGTGATTTTTTGGTAATTTTCTGAAACATCTGATTTTTTCTAAAAAAATTAAAACATTATAAATATATTGATTGTATTATGAAAAAAATAGCACATAAATTGTGAAATAAATGATATAAATGGAATCCAGAACCCAATATATGGTACCCCTTTAATATAATGTGTTTTAAAGTCATTTTATTATGTTTATAAAGATTTAATGAATATTATAAAACCTATTTTTTTATGGATTCCAAATCACTTATTTATAAAAATGACTTACTTCCACATCACTGATGTTATTATTGGTTTTAAACCATGGGGACAACCATGGAAAGAGTTTTCATTTCGATTAATTTATCACACATGGTCCAAAAACCCTTTTTAGAATTTAATAAATAATTCTACCTCTTTGTTTCTATAAATACCCACCAAAACTCCAATCTTATTCACTCATAACCCATTTAGAAAATATTTCCTCTTTTATACTTCAATAAATCCCCCCAAGGTGTTCCTAATCTCTTATAATGTTCTTCCCATGATTTTATAAGTTCACTCTCTGGGTAAAGGATCCTCTAATCTTCTTCATTTTTTCAAGTTTATTCTTGATTGTAATACTTTTGTTTTATGGATTCCCTTCCCCATTTTCAGTCAATGGTTTCCACCAAGATATTAATATGTTTAATTAGATGGAAAATTCCATGTATATAACCAAAACTCTATTATCATGGGATTAAAAATGATGAAGTACATTATTTTTTAATAGTATCTATGTTCCACAAAAATGAATGTATATGATATAAACGTAACTTGTGGGATGTGAATTATATATCGCCATAATTCCTTGGTTAATATTTTAATATCATGAGATACCATGTATGATAAACATTTATTTTTCCTAGGAACCCTATGTTATGATGTCTCTAAGGCTACAATTGAATTATTCTTATGATATTATGTTTTAATGTTATTGGAACATTAATTTGTTCCCATGATTTCATTATCTTATATAATGTTTCAATTTTCATTTTTATGATTCTCACCATTTTTTTCAACTTCATATACCTGTTGACACAAATGTATTGCTTTAATAATTTTACTATGTTATTTTTCCCTTACATCGATTTATAGTTCACCACTTTCTTATGGAAGTCCCCAAATTCTCCTATTTTATATTAAATGATCATGGGGAGTTAATGACATGTTATATAGTTTTTAAATGATAATGTTGTATCTCTACTTCCAGTAATTATGTTATGATCCTAATTACCCGATGACAGATATAATTTTTATCTTTTAGGATTGTATTATGTATGTATTCATGTCCAAAATCAGAAAATAATGTTTATAAATATATGGGATATCATTATTTATTTTAGGTAATGTTATAGTTATATTTAGTGATTAGGATTATAACAACTTAGTAAAATCCATAGGGATAATAATACACAAAGGAAAACATCCCTATATTCTTTTAAAGTTTCAGAGTAAGTAGTTTCTAAAAAAATAATGTATCGATACTAAAATTTGATATGATTCTGTCATAGTTTTACATATTCATAATAAAAATGAGAAGAATACATTAGGTATCAACTAAATCTTCACCTAGTGCACAAAAATAGGACATCCTACATACCAGGTATTGATTCTACAAGAGGATATTCTTTAGTAAATTAATATAATCTTTACAAAACACTATGAAGGGAATAAAATGTGCATACAATGATATGTAATGAAATATGATATGTATAAAATAGATTGAATATTAAAAAATAATATGGTAATAAATATTTATAATTTTTGAGTAATCCTAAAAAATTCACTATTTCCCATTTATGTGTTTAATAGTTTAAAAATTCAAATCCCTCAGTCTAATTTTTATTAGGAAAAATTAATATATCCAGTTTCTAAGGAGTAAATATTAGATTATAATGTATTCCAGAACAATAAAATTCATATTTGAAATTTTTGATATCCATTATTTTATTCCACACACATTTTTTCAAATAATTCATTCATTACCCCAAAACCAAAGAGTGTAGATATTTTTAAAAAATAAAAAATGGGGAAATTATATCATCTGTTTTTTATGTTCCTCCAAAATCCATATTTATAAAAACAAATTTTTGGAATATTCTAGAATAATTAATTTAGTGGAATTCTATTCTATTATAGGTATTTATTTGATTTCATTTTATAGAGAAAACATAAATTTACAAGACATGGAAATCACCATCTAAATCAAAAATCTTTTCCCAATTTTTGACATGTGCAAGGAGTGGGGGCATCTCCATTGGAATAATCATCATAATCTTGTATATTATTAACTTATGAGAAATAATATATATCTAAAATAATTGAGACTAATGAAAATAACATCCCTAAAGACGTAACAATTATAAAATAATTTGATAATGTGTTTCCAAAATATTTTCTAGATCATCCACGTAACCTATATGTTTATTTCACAATAAAAAATATAAAAACATCTTATCTAATATACAGGAATCCATATAGAATATAAAATATTTAACAGGAAGGGATAAAGAGGAAACTATAGAGGATTTCATATAATGGTTTTATAAGCCCAAGTTCTTCACCATGGGGTGCCCCATTCAATTTCCTCCAGAATAATTATGGTTCAATGTGACTTGAAATTTATTATCATGAGCATAACAAGATCACAATAAAGAACAAGTATACCCTTCCGTGTATTTATTATATGATCAACTAGCTATTTGTATCCCGTTACTTCTCATGGGTGGATCCTTAGTTGGGATATTATCATGTAAATGTGAATAAGTTATATTTATTTAACAATGCATTTCATACAATGTACGAACACTATGAGTTTATAGTTATAAACATTGAAGTAACTAACACTTAATATATCATCAATGACATAATTAATATATTATTTAGGTATTGCCTCAAGAAAATCATGCCAGAATTTATATAGGATATTATTATCTACTCTAAAATTAAATTGTAACATGAATAACACTTGGATGCTATAATGAAGGGAAAATCAAAGGAAAATTTAAACAAGATATATAAAAAAATCATGTTTTAGATGTCTATGTAAAAATTATTATGTAATGTATTCAGTAAATAAAGAAAATATATAGATCCTTATAAAATAGTGTCAAATATAATCTATCGCAGACCATGTTACGTGATAGAGATAAATAGTTTACTTGGAATATCAAGGTACGATCATTGATTTCACTGAAAAATATTATGATTTCAAATCCCACTAACCGAGATAAATAGGAATGATGTAAGTTTTTTATTCATTGTTTAATGTTAGTAGGGATTTAAAGAGTTATTAAATAGAAAACTCACCAAACCAATGCTCACGTTAACAACCATTGGGGATGTTTTAGTAATCTATAACAATTAAGTCCAAAAAAGATTGGTTTTTGTACTCATGCATGATTAAAATGTTATAACATATGCCTCTTTCCAATTACAAATAAACTATTAGAACAAGCCAACATACGATTTGGAATTTGTAAGAATGATCTTGGGGTTGAATATATAGAATCATTTTCTCAATAAGTAAAAGTGTGACATATATACGTATCATAAAAACCTCGAGTATATATTCAAACAAAAATTAATCAATATGTTCCAACAAATATGGTCATAGATGATTAAATATTATGATTTTTCAATCCACTACCTCATTAGGAAGGTGAAAAAATTGGTATATTAAATAAGTCCAAGAGATCATACACCCTATCCTTGATGAGGACTGAAAGGGATTTAATCTTCTTGCATATGAAAAGTAATGGAATGGTCACCACAACATAGAATCCATATTACCAATATCAAATAAATTATTATCCATCCATTATTTAGAGCGTGAAGGAGGCCCCAAAATATATTGAGGAGTTATAGAAATAGTTATAGAATATTCTATAGTTTAACTTTTCAAATAATTAATTCATAAGGATTGGAACCCAGATATGTGTCCCATAAATTCCAAATCTAATGAGGGAACATCTGGATTGTGTATATATCTTATAATAATAAATTAATTTAGGATGTACTATGATGGGTTGATATGAGAAGATAAAATTATGGTGGGACAAATGAAGAGGGATATTGTAGAATTTTTATCCCAGTTCATGCTAATGAAAAAAATTTGGGTTAGAAGATAGATGTATATGGTTCTGATGTAACCACACCCCCATAATATTATGTAAATTATAAAACACATTAAAATATTTATTCATAGTACTCCCTATGACATATGAAGGAAATAATTCCATCTGAGTTGCAGTCGATTATTGTACAAAGTATATATATTCAATTTCCATCATGCAACATTTCTCTCATAGCCTACTAACCAAGCTATATAGAAGGAAAGTTTTAAGAATCCAGGGAGTTCCTCTCTAAATTATTTCTAATGATGATTTGACATTTACATCGAGGTTAATGTGAAACATTTATTATTTTTTTGTTATTGGAATAAGTTTTAGTACTGTTTATCATCCTTAGATAGATGGTTAGTCGGAAAGAACTATTAAAGATCTTAAAGGTATTTTAATATTAGGTTAAACGTATTTCCAAGGATAATGGAATAGAAACCTTCCCCTAGAATAGATATTATATAATAATAGTTTATATTCTATAATTCAAATGGATCCTTATGAGGTTCGGATTGTGAAGTGGTTTTTGACACCAACATGTTTGGATAAAGTTTGAGAGAGAAATATTTTGGAAATTTATATTATGAAATAGATTATATATAAACTTCATACCATTAAATTTCATACGAAATACCAAATAATTAAATAATATATATATATACACTATCATTGAGGAGATCTAGAGTTTGAGTTTAGTGAGAAGGTGATCTTCATTATATTTTCCTGGAAGAAATTCATAAGGTTTTTAAAGAAGGGAAAACATTTTACTAGAACCGTTATCCCATTTTAGATCTTTAATCATATCTGAGTTGTACCATAATGACTATTAATCCTCATAGAAATATCTCAATTACAAGATGTGTTGTTTTTGTCCCTCTTGAGGAAGTAACTACTAAACACCTCACATTTACTGAATCAAGATGTGGTTCCCTTAGAGAAAGATCATTTTTACCTATACCATCTGATAAATTTCATATATTATAGATTTAAATTTATATAAAACAAGGAAACTCTCTTGGTCAAAGTGTTTTGGGGGAACCATGAGTTTCAATAAGAGACACATGATCTTGAAGTGGCAAAAAATAGAAGTATCACCATCAATTTTATGGGATAAAATATTATTTAGAGGGAAATTTTCTTTATTGTGGGATTAATTTAACAACTCAAATCAGTAAAAATATGATTAACATTTTAATGACTAAAGTACTAAATATTTAACGTAGTAATAGAAAATTCAAGAAATAGATTTTTTATTATGGATCATTATAAAATATAGCCTTTTATATTTACAATACAATTAAGAATCATAACCAATTATATTATAGTCATTATATAGTATCCATTATGATTAGTGTATATTAAGGGTTATTATAAAATTTATTCAACACAGACTAAATAAGTGATAACCTAAAATAGTAAGCTCATACCATAGGAATCCAATTTATCAAAGTTTCCCGGGTAGATAAAATCACTGATATTTCCCCTTGATCATATCTATTTTGATGTTCAACAACAAAAATAAGACCAAAAGAACATACAAGAGAATAGGTGGTTACAAATATAAATTAATTCTTTATGAATTTTATTATTTTATTTTAAAAATAATAATGATTATATTAACACCTTCTATTATTAATTAACAAATTATTATATAAAGACTGTTAAAATTAGATTTTAATACATAGAAACATTAATTGTATTTTTCAAAAATATATATATTCAATTAATAAAATATTTTTATAAATTCAATAATTTTGGAAAAAAATGTTATATTGTAACAAAAAATAATGAAACAATATTTAATTAAATAGGAAAAATAATATAATTTTACAAAATCCAATGTAGTGATTATATGGGTCATAATTTTATTGGGGTTTTGGAAACAAACATTTCAGAGTAAAAATTATTTTTATTTTATACTAAAGGCTTCAATTTTTTTGAAGATATTTTAAAAATATATATTATTTTTTAAATCTTCATTTCAAAATTATATTATGAAATTTATTTCATAATTATAGGAGGCAACTGAATTTTAGGATAAATATTTCTTAGGTTATAAATATATGGTCAATATTATGATATTATAATTTCTAAAAAGCGATGTTATAATTTCATTAAAAGTGATATGTGAACAAATATATATTTTGACATTAAAATTATTTTTATGAAGTTATTTTATTTATTTTATAAATAATTAATAATCCAGAAATGTATATATTTTATTTTAATGTTATAATATCAATTATTTTTTTACATCACTCACTTCCACATCCCTAGATATATAATTTTAATTTTTTTGGTTTTTAAACATATAAAATATTGAATAATTATCCTCTTTGTAAGTAACTATGGTTAAAATAAGAATTATGTCATGTATTAATGATTATTTCATCATATAGATTTCAAAACCTATGTTTAGAAATTAATAAAGAATTCACCTATCTTTTTATATATATACCAACTTAACCTACAACTCATCATCACTCAAAACCAAATGATAATGAATTTAAAATCTATATTCATATCTTAATAACAACTCATGTGTACCAACACTCTAAAAGAAGATCCTTACAGTATTTTAGAATATCCATCCAAGGTAAGGAATTATATTCCCATTATTTTTAATTCATGTAATTTTTTTGAAATAATCCCTTTTGTTTAAAATTATTCATGCTGTACTTTTTTTATAAATCATTTTAATATAATTAAAATTCCCATGTAATGATACACCACCTTTCACTCTCATTAAACTCTTCCATGAACCTCTATTTACTCCCGTTATACTACTGAAATTGTCCCATGATTTTCTATGCTGAACATTTATATTGTGAATAACCATCCTCATTTCTACTCAAGGGTATTCACGTATATATAAGCATACATCCCTAATTTTAGGAATTCAGGTATTTAACCCAATATCTTTAATCATATGATTAAAATTGATGTAAGGAAGTCTTCCGTGTTGAGATCCCTGAGGCACACAAATGAATTTATATGATTTGAATATTATGGGTGAGCCAGGATTTATTTTGACCTCAAGTGCATTGTTTATTTTTTTCAAATCATAAAAAACATTTTATGGTGTATGTATGCTTATCCTGGGAATACTAGGTTATGAATTTTAGAAGGTTATATTTTACATATTTTTATTATGAAATGTTTTATATTTATTCTATGTTCCAATATTTCCCTGATGTTGTAATATTATATTTTTTAAATAAGTATAATAGAAGGATATATTTATTAAATTAAATTACAAGTCCTTATTTTAAATTGGTCTAGGGGAAAACCCAATCATGGAAAAATGGTAGTTGTAAAAGTTCCCAAATAAAAATGGCCTGATGACCCAGTTTCTCGAGGGACAGAACAATACCCAATGAACCATAGAATGTAGATAGAAACATTCCATGGCCAAAGATGAAACATCATGATAACCCCACTAGAAATGAAAATCACCCCTAAACCCAATTTTAAAAATGTCTCTATGTTCATGGTTATTATTCTCACCTATTGCTTCCACCTTGATATTATTATTGTCAAACATGTATTACTTTTTTCACATAATGCTTTGATTATTCCTTGGGTTATCTAGTGTAGTATTCAATGATCATAAGAACATAAGGGAAAGTTATGATATCTTAAAATAATTTCATTGTATCCATGTTTCAATTTAATATGTTATGTATATAATTTAACAGATATCTAGGATTTTATTTATTTTGGGATTTGATTTTGTGTTCTATTAAGTAATAAATCATAAAATAAAGTGTGTAAAATATATATGTGGTCATATGGTTCATAAATATAATTTGAATGAACTCATGATTATCAACTTGTAATGTCAAAATATGTTTGTAGGGAATCTTTTTCATGTTGTATTGGATGATCTATTAACTGTAAAATAAACATTTTTATGACTTTTAAACCCTTTTTTTATCTATTTCGAAACATATATCATGTGGTTTGTATTCAGATAGGGACGCTTTTTTTAGGAAACCAAAAAAATATATAATTTAGAAAAAAGGATAATTCCTATATTTTTAATTAACCCTAGATGTATAACCAATAATTTCAATTCCTAATCAACAAAATAATGAATCCACAGTATGATAACAAATTAAGAGACCAACTCATTAAATATAGAAATATTAAATCATTTTAGAGTAATATTTAATTAATGTCATAATAATACATGGCACAAAATTGTAAAGGTTTACTATATTTGGAGAATAGATAGAAAATGAACATATTTTAGGAAATATACTCAAACTTTCTTAATGTAATTCTATCCTATTTCCATTCAAAAACATATCCTACCATAATACGTTCATTATAACATGCTGAAACAGAAACCCAATAAAGGATTTGCTGATGTGGCCAGAAATTTTAAATTTCAGACATATCATTAGATAATTATAAGTGGTACTAAAATAAGAATGTTTTCCATATAAAATGATTATGAATTATAAATTCATACCTAATAAGTCATATAATATTAAAAATTAGTT
The DNA here is from genome assembly GCA_963277665.1 of Viscum album. Classification (NCBI taxonomy): domain Eukaryota; kingdom Viridiplantae; phylum Streptophyta; class Magnoliopsida; order Santalales; family Viscaceae; genus Viscum; species Viscum album. The sequence continues at coordinate 1,374,245,374 of OY728129.1, read as the reverse complement.
ATAGAAAAAATATGTCATAATAAAAGACATCAGTCATAAGAGATCGTGCAAAATCAGTAATAAATATTAAACCATGAGAGAATATAATAAGAATTAGACAAATTGTTTTGGAATATAAATAAGTATAGAAACTCATTTCTCTTATCAAGGATCATTTATAAGACTATCATAATCAATAGAGTCCCATTGTGGATTAGGTTCACTTCAAATTCCAATAAACATAGCGGAAATATTCTTATAGAGATTTAGGCAAACTCTGAATTCTATTTATTTTAATATAATGAGATATCAATATTTATCAAATTTATTAGTGATTTATAAAAATCTAAACCGACCCAACATATATTGATAACAATACATATATGTGAAAAAATATCAAAAACCATTTATCATTTAATAATATATTTGAAAACCAGTACTAAATGAACATGTTCCATAAAAACAAACTTATAACATAATAATAATCCATTAGGATAACTAAAGTTAATTGTATAATAATAAATTAATTCTAGTGGAGAATAAACTCAATAATGTATAATTAAAAAATGTAAAATAATTTTAAAAAATTAGAAATATGCTATCAAAATTGAGGTAAAACATCCCATTCATTTTATATCATCTAATTAATAAACATTATCATAATAACCTGAATATAAATTATATTGAAAAAAATGAAAAGGAATATTGGCAATATATAAGTTTATTGGTGAAAAAACACGATGTTTAGTTGTAAAGATTTAAAAAATTCTATTCTTAATTTTATAAGAATTAAAATGTGAACCATATAAACATGGGTTGAAGTAACTCATTTTAATCATTTTAAGGAATAAATTGAATGAGATAAATATTTTATTAAAAAAAATTATAGATAAAAACTTACACAAAATAATAGAAAGAATATTGATATTAAATTGAAATATACCAAGAAAAAATGGACACATAATGTCAGAGGTTATTTAAAACATGTTCTCCAAAATTTTGTGTGATAACTTGGAGGAAAATTTATATAATTATTGAGAAAACAAATAATAACAAGAGAATAAATAAATTGATGGGTTTTAAAGGATACAAAATAAACATTTCTCCAAATTCAAAATGAAGTAGATTTTTGTTTTTGAAAAAATTCATATTAAAAGATAAAAACATTAAACTTTGGTAATATTTGAGTCAAGACAACATGAAAGAAAGAAAATTATATGTATTCAAAAATCCACATTAGTTTTATAAAAATAAGCATATAATAAACTCATGGAATATATATACACCTCACAAAAAGAACAAATCTAGTCAATATAAAACATATCGTGATGAAGGGAAATTGAATTTGATGAAACTCTCAAAACACTATTGTCTCTTGAATTAAAATAACATGAAAGAAAAAACATTAATTTTATTTTAAAACCCCTGTCTTTCATGAAAAAATTATGAATATATACATATATTAGTATTCATACCTCAAAAAATAAAATATGTTTTGAATTTTGAATATATCTCAAAGTTAGTATGGTGAGATGGGAAACACTTTGGAATTCATAAAATTTGATTCAAAAACATTTTGAACATGAAAATTGGAATGAAACATAAAATAAACTGAATAAAGAATAAATAAATATATAGTAATTCAAATATTAATAATAATCACTATATAAATAAATAAAATGTTTTTTTTAAAAATATGTCTTGGGGGAGGAAATTTAAGATGAAACCTTTACCTCAAGTCCATACATGATTTTTTTACAACCTAAACTCATATAAAAGAAATTTCTACTTTTAAAAATATATAATATGACAATATTCGCACTTATCTTACTATATACCATTCCATTCTAATTTTTTATAATCTAATTTTTAATAATCCTTTATTAGAATACATATATTATTGTTAACTATATTGTTTTCCATTTATATTTTGGTTTTACATTTCTATTGCATTAAATCTTTACATGGTTCTACAATGTTTTCCAATTAATAAAAATAATATCTATTTACTCGATATACTTTTTAACCGTTCATATATAGAGGTGAAGAAAAATTAATTACATCACTTCGTCAAGGTAGTAGCTTACATGTATGAATGGGTGATGCTTTCAATTTTTTTAAATGAGTGATAATAGGGTAAAATAAATACTTTATTATCTTCCCAGAATAATTATTATTTCATTAATTCCATTTAAATTTAAAATATATATATATATATATATATATATATATATTACCATCCTTGGGATGTGTTTATGCAAAATAAATTACATCACTTTATCGTGGTTGTAATCTTCACCCACGCATGAGGAACACTTTCACTATCCAATAGATTTGAGGGATACAAAAAATTGTTATTGGATTAACATAAAAAAATTGAATATTGAAAAAATAATGATTTAATTATTTTAATATGGTTATATAATGTTTGGATGATGATTAACATAAGAAAAAATTGAGAAATGTTGGTATGAACAAATACACCTTCATTCGATAATTAAATTTGAAAAATAACTTAAGGTTTCTTGGGAAGAAAAAACAATGTCATGTATATAGATTTTATAATTGAATTTGAGAAAATCAACGTTAATATATATTACGTATGTGGTATTTTGATATGATAATAAGATGTTACCTATTATAAGTGAGTATAGTGGAACCCTTATGAATACACTGAAAATGGTAATATAATAATGATAATTTCCTGTGAATGTGTCACGAAATATCTGAAGTTCATAATAATTGATATGTTAATGTATACATACTCTTAATAAATTTTATTTAATAATTTATATTGAAACTTCTAGTGAATAATGATATATTAACACCCACATTAACCCTTTTATCCTATACTATTTTGTCAATATTTTTATGATGATTAAAATTCATTATGGAAGAAATTATGTTGAAATTTTTTTCGATAATATTTATATTGATGATTTAAAATTGGGAATCTATTTTTTGTTTAAATTTCAGGAGTTTTAAGAAAAAAGTTTTAGATAAAGTATAAAAAACGTAATGAGAAATTGTTTTTTTAATTTCTTTTAACCAAAAAAATAAATTTATACAAAAATTTAAATAAAATTAACAGTATAATAAATATATATAAAAGAAAATAAAAATATTGTTTTTAAACCAATAAAATCTACTTAACTGTCAAATAAAAGGATAGTATTCCATATCTATTACTTGGATTCTACTAACTAAATTTTTTATTTTTTACTACAATTATATCAATAAAATTTTATATCATTCCTCAAATGTTATAAATATTATAAAATATTAATAATTCATAAAAATAGTTTAAAAGTGTCTCATTAGAACATCTTTTATTTTCTTAAGTGAAATTATCTATTAAGGAATCAATTTATATTATAAGTTTCATTTATCGAAATAATAATATTATCAAATTTATATTTTATTATAGAATTATCCACCAATATTTTGTAGAGTATTCATTAGAATCTAGCATACAAATCAAAATATATTTAAGGTGAAAATATATTCTAAAATATTTGGGTGTTACATTATTCACCCTTATAAAAAGTTTACCCTCAAAATTATATTATATTAAACAAGGGAATGAAAACATAAAAAAGGGTATAACATAAATATTTGTGATAGAAAAACTCATCAATATGTCATAAATGTTTAGATTATAAAAATATGAGAAGTAATGATTAGGGGAGATATATATTTTTAAAAACATCATTGTATAATAAGACATGTTCCTCAGTCATGATATTAGGACATTGCATCTCAATTGGCCTATAATTTTCCAAGGAAAAAAGTGTGAGAAAATATACATGATCCATGGTGGATAATCATTTAAATACGAAACCAAAGGAGGAATTTCCAGAAAAAAATGCATAAAAATTAACTATAGAACAAAAAAATCTATTTAAAATCATAATATAGTAGATTAAGAATCATATTCTCACACCCATACGATATTATATCTAGAATCATTTCATTACCTCCCATCAAATAGTGGATGAAGAATCACATCAAGAATAATATCAATACATAATATCAAATATTATATTAGGAATAAAATAATTTCTCCCATTTAATAGTGGACATGGAATCATTTTCTAACCACCCATCACATATTGGATTATGAATAATGATTTTTCACCATTTAACATATTTTATCGGGAATGGAGTTCTTTCCTCCCTTCACAAAGTGGATCAATAATCTCATCCCTCCCTCTTATATTAATATATTGACAAATCAACCAACACCCAATGCAATGTATTGATATATAATTCTAGGCTAACCCATCAACAAACTGAAAACCATTAAAATGTGTTCCATAAGGACAAGAAAAATATTATATGTTGAGGTTTCTTAATCTAAAAAATAAATTTAATAGGTTTCATTGATAACATTTGTAAAAACTATTATTAAAAAAAGATAGAAATAGAGTGAATAATTTCAAAAGAACATATACCTAGTGAAGCTTAAAAACATCATAGTAAGTTTACATATTTGAAAAACACCTTTATAATTAGAACAAATTTAATGTAACCACAAAATAGAGGATGAAGAGTGGGATCATTTGAAACTAAGATTTTAATCCTAAAGAATAAAAATAATATAAGGCCATTTTTTGTGTAATTCATGAAAAATAATTTGAAAGGTAAAATATAATATTTAGAGAATGATGAAAAATGGAAGAAAAATCATTAAATAGTTTATAGAAAATGACTTTAGTATTTTTGTGAGATATGAAGTTATGAGTCATGTTTGAAATCATTTTTCAAAACATCATGTGAATAAACTATTAAATAAAAATAACTAATAGTAATTATATCTTGAAAATGTAATAAATAATATATTATTTAAATGTGGTGTGGAAGATAAAATTTAACATCATGGAATGGAAATAAAAAAATATGTTAAAAATATATATATTGAAACCCGAATCATAAAAAGATTGATATGTAAAATATTTTAAAACATGTACAATGTTTTTAACATCACAAAAAATAAAACATAATGTAATTTCAAAAAAAATAAATTAAAAATTGTAGTAAGTGTTAATATTGATATAAAAAACAATATTATTAGGAGAGGATGATAATTATTTATAACATCCTAAAATTATATAATGAAATGAATTTTTAAATGTAATTCACCATAAATTATGGAGTAAATGAAACATAATATCATCATATTACATAATAAACAAATATTTTACAACCATAGTCAAATATGAATAATTATGAGTCATGAAAAGAAGTTAGTCCACAAAAATCCCATAAACATTTGGTAATAATGGAATAAAGAGAATTTAAAGGGCTGATTCAGAAAATTACATGGAACTGGAATGAAATAAACATTAATTCTATGAGTAGTATCCACTAATATTGTATCTACACAATATTAAATATGAATGGGTATATAAAAAGAAAATTGTCCTCAATCAATTGGAATTGAGACAGAAACCCATACAAACATCAGAATTCATGAATCATGTAACATTTGGAATGCTTTTTATGTCATATAAATGTAAATACCTAAAAAAATAGTAAAGTAAACATATTAAAATTATATTTTAGAACATAACAATATTATAATAATTAGGTTTTATAAAAATAATCACAGCTTAATGTATAAAAATATAGATAACACAAACCAGTATCTTTTATCTCGACCACTGAAAAGTAATTGAACCTCTTATATCAGAAACATAAACACCATAATATACTATTTTATAAAAAATTTCATATATAATAAATGTTTTACTACTTATTTATAATAATTATGTTTCTATTCATTAGATAGTTAATTTTTATTTTCATCATCCGATGATAGTAATTGTGATTTTATTGTGCAATTTTTATAATAGATACATATAACCCCATTATTTTACAAATTTCATCATTAAAATTTTATAAAATATATTTAAATGTATATTTTAAATTATTTATTCATTTCTATGTTCATTTGGTTGAAACAATGGGCATGGTTCATAAGAATAGAATCCCTAACGACCATATTTTAAGTAATATACAAATTTCAACAGATTAATTTAAAATTATCATTTATTTTTTAAATATTTTATTAATAATATTAATTAAACATATTAATTTTTAAAATCATATATATTCATAAAATACAAATTATAATAGTTATTATATGGAGTTAAGGATAAATGAAACACATTCCTCCATTTGGATAGTATTATGCACATATACATGGTCAACAATTTCATTTATCAAAGGATGGAATGAATTTAGAATGTTTTTTTCTCTTTTATGGATATTAATAATTAAATAAATATTATATTTATCTATTAGATAAATATATAGAAATATTGTTTCTAGTGAATGAAAATGAAACAAATCAGATCATCGAGGTGGTAGTCAGTGCATACATTTGAATGCCATTTTCTTTTTGGTAAGAGAAATATAGAAAAGATGGTGATGATTATTCCATATAAATTATAAAAATAAAAAAAAATGTTATTTGTTCTGTTTTATAAAACCAGTAAAATTACATTTGAAATTTAGTGGTATAACATAAAACTTGTTAGGGTGTGATATGTACTTATGTTCAGAACATGAGTTTTTCCTTGGAAAACTTCTTATATATTAAGGACACGGACCAATTTTGTGTGAATAGATGCTTATGATCATGGAAGAATACTTATTGGAAGTGGAATGATAATATTTTCAAAACTATTTCAAATATTATATTTTCCTAGATTATATAATGGATTGTACCTTTTATAAGTCGATGGAATGATTTTTTTGGAAATATAACTAGTTAATAGAAAAGGAGCACGTGTTTAACATGGAATGATGAATCAAGAGAAGATAAAAATATTGAGGGGTTTTTTTCTAGTATATAAACACATTAAAAACTCTTTAAGGCATTTTTTAGGATTTATGTATTTTACCCTTATTTTTAAAATTTTAATATTATCGGTTTTTATCATTGTGAATATATTTTATATAATTTATTTATTTTTTATTTCATGTAAAAATGTAGAACTCATTGAAAATTTTTGAACTATTAATTCTACATATAAAATATATTTTAAAATATAATAACAATAAGGATTATAAAAAATAATATAAGCATTATCATAGAAAACATGCAAAACCGTTTTTTAAAAATATTATATTTTTACGAATAAAAATTATATTTTGCATAAAATTATAAACGATTCTTATTATAATTATAATATCTTGATTAAATTAAAAATATTAATGTTTTGAGGATTAGAAAAAATAAAAAATCAATTTTGACCTTAGTAAGACCTAATTGAATGAAACAATTTTTATTATGATAAGATATTACATATGTTTTCATATTATAAAATAAGAGTTTTCTAAATTAAAACTAAAATTTTTAATGAACCATTTTAAACTACGAATAATTTATTGATCAATACAATTTTAGTATAGAAATTTAATTCATATTTTTCTTCAACAATGGTAATATACAGAACATTATTAGTAAAAACTTTTTTTATATTACCTAAAAATAAAATATTTAAAAAAAAAGAAAAAAAGTTCCACTAATCTAATTTTAACATTAATATTTAAAAAATATACAATTTAAGTAAAAAATAAAAAAATTCGATAACTAAATATTTTTAATGAATAATAAAAATATAATGAAATTTATTTTCATAGGAAAATAATTTTTTTAATTTTTTTACTTTTCTTATTCTTGTTTTACAATAGTTTCTTATTAGATTGGAATTAAAATAGTGTTCCTCTCAAAGATATATTTTATCAAAAAAACATATTTTGAAAAATTATAGTACATAAAAAGAACTTTTAGTAAAAATACTATTTATCAAATAAAATTTTCTAATTTGTTTTTTAGAAAAATTATTTAAATATTATAAATGAACTAAAATTTAGCAAAAGAAAATCATTCTTATTTAGATGTATAAATTTTAAATGTTAACTTGAAAGGTAAATTATTTTTTACAATGATAATTATAAGTTTATATAATCCTATTTTATACATATATAAATCTCATGTTATTCACATAAGATATATTCATAACATATACTATAGTGGTAATCGTGGAGTGGAGATCATTTTTTAGTTCACATAGAAAATAGAAAAAGTTTTAAATTTTCACCAAAAATTATTTGAATCATACTATAATTTTTGTTGTTTGACATTGGCCTTTTTTTTGTAAAACCCTTGAAAATACACCTCCATTCCAAGGCTGAAAAATTGAGCTTTGTAAGGAACACTTACACTACATAATACTAATTCATAGAAATTAATTATTGAAATGGATAATTTTATTTATTTTGAATTACTCAAATAATATATTAAAAAACCATATATTACAATTTTATTTTGAGGTATCATAGTTTTGTTTTCATTCAGTTTTTTATGGGAATAAATATATAAAAAATAATTTTTATTTTGAAGGGACATCAATAATAAAATATGAGAACATTTTAATAATTCCTTATCATGATCATTGAAATATAGATCTCACCAATGATTTCCAACATAGTGTTTCTATCAACTCTATGATTCTCAGTTGTGTTGTTGAATGGGTGTAACATTCTCTCCCACTTTATTATCAAGATCAAGTCCCAATATTATATTTTCTCCAACATGATCCCAATGTATAGAAGTTCTACACTTATTTCTACAGATTTCTTCACAAGGTGTCATCTGAATGGTCGATTGAAAGTTATTATTATAAGAAAACTCATCCAGATGAACATATTCTTCCCAAAACTCTATGAAATATGTATATAAATACCTCACCACATCATATATTGTTTTTATGGTACTATTATAATGAACATATTTTTTAGGATAATAATTATTGATAAAACTCATCTTCATATTCCAAAATAAATGAAGGAATCTCCCAAACATCTATGTAAAATAAGGATCGTGATAATATAAAATTATGATATATACTCTATATAGCCTTAACACTTAATTAATTTACTAAAGAAAATAACAGTAAAGAAATAAATATTATCTAATATAAATATAAGGGAATGAATTTTTAAAGTGATCAAAAACATCCCAAATGGATTTATGGCCTTTAAATGTCATGATGTTTCTTTTTTTGAAGTCAACATCGATGTTTTTTCATTTCCAAAAACATACTGATAATGATTACATCATCCCTATAGACATATGATGTTTAACCTGAACAATATTCTTTACTAGGAATCAATATAAATACACTCTAATATTACACTATATATTATCCAACTACATATTCCCATTGATTTATTTACACGTCTCTATACTTCATGGATAGATATATAATGATGGGTTTTGTGTTTTATCAGATAAATCCTACATACATAATGGAATTTAAGGGAAACAAGTATAGTTACAGAATCTTATCATCCCATCATGGTCATGATTAGTATCTATAACAATTTTTACATAAAAATCCTACTATTATGCATATTTAATCTTTAAAAGAATGGATAGATTAATATTCATTTGGGGAAGATAGGATTTCCCCACATTCCATATAATTTCATAGTCCATTACTTATAAATTACTAAATATAGTATCTTCATAAATCATCATCATGGATATTTCAGTAATATCCTTCTAAATCAGAACATTAGTCACCTTAATCAACTTCATAATATAGAATTGTTTAGATGAATCATAACATTTAATCAACTACAACCATCTTATTATGATTAAATTTAACCATTTCTCTATGAATACATATATCATGATTTTATAATCCTTAAATATTTCCCATGTTTCTCCATTAATGAAATTCCTATATATTTTAAATTAAGAAACTACCACACCAAGCTCCAAATCCTAGTTTGGGTAAATTTTATCATGATTCTTCAATTTTCATAAAGAACATGCTAATATCATGTTATTCTACATGATAAAACATCTCATTCCCTTATTTGATATGTCACTTTACAATAAAACCATTTTTCAATATATAGTATTGAGAGAATAGGTGTGCACACCCCAACCATATCTATAATTCTATGATATTTTTCTTGACATTTGTTTTCATAACGGAACATGTCCCACTTCTCGGTTATTTTGGTTAATAGATTTTATATCCAAGATAAATTTCGAAAAAAATAATTTATATTATCATGAAAATCCTTAAAAACATAGAATTGGTAACCTTGTTTGTTCTATAACATCACTCAATATAATTTTTTATTAAAGGATCCACCAATAAAGATAATATATTAAATACACTTTTTATTAGTTCCCTAAAGTAATTAGGGGAATTTTTATGTTGAAATGGAATAACGAAAAATTAATAGTATCAATACCTCATATTGAAGAATGTAACTTATATCCCTCTCTTATATCCCTTAACTGATGATATCCAAATCAAATTTCCATCAAGGAAAAGTATTTAACTCGATCTTATTGATCAATAAAGTTATCAATATAGGGTAGATGATACTTATTCATGATTTGGATCTTCAAAAGATCTCAATAATCAAAGAAGACATTCTATGAATAAATTTTCTTCATAAAAATTACCTACATCCCATGGTGATATAATTGGGTAGATGAATCCATTTTTTAGATTCTCACAGATTTCCTTCAATAATTACTACAACTCAAATTGGAAAAAACTACAGGACTTTGAATTATGTATATTATTGCTCATGAATTATATAAAAAAATGAATTCTTGATTCAAGGGAAGATTAGAAAACCCTTCTAAAAAAATCAACATAATCCTTACGAATAGTAATATCCTCAATGTTGAGTTTCTCCCTAATTATTTGAGATATATCAATCTCATCAATAATTATTAGGACCCATATAATGGATGTAATTTCCATTTAATGTAAATATTTTTCCTCTCACTAATAGATGGTTTTAGTTTGATCCAGAATATAAAATGTTACATAACATCCTTGTTAATTTATATGTGATATATATAAATTACTAATTATTGTAAAAAATTACATAATATTTAAATATAAAGAGAATAAATATATTTAATGGAAACAAACCACCACATACTTCTAAAAAATTTGATCTATTGAATGGAAAATAAATCATCTTTTAATAATTAATTTTAACCAATAAATAAATATATTATAGTTGATGTGATGATGTGATTATTTTAATAAAATAGTTAGACAAAACGTTTTGGAAAGAAACTGAATCAAATATGATATTTTCAGTTACAGTTATAAGGATAATTATACCTTTAACCAATTCCTTATCATGACCCACGTCAGTTGTTTTGACTAAATAAGCCTATAATTATTACTTTATCTTATAATGTTATTAATGATGATTATTATAATTATCCCTAGGAAGAATGCCGTAATTAACATAATTTACACACTCCTTACAATTATTGTTTTTAGTGTTAGTGATGCATTTGGTTGAAAACTATACTCTTCATTGTTCAAAATTTTCATTTCACATAAACATTAATTTAAAAAATGTAATCCTCTTAAAAAGTGAATAATTTACATGTACCCTTATGAAAATTACCGTCATGTTTTTTATGATTTTTGTTCTGACGGGAGACTGATTTTATTTCCACGATAAGGTTTATTTATAAAATTTATATGAAATTATTTTTTATCTTCTTATCACCACCACCATGAGAATAACATGAGTGTGCACCATTATTTATATCCTAAAAAAAATCTTTATTAATATCAATTTATTTTATTGAAATTCTTCTTAGATACTTTTTGATAAAAAATAGTGAATTAATCAATTATTCTTTCATGGTCGATGATAAAGCTATAAAAAAATCATGAAATTATAATAAAATTATCCAAATAGGAAAAAATTAATTCATCATAATTCAAATATAATTATTTGAATTTATTATCCATTCTAGTTTGAAGAGATCCAAGAAAAAACTTATTGACAAATACCTTCTTAAAAAAATACCACTTCATAGAGTCAATATATCACTCTTTCATTATATTCATAATAAGATTCCATAATTGATTAGTTTTTCCTTCCAAATGAGACATAGCTAAAACAACCTTCTTAGGGTTTTCGATCTGGAGAGTAGAAAATATCATTTATTTTGCAGAGATTAATTTCTCAATAATAAAATTAATTAGAGGACCCACTTGATGATTATGGGTGTTATGATATTAAAGACACGATGGTGAGTTATTCATCTTCTTTTTCCAAATATTCGCATGATTCACATAACCATTAATAGATAGAGAGATTTGGGTGATAATTTCTATTATATTTTTCCTCTCAACTTCAATTCCATTTGGTTTCTTGCGAGGAAGATCATGGAACAAGTTGTTTCACATGTAGTTCACATGGTTCATTCTAAACCAGATCATTAACTAAAGATAAAAATATTTACATGAGTATCATGAATAATTATTCTAGGTGATCAATCCTATAGAAATGAAAATAATTTATAATATTTCATAAATAATAACACCTTATTATCAACCTTATAATATATAGAATTTAATATAAAATATATTCATATCCACCATAATGTATTAGAAGGGTAATGCGAATGAACTAAAGAATATCCCTTGAGAGTCTCATTATAGGTATTTAGTTTGGAATCTTTATCATTAACTGGGTAAATATATTATTTATACCCATCCATAATTTTTAGGAAAATTACCCACATGTTTATCTATGACGGAACATAAATCCATTTGATGGTATCCAAAAAGGGATGTAACCTCATGGAAACGACACACTCATTACCTTACAAAAAACTAATTATTTCCTATATTTTGAGCTATCCTTAAGGTTATTATTTAAGGATCAAAATCATATTCACTAAAAAAAACCTAAACCCAATATGATACAAACATATGTTACTTGATAATTAAATATATTCATATTATATCATTTTATATATATTTTCAATCATCTCACATTAATATATTTCCAAAAATTGTAAAAGTTTAGGGAATTTGGAGACTAAATGTGTAATAAATTAATTTTAATACAAATATTAAAGATCATCCACAATGTTCTTCTCATACAGTACCCCTCTTTTTGATAAATTTATTAAAAACATTCTTTTTTACTCGATGAAATAGAAACTTAAGAAAGGGTTTAATTAGATTCATGGTTATGTTAAACGTGATTGATATAAATTAGTGATCATAAATGAACATAAAATAATCATAATGAAAAAATAACATGATCATAACATATGATATGATTCCTGATAAGTCATAGACCATGCATAATTATTCATTGAATAATAAATTTTAATAAAAAAATAAATGGGTCATAAGAGTGAAGAATCATCAATAAGAAATCATGATCCACAAGTGAATATCATCAGTATTGGAATAATTATTTTGTCATACACCTAAGCATTGAAGATAATTTCTTTTACCAAGTCCCTCTACCAAGAATATCATAACTGATATATTTCTATAGTATATTGGGATCTCCCCCCATTACCATAAACACATTCTATTTAATAGCATAGTGGATTGGGTTTACTCCACATTCCATTTTATATTATCTCATTAGATATTAGGCAATGCCCAATTCATTGGATGGTTATATATTATGGCCACAGTAATTAAGTAACGAAAATAAATTTGTTTAATAAAAGAATATTATAACTTTATCATCATAAGCCATCAAGATAAATAAGGAGGATGTATATAAAGCCTTATATTTTTTTGTAATATTTTAAAAACATGGACACTTGGTGTCGTATTTATTTGAGTAAGACCTTTATATTAAATTAACGAATAAATAAACACAAAATCTCACTCTCATAACTTTAAAACTCTAAATATTAATTTTAAGGATAAACATGGGACGAGTTAATTTTTTAATTGTTTATTTTAATGATATAATTATTTTTTAACATGGTTATTTATTTTCAATTTTTATGGATAATTAATTACCTTAAATGATTACGCAACACTAATATAGTAATTATTCAAATATATGAAAAGTAAAAAAATTACTTTAAAAGCACTAATGCTAACCTTGTGTGTGATATATAGTTACCCACCACTTTTATAGATGTATATGAAATATTAATGATGTATTAAATATAAGTATTTGAATGATATATATTTATTTGTTTCTTTAATGTAAATAAAATTTATAGTGTCTGAAATGACATTAGTGATATTTTATGAAATTAATATTTTATTAAATTATTTAAAATTAAAAAGAATTAGAATATGAGAAGGGGATAATATTTGGTTGAAATATTCATTCATTATATATTTATGGGCTATTTTTTATCATAAAAGTAAAAACCTGATGCATTAAAAGTGAAAAGTTGTTACCATGGATTCTGATTAAGTAAGGAAAGCAAGGTTTAAAAAAATATGGTTTAAAATTACAAACAGACAATAAAAGTTTTTTTGGTTCAAATAAATTAAACAATATTCCATATTATCATCCATTTTATAGCCATATTGTTCAAATTTCACCAAAAATATGTCTATCATATTTATTTATTTTTATAAATTCTAGGTGTGTCCTTTCATTAACTATAAAAATGCATCAACTATCATCTTATATATACAATACCAATAGACACTTATTGTAACACCCCGAGATTTAATGAAAAATATTCTTTTTAATTTCATTAATGTCTTGTGTTGTACGCTACACAAAAAAGAGCTTGCACAACACGAATCCTTGACTTGCCTTGCATTACACGCAATCACGACCTTCCTCAATAGCGTGTGTAGTACGCAATACCGAGTTTCACTAAACAATGATATGATATTAAAATGTTATTAAAACTACCCATTATGAATAGTAATAACCACTTTTTAAAATTTTTTAAATTTTATTTTTCAAAATGGACTTCATTTTTGGGTTCGGAATATCGAAATTATCTTAGGGTGAAATTTGGGTACTTTTCAGATAACTTTCATATTCTGATGAATAGTGAAAATTACTAAATTTTAATTAAAAACAAATTTTTTAATTGAATTAATTAATAGTGATAAATTATTAATTTGAATGGTTTTAAAATATATTTAGAATATGTTTTTACAATTTAATACAAATATGGTCATTGGATGTAATTTCACATTTAAACCAGACCTAAACAAGTGTCAATCTTTTGATAGTTATTATCTCTTAAAAGCATGCTATTTGTTTTGACGACGGGATTTAATTTTTAAATTAATTAATGCAGTTGATATGTTTTAAATTTGGTAAAATAGACATCATTTTTGAATTCATAATATCAAATAAAGCTTAGTCCTAATTTTTGGTATTTTTCTGGAAACTTTCATTTTTTGATGAATAGTAAAACCACTAATTGGTAGTTAAAAAATATGATTTTTTCATAAATCTTAACTTTACCGCTTCTGTGAGAGGAATTTTGAAAATCCTAGAGACACGGTGAATATCAAGGACTATAATGTGGTTCAATGAGATGAAAATAATTTTTGGTGAATAGTAACTTTTTACTTTTTTTTACCACGGTTAAAAGTAAATAGGGTAATTAAGGATAAAAATGATATTATTATTACCCAAACACATGTCCAAATTCTATTGGATAAGTGGGATTCGACCAAAAACAACCTTATGAATAAAATATGACCATTTAGGCCCACTTGTATTAGATTAGGACATTTATTATTAATTTATTTAAAGAAGGGTTAAGATAGTTAAAATCAAAGTTTAATAAGAAAATTATTTTTAATATAGGGTTATACATAATATAAATTCTACTATAAATATTAATTAGAAAGATAAATAGATTTCCTACATAATGGTATTTTATTTGTAATTTTTAGATATTAAATAATTTAATTTATTTATGACACAAAAATGATGCAGTAATTATCTTATTAATGAAATATTGACATAATTGATGTTATAAATACCCAAATAAATGTAATTTTAGACTTTTTAGGAATTCCAATAATTTTATAGGTTAATATGACATGTTAGTAATGATTTAATTAACGTTTTTTGAACTAATCGTTCTGTTATAATTTCCACAAAAATCAATTACTAAATAGTGTCAAAATTGACATAAAATAGTTTTTAAAAAACATATTATGTTATTAATTGTTATTTTATTCCTAGAAATCTAAGGGTCGGACAAATGACTTAGATAAGGTTATATATATTAATAATAAACAACTTGGGGTTCGTTTGGCTTGTTATAGTATGTTTATTAACCATATAGTGTAAGAACACAAAAAGACACGGTAAAAGTAAAATTATCTAACTTAAAGTTAAAACTAAATGATAAGGTTAAAATAGTGAACTAAACTTTTCCAAATTCTATTGGATAAGCGGGTTTCTACCCATACCCACATTAGATTCTAAATAACTAAATTTGGAGCTATTTAAAAACGAATTTGGCCTTATAATAAAATAATATTTTTAGTTATTCCAAAGGTGCCCCTCTCCTCCCTTATAAAAGGGCACCTCCTCCCTCTCTTCCTCACACCACATTGAGCCTTCAACCTCTGCCAACCCCTGACAATTTATCTTCTCCACTTCCCTAGAAACATCCTAGAGGTTCTGGTCTTCCTCAAAGACTAATTTTAGTGCCCTAAAACGAGATCTCAAAGCGGCGCTTCAAAGAAGAGGTAATATCCGTTACCGATTCTTTCAACTTTATTTCTTCTTCCACTTATTCTTATTAGGTTGTTTCATTAAGAAGTAATAACATCAGTATCAATAATATACTGATATGTTATTATAAGTATGAAACAACCCTATTTCACCATCTATCCATCGTACAGAAAACAAAATCACCGCACGTGCGTACGTACGGAATACCGTCTCCACGCCGTGGTGTAATCTATTTTCCACCACCACCTTACTTGGATGGGTATAATGGTGTAAATAATAACAATATATGATTATTGTAAAGTTATATTGATTCTGAAATAGTATACATACACTCCAATATAATTCCACGATCATGATATTGATATCATCGCTCGTGCGTACGTACGGACAACCGTCTCCACGACACGATGCGATTCATTCTCCACATTAACCATTCATGAATGATTATAAAGTATATCTAATAATTAATCATGAAATATATGACATAATAATGATACTGGATTTATGTGTATATATATTTATGTCATCTACTTAATTCCATTCAACTCTATAAGGAAACGAAAACAGCATTCATGCTTACTTACGGCCTACCGTCTCCAAGAACGGTGTATTTCTTTCAATTTACTGATCTATTATATATATGTATATTCTGAATATATATTATATATAAATCATGTTTTATATTCTGGAATTAAGTAATCATGATCTAAGTAATCATATGAATAATTACAAGTCAAAACACGGACGACAAATGAAACGATTTTACCCAAAACGCTCTTTAACATGGAAATTACAAATGAACGGGTAATATAAAGTCATAAGTGAACCATATATAATATAATAACAATGAGTAGGATTCTGTAATAAGTCAATGACATTATTTAAATCATTATACATGAGGTTCAGACACTTACGAAGCAAATTGGACCTAAGGTAAGGGAAATATCACAATCTCATTTTTATCCGAGATTGTTTATACTTTGGTATTTACTGGGGTGTATTTTATCATCCACATCCATATTTCCTCAATATGTAAAATTATTTCCATCCACCTACAATTGTTTAAATCCAATTTTATACTTCGGTGAGTTTTTAGTAAAAGATATGAAAGGAATCTTTTGTCGTTTTTCGTATGAGGTACTTTTTGAATTTTCCGACGAAAGTACAAGAAAAATGTGTTTTTAACTTATATGGCATGAATTGATTTTTAAAACATTATTTCCAAGAATATTCCTTTACAGGTTTTCAAGATTATTTTTAATCAACTTCTCTTAGTTTAAAATTGTATGACATGTTAAGAAAGGAAAAGGTTTTTGAAGTAGAAAGGATATTTTCCTCAAGAATGGAGTTCAAGTGTTTTATCAAAATTATTTTCCATATAAGATAATATAGGGTTCTGTTTCTATCCCCATTATTACATTGATTTGATTATGTTGTGAAGGAATTATTTTAATGAATTCTTTTATCTTATATGAATTTGTTTATGATGTCATGATGTTTAAGAATCCCATTTTTATTACATGAGTTATGAAATGATGTATGATTTATGATTTTATGGCACACATAAGAATGGTATCATTATGAGATGGGTGGGACCTATATCTCCCTCCAATGAATTGGGTAAAGAGTTTATATCTCATGAGATAGACATGGCTGGAACGGCATGTTAAACCGGTTCAGTGAAACAGGACTGAAACGAGGAATGAACTCGGTTCAGAAATGGACTTTGTCCACTAAGATAGTCTTGGAAATGAGTGTTGACTACTAAGAAAAGATTATATATGATTATGTGTGTATGCCACAAAGTTTCATGTTTTAATTTATGATTATTGGGATTACATTTCACTACTATGATTTCTCCCATGTCATGAAATTATGAGCTCTTTTGCAGGTTAAGATTTCCAAAAGTTATATTCTTATGAATATGATCAGATTGATATTTCTTTTGATTACCCTTACTGAGCATTTGAGCTCACCATTTTATGTTTTCTTTTCCCAAGGATATAAAGAAAGGTTTTAGGTAAGAAAAAAGGGAAGATCATTATGGGAGATGTTGAAGATCTTTCACCATGATTAGATGATTATATTCTGAGTTTCCAAAGACACTAAACTATTACGGTCCTTGTGGGTGTGTTTTTGAAATGTAATAAGTATTCCGCAAAAGTAATGTAATGTCCATGTACATCAAGATTAGGGTCTCTACAGTTGGTATCAGAGGAAAGGTTTAGTCAACCATTGGAAACTAGGATGCGAGAACTTTAGTGAGTTTCCTAGAGATATTTCTAAGGTATGAATAGGGATGTCCCTATGGTTAAGTATATGTTTAGGTTATAGTACTAGAATTATGGTAACCTAAGATGTTAGATTTTGAAGGTACTCCCCATTTGTTATGTTATTTTCCCTAACATGATTTTTGCCTCTCACACTATTCTTTTTGTGTTTTAGACGATGGCTGGAACCGGAAGGAACCATGTTGAGCAATGCAATGGACAATGCAATGATTGTCCTCTTGAACAAACAAATGTTATGGGAGATGGAGTGAAAAATCATATTGCTATACTTACACAAGCTATGAATCATTCTGGAATTCCAAATGAGCAGAGAAGGGAAAAATATTGTATTGGGTCTTTCATGAGGCAACGTCCACATTCTTTCTGTGGGTCTTCTGATCCACTTGTTTCTGAACAATGGATCAGTACCACGGAAAAGATATTTTCAGTTCTTCAATTTTCTGAACATGATAAAGTCATCTTAGCAGTATATCGTTTGGAAGGTGAATCTGATCAATGGTGGAATCTTATCAAGAATACGAGGCCAAGAGATGAAATTGAGTACGTGGAATGGGATGAGTTCAATAACTTATTTTTCAATAATTACATCCCTTGTATTCTTCGAACAAATATGGAGAAGGAGTTTCTTGAACTAAAGCAAAAGGATGATGAATCTGTTGGTGTATACAAAGAGAATTTTACAAGGCCTGCAAGGTATGCATCTGGCTTTATCATCCAACCTGAAAGTAAAGTTGATCGATTCTTCAGTGGCTTAAAACCAAATCTTCAAAGGGCATTAGCTATAAGAGACTTTAGTAGCTATGAAGAAATTGTGCGCTGTGCTATTAAGGTAGAAATGGAAGTTGGTGTTACATATTCATCTCATGGTTTTGACAAGAAACGAAAGATGGAGTTCAAGGAGAAATCTCAGAATAATGGTGAAAAGAAGATGAATGTTTCCTTATGCTCAAAGTGTGGAAAGAATCATGGTAGAGATTGTCTCAAAGGGACTAGAAAATGTTTTAAGTGTGGAAAATAAGGTCATCGAGCAGCTGAGTGTTGAAGTAATAGAAAAAGTGCTGCTAATGGTGTGAATAATGAAAAGACTGCAGAGAACGCACCAACAACACTTCAATGCTTTAAGTGCAATGAAATGGAGAATTATGCTAATCAATTCCCTAATCCAATGGTTAAGTATGGTCGACATGAGCAACCACTTAAGGCAAAGGACAAAGGTATGTCACATGCAATCACTATTGGCGATGTTGAATATGAAAACGATGTGGTGGAATGATTAAGTGTTTATGTAATGGGATTCCAAAATAATGTTGTATATAGTATCGTGGAATATTGGAATATTTATGTATTTTTCTATTGTGGTTTTCAATAATTTTATGGTACTAGTAAACATGGAAAGTTATTGAGATATTTTTGGTAAGCAGATGATATGCGCATAATGAAGGGATAAAAAGATAATGAGATGTTTGATTTTATTCATGATATCATGATTGATATAAGGACTAAGTGATATCATGGTTTGAGTATAAATAATTTTGAGGATTTTGGTTTGTAGAAAGTGTTATCTTTTAACTGCATTAATGGGTATACATGATTAAGGTATTCACGTGTTTGTAATTTGACCAACAAGATATATCTTATGATATATGGGGGATAAATGAAAGCATTCACGTGATTGTTATGTGACATTTCAAGTAATAATTTTCTTTATACTATGATCTTGGACCGAAGTATTTTGGATAAGACTAAAGAATGGGATGGATTATGTTGAACAGAAGTTAGTATTGTTTAAGGATAGAAGTTTTTTCGATATTATTTATGGGATTTTATAGTAATTTAGTTTTAGAAAAAGGACAACATACAGGATGGGCGACATCCCATCGCGTCGGACAAGGCTATGGGAATCGAACCCACAACCGAAGTGCGACTGGCCTTTATCGCCTACCACTGGCCTACAGGAAGTCCCTGTTTAGTAGAAACTAGTTTTATTATGATATAATAAGTATAAGTCCATTTTAGAAACCATATATGATTAATATCACTATAGATCGACTTATGTATATTTAATAAATTTTACTATCCATTTGTTTGAGATAGATGGAATGACCCTTCATTCTATCACATGATCTTCTAAAACTTCATGAATAATAAATTCAACCTAATTTCATTAAGTGATGAAGTGGAAATTGTTCAAGGCACGAAAAACAGTGAGATTGTCCCAAAATAAAGAAAGTATTTATTTTAATTCAAATTCTTCAACTTTAGGGAAATGATCTTGAAAACCAAAAATGTTGTCCAAGTGCTCTTATATCTGATGAATCAGATAGTACCTTAGATCGTCACAAATTTATGTCTTTGTGATTGCTGGATTTTCCATAGACATGTTCTCTACCACTCTCCATCAAAAAATAATGGTTAGATTTCTCTTCTATATCCATATTTTCACCTATGTGGAAACCGAGTGACTAGTTTATTTGGGTAACCATTACGTTTCATACATCTGTTTTTAAATATTGGTTTTGGTATTCATTTTTACGATATGGGTTTCTATTAAAGAAACTTTCGAGTATTAAACCATTTATAACCCCGACTATTTTCGAGGGTGAAATTCATTTTAAGGGGTTAAAATTTAACACCCAGAGATTTTATGAAAAATATTATTTTTAATTTCATTAATGTCTTGTGTTGTATGCTACACCAAAAGGAGCTTGTACAACATGCCTACTTGACTTGCGTTGCATTACACGCAATCGTGACCTTCCTTGATAGCATGTGTAGTATGTAATACCGAGTTTCACTAAACAATGATATGCTATTAAAATATTGTTAAAACTACCTGTTATGAATAGTAATAACCACTTTTTAAAATTTTTTAAATTTTATTTTTCAAAATGGACTTCATTTTTGGATTCGAAATATTGAAATTAGCTTAGGGTGAAATTTTGGTACTTTTCGGATAACTTCCTTATTCTGATGAATATTGAAAATTACTAAATTTTAATTAAAAACAACTTTTTTAATTGAAATAATTAACAATGATAAATTATTAATTTGAGTGGTTATAAAGTATATTTAGAATATATTTTTACAATTTAATACAATGTTGTCCATTGGATGTAATTTCACATTTAAACCAGACATAAACAAGTGTCAATCTTTTGATAGTTATTACCTCTTAAAAACATGCTATTTGTTTTGACGACGGGATTTAATTTTTAAATTAATTAATGCAACTGATATGTTTCTAATTTGGTAAAATAGACATCATTTTTGAATTCATAATATCAAATATATCTTAGGCCGAATTTTTTTTAATTTTCTGGAAACTTTCAGTTTTTGATGAATAGTGAAACCACTAAGTGGTAGTTAAAAAAATGATTTTTTCATAAAACTTAATTTTACAGCTTCTGTGAGTGGAATTTTGAAAATTAGAGAGACACGGTTAATATCAAGGACTAAAATGTGGTTCAATGATATGGAAATAATTTTTGATGAATAGTAACTTGTTACTTTTTTTTACCACGGTTAAAAGTAAATAGGGTAATTAAGGGTAAAACTGATATTATTATTACCCTAACACATGTCCAAATTCTATTAGATAAGTGTAATTCGACCAAAAACAGCCTTAGGAATAAAATATGACCATTTATTTCGACTTGGATTAGATTAGGACATTTATTATTAATTTATTTAAAGAAGGGTTAAAATAGTTAAAATAAAAGTTTAGTAAGAAAATAATTTTTAATATAGGGTTATAGATAAGATAAATTCGACTATAAATATTCACTACAAAGATAAAAATATTTTCTACGTAATGGTATTTTATTTGTAATTTTTAGACATTAAATAATTTAATTTATTTATGACAAACATATGATGCAGTAATGATCTTATTAATGAAATATTGACATAAATGATGTTATAAATACCCAAATAAATGTAATTTTAGACTTTTTATGAATTCCACTAATTTTATAGGTTAATATGACATGTTATTATTGCTTTAATTAACTTTTTCAAACTAATCATTCTGTTATAAGTTTCACAAAAATCAATTACTAAATAGTGTCAAAATTGACATAAAATAGTTTTAAAACAAATATTATGTTATTAATTGTTATTTTATTCCTATAAATATAAGGTTCGGCCAAATTACTTAGATAAGGATATATATATTAATAATAAACAACTTGGGGTTCGTTTGGCTTGTTATAGTAAGTTTATTAACCATATAGTGTAAGAACACAAAAATACATGGTAAAAGTAAAATTATCTAACTTAAAGTTAAAACTGAATGATAGGGTTATAATAGTGAACTAAAATTGTCCAAATTCTATTGGATGAGAGTATCTAGACCCATACCCACCTTATCTTCGAAAAAACTCAATTTTGAGCTATTTAAAAATGAATTTGGCATTATAATAAAATAATATTTTTAGTTATTCCAAAGGTACCCCTCTCCTCCCTTATAAAAGGGCACCTCCTCCCTCTCTTCCTCACACCACTTTGAGACTTCAAGCTCAACCAAACCCTGCCAAATTCTGTTCTCCACTTCCCTAGAAACATCCTAGAGGTTCTGGTCTTCCTCAAAGACCAATTTTAGTGCCCTAAAAGGAGATCTCAAAGAGGCGCTTCAAAGAAGAGATAATGTCCGTTACCGATTCTTTCATCTTTATTTCTTCTTCCACTTATTCTTCATAGGTTGTTTCATTATGAATTAATAACATCAGTATCAATCATATACTGATATGTTATTATAAGTATGAAACAACCCTATTTCACCGTCTATCCATCCTACAGAAAACGAAATCACCGCACGTGCATACGTATGGAATACCGTCTCCACGCCATGGTGTAATCTATTTTCCACCACCACCTTACTTGGATGGGTATAATGGTGTACATAATAACTATATATGATTATTGTAAAGTAATATTGATTCTTAAATAGTATACATACACTCCAATACAATTCCACAATCATGAGAACGATATCATCGCTCGTGCGTACGTACGGACTACCGTCTCCACGACATGATGCGATTCATTCTCCACGTTAACCATTCATGAATGATTATAAAGTATATATAATAAGTAATAATAAAATATATGACATAATAATGATACTGTATTTATGTGTATATATATGTATGTCATCTACTTAATTCCATTCAACTCTATAAGGAAACGAAAACAGCGTTCATGCTTACGTATGACCTACCGTCTCCATGAACGGTGTATTTCTTTCAATTTACTGATCTATTATATATATGTATATTCTGAATATATATTATATATAAATCATGTTTTATATTCTGGAATTAAGTAATCATGATCTAAGTAATCATATGAATAATTACATGTCAAAACACAAATGACAAATGAAACGGTTTTACCCAAAAAGCTCTTTAACATGGAATTTACAAAAGAACGGGTAATATAAAGTCATAAGTGAACCATATATAATATCATAACAATAAATATGATTCTGGAATAAGTCAATGACATTATTTAAATCATTATACAGGAGTTTCTGACACTTACGAAGCAAATCGGACCTAAGGTAAGGGAAATATCAAAATCTCATTTTTATCCGAGATGGTTTATACTTTGGTATTTACTGGAGTGTATTTTATTATCCACATCCATGTTTCCTCAATATGTAATATTATTTCCATCCACCTACAATTGTTTAAATCCAATTTTACCCTTTTGTGAGTTTTTAGTAAAAGATATGGAAGGAATATTTTGCAATTTTTGTATGAGGTACTTTTTGACTTTTCCGACGAAAGTACGAGAAGAATGTTTTTTTAACTTATACGGCGTGAATGGATTTTTTAAACATTATTTCCAAGAAGATTCCTTTACAAGTTTTCATGCTTATTTTTAATCAACTTCTTTTATTTAAAAATTGTGTGACATGTTAAGAAATGAAAATGTATGGAGTTCAAGTGTTTTATCAAAATTATTTTCCATAAAAGATAATATAGGGTTCTGTTTATATCCATATTATTACATTGATTTGATTATGTTGTGATGGAATTATTTTTATGAATTCCTTTATCTTATATGAATTATTTTATGATGTCATGATGTTTAAGAATCCCATTTTTATTACATGAGTTATGAAATGATGTATGATTTATGATTTTGTGGAACACATAAGAATGGTATCATTATGAGATGGGTGGGACCTATATCTCCCTCAAATGCATTGGGTAAAGATTTTATATCTCATGATATAGACATGGATAGAATGGCAGGTTAAACCGGTTCAGTGAAACAGGACTGAAACGAGGAATGAACTCGGTTCAAAAATGGACTTTGTCCACTAAGATAGTCTTCAGAATGAGTCTTCACTAATAAGAAATGTTTATCTATGAATATGTGTGTATGCCATAAAGTTTCATGTTTTAAGTTATGATTATTGGGATTACATTTCACTACTATGATTTATCCCATGTTATAAAATTATGATCTCTTTTGCAGGTTAAGATTTCCAAAAGGTATGTTCTTATGAATATGATGTGATTGATATTTCTTTTGTTTACCCTTACTGAGCATTTGAGCTCACCGTTTTATGTTTTCTTTTCCCCAGGATATAAATAAAGGTTTTAGGTAAGAAAAAAAAGGAAATATTTTTATGGGAGATGTTGAAGATCTTTCACCATGATTAGAAGATTATATTCCGAGTTTCCAATGACACTAAACTATTACAGTCCTTTTGTGTGTGTTTTTGTAATGTACTAAGTATTCTGCCAAAGTAATGTAATGTTTATGTATGTAAATCTTAGGGTCTCTACACTTATCTTGAGAAAACCAAGATTAAAAATATTTGGACATACTTATTCATGTTTTATAGTTCGTTTCCATTCTAAACGACAAATCATGGTTCCCTTATGATAAGATATAAAGAATCAGACTAGATGAATAGGTAAGATTCTTTACCAACTCTTTCAAATTTCATTATTATTCAACAAAATATAAATATTTTTTTTAGCATAAATATATATTGAATATATTATCATAAATACATTGATATATTATTATGATTATAGTGAAACCATTTTCAATTTCTTTTTTATCATATAAAAAATGAAAATATCGGAAGTACTTACGTATGGCATATAGTTTTCACATAGTAGTTTTTTTTCATCAAGAAATTACATGAATAATAGTAAAGATAAAACAAAATAATATTTATGAAATTAATATACCGATTTAATTATAATATTATATATTTCTTCTTACCTTCAAATCTGTTGAAAAATGATAATGTTGCTCGATCATATGAGTGCACTACCATCTCTATGAAGTGATGTGATCCATTTTGTCATTTATAATTTACATGGATGGTAATACTATTATTTTAAATGGATTTATATGATATTTATAGGATTATTGAAATTTATTTGGTAATATAACTATTATCAAGATGCAATGAATGATATTACCACATTAGAACATACATGAAGAACAAAACATTAAAGACATATAATAATTATAATAATAATGTATTATTAATATAAAGGTTATAAGATGATATAACAGAATCATATAAGAAATTATAAACATTATTATGGGTATAATATAAATTAATTATATGTTTGAAACCATTATAGTTGAGTCTAAACCTTGTTCCACTACAGGGAAATGCTAGATAAGGCATCTTCATCTCAAATTGTCTTCATTGGGACATATGTTATGCTTAACACCCATTATTTTTTATGAGTTTTATCTACCAATCATTTTATATTTTATATAAATAATATGTTTATATTAATTTAATTTAATATTTATTATTAATTTAATTATCTCATTAGAGTTATGATTTGAAAGTTACTACAATTAGATGAGGTTTCTTAAATCATTTTTCATTCATTATATTATACTTATAAATAATTGACTTTGTTATTCAATAATTATTTACAAAATTAAATCAGATTGAATTATATTTTATTAAATCTTTATTTTTTTAATATAAGTTCTTTACATATAATCAATTCAATGATTTTATCTCACTCTAATGACATGGTATTTTCAATTGATTTTTGTTCAACATCCACCCCATAGAGACTTATTTGGCATCATGCCCCTATTTATTTTTATGTTATGATTACATATCCACATTGAGTAATTTAACATTAACATGTAGTTTTTAATAATTATTATACTCTCATATCTTGTTTACTCATATTACGTGGATAAAATTTAAATGGTAACAAAGTTGTACAGATTTAGTTTAAAATCTCAATTTTTAGAAATATATGTTTAACATAATGATTTAGTAATATTGATATCATGATTTTAGATATATTGAAATATAAAATTATACATGTCTTTAATTAGTGTAAAAATAATCTTTTTAAAAATCCTTAGTAATTAAATTGTGATTTGAAAATTATTATTATTTCTAAATTTGTTCATAATATTTTTTGGGGATCATTATTGGAATTATATTAATATAGGTTTAATAAACTTACAACTCATATACTACTAAAAATACATCACATTTGGAAATTTCATGTGACATAAACCCAGAATAGAATAGAGAAAAGGGAACATCACCAAAATTGACCTAGGTGATGTCCTTGTTAGTATAAAATTATTAAACATAAAATATTTGATGTATAATGCTTAATTCGATGTTTTGTAGCATATTTTATGTAATGTCCTGAACCATTATAAATATAAATACCTTTTGATTGATTAAATTCTTTATTAATGTAATATGGTTAAAAAACATGCACTAATTTCGTTGATTTCAATAGTTAAGGAATTTATTTTTCTAAAACTCTCAATCCTCATAACCATTGATAATATATCAATATTATAGTTACCATTGTGTTTAATATATTATGTGTTATGATAATGTATAACATACACATATGGAAGAAGTGATGGCCTCAACCAGTAGGATGGTACCCTATGATGCCCATTTATCAGTGATTCCATGGGAGATAGCATTGCAAGGATATTACCTTAACAAAAAAACATCAATGATTTAACAACTAATGAATGACAAAAACCATTTGCATGATAAGATCAAACATATCAAGGTCACAACCCTATTAATGTTCCTAGAACCACCATAAGAAACTTTCACCATTGCACTCCACTCCCTTAGTGAATACAGTAGTGTTATAAGGGGTTATGTATCAAGAGCCTAACAATATAAAATATTATTTTATTATTTTTAATTAAATAAAATTTATATTTATTTAATTATTAGTAACTTATAATTAATAAATAATGATTTTTTAAAAATTAATATTTAAAATGATGAAACATGGATTTTATTTCCAAGAAATATTCATTTCAATCAAAAAAAATCTCTGATGAATTCAATGATTTTTTAACAAATTTCTATTTTTTATAAAATTTAGCAATAAAATAATATATATTTAAATATAAATATTTATATAATTTTTTGAAGCCAAATGTAATTTTATATTGGCTAGTATCTATTAATTCTTTAAAACTCTGTATTATTTAAAATATGGTAATTTTTATTTAAAAGGGTTGGTTTCCATATTTATATATTTTTTTGGGAAAAAAAATATTATTTTTTAAATAAAAATATTGAAATAATCCAATGGATTATTTTTCATAAATTTTTTTACTATCACATTATTGGGAAAAATAAAACATGAAAAAATATTGTCTATATTTTAAAATAATAATATATCAAAAATGATTTAATAAATATTATAAATTTTTTCCAAGAAAAAAACCATTATTATTATATTTTTTGGAAGTTGTTTAATTATTTTTATAGAATATTAATGAATCCCCCAAAACCTATATTATATTTCAGGGTTTCAAAATCAATTATTTACAAGAGTTACTCACTTATGCATCACCAAGGGTATTATATTAATTATTTTCATTCATAACCATTTCATGTAATGAAACCATTTCAACTTATTTATAAACCTTGTTAAAAAATGGTTGTTTTTTTGTATTAATTTTTCATAGAGTCCAAAAACTATGTTTAGAAATTAATCAAGATTTTCCCTATCTTTTTCTATAAAACCCTATTCAACCACTCATTACTCTTCACTCAAAAATATTACATCATAAATTTACTCAGATTTTACATTTTTATAGCCCTCCCAATGTTACCCAATTCTATTAATAATCTCCACTCATGCATTTAGATATTCCCTCCCATGGTAAGTGATCCTCTCCCTCTCCACCATATCTAAGCACCTTCCTTATATTATGCATTTTGATTTTTTTTATCTTTCATATTGGGGTATATAATTTCATGTACCTCTTTATATAAATATGATCACCATGTTATGAGATACCACTTTTACTTTCATTGACCATTTCCATGATGTTTTATATACTACCATTAGATTAATGAAATTATCCTAGGATTTTGCAAGACAAACATTTATGTAGTGATTACCCATACCCATTTCCACTGAAAGGTATCAACATAGATATATATATCATTTTTTGATTAGGGGATTCAAAATATTTACCACACACACCTTAATAATGGTATTAAAAGTGAATAACTTCATACCCATATTTTATGATCTATTTGGAACATTGATTCATTTACATGATATAATATTATTTGTGGAAAAAAAATTATGTATCCCTTTAATGAATCAAGAAATAATTATATTTTAAGAAATTAAATTATGGTGAATATGATATTATCCTAAGAACATTATATTATGATTCCTTGGTATTTATCCTTGACTTATGCTTCTCTTCTCATGTTTTATGTTATTTCCACATACCCATGTGGCCGTTATGTTCTCAACTTAAGTCACTCTTCTATGTTCATGTTTACAATATGCATCATTCTTATTATACCATGACATGCCTATTGAATCCCATGAATTACAATCATCATAATTTGCTATGATTATTCCCTTATAGGGCCACATATCTCACCCATTTCATAGGTATTTCCCTTGTTTATCCTGTGTATTTTAGATTATACAAATAATACAAAGGCATATTTGGGAGTTATTAAAAATTATTATGTACCCATATTATAATTTTATTTTCCTATATACCTAATTAATCAATAGATACTAAACATCATGATATTGTGGGATTATATTTTGTGTATCATTATTTAATAAATTAAAAAAAACATGGTTTGAAAATTTTGTTATTAAAGTTGGTATCAGTGAAAAGTCTATTTATTTCTTAAGGATTAGGATTAGAAATCCCTATAAAAATATTTATTGATAAGACAAAATAAAAGAGAGCATATCTAATTTTGGCTTGTGTATAATCTATGTTATTTATAGGGAAATAATTCCATTTATGTATACAATAGGGGGATGTGGAACTGCAATAGTTTTACCACAGGTAAGTAGACCCAGAAATTTATCATTTCGAATGATTCTATCAGCACCCTATGCATAACCACGTGTCCATGTTTTTCTCAAAGTCTTATACACTTTGAGGGTATGCATTGATTAATTAAAAATAATCATATGAAACATTATTATGGGAAAAAATAAGTATGATATTATATTGTAGGAAATATGTCATGGATAAATTAGATTCAAACTTAGATATTTATATGTTATCAAATATATGTCATTTATGGTTAATCCTTTCAGTTTTTATAATTTTAATTTTATATTCTTAATAGATTAAAAATAATTATTTTTATGTCAATTTTGGTTGATGTAAATTTTTATTTCCATAATAATATAGTTTAACGTGTGCTTATCATCCTTCATGATCCTAAAATTCTATATAATAATTTGTTTTTATATATTATTTCGTATCATGCATGTTTAGTAGAAAAATTTAAACCCCGCATCAAAACATGGAAGATGGTTTTTTTGTAAAGTTGACATATGGGTCAATTATTGAATCCCAATTATATGATTGACCCCCTATTGAAATTAATGGGATTAATTTCCCAAATAACCTATGACACTACTTTCAATGGTATTAAATTTTATCCATATTATGTATTGTCTTTCCATGAATATAACCAATATAAATTTCAATAAAAAGAAGATCACCATCCTGATATAAAATCATTATTTTAATTTTTAAAAGTACGAGGGGAGGGTGTGTCTCCTTTGGTAACATCATTTTATGCATACATATTATTTTTTTATGATAATGTGTATCTAGCTCAAATGGTTGACATTGAGGAAAAGATCACCCTTCATGAAATGCCCATTTTGAGTGAATTTTATGGTGTTTTACCCCAAGAATTGCAGGTTCTTAAAGATAGACATGAGATTGAGTTCTTAATCAAACATATAATTGATTTTCCTCCAATGTTAAAAATTATCCATAGAAAGAAAATTTTCAAAATTAAAGAGATGAAGTTGAAACAACAGGATAATATAGATAATGGTTTTACACAACCATGTTTTTCACTAAGGGGTGCATGAGTCCTTTTCATGAAGAAATGTAACAGGTCAATGAACATCTTCATTGATTATCTTGAGATAAAAATATCCTAATAATAACAATTGTCATCTAACATGGATTGATGACAATTTATAACTTTAATGCGGAGCCTAGTAATTCAATATGGTATATATTCATTCAGAATACTATCATGTAATGGTCGAGGATGAGGATATCCACCATACTATATTTCCTACATGGTTTGGGAACTACTAGTTCATAATGATACCATTTTAGACTCTCTAATTCCACCAAAAATCTTCATAAACAAAATGTACAGATTTTTTGAATAAGTTGAAAATTTTATTTAATATTATTATATTATATTCAAATTTACTCTAAAATTAAAGAGGTTTTGGAGTAGAATTTTTTATTCTATATTGAAAACACGTTGAAATGAAATGTTATTTTTTAGGTATAGTTAGTGTGTGTTTTGGATGAAATAAGAAACATTCATGGGGATTATTATTTCTAGGAATATGATATCTTTGGAATATTCGAAAATAATGGAAATTTAAGGACGTTCCAAACCACAATTTATGAATGAAATCCATAATATCTATAGATTATATGGGTATTATAAGTGATTTTTGAGAAACTCCCACTATTTTTATGACCACTAACCATGATAATGAAAAAGGTAGTCTTGTCTTTCTAAACTGATGAGTGTAATGGGGACTTCAACGATTTAAAGTAGAGGGTAATCACTTCACTTATACTAACATTATCCACTAGGGGGATTGTATTTGGGATCTATAGTAATGTGATAAAAAATTACATAGTTTATTTAAATTGGAAATATGAAAAGGTGATAGACTACAGATCTAACCAATTGAAAATTGATGTGATGAACTATGTAATACCCAATCTAGAATTTGTTTTAATGGTCTTCACGTATAATATTTCTCATCATTATCTCTATAGAGAGAAGGGTATCATATATATATATCATATATATATATATCATAAAAGGCACAAGAATATATTCAAAAAAATATCTAAATATTAGCTTTATAAGTATGTTACAACTGATTAATGATTACGATTTTCAAATCAATTTCCATTCAGAAAAGTTAAACAAAGTGGTTGAGGATCTAAGTAGAAAGTATCCATTGACCCTATCGATGATGAGGATTTTTAGGGAACCAAACTTTTTGGGAATATAAAGGCTACACATGCGAATAATAAAAGGATATAAATCCATCCTTATATAAATAACATTTCAACCATAAATTCTTAAAAGGATCAAATAGGCCTAAAATAATGTTTTGGAGTTATAGAAAAAAGTAGAGAATATCTCAAGGTTCTATCTTTCAAAAGAAGGTGTAATAAAATTTAGAACTTTGATAAATGTCCCATAAAAACCATAAATAATGTGGTAAATATTAAATGATTAACATATCCCATCATTCAGTATTCATATAAGAAGAACTATGATGTATAGAGATAAAAAGAAAAATATAAGGTGGGATAACATGAAGCCAGAGACTGCAAAAATTAAATCTTGATTCTTAGAATCCCAATAAGT
Organism: Viscum album; assembly: GCA_963277665.1. Lineage (NCBI taxonomy): Eukaryota > Viridiplantae > Streptophyta > Magnoliopsida > Santalales > Viscaceae > Viscum > Viscum album. The sequence goes on along the minus strand of OY728129.1, from coordinate 1,374,212,647 downwards.
CATTGATGAATGATACGAGTTTAATGGTGTAATTACACCATTGAAGATACTAGTATATAAATGATACCACCTAACTATGGATTTTATTACAAGGATCCCAAGGATACCAAAAACAAATAAATCCATCTAGATGTAGCCTATCACCTTAGAAAGTGATGACATCACATTGATTCCATGGAAACATTTTCTATTGACCAAATCACTATGATATAAATTAGGAAATTGGTAAGAATTCATGGTGTGCCACTTTCCATTATAGTTTATTGAGATCTGATCTTTACCATGAGGTTATGACGAATCCTTAAGTAGGTGTTGGATAAATATTTGAGTATAAATATATCATATCACACACATGAACATAAATCATTCTTAGGGAACTATCAAAACTCTAGAGGAAATGATTATATATATTTAAATGTATTTCCAAGAATATTGTGGTCAGAACATTCCCATTGTAGAGTTCTTATATAAAAAACATTATGTATAGAATTAAAATGACATATTATGAAGCTATGTATGAGTGGTGTTGTTAGAATCTAACTTTTTTAGGATGGTGTTCTAAAAAAGAATCTGATGGGGCCTAATCCTCTCCAAGGAATGAGAAGGAGGTCTCAAACCATTAAGCATCATATGAAATCAACAAAAAAACTTATATAAAATAAATTTATAAAATCACGGATGATACCAAGTCTTTTGAGATTTGAGAAAAAGTATTCCATCATATATCACCGTGAAATAAAGTTATGTGGTTTGGTGAGAAGGGAATGACTAATACAATATAAATTAGCTCTTTTCAGATCCATTATAATAGTAGAGCTATGATTTATCAACAAACACTCCCACATATTATTTGAGATGTACATGATGTGTCCCATGTAACCCCCTTAAGATACTACATAATATATCCCTCACATGTAATGAAACCAGATATAGTACTAATAGAGAATGATCATTTTTATGAGGAGAATCCAATGAAGATATTAGAACATATATACAATATTCTTTGAAGTAACGTTCCCCCCTAGTCAATGAGTTTGGTAGAAGCACAAGTTTGAGGTTGAAACATGGGAAATATAATTGCTGATAAAATATATGTTCCGTTGAATTTTTAATATATGAAATGAAAATTTTGAGGGTGAAAATTTTTAATGGAGAAGAATTTAGTGATTAGAAATTTTATAAATAACATTCAATTTTAGATTAATATATTCTTTATCAATGTAATATTTTCAAAAAATAAATGTACTAATTTAGAAACATTTTATTGTTATTTCATGTTAGATTTCAATGAACATTAAATAATATATCTGTGGAATATATAGTTGTTTTATAGTGATCATTATGAATAGAATTTCAATGGTTATAAAAATTTCCAATTGATATGGATGAATGAATTGATGGAAACATCTAATAGAACTGTACCTTATGATGTCTATTTACCCAAGATTTCAATTGAGATAAAATTATTATGAATTTACCTTGATCAGTAAAAAGTTGAGATTAAAAAATAAAATTCATGAGTGAAACTATTTAAGGGAAAAGTTAAAGCTTATCGAGAATACGTCCCAAACCATGTTCATCAAACCACCCAAAGAAAGTGTTTCCATCACATACCTTTCCCTAAGGGAATATAATGCTCTTACCTGGGGTTGTGTAACTGGACCCTAAAAGTGTGAATTTTTGTTCTTTTTATTTTTAATAAAACAATTATTATATTTGATGTTTAATTATTAATATATAATAATAAAATAATAATTTTAATTAAAATTATATTTTTATATGATTCAATATACATTTTATTTTTGGGAAAAATGTTGGTTCAATAAATATTTTTTTTGATGAATTCAAAAATTATTGAAATAGATGATTTTCTTTTAAAATATACTAATTAAATAATATTTTATTAAAAAACTGATAATACTATTACCTATTAAAGGTAAATGTATTTTTTTATAAGGGTGAGAATTAATTATCATCATAAATACCATATTTTTCAATAAATAAATATTTTAATTATAAATTTTTATTAATATTTAATAATTATTTTTATAAATATAATAATAATTTCCAAACCATCATTTCAAAATTTTACTGTAGTGAATTTTTCATAACCCTTCAAAACAATTGAATTTTTATGTAAAAAAAAATATTTTGTTAGTATATGGCATGTATTATGGCATCATAATTTCCTCAAATTTATGTAATAAATAATATTAAGAGTATCAGTAGCAATACTTTAGTAGTATTGTAGCAGTGGCGACATTGTTTAGCAGCCGATACTGTAGCAGTGGTAGGGCACTGTAACGGCGGCGGTACTGTGCAGGTACTGTAGCAGGAGGGTTACTAATCACAGAATGTGAATTTGGCAAAAAATTTGGGCCTACAGTCTATGTAATGGGCTACAAGCCCACTAGGCCTTCGAGCTATGTAATGGGTTCCCCTCTACCTAGTTAAAAGAGATCTTTCCTTTGATTTAATAATAAAAATGAGGCTTCGGCCCCAACCATTAAAAAAAATTATTAACAGTATCAATGGCCAAAATTATATTTGCAATTTAAAATAATTTTATTATGTTATTTTATTTATTTTATAAAATCTTAATGAATCCTCTAAAACCTATACTAAATTTTAAATATTTTGTATGAACTCATTATAAAAATGAATCACTTTAACCTCGTGAGGGGAATAATTTAAATGATTTAGGCCATTAAACATATAATGTAATGAAACCTATTCAAATTTGATATAAATAACGGGAAAACCCATGGGATTGTTTGTTGTTTGTAATAATTTATATTGTAGAGTCCAAAACCATTGTTTGGAAATTATTATTTAATTACCCTCTATTTAGCAATAAAACCCCCACAATATCTGTAAATCCACTTCAAAAATGACCTTAGATCATGACTTTAATATTACATTATGTCCCTATTTCCATCCCAATGTTCCCCAAACTATTAATAAGATTCTCCCAAGATATTAGTAGATCTGTATCAAGGTAATTGATACTCTCTTTCTCATATTTATTCAAACACCATTTTCAATTATGCATTTTGATTTCAATTTTTTCATGTTGGAATTTTTTTTTCACATATCTATTACTGTCCTTATAATTTCTGTGTAATTATAGACCCTATAGTATCAAAAATGTAAAATGAGATGGTCAAATATAAGAGTTGGTGAATTGTGTACTTTAAATTTTTTTGGAGCCTAAAATGTTGATATACAACATTCTTAAGGAATGTCTCTTAACCTTAAGGAAATCTATTTCTTAAGGTTATAGTTTTTAACATTAAGAAAACATAGTTTAATAAGTTTAAACAAAATTTTACAAGCCCTCTTAAATAAACCTTTTATTACATTAAAACCTTAAGATAAAATCATAAGAATGACTTTTTTAATAAAGATTCTTCCTTAAAGAATAAATAAGCATTGATATAATCAGAGTAACGGAATTACCAAGTATAATAATGTTATACTTTATAACATTAACAAAGTTAAAATAGAATCTAAATAAAAACAACTAGAAATAGAAAACAAGTAACAGTAGGGTTCTTTCAACCCAAAGAGAATTGTTTCCAACCACATTGGATAAATGTTACTTGATTTATACTTCTTGGAAAGACTTTCTTACTCGAACCCGTATAAGACCTCAATATGATGATCAATATCTGTCTTGATATCCCTAAAAGCCCTCAATTTATAAGGAAATTAGAACCTCTGACTTCCAAATTCGGAAGCCCACAATTAGAAAAATTTGTGTCTACACAAAGAAAGTCTGAACAAGTTGTTCATGCCTAAACAAGTTATTCCCGACATAATCATGAAGAAATGAGATTTTTAATAGCCTCTTTCTCTATAAATCACTTTAAAAACTTTGATCTCTTTTCCATTAATTTTAAATTATTTAAGTTTACTCAGTACTTTACTCTTTCAAATGAACTTTTATTTATAGGAAAAACATCCCAATGGTCATCTCCACTCTAGCAATCATATTTTCCTTTAATTTTGTAGGGACCTAGACACGTTTCATACAGACAATGATTTGTTTTTTAAAAATTGTATGAAATAGTTTCATGTATAAGAAATGATGTTAAGTATGTGATAAAAGTTAAGTATAAGAAAACGTAGAATCCGGTAATATTAGAATGATACATTAAGAAATTCTAACATTATCAAGAAAATATATTCTTAATAAAATGAAAATCCAAAAGAGGAAACCGGTATAACTATTTTTGGGTGTCTATATCATAAAAACAGAATGACATATATACAAGAATTGGTATAAAAATGGCATGAAATTTGAACCAGAATTGGTATTATAAAAAAGCATGACATTTGTACCAGAATCGGTATCACAAAATAGCAAGAAATTTGTACTAGAACCGGTATATAAAATAGAATGACATTTTTACTAGAATCAGTATTATAATTCAGCATGATATTTGAACTGGAATTGGTATTATAAAAATAGAATGTCAAATATAGAGGTAAAAGTAATGACAGATTCATAAGTATAGAATAATGATTATTCAGAAAGTATAATTAAATGATATTTCTATAAGTAAACATAATGAGAATTATATAAGTAAAAAAGAATGAAAAATATATAATTAAAATAGAATTAAATGTTCAAATATTCAGAAAACAAATGTTTGTGATTTTCAAAACATAAAACCATAAGGGATGGAGAAGTTATAAGAGAACCTTATTAACTGAAAAATACCCCCCTTTTGGAAATCACAAACAACTTTCTAAAGAAGAATATATTGACTTTGATAAAGATGTATGATAAAATATATCTTCCCCTTTGAAAGGAAGTTAATATGAATACGACTAACTCCCTCCTTAGGTTTTGTTCCCCAAGGATCATATTTTAGATCTTTAGCATAAACTTTTATTTTTTTATGGAAATATCTCCCCCTTAGATAAACATTACTTCTTAAAAGACCCTCCCCTCTAGGCATTGTTCTTTATTACCAAACTACCCCCTTAATAGATTCTCCCTCTTTGGTGTCTTCATTAAAATATTCCTTCAAAATAAATTCTCCCCCATTTTGATTTTCAAAAAGGAATGGAGATGTATAAGATGTACCTATAAGTTTAAAGAAATCGCCTTCGTGAGAAGTTCAAACTGATAGAAATTACTACTCGGGCAATGTTGACTGAGCCACCCCAAGCTTCTATCACCCTAGCACACCTTACTCTTAGGTCCTATGCAGGTATTATAAGGGGTTATGTAACGAGACCGTAACTACCTTGTGTAATCCTTGTTTTAAATAAAAATTGGGATTTCTTCTTATGATGAAGTTTATGAATTTTGAAATGACCGGATAAATATAGTATGCATATTTTTGATGAATTTTAGAAAAAGGATATTTTAAATATGTTTATGTAAACCCTAAATAATTAAAAATGTGTAATGATTTTCAAAAAATGGTCTTCTGCAATTATGTTCAGTACTAAATTTAGAGTCTAATAAGATCAACTTGATTTTTGATGAATAGTAAATTATGAATAGTGATTTTGTGATTAGGATTAGTAATATGACCAAATGGATTAGTAATCTCACTTAAAGAAAGTTTTAAAATAATCTAGGCACCTTGATTAAGTAATTTGATTCAATAAAATAGTTAAATAACGGTTTCATTAATTATTATTCAAGTATTAGTTTTTTCAGGTGAATAGTGTTTTTTAATCAAAAATTTAATTAAAAATAATTAGAAAATTATTTTTATAAAAATTACTTTATTTTTGAACTCAGAGCATCGATATTATGTTATGGTAATTTTTTGGGTTTTTTCTGAAAAAAATGAATTTTCGATGAATAGTGTTTTTATTTAAAAATTAAATTAAAAATATTTAGAAAATTATTTTTATAAAATGGATTTCATTTTTGAAATCAGAGCATTGATATTTGGTTAATGTGAAATTTTGGGATTTTTCTGAGAGTTGAATTTTCAGTGAATAGTAAAAATACAGTTTTAGGGTTTCGGTATGTTTAATGACGTCATAAAGGTGTCATGATGATGGCATGAGATCTTTTGAGGGTTGGCCGGCCAAGGATGATGAATTATTGTTTTGGGGGCCCCATGTGGCCTAACTCCATGATAAATGACAAGGGAGAGCACATGGGTTTGAGAAAAGCACATGTGAGGTGTCCCTTGGCCATTAATGCCTTGTCCCCTCACTTTCCCTATAAATACCAAGCCATCCTCTCATCCATTCGACTCCCCACTCATTCCCAACGAATTTCTGGTCTCATTACCTCCCAAGGAGTCCTCCCAAGGTGCCCCCAATCCCTCAAGGTCCCAACCTTTGAGGTTTAAGAGTTACATTTTAAGGTAAGGGATCCGACCTCTCTCTTTCTTTTCAAGTAATCTCTTTTATGTCATTTCTTTTATACTCCATGTTCTTATGTTGGAGGATGTTCTTTTATATTCATCCTACTGCCTATTTCATGTTCATATGATGAGAGACCCCCCCCCCCCCTTGCTCTCATCAATTCGTTTTAAGAATGTTTAAGTGGCGCCGTTAGGCTGCCGAATTTTTAAGGGATTCTTTCACCTTCCTCGTTTTCAAGTTCTATTTTCATTCAAGTCTTTCATGTTCATTTTTATTATGTTGGGGTATGATCTCTAAATTATCATACTGATATTTTATGATCATATGATGAGAGACCCCATTTGATCACTTCAATTCAGTATTTTGAAGTTTTAAGTGGCGCCGTTAGGCTGCCGAATTTTTAAGTGGTTCTTCACCCTTCTCGTTTTGAAGTTCTACTTTCATGTCAATTATTTCAAGTTCCTTTTTGTTATATTGGGGTATGATCTCTATATATATCATACTGGACTCTTATGTTCATATGATTAGAGACCCCATTTGATCTCTTCAATTTAGTATTTTGATGTTTTAAGTGGCGCCGTTAGGCTGCCGAATTTTTAAGTGGTTCTTCACCCTTCTCGTTTTGAAGTTCTACTTTCATGTCAATTCTTTCAAGTTACTTTTTGTTATGTTGGGGAATTATCTATATATCTATCATACTGAACTCTTATGTTCACATGATGAGAGACCCTATTTGATCTTTTCAAATCATTTTTGTTGATGTTTAAGTAACGCCGTTAGGCTGCCGAACTTTCATAAGAGAAATCTAATTTTTTGTCTTCCTTCCATGTTTTTCATTTCAAATGGTATGTCCTGAAAACTTCATTACCATGTCCATATATCCTTCTTATTCTGTTCCCCTACTGTTTTATGGATCAATTTTGAGTGGGTGACCCATGTCCCCTCTCTTTTCAATGTTTTCTAAAACCCCGAAACATAGCCGTTATGCTGCAGAATTTTCGTCTCAAAATGCCTCTCTCTTTTCTCAAAATTATTTTTATGTTATAAAGTGAATACTCAAAGCTCTTATTTCTACAAGGGTATTCACATATATATCAAAATGTTCTATTTTCAATTCTGGGATTTACATACATGAGACCCGCTTTCCCTTTCCGTGGGTTTAAAGTGACGTAAAGATCATGTCTTTAAAGCAGTTTTTAAAACGTTATGATTCTGAAATGAAACCCATTTATTTTATGCTATGTGGGTTATTTATGAAATGTTTGATGATTATATATGTGGCTCACATGATAATAAAGGCAAATTTAAGGGCGCGCCCTGATAGCGCTCCAATGCATTGGGTAATGATGTAACCACTAGAGATTACAATTTTCACGATACCTTGGTGAATAACCTTGGTAATTTTAAAATGACACCTTGGGGATGGACCTTGGTGATATGTTCATGATTGTCTATGTTAAATGATGTAGCCACATCTTCAAGTTATGAAAAAGTTTTATTTTTATTATGATATGCCTCGTGATTTCATTTTCATGCCTTAAAGTTCTTTTCATGACTTTATTGATGTATCTCAAGTTCATATGTAAAATGTTTCACTTGTTTCCCTTGCTGGGACTTCTGCTCACCCTTCCTTTTGATGTATGTCCCCAGGTTATGAGATGCAGTAATGAGCCTAGGGTGAACATGAGGAGAAGCCTTTCAAGTGTTTAAGAAGAATGTTTTTTTTTGTTTCATGTTTTATGTTCCTTGTTTCCAAGACACTAAACCTTAAAGATCCTCAGTTCTGTGTAATGGAATGAAAAGTTATGTTATAAAAAGACGGGATGCTATAGTTGGTATCAAAGGATGGTTTAGTTTTTTGTGGAAATTAGGATATGAAAACTCTAGGAGGAACCCTATAGAAAAGTTTAATATAGGAAATCTTCCTGGTATTTTGGTGAGTATTGAGTAAGAGGTTTCCAAGAAAATACATCCCTGTCTGGATACGAGCAGGTAGAGGTGGCTCTGGCACAGATGTACATAGGGGTAAAACCCGAAAACACCACTTTGAGCTAGACTCGAACGGGAACTGGTACACGACAACGGGCCTTGCTGTACTCTTGGTTACGACACTCCCGGGGGATATGCTTTGGTAAATTCATAAGCTTGGTATGAACCATTGTTAAAGGAACAAAGATAAAATAAAATAAAGGTTCACATAAGAATATATGATCATTCATAACCTAGATGGGAACCTAGGAGATCACAAGTTAGGGTATACCGTTCATATACAAGTTATCCTTATATGCTTTCAGTTCCTTTTCATGATTATTAGCTAAGTAATTAATCCCCTAATTATGCTTTCTCTTCTTAGTTAATGGTGGGAAATGGAAGAACATGTTCCGACAACCAATGTGATAGGAGATGCGACGATTTTCGTATTAATATGACAGGGATGATTAGGGGATTAAAATATGATTATTATTTTGGAAGACGTTCATTATTTTGGGAACCATATTTGATCGAGGTAAATATATTACTACGGTATTTTCATTGAGGAGTAAGGTTGACTTATATTTTGAAGAATCGATTAATTTAAGGTGAACTTATAGTAATTTAGTTTACTTATGGGAATGACTAACCTATCTTGGGTAAAATATGTTTAGGTTAGCTACTTTTTATAAGATGTTAGGAGTGGTTGATGTTGTCTGGAGATGAACAATAAAGTTGTTTTGGAAGACTATGTTATCAAATCCTTATTGTATTTGGGTTTCAATCTTAGTTTGGTTTGTTTTGAGGAATTTTAAGGACCGTTATTTATGGAATGGTCTATGATGAACTTTGGGTAGTACCATGGAACTTTGATGATTTAAAAGTAGTTTCCATTCCTATGGGATTCTTTCTTTTTGAAGAGTTGTTTTACCTTAACCTTTCTGTTTTTTGAATAATGTTTAAAGATAGAAGAAATCGATAGTTAATCTTTTGTAGATTATGTGATTCTATAGAAGATGATTCTTGTGCTTTTATGAGACCAAGTGTTTTTGAATTCTCATCATTTGGAGAAAAGATTAGTGTTGGTAGGGACTTGTTAAAGGATGAAACTCTACTTGAAGGTAGGTATATTTTCTTATGTTTTTGTTCTATGTAGTAAATGAAATCCTCAAAATTATGAAAAGAAACGTAAAACAAAAATATTGTTGGTTTACGTTTCCTACTAGGTAATCAAAGACCGTTTACACACATCATAAGTTTGGGATTTTCTCATGGTTAACTTTCTCCTAATCATGTTCTCTATCACTCTCCCTCAGAACTTGACCCTTTGTTTTTTCCTCCATGTCCATGTTTTCCTACATGGAACCCTAGTGTGGGTTAACTCGGGTGACCATTGTACTTCCCTTTCTTTATTTTAAAGTAATAGTTTTACTGACTCCTTTTTCGATGTGGGACTTTCAATGAAATTTCAAAACTCAATTTTAAAATTGCGAGGACGCAATTTCTTAAGGGGGGAAGATTGTAACGACCCGAAATTTTTAAATAAATTTTGTTTCCTAATTTTATGTGTTATTGTTATACTCAACAAAAATGTTTTATTTGATAAACATGATTATAATTAAAATGAGATCAGTGGGTTTTGACTATTATATAACCATCGGTCAACATGACCACTGTGAACAAAATGTTTTGATTATTGTCTCTAAATATAAGTAATCTTGGTTAATTATTATAGAAAGAAGATTCGATGGCCTCACCTAGTAGTCTTGGACTGATCGAAGCCCATCTAACAGAGCTTGGGAAGGAGGTAGCACCACTGGGCTTTGCTCTGGATCAAATCCAAGCCGAACTTCATCATGTGAAGCTGGAACGAAATCGCCTTCGTGAGAAGTTCAAACTGATAGAAATTACTACTCGGGCAATGTTGACTGAGCCACCCCAAGCTTCTATCACCCTAGCACACCTTACTCTTAGGTCCTATGCAGGTATTATAAGGGGTTATGTAACGAGACCGTAACTACCTTGTGTAATCCTTGTTTTAAATAAAAATTGGGATTTCTTCTTATGATGAAGTTTATGAATTTTGAAATGACCGGATAAATATAGTATGCATATTTTTGATGAATTTTAGAAAAAGGATATTTTAAATATGTTTATGTAAACCCTAAATAATTAAAAATGTGTAATGATTTTCAAAAAATGGTCTTCTGCAATTATGTTCAGTACTAAATTTAGAGTCTAATAAGATCAACTTGATTTTTGATGAATAGTAAATTATGAATAGTGATTTTGTGATTAGGATTAGTAATATGACCAAATGGATTAGTAATCTCACTTAAAGAAAGTTTTAAAATAATCTAGGCACCTTGATTAAGTAATTTGATTCAATAAAATAGTTAAATAACGGTTTCATTAATTATTATTCAAGTATTAGTTTTTTTAGGTGAATAGTGTTTTTTAATCAAAAATTTAATTAAAAATAATTAGAAAATTATTTTTATAAAAATTACTTTATTTTTGAACTCAGAGCATCGATATTATGTTATGGTAATTTTTGGGGTTTTTTCTGAAAAAAATGAATTTTCGATGAATAGTGTTTTTATTTAAAAATTAAATTAAAAATATTTAGAAAATTATTTTTATAAAATGGATTTCATTTTTGAAATCAGAGCATTGATATTTGGTTAATGTGAAATTTTGGGATTTTTCTGAGAAAGTTGAATTTTCAGTGAATAGTAAAAATACAGTTTTAGGGTTTCGGTATGTTTAATGACATCATAAAGGTGTCATGATGATGTCATGAGATATTTTGAGGGTTGGCCGGACAAGGATGATGAATTATTGTTTTGGGGGCCCCATGTGGCCTAACTCCATGATAAATGACAAGGGAGAGCACACGGGTTTGAGAAAAGCACATGTGAGGTGTCCCTTGGCCATTAATGCCTTGTCCCCTCACTTTCCCTATAAATACCAAGCCCTCCTCTCATCCATTCGACTCCCCACTCATTCCCAACGAATTTCTGGTCTCATTACCTCCCAAGGAGTCCTACCAAGGTGCCCCCAAGCCCTCAAGGTCCCAACCTTTGAGGTTTAAGAGTTACATTTTAAGGTAAGGGATCCGACCTCTCTCTTTCTTTTCAAGTAATCTCTTTTATGTCATTTCTTTTATACTCCATGTTCTTATGTTGGAGGATGTTCTTTTATATTCATCCTACTGCCTATTTCATGTTCATATGATGAGAGACCCCCCCCCCCCTTGCTCTCATCAATTCGTTTTAAGAATGTTTAAGTGGCGCCGTTAGGCTGTCGAATTTTTAAGGGATTCTTTCACCTTCCTCGTTTTCAAGTTCTATTTTCATTCAAGTCTTTCATGTTCATTTTTATTATGTTGGGGTATGATCTCTAAATTATCATAATGATATTTTATGATCATATGATGAGAGACCCCATTTGATCACTTCAATTCAGTATTTTGAAGTTTTATGTGGCGCCGTTAGGCTGCCGAATTTTTAAGTGGTTCTTCACCCTTCTCGTTTTGAAGTTCTACTTTCATGTCAATTATTTCAAGTTCCTTTTTGTTATATTGGGGTATGATCTCTATATATATCATACTGGACTCTTATGTTCATATGATTAGAGACCCCATTTGATCTCTTCAATTTAGTATTTTGATGTTTTAAGTGGCGCCGTTAGGCTGCCGAATGTTTAAGTGGTTCTTCACCCTTCTCGTTTTGAAGTTCTACTTTCATGTCAATTCTTTCAAGTTACTTTTTGTTATGTTGGGGAATTATCTCTATATCTATCATACTTAACTCTTATGTTCACATGATGAGAGACCCTATTTGATCTTTTCAAATCATTTTTGTTGATGTTTAAGTAACGCCGTTAGGCTGCCAAACTTTCATAAGAGAAATCTAATTTTTTGTCTTCCTTCCATGTTTTTCATTTCAAATGGTATGTCCTGAAAACTTCATTACCATGTCCATATATCCTTCTTATTATGTTCCCCTACTGTTTTATGGATCAATTTTGAGTGGGTGACCCATGTCCCCTCTCTTTTCAATGTTTTCTAAAACCCCGAAACATAGCTGTTATGCTGCAGAATTTTCGTCTCAAAATGCCTCTCTCTTTTCTCTAAATTATTTTTATGTTATAAAGTGAATACTCAAAGCTCTTATTTCTACAAGGGTATTCACATATATATCAAAATGTTCTATTTTCAATTCTGGGATTTACATACATGAGACCCGCTTTCCCTTTCCGTGGGTTTAAAGTGACGTAAAGATCATGTCTTTAAAGCAGTTTTTAAAACGTTATGATTCTAAAATGAAACCCATTTATTTTATGCTATGTGGGTTATTTATGAAATGTTTGATGATTATATATGTGGCTCACATGATAATAAAGGCAAATTTAAGGGTGCGCCCTGATAGCGCTCCAATGCATTGGGTAATGATGTAACCACTAGAGATTACAATTTTCATGATACCTTGGTGAATAACCTTGGTAATTTTAAAATGACACCTTGGGGATGGACCTTGGTGATATGTTCATGATTGTCTATTTTAAATGATGTAGCCACATCTTCAAGTTATGAAAAAGTTTTATTTTTATTATGATATGCCTCGTGATTTCATTTTCATGCCTTAAAGTTCTTTTCATGACTTTATTGATGTATCTCAAGTTCATATGTAAAATGTTTCACTTGTTTCCCTTGCTGGGCCTTCTGCTCACCCTTCCTTTTGATGTATGTCCCCAGGTTATGAGATGCAGTAATGAGCCTAGGGTGAACATGAGGAGAATCCTTTCAAGTGTTTAAGAAGAATGTTTTTTTTTGTTTCATGTTTTATGTTCCTTGTTTCCAAGACACTAAACCTTAAAGATCCTCAGTTCTGTGTAATGGAATGAAAAGTTATGTTATAAAAAGACGGGATGCTATAATGTTTCTTCACTTCCTTATGATCTTCTTGAAAATTCTTCAACATGATCTCTGGATATTGGTTCTAATTTTCTATGGAAAAGATGATTTATTATTGAGAAATGATTCTTTTATATTTATTATTTAATAACACTTCTTGAACAACCACTTTTTTCACTAATATAGAGATGACTTCTTTTTCCCTACTTACAGACCGGGCAACTGAATTGAGTTGGCTAACATTTTCAGAAATGGATGCCTTGATGTTGTCATACTCGGATTCTCAAGTATTGAAAGCATTTTTGGTTGAATCCAAAATGTCACTGAACTATCTAAGATCTTCATTCATGGTTCTAGTGTGGTTAAATACATTCTTACAAGTCACCTTCCTAACGTTATAATCAATCGAAGGATTAATAAAGTATTCTTTTTTGCTTGACCACCATGGCCATAAGAATATTGGTAGATTCCTTCTCTGGATTCAGTGTCTCTTACATCATTTGACATCAGAAATAAATATTTTCAAGAAACGACATAGTTATGACCAATATTCTTAGAGACAATGTGAAAAAGGCATGATCAACAGAAGAAAATGATTCGGAATCTGAACCATTATTTCCTTTCTGAAATATTCTTGGAGTTAAAAAATATGGTTTCTCTATCCTTTTGGAAGACTTATGAGGAGTTTCTTTTTCAGATGAGTCCACCAAAACACTCTTCCCATTTATCATATATCAAATTAGGGGGTTTTATATATTACATGGATAACATTAAAATCACCATGTTCATCTTGTTCCCCAATAGGCTGTTCTTCTAGTGTTACTTCTTGTCTTTCTTCTTCCTAGATCTCTTCTTATTAATCACTTTTTTGTTTAACATCATCATTCTCTTATTATTCCACTTCAACCTCAACTTCTTCTTTAAATTTATCTTCTTCTTCAACCTCAACTTCTTCTTAAATATCAACTTCTTCTTCAATCTCTTGATCATCAGAACCAGAATTAGAATTTGAACACTAAGGATTTCCAATGTATTCTTCTGCTTCCCTTAAAACATCATCACTATCCTCTTCAATGACATAATCCACCATTTGTTGAACAAGTTATGATAATTTTAATAATTTCATGTATTTATGGATTTCCAAAGCGGAAAATGACTTCTTATGAACAACTTGAGGTTTCTGTACTTATTGAGACTTCTTATATATAACTTTCATTAAAGACAGACATGCTTGAGCTCCAGATGATTTCTTATTCAAGATGTTATTCTTATTTTTATTCTCAATATTTTCAGAGTTTTTGATTTTTAAGGCCTTAGCCTCTACATGATTTAAGATAAAGGAAAGATCACCTACCTTTCTAATAGATTCCATCTCTCTCAATTTTCTAATAGTTGCAATAGAATATGCTTTTTCCTTTTTTTCATGAGGATTTTTTGTCACCAGAACATCAGGGACCAGTGCTGGTAAGCTTGTTTCTTTATCTTTCCATTTTTTGGGTTCCAAATTTAATGATTCTAGAACATCACCCTTGTTCTGGATAACCATTTTTTCAAAAACTTCTGGATTCCGGTAAAAACTCTACCTTCATTCTCCGTAGAGTATCATCACTGAAAAACAAAATATTGAACGACTTCAAGACTAGTTGGAAATGAACATCCATCTCTTGAAGGCACATAACAATTATCCTGGAGATAGTTGTCGGATAGATAAGAATATAAGATCTGACGGTTCCGCCTCTTACTGCCTAGATAGTGAGAATGATGTACTTGATCAATTTGATGTTCATTACATTAAAAAGAAAGACGAAAATAAAGATATCACATATCTTTATTGAGTATTTATCACCTTTCAATGGAATAATAAAACCTTCCATTCATAGGGCAACCAACCTGTGATTTGATGTATAATTTGTAATCTTCATATTCATAACATACATAAGGCCATGGTAATCTAGAGCCTTGTATTTTACAAATGAACCTTCCTTCGAGGGATTCTTGTGAGAGCACAAAATAGTCTCTCTTTCATATAGTATGTTGAGAACATTTGACACTTTCTTATAAGGATTTTTATAAGCCTTGTCGTAACACTTGACCTTAAACATTTGTTTTCCACCCTTTTAAAAGAATGTAACAGTTTCATAGAATTGAATAACTATGTCAGGATAATCTAGATCCTAACTTTTCTCTTTATCCACACAAACACATTCTCATTCATTGGTTCTTATAACCTTAGAGATTATAGAGTCATACTATTCAAAGAATTTAGGACCTACTATTCTTTCCCTAAAGATCACCCAATCCATTATTTCCTTGCTAATTGGCATCTGATCTGCTGGGGATTGAAGAGACATTTGGAGTGACAGAAAATACAGAGTTGGACTAAAGAATTTAAATGAAATAGAAATTCATCACAGATATTTGAGAACATGGTGTGGTACACATAAATGTAGCACCCCTTATATAGACAAGGATATTACTTTTCATCTTCCATAAGATAATCAAACGGCTGAAAGACCAACTAATCTAATGTAACGATTGAGGATGATTGTGGACAAAAATCAATTCTTATCATTTTATGTAAGGTACACTAGGAATTGGAATTTTTAAATACCAACAATTAAAACATAATAATAAAATATGAACAATATGAAAGTGTAATTTTTGGAACACTCTGAATAAATTATCAATATTATAATAATTCTCTCTGGAATTTTAGAAACCATATATTTTTATTTCGAGAATTTTAATTCTGATAATTCCGATTCAATGAATTTCATATCTAAGAATATTAATTCAGAACATAAAGGTAATAAATATTTTCTTGGAGAAATTTTTTAAAGAAAGATAAATTTTCTTTAATGAAACAAAAGCAAGTAGAAAAAAACAAGAATATGTACTCCTCCTGAACTAATGAGTAACATAATGTTTGGAGATGATTTAAACAAGAAGTATTATATAATTATTAAATTACAGATATCATTCCTAGCTTTTTTTATAATATCGAAATATATCAAAATGTAATGGTTTTGTAAAAATATTATCTAGTTGTTCTTTCATTCCTTTGAATTGAAGAATAATATCTCATTTAAGTGTGTTATCCCTAATAAAGTGATATCTAATATCTAAGTGCTTTTCATTGGAGTGATGTGAATGGTTTTTACTTAGGTTAATGAAACCTATGTTAACACATGTTATTTTAGCTTTAGTAAAACACATAACATAGTTTTTGAGTGTGTGTTGTAGCCACATCACATGAGCACAACAACTTCTAGCTGCAACATATTCATCTTCAGCAGTAGAAAGCGCTACAAAATGTTTTTTCATGCAAGACCAAAAATCTAAGGAATCTTCTAAGAAATGGAAGGTTTTGTATGTACTCTTCCTATAAATTTTACAACAACCAAAGTTAGCATCCGAAAAAAATTTATTTAAAAATCATTTCTAGAGGAATAAAGTAGTCCAAATATAAAGATCCTTTTAAATATTGAATTTTTTTTACATCTTTAAATGGGATTATTTTGGGTTTTATTAGTATCTTTCACATAAGAATACCTAGAAAATTAAGTTAGGTTGACTAGGTGTTGAGTAAAGTAAAGTTCCTATCATTCCCCTATAATATGTTTGATCCATAGGTTTCCCTACTTCATCAATATCAAGAGTATTAGAGATTGCGATAAGAGTACATATACTATTTGTGTTGTCATAACCAAACTTCTCAAAATGATCTTTGATATACTTATGTTGAGATATGTAAATTCCTTATGGTTTTTTTCAAATTTTAAAACTTATGGAAAAAATTAACTCACCCACCATACTAATCTCAAACTCGGATTTCATAAGATTCACAAAGTAATCAATTAATGATTTCTAAGATGATCTGAAGATGATGAAATCAACAAAAATTTAAACAATATAAACACCTTGATTAACATTCTTAACAAATATAGTTTGATCAACGGTTCCCTTAACATAGTTGTTTTGAAGCAGAAATCCAGGAAGTCTTTTATACTAAGATCTAGAGGCTTTTTAAGTCAATATAAAGCTTTAGTATATTTCTAAAAATGATTAGGATATATTTAATCTTCAAAACAAGGGGGTTGATCTACATAAACCTCCTCCTTTATATAACCATTTATGAAATCACACATCACATCCATTTGATATGGATTGAAATTAAAGAATGCTGCAAAGGATAAAAGAATTGGATTGATTCGAGTCTTTCTATAGGATCATAGGTTTCTTCATAGTCTATCCCTTCTTGTTGATTATATCATTATTAAGTAATCTTTCCATATTTCTAACAGTGATTCCATTTTCATCGCATTTATTTCTAAAAACCCATTTTACTCAAATGATATAAGATTCTTTAGATTTTCTCAACTAAGGTCCAAACTTGATTCTTTATGAATTCATTGAGTTTATCTTGCATAGCCTTTATCCCATATTCATCACCCTGGGATTCTTTAGAAGTCTTTAGTTCAAATTGGGAAATAAAATCAACATGTTCAATTTCATTCCTTAAGGAACTTCTAGTTTTTACTAGTTGATTAACAATGCCAATGATATTATCACTGGGATGATTATTATGTAACAACTGACTTTGGTTTTCAAAAACATGTTCATCAACATTGGTTATAAAATATTTAGGGAGAAATGTTTAAGAGGTATTTTCTGGAAAATTTTCTTTAACTGAAATATTTTATATCAAATGTCGGTGATTGGTTTTAGAAAATATATCAGAAATATGTTCAGGTTGTGTGAAAACAAAAGGACCGATTTCATCGAATTTAACTTGTAAAATTTATTCCATTGTACAAGTATTTTTTTTTAAAAAATCACTCCACCTTAGAGTTAGTAGTGTAACCTGATAAAATTCCTTCATTGGATTTGGATGAAAATTTATGTATGTTATATTTAGTATTTAAGATGAATACCTTCAATCCAAAAAAATTGATGTAAGAAACTTTATGTTTTTGGCCATTCTATAACTCGTAAGGTGATTTACTAAGAAAATGTATTATTAAAACACGATTTATTGTATAATAAGCAATTATTATAGCTTCACAAAAAAATATTTTGCTATAGAATATTTTATCAATATGGTTCTAATAATCTCTTTAAGAATACAATTTCTTCATTCTACAACACCATTTTGTTGAGAAGTTCTTAGTGCCGAAAAGTTGTGAGTAATACCTTTCTTACTACCATAATTTTGAAAATATGAATTTTCAAATTCTCTACCATGATCACTATGAATATTTTTCAAATATAGATTTTTCTCATTTTTAACATGAGCTCTAATGTTTTTGAAATATGAAAAATATTCTGATTTCATTGTAATAAAATAGAACCAAGTAAACCTAGGGTAGTCGATTACTAAGACAAACACATAGTATTTGCCTCCAATACTTCCAAATTATGTTGTACCAAATAATTCTATGTGTACAGACTATAAGGAATTAGAGTTCATAACTTCACTTATAGATTTAAGTCTAGATTTTATGTTTCTTTCCATATTGACAAGGATCAGAGTCTTTGGAGGAATCAAACCTAGGTTCTAGTAGATCCTTAACAAGTTCTTTATTTGAAATTTTACTAATATTTCATAAGTTGCAAAGTCCTTGTCTTCTATGCCAATGTGAATATTGATCTTGTAATGCACTAAAGAAAGGTATATCTTGACTTCTAAGGTCTTCTAGTTTTAAGGTGTACACATTCTCAAGCCGAATGGAAGAGATAATAAAATCATCATTGGAATTGTGAACTAATCATTTATAATTTATAAAATTCACAAGGTAACCTTCACCACATAATTGGATTATGCTAATCATATTGTTATTAAGTCCTTTAAAAAAGAACATTTGATATAATAACTTTACCAGGAAGAAAAATGTTACCTATATCGATAATTTCTCTTTAAGAGTTATCCCAAAAAGTTACTTTTCCACCTTTAGTCTTTATAATATTTTTGAAATAGTCATTATTACCAGTCTTGTGTCGTGAATATCCTCTAACCATATACTATATGTTTTTCGAAATTCCTTTATTATCCTGAAAAAGAAAGAGTTAGGTTTTCGGAATCTAAACATGATTGGTTCTGGAATTATTAAATAATAAAATTTTGGGAATCCATAGTTGTTAAGAAAAGTAAGCTTAATGAATCCCAAGTAAATAAACTTTATTTAAATAACAGTTCCTCTTCCAATTCCCTCCACTTTGACATTTAGTGCAAAAGGGAGATCTTTAAAGAAAAAAATAATTGTTTCTATAAATTTTTTTTCATGAGAATAGCCGAACCTTGATTATTTTCCTAAGGGCGGATCTGAGAATACATATTATCAAAATTTTCCTTACCAAAATTAAAATTTGAAAAAAGTTTCTTCGAGGAAAATATATTAGATTTTAGTCTTAGGACTAAATTCTTATTCTCTAGAACAACATATTTTGAGTTAAGTTTATCTTCTAAATCATCTTTCTTCTATTTTTTTTTAAAAAAGCTTAGAAAGTTTATCCTTCTCATAATTAGCTTCCTCATGTTTCTTAGAAAGATATTATAAAACAAATTTTTTCTTATCAAGATCTTTTGTATGATCCAAAATTTATTTTGTTAAAAAAATTCTCTAGAATTTTATTTTTCAATTTTCTAAGAAAAATTAAATTTATTCATTTGAAATAACTTTGAAAATCTATAAACATCTTCATAGGAAGGAAAATCATTATTGTAGTCTGATGAAGTGGATTATTCATCTGAAAAAAATATATTTTTTAAGAAAATGTTCACTTAAAGGCATATCTATTAAGGATTCTTCTATACAACAATCTTGTTCATTCTCCAAGAAATATTTGGTAACTCATTTTCTGAATCTTCACTTTCACCAGATTTAGAATGAATAACAACCTTTTTGGATTTAGATCTTGTAACTCTTTTAGGATATTTGGATTTCATATGATTAAAAGTAGTTTTAAAATAAACACCTCCATTTCCATGTTTTTCTTAATATTATCATGATCTCTCATCATTCTAGTTTCATGTGGAAGAAAAGTTCTTAACAACTCATCTAGCGAGATATGAGTAACTTTCTTATTCTCATATATAGTTGTCCTCTTGGATTATCATTCGTTAGGCATGTTGTAAATAATCTTGTCTTCAAGAATAACATCATATAATCCTTTCTCCCCCATTTATTTTAAGCTATTGACAATTGTCATAAAACTTTGTTGAATATTGTATATGGGTTCTCCATAAGGAAAATAGAAACCATGATATTCATCTCTGAGCATGGCTCTTCTAGTTTCAATGATGTTAGAAGTTACAATGTTGGTAAATTAAAGATTTTTCCAAATGCAATTTTCAACGTCACAAGATGAAATTTGGATATATATAATTCTAGTCAAGGAACAAATCAATGTATTACATACCATAAACTTTAGCTAGTATTCCTCAGTTGTTTTATTAATAAAGGTTCCAATTTGGTATCTGCAATCTTATAATATCCAGTAAACATAATGTAGTTGTCTACACCAATTTTTATCATGATGTTCCTCATTCTATATCTCCAACATTCATATTCATTTCCATTGAAAATCGGTGGTCTAGTAGGATTGATATTGTCTAGAGACTCAACATGAATGCCTGCCATATGTAAAATGAAGATTTCATTCCACAAAACTTATTAGAAGTAAATGTTTGTAAAAAATGATTAAAAAATATGAAGGAGTTAAGAATAATGAAATCTTGAGAATGGAAATGTATATGTGAATATAAGTGTTTTAGATACCTCCTATGATACCAATTGTAGGATAAAAAATGTAAAATGAGAAGCTCAATTACAAGAGGGGTGAATTTTATACTTTAAAAATTTCATTGGAACCATTAAAGTTGATATAAATCTTTTTGAAGTAAATTTTCTTAACCTTAAGGCAATATGTTTCTTAAGGTTAGCTTTTAACATTAATAAAACATAGTTCAACAAGTTTAAACACAAATATAAAAACCCTCTTAAAGAAACCTTTTCTTAAACATTAAAACCTTAAGATAAAAGCATATGAATGATTTTATTAAAGGATATATTCTAGCTTGAAGCGTATAGAATCTTTAATACAATTAGAGTAATAGAATTACAATGTTTAATAAATTTATACTTTCCAACTATAACAATGTTAAAATTGTAGCAATATAAAAACAAGTTGAAATAGAAAATAAGTAACAATAGGATTCTTTTTAACCAACGAAAAGGGTATCGAATACCCTTGGATAATGGTTCCTTGATTTATAATTATAACATAGTCCATCTTACCCAAAAAAAGTAAGCCCTCAATTGAATGATCAATATATATCTTGTTATCCCTGCAAGCCATCAATTTAGAAGGAAATTAGAACCTCCATCTTCCAAATATTGAATCCCATGATCAGCACAATCAAGGTCTACACAAAGCTTTTCTGAAAAAGTTGTCCACGCCTAAAGAAGTTGTTCATGACATCCACATGAATCATTGAGAGTTGTTATATCCCCTCTCTCTATAAATCACTTCACAAACTCTGATCGCTTTTCCATTCACTATTCATTATTGATGTTTACTGAGTACTTTAATCATTCAAATGAACATATATTTTTCTGAAAAAACATACCAATGGTCGAATCCACTCCAACAGTCATATTTTACTTAAATTCCGGAGGGACCTAGTAATGTTTCAAAGAGACAATATTTAGTTTGTAACAAATTGTATAAAAAAATTTCGAAATAAGAAATGATGTTATGTTTAAGGAAAATGTTAGGTACAAGAAAACATAGAATCCGATAATATTAGAATGATCCATTAATAAATTCTAACATTATCAAGAAATCATATTCTTAAGAAAATAAAAATCGGATTGAGAAAATCGGTATCACTTTTTTTGGGTACAATTATCATAAAAACGGTATGACATTTGTACCAGAAGCGGTGTCATTAAACGATGTGGCATTTGTACTGGAATCGGTATTATAAAACAACATGAAATTTTTACTATAATCGGTATTATAAAACAACAATAAATTTGTACTAGAATCAGTATCATAAAATGGCATGACATTTGTACATAAATTGGTATTATAAAATAGCATGACATTGGTACAGGAATCTGTATTATAAAAACAAAATGTCAAATATGTAGGTAAATGAAATGTATGATTCATAAGTATAACATTATGATAATTCTTTATGTATAACAGAATGATATTTTTTATGTAAATATAATAAGAATTCTATATGTGAAATGAATTTACAAAACAATAAGTAAAACAGATTGAAAATTTTAATTCATAAGAAAAAAGTGATTGTGATTTTCCCAACATAAAAACATAAGGAATGGAAAATTCGTAAGAGAAACTTATTAACTCAACAGACCCATTTCAACCTCATTAATACCTTCCAAAAATATTTATATACCCTTTATATGATATCTAAATTAGATAAAAATATTCCATGGAAAAAATTTGTGTAGTGAAAGATCATCCGTATTTCCTTCCAATAGTATCCACCAAGGTGTACCTGTCCACCAATGATTCTCTACATTTAAATATTTTCTGAATTATACGATTTTTAGATTTCTATAAAGGGTTGATTTGTAGTTTTCAAATTTAAACTATATCAAAACCAAATTCATATGTAGTTAAAAATTAGGAACTCATATGTCATCTCTATATCAAAGTTCTTAAATCAGATCTATAAATTTTCCAATATATCGTAGTTGTTGTTGTTCTCACAAACAATCATATAAAACACTTAATTGAAATACAAGTAAAATATTAAATTTTTAATTTAAATCCACAGTTGAAAAATAAACACGTAAAAAAAAGGAAGATAAAATCTTTTAACAATAAGAATGACTTATGATCTTTATAAAAGGTAATTCCACTCTTTAACCATAACAGATAAGGTAGTCAAAAATCATATCATAAGATATAAGAATATCAATACCCACTATAAATGTATGTATCTACTTATTAGGAAATCCCTCAATATGATGATCGGTATTCCACTATCTTTTAATAGCTTGGGATCCCTCGATATAATGATTTTTAAGTCTCTATCTTCCAATACCCTAGAATCCCACAATATGGTGATCAATATGTATCTATATTTATATCCCACAAACCCTTGATCATGTGTATTGGATTCACAAGTATTACTATCCCTGTAATCCAACAATCTTACCCTGATAATTCAATGTGAATATAAAAGAAAAATGTTTTTTAAGGAATTTACAATCCTCGGGAAGATTTCTTAGAACTACTACACTTTATGAAATTATAATGTGATATAACAAGGTGTTCAATGAGAGTATAACCTTACATATATTTTTTTGTAAATGAATCATCTCTCGACACCTTAAATGTCCACCAATTTATAAGTAATTATTAAATGGTAATATTTCATATATGGTTTCAATAACCTTAGACATCGATCACTTTGACATATCAAAAGGATCTAGATTGTGATCTTGATAACTATGAATGAATTATACTTTATTTTTTGACATCATTTTTAGCATAATTACAATTATATTATGGATTTCATTCAATAAAAAAATTAGAAGTACTATAATTATAGACCTTAGATGTTCTAATGGACTTCACTTTTGTTTTTCAACATGACAAACTGATTGAAGTTTAATTTAATGTATTAGTACTAATGGCAACCTGTTGGTCATAACATAGGTAAGTAGGATAGTTAAAATTTAATTCTAACCACATTTTATAATAATTATTGATATGATGTACCGAAATTACCATTATTCCAATGGATAAAACTAAATAAAAAAACGTTTATTTTCATTTTACATTAGAATAAATTCTATGTTTAGTATAAAAAATTACAAAATCACAATAAGAATTCATTATATATATAAAGTAAAGAAAATTGAGTTTTAATAAAGTGTTTTTGATTTCCAAAACAATAGAAACTAAAATTAGAAAGTATACATTTGAAATCAACAATCTATCCCATTTTTGAATTATCAAAACACTACACATAAAAGGAAAATTTATAACTTTTAAATACATACAACTCTTTGGATGTTCTCAAAAATCAAAAAAGTTTTTTATATTAATATTTTATTTTTTTATATTGACTCCCATTATGTTTTTACTACTTTTTATATCCAATATAAATTAATAATTTGTATTTACCAAATTAATAAAAAGTAATACTTAAAATTATTCTACCCTTTTTTCATTAAAACTCCCTTACGATAATTGTTTCCATTTTATGAAAATGTACCCCATTAAATTAATTCATCATATAATATCCCCCTTGTGGTATAAAAAAAGTTATATGGAAAGAATTATAATCTCTTAAAAAAATTCAAAATTATAAAATAAGAAACAATTGTGTTTTAAATAACTATTAATACAAAATATAAAGGAATGTTGATTCATCTAAAATAATTTGAAAAAATTCAGAAAAATAATCGAATAATAAAGTTAAAAAAGACTAAAATTATTTCAAAGTGTTTCAAAATACATCAATATTTCAATAAAACCCATTATTTTTTATATAGATTATTTACAATCAACTTCATATTCTTAAAATAATAATTATCCTTCTCAACTTCATCAATTGATGATTCCAGTTTGAGCATTTTTTATTCCATTACTGATATTATTTGATTCACTACCTCTAAATATTCAATATTATAACTAATCTTCTTATATTCTTCCTTTATACTGAAAAAATCAACCTCAAAAGTTCAGAGCCTACCATTTTCATCTTCCAACTTCTGAACATTTTCTTTCAATACTATAAATTACTCATTCTTATTGTCATTCATGTAATAAAATTTCTCAACAAACATCGCACATTCATAAAAATTAAATGATTGTTTTTAAAGGAATCGAAAAATCAAGAGAAATTTTCTTTTGATTTATAATATGGTTATCATGATACTTCAAATCAGTATCTACCCGGCATGGCCATCAAACCATCTATTTGAAACTTTTCATGTGTGCCTTATTCTATCATTGGATCATTTGTATGTCAGCCTTATGTTGGATGAATGATTAATTTTACAACTTCAAGGATTATGAATTTTAAATCAAAATATTATAAATTTTTTAACTTATTTCCTCAATATTCAGATGATACATAATTGAGTTAGAGAGATGTTTTAAGGTCTGAAAAATGTTATCAATGTTGTTTTTTCCTATATATATGTTGAGTATTATGACTCCAACATGGCTTCTTAAACATGTGGTCTGGATGGCCCCATATCGGACTTCATTACATCTTTGTCTTTTCCTTACTCTAAAAATTTTATAATATCAACATCGTCATCTAAATCATCCTTTCATGACACATTTATACACGAACAATGTGATTATTTTACCATTTTATGATTATTTAACTACCTATAAAAATTTTAGGTCATTATTATTATCAGATTAAGAAGGTAACATATTTTATTTTTTATATGACTATGATGTACGTTCAATTTTCATAATATCCTTCTATATATAAGTATCTTCTTTTATCCTCAGCATATTCTCTATAAAAGTTTTTTTTACATAATTTTCTTGTTCCAACTGCGTCAAATTTCCCAGAACACAATTACTAGAATTCTTAATTAATTTTAATTTCTACTTTCTAACCAAATTATCATAATGTATTTGGATCGATTCTATATCATAATTTCAATATTTATATTCTCGTACAATCTCTTTAACTTTTACTTTTTCCATAGCTACAAGGATTAATAATGGAAAATGGAAGTTCCAACAAACAATAATCCAACATCTTTAATTTTTTTTGGAAAGATAAATCGTTTGAGTTCCTTGAACTGGTTTTACTAAAGATAATAGAAAAATTGACAAATTTGTAACTTATGAATCTATATAAACTCCATTAATTAACAATTAAACCAATATTTCCTCATCAAACCTTTTATTTTGTTTTTTCCATCCTCTTTCAATTCATCTCCAGTCTAAATCAATAGAGCCAATGCATAAGCCTTATAAAGACAAATAAACAAGAGAACCTAGTTTTTTCAATTCTATTTGAACCATATACTTTTTGAAATCCAAATATGATATAAGTTTTGGTTTCTTTTAAGATTATTTCTGTGAGTATTAATCTATTATTCCCCCCCCCCCATTTTACTTCTATTTAACAAGTTCATCTTTAGAAACAACTCTTTCAATTCTCCCACAAAATTATTCAAATTTATATTGAATATAATATTAATCTAGAAAATATTCTATTCCTAAGTAGGAGTAATGTTTTTCCTCATACCACAAGTTTGATTCATAATTTTGAAAACATTCATACCATTCACTAACATATTTTTAATTAAAGTTGGAAACATCATATTATCACATTTCATTTATAGAATCTTGGTTGAGTTAAATGTTTCTTTATGAAATTTAAATTCCTTTAATTTTTGAAATTCACAAACACATATTATTAAAGAAAGTTTTTTTTCTCTTAACAAGGAATGTTATATTCAAGAACATGTTATACCTTACCCCTATTCTTCAACATTAAACAAAAATATTTACCTAATCAAGGATAACCATTTTCTTTAATGAAATTTTTTTATGTTAAATCAGACCCTTATTTTTAAATGTGATTTCCCTAGAATTTTTAATATGATATCTTTTGAAATTAGAACCCAATTTATTATAAAAAAAGACTCTAATTTCTCCTCAAATTAGACTCTAAATTCTATTAAAATCAGAATCTGATTTCTCATAAAACTAGACAATGATTTCTCTTGAAATAATAATCCAATCTCTTTTTAAATCAGACTCCTATTTCTTCTAAAATCATACTCGTATTTCTCCAGAAACCAGACTAGGCTTTCTTATAAAATCAGACTCTAATGTTTTTTTTTCTGAAATCAGAATCTAATTTCTACTGAAATTAGACATTGGTTTTCTCAGAAATCATACACCGACTTCATTAAAAATTAGAATTTGACATTTAATATTTTATATATCTATTTACATTTTTTCATATATTTACCTTATTTTCTTAATGTGACATTCCATTTTCTTGGATGAAATGTATTATAATTTTTCTTATATTGTGTAATAAAAAATTACTTCATCACAATGCTTCTCATAGTTTTTTATATAAAATGGTGTCGTGAAATCTGATGGAAAATAACAGTTGTATGAATGCCACCTTTATTGGTCCCTCCAAAAATTCCTAGAAATTTAACCTTTTTGAGGAGAATTTGACCATTGAATATCATTCCTATAAATACCCAATAATTTTAGCGTGATAAGTGCTATCGACTTTTGGGGGAATTGATACTCTATAAGAGATCTTCCATATTTTATTCGTGTGAAACACCTAAGGAGTTTATGCTGGGAACAAATTTTTATACTTACATAAATATTCAACATGCTTTGTCTAGCCTAGTGAGATTTTGGTTGTTATTTCATACATTCATGGCTTCTAAGATGAATGGAAAAAGATATCATGATCACCTTACTGATTGAGGGATTTCAGGGATAGCAAGACATAGTCAGATCTTCATATCAAGGGATTATCCAATTATTCTTATGACATAATTTCATGAATGTATAAATCAAGAGAACTTTATACAATGTTTTTTATACCTATGTCATTGGGATAAATGATTTCATTAAACATGTATTGCGTGTTTAACTACAAGTTCTTGTATTATGCTGCATTTAGATACAAATAGAATGTGTACCTCTCTTACACTTTCTTATTCATGTACAAACTCTGATATATTAGATTCTGTATGATTTAATGTTGAATCTATCATTAGTTAAACATGTTAAGTTTCTTTTTCAGATCCACATTATCAATTTCTAAGAAATTTAGTTTATTCATTAGGAACTAAATAGGGTTTTTGAATTTATATTGCATATCTTTGTTAAACATTTATTTACTTAACATAAAAAATCAAAGTCTTTAAAACCTACAATTCAACCCCTATTGTCACGACCCGACCCTGCCTGGGCTCGAGCTGCAACTACCAAATGCCCGCCTCCATAGGCAAGGGGCTGGCGACCAGTGCCGTAGGCACAACAACTCGGGGAGGCCTTTGCCTAAGTACCTGTACACACACACGCAGCACACTCAATGCAACAGTGAAGAGTAAAAGAAAAGAAAAGTAAAGAAATGGGTAACTGCTATATATATATATATCACAAATGTGCATCGACCTCTAAAAACTACAAGTAAAGTGCTGAAAAGGGAAGAGGGACAAAACACGCGCCCAACCAGAAAAGTGCCACAACCCGGAAATAGTTAAACAAAACAAACAGCTAGAAGGGTTCCCCACCTGGAACCCGACAATGACAACCACACGCGGTCTAAGCTCCCGAACTCCTATACTCCACTGAAGTCATGACCAACCTGTCTGCTGTCTACAAGGGCACACCAAGTGCGGGCAAAGCCCAAGTAGGGGTGTGTATAAAAATACTCAGTAGGATACCCCGAAGACTCGAGAGAGCAACAAAGGAGGAACCGAAGTGTGAGAAGTAGAGCGAACATGGAAAAGTAAAGGAGAACAACAGAGAGGGCAGTAAAAAGTACAGTAAAGTGTCCATCTCAACCCAAAAAGAGGAAAGAAGGTAGACTCCTCCAAACACAAGGAGATGAAAACTGTGAGAAGATGAACTTCTCATCGAGTCTTCGCTACCTATAGTAAGATATTAGACACGTCCAATCATGAGAAGCTAGAAACAGAAAGCACGTGGCATACCTCGTGCATCTTCACCTCTCCTGTAAGGAGAGTAACCAAACCCACGAAGTGGGTACTAGAACAAGGTATATACATATCCTTATGCTCAATCAAGAAACCTGAACAACATCGTAAGGGGATCTCCGCCCCGTAGCTCAGGCCAAGAAAAGAGTAGCCAACAGTCCCAGAAGTAACACCATCGATGCCCAGCATCCCGCACGTCTGCCCCGAACCGCAAGCCAAGGGCTCAATCACCACACCTCGACACTATCTGCTTTGGGTGGCACTGACTCGCCCGCACGGTTTTAGGTCGCGTCACAAGGGCGCGTCTCAGTGGGGAAAGTGCTCCCCATACTTGAGAGTTCTGGGGGAACGTCAAACCACAACTAATCACTGCCCCGCAGTCAAGAGGTCTCAAGGTCGATAGGCAACCCCCTACCCAGCCCCGCTGGAGGGTCCCTCGAAGTCAATGTGTTCCCACTATAGGGAGAACTGGAAAGTTGATGGGTGCCACACTACCCAGTCCCGTAACAGGGTAATCTACTGGAGGGTGACCGGGCTAAAGTCGGCGACGGGACCATTGCCTAGCCCAGCTGGAGGTAACCCGGCATTGGGGACCACTTCCCAGCCCAGCTGGAGGTAAGCCCGGCATCAGGGACCACTGCCCAGCCCCGCTGAAGGTAAGCCCGACATCGGGGACCACTGCCCAGCCCAGCTGGAGGTAACCCCGAAACTGCTCTGGCCATCCCTGCTGGATGGTACTGCTCAGTGAACACCGTTGTACTGGCCATCCCTGCTGGAAGGTAACCCACTGGCGAGCCCTACTTGATAAAACCTCAGCCCTGCTGGAAACAACCTCAGCCCTGCTGGAAACAACCTCATCCCTACATGAAACAACATCAGACCTGCTGGAACAACCTCAGACCTGCTGGAAACAACCTCAGCCCTGCTAAAACAACCTCCTGGGTAGAGTATTGGTGACCGCGTAAAGTTTTGGTCACACCGAAACCACATGCTCTACAAGGGAACACGGAGAAATGATAGAAACTCCCTAGGCCTCACAAGGTGATCCCACTCCAACCAGCCGAGTCACTATCGAAGCGGACCGAGTCAACTCACCCCAGAAAGTGGGGAAAGCACCCACACTATACAAACACCCGTAGTCGCAGACTGTGTCGCAGTCCGGTGAGAGGGAATGGTACTGAAATCCCTCACTGCTGAAGAAGCAGAGGAACCAAACCATCTCTGTCAGCCAAACCATCGAGTACAAGACTAGGGGGAGACCACTCAACCCTACTGGTCAGATAAAAGTGCACCATGCCAGGG
This sequence comes from Viscum album, assembly GCA_963277665.1. Lineage (NCBI taxonomy): Eukaryota > Viridiplantae > Streptophyta > Magnoliopsida > Santalales > Viscaceae > Viscum > Viscum album. The sequence goes on along the minus strand of OY728129.1, from coordinate 1,374,182,386 downwards.
GAAACTCCACCCTGCTGGTCAAAAAAACGGGCACAGAGGGACCCTCTACGTCGCGAGAGGTCAAAGTACAAAAAGCAGAACATGGCACGCATGAGGGGCCCATATGATGTGTGGCCTCAAGTCAACCCCAATTGAGCGCACAAACATCCTCAGGTAAAAACAACCACACGTACCTCCAAGCGCTCCCATATACTCCCAGAGTATACCTCGTTCTACCCCAAAGGCTATCGTGCACACGGCATCCAGCGTCAACGCGAAGGAGTGACGTAACAAATACACCTCAAAGGCCCAGGCATGGACAACCATAACTTGTAAACCATTTACATCACCCTCCCAAGAGTGCACGATCACATGCCAAGGGTCCGCTACAAACATGGTAGGACGAACCACCACCGGAGCACCTTTCATGCTTCCACTTTTAAGAGGATCGTGCAAGAGACTCCGCACAACCAAACGGATCAGACCGTTGTAATCCTCACGGAGAAACACGAAAGATTGACTACTTACTCACCTCAAACGGATATCTGACAGAAAAGTCACCAACGCCACCTCACGCCCAAATGGCGTCCCGGGATCCCGGGCCTTAGCCCTAAAAACAGTCGGGCGCATCGCACCATTGCGATCCCCTTGGGAAAACACATCAAAAGCACTACTCACATGAGTTCAATGGATATCCGGTGAATAAAGTTACGTTCTGGCTCCCCGCGCACGAGCGGAACCACGCGGGACCCGCACCCCAGTCCCAAAGTGCTGTCAACGGATCGCACTGTTGTGATCCTCTTGAAAAAGCACACAAGATGGACTATTCACTTGTCCATAACGGTTGCCCGGTGATGAAGATGGAAAATCACCATCGACGCCCAAATGGCCCTCACGAGCCCCACACCAGCGTGCAGAATTACAGCAGGCAGACCGCGCCAAAGCGTTGCCCTCGGAAAAACACCCAACATCGACTACTCGCACGCCCCGAACGGACGTCAGTGGAAAAAGCCGCTAAAAGCTGCATGCAGCTCAAAAGACGGGTCGTGGGGCCCATGCCTAAACATCGGCCTCAACGCCTAAAATCAACCTGGAAAGCTCCACCTCGATGTTAGGGTCCCAATTCCATGGACGACGCTCAAAACGGACGTCAGACGCGTCTGCGCCATCCAATACAAGATCCCCCAAAGAAACGACTAACCCCTCGACGTACGTGTTGCGCCACTAAGGCCCCTCGTTTCGGGAATTAAAATTTTCCGAAACCATCTCAAAAAGTCTTCTTTATTGATACGGTTCCACCGCCGCAGACAACACTCAAAACGGACACCCGTAGCGGAAAATACGGGTGTCTGAACACCGAGGGGGCAAGGCCCCTCGGGCTGGACTGGCCTGGACCGGCCGGTCCACCCGGCCGTGGACACGTGGTCCATATGAAAACCATCCACAAGGGCCAGCCGCGACATCCGCGTGAAGACCCGCACGGCGTGGTTCTTTGTCGCCGCACGGGGGTCGCGAGCCGTGACCCCACGGTCGCCGCTCCCTGGCGACCCGCCACTCCGCCTGAGCCCCGCCATCCTCCAGACGCCGGCCCCCTCACCCACGGTTGAAGGAACGCCACACCCCGGCCTCGCTTGGTCACTCCACTAGACACCCACGACGCCGACTGAGTGCCCCGCTGCTGCGCCAAGGCTCACCGGACCGCCGAAAAAAAAAACCTGCAACCTTCGACGATCAACCCCGGCCTCCTCCGAGCTCGGATTTTTATTCCGAAATATGCATTGTAATGATAAAAATGTATACTACGCATTTATGGGATTTGTTTGAAGGTTTAACATCAAATAGACAAATAAAATTTGACTCAAAGTTAGGCTCAGGAATGAAAACGCAACGGAAACCTCCTATCTCTTGGGCGATGCCCGGAGCTTCACGGGGAGTCCGCCGCCGCGCCGCACCTTGCCGGAGCTTCATCGCCGGAGCTGGAGGAGGAGAGGGAAGGCTGCCTATTGCTGCTTTCCAGGCGAGGAAGAGGAAGAGGGAGGGGTGAGTTAAGCGTTTAAATAGAAAACGCTTAACTGCCCGCCCATCGGCCCGAACCCGAACCCTCAGTAGGGTCAAGGTTAAGACTCCCCTAGGGTAAACAACACCTCCCAAGCACAACGGCGGTCTCAAAATTTTAATCCAAGGCCCCGTTCAAAAGTTATAAAATTTAACGTCTAAAGCTGCTAAATTATGAAAACGCCCCTGGGGCCATTTTTCACAAACGGCACACTCCTGCGAAACTTATACCCATCCTAGGGTAAACGGCACACTTCGAACTCAACAGTGCCCTCTGTTTTCTAATCTGAGCCACCGTTTAAGAGAAACTAGTGTTTTTCCATTAAACGAATAAATTAATTTATTTATTTATCCGTTTAACCTTCTGAAAGCGAGCGAGGGGTCCAAACATCCCGCGCCGACATGTTTTATATCGTTCCCAGGGTAAACACCCCATTACGGACTCATCCGTACACTTGGATCTCTGATCTGGATTACTGTTTAGGAGTTATCATATTTGTTTGGCATTTCTAGTGTGAACGCACAGAAAATTTAATTCTGGCCACTCCGGGGCTCGGAATCGCACACCGTCTGAAGGCGCTGCTCTGGAATATCATCAAAAATATTCCAAAGTCTTTCACAGCAAAACCCGGGTTCTTACACCTATTGTAATTAATAAGTCTTCATCATAATTTTAATAATAAACATGATATTAGATGAGGTCCCTAAAATACATATACTTTCATATCAGTTTTCTAGATCAACTTTTCTTGAATAAATTTACATATTATAGGTTTTCCTGAAATCTTCTTTATAAATTCATTGTTTATAATCACATTCTACTAATATTTTTTGTAGAAAATACTTTTTTCTAGAATTGATGGAAATTAAATTGGATCAATAGCCTGCATAAATCCTAATAGACCTCAATTATTTGATGGTAATTACTATGAATACTAGAGAGATAGAATGGAGAATTTTGTTATCAATAATAGAGTTGATAACTTCATCATGATTATGAGAGAATACATTATTCCTGATAATGAAATCAGAAATTCCACTAATCAAGAAAAACAAGGGTATCATTCTAATGTTAAGGTACATAATACGTAATTTTTTTCTATGACCAGGAACATCTATATCTATATTTTTTCTTATGAAGCTTCTAATAGAATCTGGAAGAAATTCGATGTTACACATTTATTCACATAAAATGTTACTAAAACAAGAAGAACTATGTTAATAGTTTACTTCCAAGGCTTTTTATTTTCTTATAGTGACCCCATATGTAAATTACAACAGAGGTTTGTGAAAATTTTCAACAACCTACATTCAATGGTAGAATAAGGTCTAGATGATGAGTTACTTGTTGTCAAAATCATTGATATCATTCCCAATGACTGGGAATCTAAACGAAAATCCATTGATGAATCTATAAAAGTTAAAATAGTTACTCTTGATGAGCTATTTGGGACACAAATTCAATATGAGAATAGATTAAAGAGAGATGTTGATAATATTAAGAATAGGAATGAGAGGGTTTCATAATAAATACATAATTTTGGATGAAATCCAATACTCATGAGAAACATATTAAGTCAGCAAAGTATATGAAATTAGTTTTTTAGTCAGACTCATGTAAATATGAATAGTCAGAGAATGAGTTAGAAAATCTTTCACAAATGATGAATAATATTTTTGGTATAAAGGACATTCCATAAAAATATAAGAAGAAGGAAAAAAAGGATCAGAATGACTCTAAAGTCATATGTTATGAAAGAAAGAAAAATGGAAATATCAGACTTGGTTGTCCGATTCTGAATAAAAATGGTAGGAAAGGAAGAAATGCTTAATGGAATCAGAAAAAGTTCTAAAATACTAAACGAATAAATGTCTTAAAAAATGATTCTTGGAGTGCTAGTGGTGGAGACTCATCTAATGAATATTAAGATATTGAATCTTCTTGATAGAAGAATATTTTTTAAATTTCTACAATTCCTATAGATTAAAATGTTTCATAGCTTAGGTACACATAAAAGAATCCTTATCAATATTTCTTTCAATTTTAATTTCACAAATGAAAACTATTGTGAATCTTCAAATGATGAAATTTCCTCAAAAGATGATAATTATTTAAATTATTTTTAATAATTATCTAGGTTTTACAAGTTCCATGAAAATGAAAACAATAAGATATAAAACAAACGTGATAAGGAAAATTCTAGAATAAAATATTTAACAAAAGAAGTATCATCTCTTTCTAGAGATGTAGATGAAAAATATTTTGAAATTGTTTCTATTTCATAAAAACGTGAGGAAGTTAATTATGAGTGGGATATGATTTATGAGGATCTTGAAAACTTTATTTCGAAGAAAAATTTATTAGTGACTTACTCAAATTATCACACTAATATCAATGAGGGTAAGACTTTTGTCATTAGTCTAAACTATGAAATATTTTCTTTAATGAAATATTTTTTAAAATTTACTCATAAAAAGGAATGTTTTGATAAAAGTATTCATAACTACATCTTCTAAGGAATAGTTCTAGATTTGGATATTCTCATGCAAAACTAGTTTTCATTCCCAATTATTTTGTTCTTCAAATTGAAATTTATTTCACAATGTTTCAACATGGTAGATGTTTGGAGAAATTTTTTTTTTAAAATTTCAATCCATAGGTTTTTATAAATCTTACATTACTAAGAAAATGTGGATACCTAAGATTATACCTTATAAAAATTCTGGATCCAAACGTGTATGGATTATGAAAGTCTAACTATTTTATTTTCAATAAGAAAAATTACATGCCAACAACAATACATGGTAAATGGATAATGGATTTTCGTAAAACATGACTGGTAATAAATACATCTTTGAAAATATTTTGAACTTGAAATCTAGAAAAGACACTTTAAGAGAAAATACTCAAGGGTAAATTGTTGGTACAGGTAACATTGTTATTCATTGAAAAGCATTAATTTAAATTTTTTAATTGGTTAAAGGTCTTAACAAAAACCGTATAAGCATAAGTAAATTATGTGACGAAGGTTACCGTACAATTTTAAGGAATTGTAAATGCTTAGATCACAATTACATGGATGAGTTCATTCTCTCTACCCATCAGTATGAGAATTTTTATACACATAACATAAAATACCATAGAATCCCAGAAATTCCTTACATGTGTAATGAGATATCTGTCTTGGTTATTATAAAGGATACTAAAAAATTGTAACCTTAAATACTTATATAAAATTTTTAAGAAATGACTTATCAAGGATCTACTAGATCTTCAAATTGATTATGTAATTTTTTTTGATCCATGTCAATATGGAAAGAAATATAAGTCTATATTTATATGAATACATGATGTATCAACTTCGGATGAATTCCAGCTATGGAATATGGAACGTTTTTGTTAAAAAAACATGAATTATTAGAAGTAAATACAATGTATTTTTTCTAGATGATTATTACACTTCATTTACATGGGTCTATTTTTTTGAAATAAAATATGATGATATTTCTTATTTAAAATCATATTCAATCGATTTTATGTATGAGAAATGCCTTTAATAGATTACTATTTAGAGTGATCATTGAGGAAAATTTTAAAAAAATTATTTTAAAACTTTTTGTTATAAGAAGGGAATTACGCATACCTTCTCAGATCTTAAAACTCCTAAAAAATGATATTTGTAAAAAAAGAAACTAAATTCTTTAGGAAACAATGAGTACTATGTTGAGTGAATACTCAATTACTACACATTTTTGGGATGAATCTGTAAGTATTAATTGTTTTATTCTATAAACATGTTTTATTTTGGATATTTCTCAATAAAAGATCGTATTTTGTTAGGGAATGGTTCAAATCCTGTAGTTTTCTACTTTATAGTATTCAGATTCAAAGTATTAATTGAAAACACTAAAGATAACTTACACAAATGTGAACCCAAATTTTATAATGAAATATTCCTATGATATTCCACAACTTCTAAAGATGATAGAGTTTTTAACAAAACATTTTTTATTATTTAGGAAATAATACATGTTAAATTTGTTGAAGCTGGTCTATTTTTCATTTAAAAACCCCCAACCTATATCTTAGGATGTGTTTTCAAAAACTGATTATCAACTATCGATAGAAGATTCTCCTAATCAAGATAATTCTCAAAAATATATTTATGAATAATTAGCTCTATTCTATTTTCTAACATATGTTGATGACCAGGTTTTACAAATCCTATGTCAGTACTTTCTTAAGAGTCATCCTAGTGATAGTATCGTTGGTGATGGAAATCATCCTATAAGAAAAATAAGTTATTAATGTAATGCAATAGGAAATCTTGCATTTATTTCCAAATTAGAACCTAAAACTACTAATGAATATTTACGTAACAAAGATAGGATTAAATTAGTTAAGGATGAACAAAATGACTTTCAAGGGAATAAGGTCCAAACCACGGTTGAGAGATAAAAATAAACATATATAATTGGTGTAAACTGCTTCTTCAGAAATAAATTTGATGAAAATGGAACCAATGTAAGAAATAAAGAAATATAATTTGTTGAAGGCTACAAACAATAAGAATGAATAGAGTATAAATAATCATATACTCTGAGAGTTAGACATGATTCTATTCCAATTCTCTTCTCTATTGTAGAATTATTTATTTTAATACTTTTTAAAATGGATGTGAAGTGTTTATTCCTTAAAAAATATGTTTAATAGGATTTTTATGTTGGATAATATTCTGTTTTGGAATATAGAAAACACCCTGAATGTATTTTTATACTTACAAAGGCATTATATGGTCTTAAAAAATCCCATTGTGCCATGTATGAAATACATATAGGTTATTTTCAACAAAATAATTACATTAAAGGAACTATCGATCCAACCATCCTTATAATGAAATAAAACAAAAATGTTTTCATTGTAAAAATCTATGTTAATGAAATTATATTTAGATCAACATAGAAATCCCTAACTGGTTCTTTTGTGAGTCTTATGAAATATTATTGACAAATTAGTATGATTGGTGAGTTAACAATTTTTCTTGATTTTCATATTTCCCAAAAACCATAAGGAACCTATATATCAAAACATATGTATATAAAATATCCTATTAAAAATTATGGGTATGAAAATACCAAAAGTATTACCACTCTAATCAGTATCTCAAATACGCTTGATCATGATGAAGTTGGGTAACCAGTAAATAAAACATGTTTTAGAGGTATGATAGTGAATTTTCTATATATAACATCTATTCATAATGAATTAATGTTTTTAGTATTATTAGGTGAAATAAATCAATCTAATTTAAAAGAATCCCATTTAAAAGAAGTGAAAATAATTTTTCACTATTTAAAAGAACAATTGAAATAGGACTTTTCAATTCATTTTAAAATGATTTTATTGTAAAAATATTTGTAGATTCTGACTTTGGTGGTTATATAATGGATAAAAAAAGTACATATAGAACTTTTCATTTCTTAGGAGATTCGTTGGTTTAATGATTGTGTACGAAAAAATATTCTGTAACACCATCCATTACTGAAGCTAAATATGTGGCATTTGGAAGTGGTTGTGCATAAGTGTTGTGGATACAACACACACTCCCATATTATGGAAAACGTTTTACTAAACATTAGATACTATGTGATTACACTAGTTCCATATCCTTAAATAAACTTATACATCACTCTCATTAAAATAATATATTTATTAGGTCACACTTTCTTAGGGATCAAACTCTTATACGAGAAATTATTTTATAATTTATCAGAATGCTAGAACAACATGATTATATTTTTACAAAATCATCACCTTTTGATAAATTTAAATACATAATAAAATGTGAGAAATGATAACTATAAGGTAATCATTAATATTTACATTTTTAGGCAATATTATAAAATAATGATATACCTCATAGGGGGAGTACATATGTTCAATATATTAATATTCCTTTCTCTAAAATGTTTTTGAAACCTAATATTTTTTGGAACAAAAAAATTTACGGATCCTAAATAATTTTGGAACATAAATTCTTTTGGAACCTAAATGTTTTTTTATAATGTACTTTTTCTAAGATAATCCTATTTTATAATGAAAAAAAATTGTGCAAACTCCAGATGGTACATTTTCTTACTTATATTCTCTTAATTTCATTTCAGATTTTTGTTATTTTAAATTTCATTTATGAAAAATTATATCAAAACCATATTACATTAAAACCAATAATTTCCTTAAAACCTCAAAATATTGGAATTTAAATTCTTATTAAACATTAATATCGATCTATAGATCAGATCAATATAACATCAACTATTGGATTGATCAAGGAATTTAAGCCATTATCGCAAATCTTATATAAATAAATCCTCACCCTTTATGTCCCACATCAATTTCCACAACTTTTTCACTCGAGGTATACTGGTATTCAAAGTCATTGATCATATACTTGCATCCTTCCATTAATCTCAGAATTATTATGGATGTTTCTTCAAAAAATCTGATTTCATCTCTAAATGAGACCAAAGTCTGGGAAATCTGTAATCGAATGGTTGTATATCTGAATTTCTTTTCCATGTATGATTCACTCGTAAAGAAAATCAATACACACAATATATGGGAATATTTTTTTGTTTCAAATGAAAAGGATCAATATGTGGTTTATTGAGATATTATTAAAGAATGTTATGAAACTGTTTATATTTTTGAATAAGGAGGAAAATATATGTTTCAGTTCAATAGTAATTAAAGTACATACTCCTAATCTTATAAGAAATCAGTAGTTGTTCTTAAGATACCTTATGATGGAGAGGTATGTTTTTCACATGTTTCTAGAAAAACAAGGATCTTTGGATAAGATCAAGGCAATGGATTGCTTGTGAATCTAAGGATTGAAGAAATCTATGATATACATTCTCTCAATAAACCGTCAGATAGTTTCCCTTTAGATAAAAGGAATCCTAATTACGAGAAATGGGGGAAAGGAAAAATGAGGTAAGACATCTTAATTATTATTATTTTAGTTAAAATAAGAAATATTAACTTGATAAAGTATATATTCCTCACTATCATCAACATTATGAATGGAATGATCAAGTATAATATCTTAACATATTTAGCTATTTTTTCCAATATCGTCATTATTTTCCTAGAAACATGTAATTTTTCTCACAAGTACACGATTCATATATTTATAATCATTTTGTTGAGTGATGACACCATTAAGATAATAATGTTTGGATTCTCTAATGAAACATCTTAGTTTGTTGATCTAAAAAGAAAAGAAGACCGAGTTAGTAATAGTTCAAATCTAAATCACAAGTAAAGAAAAGCTCAAGAATCACTCAATAAATATTTCAAAGAAACTAATTGAAGTGAATGTTTTCCTCTAATAAGAAGATAATGTTATTAATTGGAAAATGAACTCTATTGATCTCAATGTAAAAAGGTAAAAGGAAATCACTTAAAAGATGCCTAAGAAACTAAATAATTAGGAATATTTGATAATTTCTCGTGATAAATTAGTTATGTATCGTGAATAAAGGATAAAAACATTGAGAATAAAATTAAGGATCATGAAGAGTTTCTCATGAAATATCAAGAAGAGCACAAGGAGATGAAGAAGATGAAAGCAACCATGAAAAAAGATGATGTCAGAAAAGAAAAATGATGAATATTTTTATTCCAATATCTAATATTTTCATGTATTTTAATTTTTTGTGATGCTTTTTTAATCTAATAAAATTTTATCCTTGATTTGTTTCATATTGTATGATTTCTAACCTTTCAGGTAAAATATATATCTGCCCATTTTTTTTTGAAAATCACAAATGGGTAGAAAAAATGTTCAAAAAGAATATTAAACTATGTGAGAGGATGGTTATGAAAGGGGTGTATTATATAATGAAGATTTACTTGTGTATAGGGAGATCCTTTTTTAAGAAAGACTGACAATCTCAAAGATAAGAATACGATCCTTGGGAGGATTTCATAACATAAGGGGGTGTTAGTCGTATTCATTATGAGTCAAAAACAAAAAGGGAGATAGGTATATATTTTAAGTTAAAAATTTAATATATTATATCTTTATATTCATTTATGAAATTTGGTTTGTGATTTAAAAAAGGGGAATATTTTTGAGTCAATATTTTATCAAATTTATAATATTTATATTTTTAAAACCACAAAAACATATTCTTAAAGAATGATTTTTTCACTATGGAAGATTGTATTGAAGAACATGATATAACTTACCCTTGGGCTCTAATGTCTTACCAAATGTTTCCTAAACCAATTCTCACCATTTTTATTAAGTAAAAATTTCCTTAAGTTAAATCAGAACCTTATTTTTAAATTCAATTTCCCTATAACTATGAATATGATTTCTCTTGAAATTAAAATCTATTTTCACAAAAATAAGACTCTAGTTTCTCTTGAAAGTATACTCTTATTTATCCTAAAATCAGACTGCAATTTATTCATAAATTAGACTTTGATTTCTCCTGAAATCAGATTCTGATTTCTTTGGAAATCAAACACCATTTTTTCTTAAAATCAGACTCTGAATTTTATCTATAATCAATGTCTGATTTACTCAAAAATCTAACTTCAATTTCATTAGATATTGGAATCCAAATTTTAATCTACTTAGAATCATATTATTATTTTTTTCTTACAGTTACCAAATTTCCATAATGTAAATTTCCATTTTATCAAATCCAATGTTTGATAATGTTTCTTATATTGTGTAATACAAAATGATGTCATTACAATGTTTTGCATAGTTTGTTATAAAAATTTGGATTGACAATGTTTTTATAAAATAAAGATGTACGAATGACACCTGTATAGGTACCTGCTAAATTTCATTGAAATATGGCCATTAAAAAAGAATGTGACCATTGGAGATCTCGCCTATAAATACCAAATCATTTTAATGTGATTAGTTTTGTGATATTTTGCAATAATTGATACTCATGGAGAGATATGTCATATTTTCTTTTTGAAAAATCTATGAAGAGTTTATATCATGAAAAACTTGTTGAGATTACTTAAATCTTTAACAAGATCTATCCTACCTAGTGAGATTATGATTTTTTCTATATACAGTCGAGGGATTCCAAGCTTAAAGAAGACATATGTTCTAATCACCTTATAGATCGAGGGCTTGTGAGCATAGTAATATAGATTTTTATCTTTTTATCGAGCGATTATCTTAGTTTGGGAAAGACATACTTTTTTGAAAGTTTAAATCAAGGGACCATTATCCAAGGTTTTTAGATACCCTTTTCATTGGGTTAAAAGAATTCATTTCTCCTTTATTACTTGTTTAAATACAAGTTCTTATATTCTGCTACATTAAGTTATAGATAGAATGTGTAATATTCTTATAATTTATTATTCTTTGAAAAGATCTTCAATATTAGATTCTATACACTTTAAGGAAGAATATTTTCTTATGTAAACTTGTTTATGTTTCTTTATTAGATACACATTATCGAATTCTAAGAAAGGTAATTTCTTTCTTAAGAACTAAAGAGAGTTTTTGAATTCAAATTGTTTAACTCTATAAAACATATATATTTTGAAGGTTAAAAAGGAATGTTTTTTAACCTAAAATTCACCCCCTACCTCATATATTTGAGAAATATAAATATTAATTTCAATGCTACAATCTTAATTGATTCTGCCAATATAAAAATCAACATGTAAAAGATGATCTAAATCATATTAATAAAAATGTAAAATATAAATATATCAAGTAGTTTTAGGGTTTCCATATCATTCTTACTTGTTCTCAAGTGACTTTGAATCAATAATATTATGACCCTTGAATCCATAGTAAGATGTGATAATATTATAACTATCTCAAAATATGTATACAATTATTCTTCTACCATTAAAATCACAATACTCAAAATCTTTTCTAGAATCTTTTGATAAGGTAGATATTCTTCTATCTCTAAGGTTACATCCAATAATATATAACTTGGTGATAAAAAAGTATACATATTTTATTAGATAAAGAAAAAAATATATTATTTATCTTCATATAAAAAAAATCAACTAATGTATATATGTATAATATTGTATCTTGTTAATGTTTTAAAAAATTTGTATCTTCCAAAAACAATTCTTTCATAACATTGAAAAATAATAATATTTTTATGTAGGAAATATATCAATCATACCTAGTCATTTTGATAATTATTTCACTAAAACATTCTTTTCTAGAAAAATCTCCTCCATAAGTATTTGAATCAGACTGGTACCAAAGTAAAAAATGGGGAATAATGATAGAATGAATTCCTAAGTAATTAGACTATGAAATAAATTACTTTCTAGGAGTAGAAAAAAAATTATAACCAACGTGGAGCATGGGATGACCCATCATTATACATGCAAGCTGGTGACAGTTCACATTACATAAAATTTCAATAGATAAGATTTAAAATCTTATTTTGGTCCAAAAAATGAGATTTAACCCCGAATGATTTTAAAAATAAATCCAAACTCTTATTTTTCTTTTAAAAATAAATATTTATTTTAATATTTTATTTTTTGAGGATATATACTTTTAAGAGATTTAAAAAAATTAATAATTGTAAAACATAATAGAAAAAATGTAAAACAAAAATGAGAAACTAATATAATGGATAACTACAAAAACTGAAATATTAGAAGAGTAAATTTCATATTATAAATGTTATCCCTATAATAATAATATGTTTTTCTTGTTTTTTGATGTATATATATATTGCGATAATGTTTTTTAACAAATTTATTGTATAGAATAATTTTTAACCACATTTTGATCCTGAAAACATTTATATAGAACATTAATTATTGGAAGAATATAAACTTTTTGATTAGAATAATTTTATAAAAAATTTGACCCCAAAAAGTTAATGATTTGAAAATTAAAGGGTTGGAAAAAATTAATGTTTTAATAAAAATAATGTTTAAGAAAAAAATTATTTTATAAATATAATGTTTTAGGAATCAAATGGATTTTAAAAATTCACAACATTTTTAAACCCCATTTAAAAAGGTTTTCATTAATATAAAGATATTCTCTAACATTTAGTAAATACGAATAATCATTTTATATTGACCATTAGCAAATTATATTTAATATATTCAAATATATCTGTACTAATACCTTTAGTGAAAATAATAAGAATCTTTTCTTTCTTTCCAATTAATTTTAACATTATTTCTATTTGTTTCTATGATCCTAAAATAAAATGGTGCCTTATGTCTATATTCTTAACTCATGGGTGATTTTTTGATTTTTTAAATAATGGAATGGAAATTATGTTATCCATAATTATTTTTCTTCTTGTTAAACTGGTGTCATAGTCAATGATGGTGTTTTTCATCCGCAAAACTTGAGCACAATAACTTCTAGATGCTATATATTAATATTCAGCTATGGGAAGTGATACGAGTGTTTCTTTCTAAAATACCGTGAACCTAAATATTTTCCTATGAAATTTTATTTTTGGGGTGTTATTTTCTTATCAATTCAACATCTTCCATAGCCATAATGTGAAAAATATTTCAACTCAAAATCATTTCTATAAGTGTAAAAAAAATTAAATCTATAGTTTCCTTAAAGTAATGAATTTTTTTTATGTATTTAATATTGGAATATTTTAGATTATATTCAAATATAGAACATAATCATACTGAAAATATTAAATTTAGGAGACTAGCTCTAATGTAATGAAAACATTCAATCATTCATCTAAAGTTACATTTATCTAATAGTTTCCCAACATCATCAATATTTAATGTATTCGAGGTTCTGATAGAAGTAACATTTATTTTGTTGTTGTTATACCTCAATCTCAGAAGAGTATCCTTCATGTAATGATTTTGTGATAGAAAATATCTTCCTAATTTTTACTCACCCATCATACTCATTTATACATCAGTATTCATAAGATTCATAATAGAAATATTTTAATGAATTTTTATATTACTAAAATATAATGTCATTTAAATATGTTTTTATAATCAAAATATATGAAAAAACTTTTATTATAAAATGTGTTTGATTTGCAGTTTTTATAATAATGTTTTTGTAAAAAAGATGCTTATTATTTTATAAAATCCTCTAGGTGATTGTTTAAGTCCATATAGTGCCTTAGTATGTTAATTAAAATTTGTATGCTATGTTTTGTTCTCAAAACCAGGTGTTTGTTACATATGAACTTCCTTCTAGAAAAAACCCATTTAGGAAATCATAATTCAAATACATTTTAAATATATTGAAATTAAACAATGTTGCACAAGCTAGAAGTATTTGAATATCCTTAAATATAGAAACCAGTGCATAAGATTCTTCAATGTTTATTCCCACTTTTTGGTTATATCTATGAGAAATATTTCTAGCTTTTATTATTGAAATTATTCTATTTTCATCATATTTGTTCTGACCCCCCCCATTTAACTCTAATTATAAAACTATATTTATTTCATTCGACCAAAGTCCAAAAATGTTTCTTTCAAAATCATTGAGTTGTTATATCATTGATTTTATCCAATACTTGTCACATAAATCCTCATCATGAATATTTGGATCAAATTGTGATAAAAATTCCAGAGGTTCAATTTAATTTCATAGATAACATTACTTTAAAACTGTTTGATATACAACCCTAATTATATTATCACTAGGATAATTCCTATAAAGAAATTAATTTAGTAGATTTAAAAACCATTTAATATTCAATAATATTATGAAAATATTATATAGTTTAAAAAACCAAAAATAAATACATCATTTTTTCCTCAAGAGATGAACATTTTATCATAGGATGAAAATATATTTTATAAATAATATCAAAAGATGTATGTTGAGGTTGTTTCTGAACAAGTTGATAAATTTCATAAAAATTGACATGTAATGTTTCCAAAATAGTAATTTTATTTTTATTAATAATTCTATATTCCTTACTAATTTCAGAATAACCTAGAAAATATTCTATCATCAGATTTTTGATTAAATTTATTTTATTTATCTATATTATTAAGAATGAATACTTTGAATTATGTTTTTTTAATGTAAGAATGTCTCTTATTCCTATAAAAAACTCCTATGTAGTTTTATTAATTAAATTTATAATTAAACCATTTTTTATAGTACAATAAGAATAACTGAAGGCTTCATCACAAGAATGTTTAACAATAATGTATTCACTCAGTATGGTTATAGTGATCTCTTGGTGAACTCTATTTATTAATTTAAATACACCATTTTTCTATGGAGTTCTGGGTGATGGAAAGGTAGGTATAATACCATTATTTACTAAAAATGGTTTCAAAATGAGAATTTAAAATTTCTCCCCCAGGATCACAATGAATAGGTATCAAGGAGAGGTTTTTCATATATTTTTTATCGACTATAACTGTTTTAAAATAACTAAAGGATTCATGTTTCCTTTCTTGAAAGTAGACCAATGTATGACTAGTGTTATCATCTACTAAAACATATACAAAGTATTTTCCGCCAGTACATCTGTTTTTTTTTGTAGGAAAAAAAAGTCCATGTACATTAACTAGAAGTAATCCGTAACACCCTGAGATTTTATGAAAAATATTCTTTATAATTTCATTAATGTCTTGTGCTGTACGCTACACCAAAAGGAGCTTTCACAACACACATCCTTGACTTGCCTTGTATTACACGCAATCACGACCTTCCTCGATAGCGTGTGTAGTACGCAATACCGAGTTTCACTAAACAATGATATGATATTAAAATATTATTAAGTATAAGTATAGGTTATAGTACTAGAATTACGGTAACCTAAGATGATAGATATTGAAGGTACTCCCCCTTTATTATGTTGTTTTCCCTAGCATGATTTTTTCCTTTGACACTATTCTTTTTGGGTTTTAGACGATGGATGGAACCCGAAGGAACCGTGTTGATCAATGCAATGGACAATGTAATGATTGTCCTCCTGAACAAACAAATGTTATGGGAGATGGAGTGAAAAATTTTATTGTTATACTTACACAAGCTATGAATCATTCTGGACTTCCAAATGAGCAGAGAAGGGAACAATATTCTATTGAGTCTTTCATGAGGCATCATCCACCTTCTTTCTGTGGGTCTTCTGATCCACTTGTTGTTGAACAATGGATCAGTACCACTGAAAAGATTTTTTTAGTTCTTCAATGTTATGAACATGACAAAGTCATCTTAGCAGTATATCATTTGGAAGGAGAAGCTGATCAATGGTGGAATCTTATCAATAATATGAGGCCAAGAGATGAAATTGAGTCCATGGAATGGGATGAGTTCAAGAACTTATTTTTCAATAAGTACTTCCCTCGTATTCTTCGAACAAATATGGAGAAGGATTTTCTTGAATTAAAGAAAAAGGTTGATGAATCTATTGTTGTATACGAAGCGAATTTTACAAGGCTTGAAAGGTATACATCTAGGTTTATCATCCAACTTGAAAGTAAATTTGATCGATTCTTCAGTGGATTAAAACCAAATCTTTGAAGGGAATTATCTATAAGAGACTTCAGTAGCTATGAAGAAATTGTGCGTTGTGCTATTAAGGTAGAAATGGAAGTTGGTGTTATATATTCATCTCATGGTTTTGACAAGAAATGAAATATGGAGTTCAAGGAGAAATCTCAGAATAATGGTGAAAAGAAGATGAATGTTTCCTTATGCTCAAAGTGAGGAAAGAAGCATGGTGGAGATTGTCTTAAAGGGACTAGAAAATGTTTTAAGTGTGGAAAAGAATTTCATCGAGCAGCTGAGTGTCGAAGTAATGGAAAAAGGGTTTCTAATGGTGTGAATAAAGAAAAGACTGCAGAGAACGCACCAACAACCCTTCAATGCTTCAAGTGCAATGAAATGGGGAATTATGCTAATCAATGCCCTAATCCAAGGGTTAATGATGATCAACAGGAGCAACCACTTAAGGCAAAGGACAAATTGAAGTCATATGCGATCACTATTGGCGATGTTGAATATGAAAACGATGTGGTGGAATGATTAAGTGTTTATGTAATGGAATTACAAAATAATGTTGTATATAGTATTGTGGAATACTAGAATATTTATGTATTGGTCTATTGTGGTTTTCAATAATTTTATGGTACCGGTAACCATGGAAAGTGATTGAGTTATTTTTGGTAAGCAGATGATATGCGCATAATGAAGGGATAAGAAGATAATGAGATGTTTGATTTTATTCATGAGCTCATGGTTGATATATGGACTAAGTGATATCATGGTTTGAGTATAACTAATTTTGAGGATTTTGGTTTGTGGAAAGTGTTAACTTTTAACTGAATTAATGGGTATATATGATTAAGGTATTCACTTGTCTGTAATTTGACCAACAATATATATCTTATGATATATGGGGGATAAATGATGGCATTCACGTGATTGTTATGTGTCATTTCAAGTAATCATTTTCTTTATACTATGAGCTTGGACCGAAGTATTTTGGATAAGCCTAAAGAATGGGATGGATTTTGTTGGACAATAGTTAGTATTGTTTAAGGATATAAGTTTTTTCGATATTAATTATGGGATGTTATAGTAATTTACTTTTAGAAAAAAGGACAACCTGCAGGATGGGCGACACCCAATGCTTTGGACAAAGCTGTGGGAATCAAACCCACAACCGAAGTGCGACTGGCCTTTATCGCCAACCACTGGCCTACAGGAAGTCCCTATTTAGTATAAACTAGTTTTATTATGATATAATTAGTATAAGTCCATTTTAGGAACCATATATGATTAATCTCACTATAGATCGACTTATGTATATTTAATAACTTTTACTAACCTTTTGTTCGAGACAGATGGAATGACCCGTCACTCTATCACATGATCTGCTAACACTTCACGAATAACAAATTAAACTTCATTTCTTTAAGAGACGAAGAGGAAATTGTTCAAGGCACGAACAACATTGAGATTGTACCAAAATAAAGTATGTATTTATTTTAATTCAAATTCTTCATCTTTAGGGAAATTATTTGAAAACCAAAAATGTTGTCCTAGTGCTCTTATATCTGATGAATCAGATGGTACTTTAGATCGTCACAAATTTATGGCTTTGTGATTGCTGGCTTTTCCATAGCCATGTTCTCTACCACTCTCCATTAGAACATGATGGTTAGATTTCTCTTCCATATCCATATTTTCACCAATGTGGAAACCTAGTGATTAGTTTATTTTGGTAACCGTTATGTTTCATAATTTTGTTTTTAAATATTTGTTTTGGTATTCCTTTTTACGATATGGGTTTCTATTAAAGAAACTTTCGAGTAGTAAACCATTTATAACCCCGACGAATTTCGAGGGCAAAATTCATTTTACGGGGGGTAGAATGTAACACCCCGATATTTTATGAAAAATATTCTTTTTAATTTCATTAATGTCTTGTGTTGTACGCTACACCAAAAGGATCTTGCATAACACGTATCCTTGACTTGCCTTGCATTACACGCAATCACGACCTTCCTCGATAGCGTGTGTAGTACGCAATACCGAGATTCACTAAACAATGATATGCTATTAAAATATTATTAAAACTACCCGTTATGAATAGTAATTACCACTTTTTAAAATTTTGTAAATTTTATTTTTCAAAATGGACTTCATTTTTGGATTCGGAATATCCAAATTAGCTTAGAGTGAAATTTTGGTACTTTTTGGATAACTTTCATATTCTGATGAATAGTGAAAATTACTAAATTTTAATTAAAAACATATTTTTTAATTGAAATAATTAATAGTGATAAGTTATTAATTTTAGTGGTTTTAAAATATATTTAGAATATATTTTAAACATTTAATACAATTTTGTTCATTGGATGTATAAACATGTGTCAATCTTTTGATAGTAATTATCTCTTAAAAACACGCCCTTTGTTTTGACGACGAGAATTAATTTTTAAATTAATTAATGCAACTGATGTTTTTTTAATTTGTTAAAATAGACATCATTTTTGAATTCATAATATCAAATATATCATAGGCCTAATTTTTGATATTTTTCTGGAAACTTTCATTTTTTGATGAATAGTGAAACCACTAAGTGGTAGTTAAAAAACTAAACTTTTTATAAAACATAATTTTACCGCTTCTGTGAGTGGAATTTCGAAAATCTGAGAGACATGGTTAATATCAAGGACTAAAATTTGGTTCAATGGGATGAAAATAATTTTTGATGAATAGTAACTTTTTACTTTTTTTTACCACGGTTAAAAGTAAATAGGGTAATTACGGGTAAAAATGATATTATTATTACTCTAAAACATGTCCAAATTCTATTGGATAATTTTAATTCAACCAAAAACAACCTTAAGAATAAAATATGACCATTTAGGCCCACTTGGATTAGATTAGGACATTTATTATAAATTTATTTATGGAAGGGTTAAAATAGTTAAAATCAATGTTTAATAAGTAAATAATTTTTAATATGGGGTTATTAATAAGATAAATTCTACTATTAATATTCAATAGAAATCTAAAGAAATTTCCTACATAATTGCATTTTATTTGTAATTTTTATACATTAAATAATTCAATTTATTAATGACACAACGATGATGCAGTAATTATCTTATTAATTAAATATTGACATAATTGATGTTATAAATACCCAAATAAATGTAATTTGAGACTTTTTATGAATTACACTAATTTTACAAGTTAATATGACATTTTAGTATTGATTTAATTAACTT
Organism: Viscum album; assembly: GCA_963277665.1. Classification (NCBI taxonomy): domain Eukaryota; kingdom Viridiplantae; phylum Streptophyta; class Magnoliopsida; order Santalales; family Viscaceae; genus Viscum; species Viscum album. The sequence goes on along the minus strand of OY728129.1, from coordinate 1,374,162,603 downwards.
GGTTCGAACTAATCATTCTGTTATGATTCTCACAAAAATCGATTACTAAATAGTTTCAAAATTGAGATAAAATAGTTTTTAAAACAAATATTATATTATTAATTGTTATTTTATTCCTAAAAATCCAAGGTTCGGAAAAATGACTTAGATAAAGTTATATATATTAATAATAAACAACTTGGGGTTCGTTTGGCTTGTTATAGTAAGTTTATTAACCTAATAGTTTAAAAACGAAAGAAGACACGGTAAAAGTAAAATTATTTAACTTAATGTTAAATCTAAATGATAAGGTTAAAATAGGAACCTAAACTTGTATAAATTCTATTAGATGAGAGGCTTTCGACCCATCCCCACCTTAGCTTCGAAATAATTCAATTTGGAGCTATTTAAAACCAAATTTGGCTTTATAATAAAATAATATTTTTTGTTTTTCCAAAGGTGCCCCTCTCCTCCCTTATAAAAGGGAACCTCCTCCCTCACTTCCTCACACCACATTGAGCCTTCAAGCTCGGCCAAACCCTGCCAAATTCTCTTCTCCACTTCCCTAGAAACATCCTAGATGTCCTGGTATTTTTCAAAGACCAATTTTAGTTCCCTAAAAGTAGGTCTCAAAGAGGTCCTTCAAAGAAAAGGTAATGTCCGATACCGATTCTTTCAACTTTATTTCTTCTGCCACTTCTTCTTCATAGGTTGTTTCATTATGAATTAATAACATCTGTATCACTCATATAATTATATGTTATTATAAATATGAAACAACCCTATTTCACCATCTATCCATCCTACGGAAAACGAAATTACTGCGCGTGCGTACGTACGGAATACCATCTCCACGCCGTGGTGTATTCTATTTTCACCACCACCTTACTTGGATGGGTATAATGGTGTAAATAATAACTATATATGATTATTTTAAAGTGATATTTATTCTTAAATAGTATACATACACTCTAATACAATACCACGATCATGAGAATGATATCATCGCTTGTACGTACGTACGAACTACCGTCTCCAAGACGCGATGAGATTCATTCTCCACGTTAACCATTCATGAATGATTATAATGTATATATAATAAGTAATCATGAAATATATGACATAATAATGATACTGGATTTATGTGTATATATATATATGTCATCTACTTAATTCCATTCAACTCTATAAGGAAATGAAAACAGCCTAGCGTCTCCATGAATGGTGTATTTCTTTCAATTTACTGATCTATTATATATATATATATATATTCTAAATATATATTGTATATAAATCATGTTTTAAATTCTGGAATTAAGTAATCATGATCTAAGTAATCATATGAATAATTACAAGTCAAAACACGGACGACAAATGAAACGATTTTACCCAAAACACTCTTTAACATGGAATTTACAAAAGAACGGGTAATATAAAGTCATAAGTGAACCATATATAATATCATAACAATAAGTATTATTCTGGAATAAGTCAATGACATTATTTAAATCATTATACAGGAGGTTCATACACTTACGAAACAAATCGGACCTAAGGTAAGGGAAATATCACAATCTCATTTTTATTCAAGATTGTTTATACTATGGTATTTACTGGGGTGTATTTTATCATCCAAATCCATTTTTCCTCAATATGTAATATTATTTCCATCCACCTACAATTGTTTAAATCCAATTTTACCCTTCGGTGAGTTTTTAGTAAAATATATGAAAGGAATCATTTATCGTTTTTCGTATGAGGTACTTTATGACTTTTCCGACGAAAGTACAAGAAGAATGTTTTTTTAACTTATACGGCATGAATGGATTTTTAAAACATTATTTCCAAGAAGATTCCTTTACAAGTTTTCAAGATTATTTTTAATCAACTTCTTTTAGTTTAAAATTTTATGAAATGTTATGAAAGGAAAATGTTTTTGAAGTAGAAAAGAAATTTTCTTCAAAAATGGAGTTCAAGTGTTTTATCAAAATTATTTTCCATCTAAGATAATATAGGGTTTTGTTTTTATCCCTATTATTAAATTGATCTGATTATGTTGTGATGGAATTATTTTTATGAATTCCTTTATCTTATATGAATTGTTTTATGATGTCATGATGTTTATGAATATGATTTTTATTACATGAGTTATGAAATGATGTATGATTTATGATTTTGTGGCACACATAAGAATGATATCATTATGAGATGGGTGGGACCTATATCTCCCTCCAATGAATTGGGTAAAGATTTTATATCTCATGAGATAAACATGTCTGGAACGGCAGGTTAAACCGGTTCAGTGAAACAGGACTGAAACGAGGAATGAACTCGGTTCAGAAATGGACTTGTTCCACTAAGATAGTCTTGGAAATGAGTCTTGACTAATAAGAAATTATTATCTATGATTATGTGTGTATGCCAAAAAGTTTCATGTTTAATGTTATGATTATTGGGATTACATTTCACTACTATGATTTATCCCATGTTATGAAATTATGATCTCTTTTGCAGGTTAAGATTTCCAAAAGTTATGTTCTTATGAATATGATGTTATTGATATTTCTTTTGTTTACCCTTACTGATCATTTGAGCTCATCATTTTATGTTTTCTTTTCCCCAGGATATAAAGAATGGTTTTAGGTAAGAAAAAAAGGGGAAGATCTTTATGGGAGATGTTGATGATCATTCACCACGATTAGAAGATTATATTCCGAGTTTCCAAAGACACTAAACTATTACGGTCCTTGTGTGTGTGTTTTTGTAATGTACTAAGTATTCCACAAAAGTAATGTAATGTCCATTTACGTCAAGCTTAGGGTCTCTACAATATATGATAACATACTAATATAAATGATTTTTTTATAATTTAATCACAATTATTTGACCATTATATAGGTGTTTAACCTCTCCTAGTCAAAAGAAAAGTTCCATGTAAGGGTTCATTCTACAATCGCTTCATTATCTAAGGTTGTTTATACGTAATTATATACTGGGACCTCTTTGTCACCCACATCCATGTTTCATAAAAATATATTTAAAAACATTCTTTCTAATTACTAGACTATGGGTTGAAGTCATTTTTAGCCTTTTTTGACATTTAAAAGATGTTTATAAAGGAATCGTTCTGTTGTTTTTCTAACAAGGTCCGTTTTGATCTTTTTGACAAAATTAAGGTAAGAAGGTATCCTTTTTAAGGTATACGGTGGGTGTGGATATTTTCCACCTTTATAAAATCATTGAATCTTCCCTTACAAGCTTATAGGAATATTTTCAAAGTAAAATATTTATTTAATAATAATGTGACTTTTAAATGTTTCAAGAAAGAGATATTTCTCCAAAATTGTTTTGATTTCATCAATGTCAACATCCTTGGATGGATTTTATGCTTATTTGATATTGGTTTATTATGATACAAAAATTCCATATTTTATTGAAGGTTTTGTGATATGTTTGATTGTGGATGTGTTATTTTTATACCATTCATGGTTTATAGAGAATGTATTGACATTTCATGTGCTAGTTTTAATATGAATGTTTATGTTATGTTTAAACCTATTCATATGAGGAATGCATTGGACTTAGTAAGTGACGAGTGGAGACCGCTATAGCTCCTTGATGCATCTGTAGGTCTCATGGGACAAACAAGTTTCTTGGAATAAGGACTTTACAAAATCTTATTTGTAGTCATGGCATAAGTCCTTGACTATGTGGTTATGAAACTCTGGCATTATGCATTCCCTCATTATAAAAGTGGTTATTGATATTGCATGTGATTATTCGACTAGTATAATATCCATGTGAATAAGTAAATGGAATTATTTTATTTTATTTTATTTTTTCCATATTATGCTGATGTTCAAGTTTAAAAGGATTTTCTTTTAGGTATACATTGCCTTAAATATTTATACTTATTTATGAATGTTTCTGCTATATTAATATCCTTAATAAGAATCTGTGCTCACCCATTTCTATGTTTTTTTCCTTTGGATGCAATGAAGTATATTATGACTGACATGCAGGGATAGTCTATGGGATCTCAGTGTTGTCTTTTGAAGCAAAGTTATTTTATTTTTCCATTTTATGATGTAATGAAAACCTTATGAATGTATCTAGTGTTTCCAAGGCTACTAAACAAATTAGTCTTTCGAGACTTGATCTTTTGCGATCATGCCAATGTTATGTAATAATGCACCGACTCTGGGTAACTAGGGTCGGGGCGTTACAAAATAATTCAAAAACTACATTTTTCCCAAATAATATTTAAAAAATGGAAAGGGATACTGTTTTTCTTTTATTAGAACATATTACTTTTGTTAATAATATGTTAATAATAGGTTTTATAAATTCATTATGGTTTTTTAAAATGTATATTTTTACTACGTAAGCACATCTATAATCAATTAAAATATTATTTAAACTTATAGTCCATTATTATATAATTTTAATTTCACAAATATTATAGTTTTTTTAAAACAATATTTTCAATATTAACTTTAAAGAGACTATTTCATAAAAATATGAAAAATATATAGAAAATCATTTTTTAAATTCTAAATTATGAAAATTATATTCACTTTATCTAATGAATATTCCATATTTGATAAATTTATATTCTAATGAAAAAAATATAAAGAAAAAATTTCTTTTGTTGAATAAATGTCATTTTTCAGCACTAAGTGTTCTTCATATTTTTCTTATAAATTTTTTATTTAATAGATTTTCATATGATATATCAAAATTGGTCCATTAAATTTATGAGGATAAAATATAAAATACTAAATGAAAAATATTACATTGAAATTCATTAGTTTTATATTAAAAATAAGTATTTATATTCTATGAAATTTTTTTTTACTCTTCCCTTTATATTATTTTTAATCTATATAATTTTTAAATGTATAATATCATATATAAAAAATAATAATGTTCTTAATCTAACACATAAATATATATATATATATTATTTTTATATCATAAAATTAACTCATTAATTATTATTCTTTGATTACATTATTTTAAATTTACTACTCACAATACACAACTTCAGTATACCTATTGGATACATTTTGGTCCAAATAAAATATTTATAATAGATAGATTTTGTTCTATATATATCCTTAAAAAACTCATTAATTGCAATAACACTTATTATGTCCCACTTCATGTTGCCATGGATTTCATTTTAGATCTCCCAATATGATTTTTTCCTTTCATTATGTTCTTACTCATTTTAGGTTTTCGTGGGATATTCTTGATCCAAACAGGTGAAGCAAATCCAAAAGATTTCATAGTGTTGAAGATTTTATATTATTTTTCTATTTATTTTCAACGATTAATTTATGCAATTTTCATGTGTGTAACAATCCAAGGTTTGTAATAATGTGTGGTGTGTAATACTTATTTACATGTCCTTTTATTATAATATTTTACTATGAATTAATATATTATTATTAGATTAATTCCAATGATGAATACTTATTTTTTAATCTATTTAAATTACTTTGAAAAATATAAAATAATATAAATTTTGAAGTATTAACGTTCTGTTTATAGTAAAAAAATGCTTCCTAAAAATTAGGTTCATTAAATTTTCCTCCATTTAGTAAATGAAATCCTTAAAATTTTTAATATCACTTAATAATAACAATTCCCATGGGTATCATAAATATTCTCATGACTCAATATATAGTTAAAACCCTTACCATCATTCGGAATATTAGATAAAATATATTTTACATCATCAAATTAATATGTTGATATTCTCAAAAATTTATTACAAATACAATTCTTTATATGTTCATGAGTCATAGGAGATTCTATAGCCATAAATATTCAAAATGAAGATCACCATACACTCTAATTCTTTTGACTCTTTTGAATGGTTGAAGGTGTTTGAGGTCAAATATAGGAGTTAACATAGCATATCATAAGGTTTCTAAATTCATTGAATTCATATATGTAACCACAAAGGTGATATCATTTTTAAAATTACTGTTATTAACATAAAATAGATTTACATGATATAGGATTTTGAACATGTAGTTTTGAAATATCATTCTGGAATTATTTTCTACCAAACCTAGAAGAACTTATTAGAGTGGAATGGTATGGGAAATGTTTAGTTGTAGAAATATGTATAAATATTATATCTTATAAAATATTATAGAAATATGTTTACAATATATCACCATCATATGTGGTTTTATAATGTATTGTAATACATCCTTTGGTTAGTGACATTATGAAGAATTAATAAATTATCTTTTTGTAATTCCAAAATTTAGTAATATAAGAAATTTTTCTACTTAAAATATGGATAATTTCTTTTGAATAGACATCATAATATATAATAATTGGAGTAAAAATATATAAATTAAAAAGTAAGTTTCAAGTGAGGGGGATTTTAAAAATGTTGTATTCTCAATTGAACTAGATTTTTCAATTATGATTGCAATTAAATCATTTGGGGGGATATGAGTTCTATGCAATATTTTCTTACTTATATCATAACATATGACCTTTTATATATTTATATTAAAAAATTTATAAATGAAATGAACTACTTACCCTAATTAAAATGCAGTTTTCTTACTCTTGTTTGAAATTATAAAATGAAACCAAAATTAGCAATTTTGAGTGATAAATAACATCTAAAGAGAATAAATGTATATACATATTGAATAATACATCTTATCAATGTCAAAGGTAACTAAATTTTATACTAATATACTTTTTGTTCAACTTATATCATTCTTAGTTCAATATAATTTCCTTTAGGTTGGGTTTTCTCATACTTATTAACCTAATTCCCAAACTAACTACCCCTAAATTCTTACAAACATTCATAAAATATTCTAAACCCAAAAATCATTAAATTATATGCTCTAATAATTCAATATATCATTTTACACAAATATAATAATCGATTAATACATTTCTTAACATATGAATCTTTATATTTTAATCTAAGTTATCCATATTCATTTCCCAGTCAGGTTCTCTTATATAAATATGTTCAAAATCCATTTAATAGTTTCAAAAATGGGATTTTAATTTAAAAATAATTTTCATAAGATTTTCTATCCTAGTTTTCAATCATAGGAAAACTCATCAAGCATCAGTGGAAAGATTGAGTCAATTCTCAACCATCCTTTTCTAGTTATTACCCATTACTCCATCTATGCAATAGCCGCATCCACTTGAAATATAAGTTGACCATTTATTTTATCATTTAAAATATAAGTTGATCATTTATACCAAATTTTGAAATAATGAATCTGAATTTTCAATCCATTAATCCTTATTTAATTTCAAAATATAATAAACATTACTTTTTTATAAAAACATTTAATATGTGGAAAACCTATTTTTTGTATAAAGATGAGGTTTTAATCATTAGTTGTCCATAGTAATAGTTGACATTCATATCCAAATAATTGATAGTTCATTACTTTGTATATTTTTTATAACATCATATTACATTATTAATTTAAAATACATCATTTTAATTTATAAATACATAGTATTTAGAAGTATATTATTCTTTGAAAAATAATATTTTTATTGTGATAACTAATATTTACCATTTTAACTAAGTTTTATTCATAAAATTGAAAACATTATTGTCGAAAAATATTAAATTTACAATTAAAAAGAAGAAAATAATTTTATTTGTTTAATTTTTGAATCTAATAAAAATATTAATTTTATTATTATCACATGTAATCCGTAAAACCTATTTTTAGAAAAAACGGTCTATTTTTAAGAATGAAAATATTTTTATTATGAAATTATCAATGTATTTTATATTAAAGACACAATTTGGATAATAAAACATATAAATGTTATCTTATTTTAAATCAATCCAAAATAAAAGTTATCAATATAATATTTAATTAAATAATAAGACAAAAACTATTTCATTTATTTTAAAATATTGTTTGAGTTAATTAAATTGTAATTATAGGAATTATAAATTCATAATGGTAATTAAAATTGTATATTTTAACTACATAAACACCTATATGATCAATTAAAAGATGTTATACACTTATTATTATTTATTATTAAATTATATGGATGGAAAATATATAGTTTTCGTAAAAACTATATTTTCACTATTCACCTAAAAATGACTATTTCCGAAAAATCACAAAAACCCATTCTAAGATAGTTTTATTTATTATAAATTAAAATATTATATTCATTTTATCAAATTTAAATTTTATATTTTCATTTTTTAGATAAAAATAGATAATCTAAAGAAAAAACATCTTTTGTTGAAAATATATACAACATGAGCATTTGGGCTTTTTAATATTATTTCGTTTGAATTTTTAATTTAAATAATTTTAATATATTATTTAAAAAGTTTCTATTTAATTTATTATAACTAAATATAAAATCATTAAAGAACAATGGTTCTTTAAAAAATATTTTGTTTATATTAAAATAAAAAATTTATATTCAAATGATTTAATTTTATTAATCCATTGATATTAATTTTATTAAATCAACGTTATAATTACAAAATTTCATACATTAATCATTAATAAGAAGGATTATGAGGAAGTAAAACCTTCTACTAAAACATTTTATTATAAAAATAAAGTATCAGGAGATTCATTATAAGGAGGATTTGCAAACACTGGTATGAAAATCACCATGTGCATTTGCTTATTCCAAACCTGAACAAACATTAGGGATCAAAATGGCCAAATTGAGATGGCCTCCATAATTTCACTATTCTAAAGAGAATAATCAACCTCATATTCCTCCCTATTAACATGTGAATATCAAGATATGTAAAACCATAATGATGAAGGAAATCCATCTCAGATGTGACAATTTTCCATGGGACACTGCTAGACTAAGTTTTGATAATATTAACTGACACACTTGACTAGAATTATAGCCACAATGTTCACTAACCACATTGGAAAACATATCATGCCACCTTTATCATAGACCAAAATTCATCTTCAACTGCATAACCATTACTTCTGAAGTGATAAAAAAGGACCTTACGAAAACCCAGATGTGTACGAATGACACCACCACGACCCGAGGGTCCTGGTGCACAATAAGGTACACCATCAATATTTACAGTCAACCACTACAAGATAAATAGTATCCAACTGTTATATTTGGAAACCAATGGTTTCCTTACCCTTCCACATAATTGAGGTGATCTCAAAATAACCAGTTCAGAAAAATCATTTCTCATTGAGCCAGTATGAATTCTGGATGAAAAACATATTCCCTTATCAATTGAATAGATCCCATCTTGGAAAGAGGGAACCTAATCATTGAATTCCATCACATTTGATTCCCTCCATGTGTAGGAGATAATTCTCATCATATCATATTAGAAAAATGAGTGATTATGATCACTTCAAACGGTACTGAAGATGGATGTAAACAAGGATTATAGGATCCCAGTCTCCTTAGTAAACCCAAACATCTCATAAAAATATTTTTCAATCTTGTATGTTAAGAAACAACAAAAAATATGGGAAAAAATGACACCACATCTCAAAAACACAAATGAGATGCAAGGGCAAGGCCAATCCCTAAACACTGAAAGAAGCTATGCAATGACAGTCCGTTCCTATAGATCCCCTAGATTAAGAGAATGTTGGATGGTGAAATAAAGGGCCTCTTAAATCCTTCTACCCACAATGTCATAGTGATTTAACCCTAAAAATAATATATATATCATTTTATAGGGATGAACCAACCAGTGTGATTCAGTGTCCTGATTATGATGTCCATATAAATTTAGTCCTACATTAGGAGCTCCACACCGAGCTAAGAAAGTTGTAGCCCATGCATTTCATGATGAGACTGCATGTCAGCAAGGGAATCATATTTTAGATGGTTGGTAATAACAACATATTCAATGATTTTCCTTGAAATCCATAATGTACTCTAGTAATTCAATGTTGACTACATAAAAACAATTCGTTTTGAGCGTTCGATAATATTATGATATTCATATCTAATATATGTCCATATAGGCAGAGGAAAATATATAGAATGACCAATATTTAATTTTTTTATAATACTAGTGTCAAAAAACTCTAATGAGTGATCATTGGAGAAAGAATTTTCCAGGTGATTTTTTTGAGCAACGTGTCATTGGAAATCTTGGGATTTGTGATCTCCATTCCTCATATATCAATAGTCATGACATATTCCATGCATTATTAATTGTAATGTTTTTAAATTAACCCATATATATTTATATTAATATTTTAATATTATGATTTTATTTTAATATATATATTAATCATGTTTTATATTTATTTAAATTTACTATCGACAATTCACAACATCAGTAAACCTATTGGATACCTACATACCCAACAAAAATATTTACAACAGATATATTTCATTACCACATATATCCTTTTACAAACTTATTCATTCCATTCCTGTTTAATCATTCACACTTCCCATTTCCAATGTTCTCATTTTAGATATAACAATATGCTATCTACTTTTTTGATGTTATTCCCCATTATATGTTTTCTTTGGTTGTTGTTGATTCTCAAGTGTAAAGATAATCTCAGTGACATACTAGTGTTGAATAATTAATAAATATTTATTTTTTTATCTTTTGTAATTTATGATCATAAAAATAATTTAATAATATATTTTATGTAATAATACATGTTGTGTAATACATATTTTATTCTTTTTGTTGAAATGTTTTACAATAAATGAATAAATTATTTTTAATTTCATCAATATCATATATGAATTATTTTATAATCTACATTAGTAGTAATTAATAAATATAACTAAAAATAAAGGTAATTTTTAACGATAAAAAAATCCGTATTTAAATAATATGATTCTGGAAAATATAGGTTGTTACATTATACTCCCTAGAAATAAATACAAGACGCACTATTTTGATATTAATTTGTTAATAAAAATAGACATGGGTATCTAAAATATTATCATGAATCAAGGTATAACTACAAAACTTATTATCATATGGATGACTGGGTGACATATATTTTCCCACATAATAGGCATATATTAAAATTCTAGACCATTTCATCCAAATTTGATTCCTTATATGATTTTGCGTCATTGGAGATTATTGAAGCATGGCTTTTTGAAATGAATATCATATTATACTCTAATTATTTTTTCACTTTTGGAAGCTCAAAGGTCTATCATGTCGTATCAAAGAGATAACACAATGTGTTTTAAGGTTTATGATTTCTCTAAATTCTTGTCCATATGCACACAGGATACATCATTATTTGAGATGAAATGAGATATGAGATAGTCACCCAACCCATAACTCAAAGAACGTTATTAAAGAAAAAAAATCTAGGCATAAATGGTGTGTAATGAGCTTACACCAACAAGAATATTAATGTGATTACATAAAGAGTTACAATAATTCATAAAAAATCATTTCACCTATAAAACATTTAATCCTTTAGCACATTAAGATCTGTGTACTGTTCATCTATCCATAGTCCATGTAAACAAAATTGATTATAGTTTAACATGTTTGAATAACAAAAAATCTTACTTGTTTGTTGAAATGGTATTAACCCTAAAAATGTATTTTTAGGTCTTGGATTTTAAAAATATAGTTTTAAAATATCCTTATGGACATGTTTTCCATAAATCCATTGAACATTATCTTATTGGAATGGTTGAAAATGGATGGCAGAAGAAATATGTAAAACATACTCTATTTTATAAGAGAGATAATTTTTTCCAAGACGTCACCCCTATGTATTTCTAACGGGTGGTGAGATCAATTTTGTTTAGTGATATTTTGAATAATCGATAACGTCCTCTGTGGTAATTCCCTAATTGAGTAATATTATAATGTTGGGTATTTACAATATAGATAAGGGTTTCTATAGAACCATCATAATATCTATGAATTGGAGAATATTAAGATATGTTGTAAAGTAACTTTCAAGGGTGTCGAATTTGAAAAATATGGTAGGATCAAATTATTATTTTTAATTATGATTGTAATTAAACAATCATTTGGAAATAAGAGTATCATACGATATTGGCATTATTAAATTTTGAAATAAATCATTTCATCTATAGAAAAACATAATTTATATAATATATTAACTACCTACCACAAAGATACCTCTTATTTCCAAACATAAAATTAAACAAAAATATATAACTGTGAGTAATAAATAACATCTAAAAATAAATAATGTATTAAACTTTTTAATATTTCATCTTATAAATGTATAAGGTACCTAAATTTTAGACTAGTATAATTTCAGTTCGACTTATATTACTCTTACTTAAAATAAGATTTTTCTAGTCATTGTTTTCTCATATTTCATACTCTGATTCCTTAAATCACTATACAAAAATTGTTATAAATCTTTTTTACATTATTCAAAATATAAAAAAAATTAAATATATTCTATAAAAAATTATAAAATTATTTATCCATAGAAGTATATATAAATTAATATATACCATAAGTTAGGAATCTCTATGACATAATTTATGTTTTGCATGAATTTTTTCTTCTTATGTTCTCTTAAAAAATATGTTCCATTCCATTATAAGGATTTGTAAAGAGATTGTTATTTTCCAAAGCCTATCCTTGGGAATTTCTGCCTAGTTTTTTATTATTTGTCCCACTCATCATGCATAGATAGTATTATTTATTCAATTCTCTACCAACCATTTTTTTCTTCGTTAACCCTAGGTGCTTCTTATTGACAAATTCATCAACTTTCCAGTATCATGATAGGTTTTTATTTTCTAGGAAACCCCATAATCTATACCTAAAAGAAATTTAAGGATATTTTCTTATACATATATTTAATCTTAGATTTTTCACTAATATTTTCATTTCATACATTACATTAAAAAATAAAACCCCTAAGAGACCAAAATAAAAACCCACATTTTTCACATAGTTTTACACATTAAAATTTCAAAAAATTATTACACATATATTTATTTGTGGATTTTTTGAGTTTTTTTGTCTTAGATACTATAAAAATAATACATGGAATACATGGATAACATAAGAAAAAAATAAAAAATTAATTCCATTGAAATGATTCTTCATTATTCTATCTTATATCACCACACTGCATTAGATTTCCTTGGGAATGTTTTCAATATAAAGGGGTGAGTATAAATCCCAGTAAGTGATAAACATTTAAAACAAAGAATAAGAGAACAAAATGGGTAACACTTGAGGAATAATATAAGAACATCAACATAAATAAAATATTTTTAACATGATCATATTTACATGTGACATAAAATCATCATATATACATGAGAAAAAATATAAAAATGTGGCTAAAATACAATCCTAACACATTTTTAATCCCATCACCAAATAATATCACAAATATGCCATAAAAATATAATACCCAGAAAACTTATCAAGGTATAAAAAACATTACTGTGGCATGTAAGCAAGGTATAATAAACATGTCATCTAAAGATACTTAATATTCACCTAGTGCATTAGATCATGAATAGGGCACACCATTCATATGTATATTGTTAAGTGTGCCACATCGATTATATAACAAAATAATGAATTGTATTATTTATATACCTTGATAAATTAATATGGGTTTTACATGTGTAAGTATAAATAAAATGAATATATTTATATTAATGTGAATACCAATGAATGAAATTGGGTTGGGTATTCCAAAAACGAAAGCAGAGCATGGAAAATCAAAGAGTAATTCTGATTGAAAAATAATTATATATAATGGTTTATATAATATAATAATGACATCAAAGTGTACTATATCATAAATAATGAATCATTTAGATATTAAAGGTTTGATAATGAACATATTAAACCATAACTGATTTGAACTTAAAGGTCTTATCATATAATAAGTACTTGTCTAAAAAAGTGGTGGTGGAGAAACATTGCCATTCTAAGTAAATTCTTAAAGCGTCATAAAAATACAAGTAACATAAAGAGATAGTTCGGAGATATAATGGGAGGTATATGGAAGTGAATTTTGTGATAAATTTTATTGGGATAATATTGATGAGATAATGGTAGGGTGTGATCTCTTTTTATAGGTGAAAATATGGGTCATTCATATAGACTAATGATAGGTGTGGCGTATTAATGGTATAACATGGGGGTTAGGTGGGTTCATTGAGTAATATAAATTAGGTAGTAAATGTGGGTGAGAAATGTGTGATTGTATTATAAACCTAAAAAATTATTGTAGAAGGTCCCAATGTCATGTCAACTTTTTAAAAATAGTGCCACATTAGGTTACCCAAATTAACAAATATTAATATTGATTTGATATTTTTCATGGGAATAATTTCATCACTAAAAATATAATATCAAACTTAGTTCCAAACTTTTTCATGATGAATCTGAATTTTGGAACCATTAAACCTAAATCAATTTCAAAATAGGAAAAAATTATCCTTTAAATTAAAATATTTTATATAAACAAAAATAGTATTCTTAAAAGGTGTACATTTTAATTGTTATGTATAAGTAATTTGAATTCAAAATAATTACCAATTATATTAGTGTTAATTTATATTAAGTTATATTTAGACATAATATTTGAGCCATCATTTATAATATACCCATTTATTATTAAAATATAATATATTTAGAAACGTTTTATTCTTTGAAAAATAATTGTTTTACCATCTTAAATAATTTTTACCTTCGTAACTTAATTTAATTCCAAAAACTGAAATTACACTTGTTAACTAATATATTTATTCAGATTAAAAATAAAAAAATAATTTTATTAGATTATTTTATTTTAATTTTCTAAAAAATATTTTTTTATTATTGACTCTTGTAACATGAAAAGAAATATTTTTAAAAAAGATGTATTTTAGATTAAAATTTTTGTGTATGATGATATTGCCTATATATTTTATTTTCACAATAAAATTTGTTTTATAAAACATATAAAATCTATGTGGATTTCAAATAAATCCTAATTTTTTCTAAATAATATAAAATTAAAGGAAAATACTAAGTACATTAATTTTATTATAAAATATTAATTAAGATCATAAAATGTTAATTGTAGGTTTCCGAATTGTTGAAAGGTATTTAAAACTGTATATTTTAATCAAATTTTCAAATATATAATTAATTAAATTATTCCAAAAAATTATATCTCTTTTTTAAATAATTATAAATTCATAAAGTTATAATTTTACTAAAAAATTTATTTTCAATTTTCACAAGAAAATCGACTTGTGTATAAAAATATAAAAACATTATACTAAGATAATTTCAGAATTATTAATTTATTATTGATATTAATATTATCTAATTCAAATGATAAAATTATAAAATTTATATTTTAAATGAAAATTTTCAATATAATGAAAAAACATATTTCGTTGAAACAATGTTCATTTTGAATATTTTGTGTTTTTAATATTATTCCACTAGAATTTATTATTAATATCATTTTTATATAATATTTATAAATTGTTATTTTTCATATTAGGATAAAATATAGAAAAATTAAAGAAAAAATGTTATTTAAAACAATTGCTTTTCTATTAAATTTAATATTTTTTAATATTTTTCATTTTTTATTTTGTATAAATTATGTTATTTTAAATTTACTACTAAAAGTACAAAACTTGAGTATACATATTGCATTATATGATATTAAATTTACATATTAATAATAGATCGATTTAATTTCTATATAATTCCATACTAAACTCAATCATTACATTCACACTTCATATGACACACATCTCATTTCCAGAGTTTTCATTTTAGATATCATGATTTACATTCACATATCAGGAATATCTTTCTAAATATAGGTTTTATTTCTATAGGAGTGATGCTAAAGAGTGAATAAAATTAATGACATCTATTAGTTTTAAAAATTTAATTCTTTTCAATTTTTTATCCCTTGATAATTTATTTTTGATGAATGTAATAATAAATTTTGTGATACAATCCTTGGTGTGTAATACTTAGTTCTATGTGATTTTTGTAATATTTTAGTATGAATGAATAAATTATGGCCAGTTTAATTTATATCATGAATGAATTATTTAAAAATCAATTTTCATTTGTTTGGATAGATATAAAAAAAGAACTTCTGTTTTTAATTATAAATATGTTCTCTATAAAAAAAATATGTATCAAAAAAATCTAAACAATTACAAAATAACTCACTTACCTTCAAGATTTCCTAATCCCACAACTTCTAAAAAAGTAACCATTTACTACCAATAGCAGAAAGATGTTTTTAATAATTATATTGACACAAAATATTTCATAGGAATATCGAATCATCCTTTATAATTGTCTCCCATTTTGTCAATATGAGAATAAAATACTCCAAACAATGTTCTCGCTTAGATGATCTAAATACATATCTCCCCCTTTGTCAATATACCCAAATAAAACTTATTTAAATGTTCATAAAATATAAATAATAGTTGAACTAGTTAAATCATAAAGGGAAACATAACTTAGGGATACCATTTTTTCTAATCCATCAATATTGATGGGAATGGTTGGAAATTAATATCTAACTATTATAGTTCAAACATTTATTTGGGTAGTGGAATTTTCTTATTTTCTATAACCTGATATTGTATTTAAAGATACATTAACTCTAGAAAACCATTCTTAAAATTCCCATTTATAAAATGATACTTTATATCAATGTTCATTTTCAATGAATAGTGGACAGTTTCTATTAATAATATTAATAGAAATTGAGTTACCACACATGATTTATACAATCCATGATATCATTTATAGAAGTGGTGTACATGATTTTACTGCCAAAATAAATTGAAATTCTCCCTCAATTATTGAAATATAGTACTGATTATTTATCATATAAGAGATACACATATTACAAACAAATAAATCATCACAACATAAAGACATTTAATAAATTGTTAAATTAGCCGAATAATTAATTATATATCCATATAACTCCAATTGGGATGTATCAAGATAAAATTGTGGGAAATCCACTATTTGGGTTATATTTTTTACTTTCATCTTAATAAGTGGTAAACATGATGTCTAATATTATTAATTTTTTATATATTTCAAATATAATGTTTTTTCGTATACTTTATGATATTGACCACTTTTAAATCATCATATATTTTTAATTTTCTCTTAATGGAAAATATTGTTTTCATTTATTTGAAATCGTATATTCAAAATCCTTCCAACACCTCCTTGTAATATATCTCATTAATAAGTAATATTACCGTTCCTTTTTTATGCGACCTATAAAACAACTAAAAATATCAATTCATTAATCATTAGCATCTCTATCTCACACCTCCAAATTTCAAAACATATATTTTATTATGATTTTTTATCTAATAAAAAATAAGTAATAAAAATAAATAAACATTATAATACATGGATCATAAATATTTTTTTATATACTGATTATGATCAAATCTAACTCATTGATATTTAAGTTGTTTGGATAATTATATTTTTTTAATACCATTCTAGTAGAGCTTATTTTAGTGCACTTACTTATTTTTTCAACCTATTTTTTTCTCACCTCCATGTATAATAAGAAAGTAATTTTTTTTAATTTTTCTCTATTAATATATGGATAATTTTTTCAATATAGATTTAACATAAATTTTAATGTCCTTAAAAATTATTACAAATTATAAATAAAAAACCAAAATTTTACTAATCCATCCATTGGAGAATAAGTTTCATCCAAGTGTATTCCATGAATTTGGAAATATCCCATGCATATAAGAAATTATTTTATTCAAATAAAATTTCATTATTAATTTAGTTTTTTATAGAACATCCATTTGGTTCTGAGTACATTTTTGTTTTCCAACCACGAGGTAATTTCCCAATACTATTTTTTCTCTATAAGGCCAGAATTTTCGTGTATAAACATCATCCAATTTTGATCATTCAAAAACACATAAAAAAACACATGCTATATCAGATATAATAGCTAAATTTTTCATAGATTCCCCATTCTTCATGTTTTCATTTAATATATATTAGAACAAATTACTTTCTTCTTATTAATTCTGATTCTAATTCTTAGCCTTCTTATAGGTGGATTTTTTTTCCTAATTCTTCATTATCACAATATTCATCAAAACATAATAATCCATTTCTTCTCCCATTGATCTAATTTATTATTTAACACTTTCTTCTAGGAGTGGATAAATCATTTGAAAAATCATATCATTTTCAATATAATAATGAATTGTTTTAAAAAACTCAACAACATTTTATTAAAGCATTTGTATACATCAGTCTCTGAAGAGTATCCTATTAATTATTAGGACCTGACCTTAAACATAACATAGTCTTGATTTTTATTTAAGTATTAATTTTTATTTAATTTTTGGATATCTATAGGTTTATTCTTTTAAAAATTTAAGTCATAACTCATATATAAAAACCATTAAATAAAAAGTGGAACCCTCTGATTAGTATTAATTTTTTCATTAATATAAAATATTTAAAATAAATCATGATTTATTTTCAAAAATCAATATTCATAACATTCATCATGACTACTTAATTTACCTTAACCATCCATAAACCCTATGAAAACACTTCAAAATGTGGTATGAGCACACAAAATCTTAGTAAGGGACATAAAAAAGAAAAAATGTTAGTCCAGTGAAAAACCTCAAAACCCTTAAATTTTTTACATATATCTAAAAGTTCTATGATTAAATGCAACAAATAAAAATCATATGAAATCACACACACTTTTTCTCTAATAAATAATTTAAAATCCAAAAAAATCAATTAAAAACACCTTTTTGAAGCATATATAATCACATTCAAAACTCATTTTAAACGCATGTAAAATATACATAGATTCAATTTAAATCTGTAGAAGGAACCACCAGGTTACTCTATATTTATTTCATATTAAGGAAATTATGATTACACAATGAATTAGAGTGATGTCTTGGAATACATATCCTATATGCTATAACAGGTTCACTTGAAATTCTCTGGACTCACACATAATATGTATTGTAATAGGTTCACTCAGTGCTATCTAGGTGTACCCATCTATTATATATAATGATTAAGTCCAATTTTAGAAAAACAATAATTGAACTTTTCCATCAATAATGATTTTAAAAACTTTTTCAAACTCAAAGAAAAATAACTTTTGGATATCAAGATAACCATTTATTTTGAAATCCAATTTTCAAAAAAATATAAAATTTTCTTTTGGAAAACCATTTTCAATACAAAAATAACCTTTTATTTTGAAAAAACATTATCAATAAAAAATACCCAAAATGGAAGTGGTTTTTTATTTGAATAAACCTAAAATCTCTTAAATTATTCTAAACTTCAAATAATGATTTCAATGGTGGAAAATTATTTTTCATCGTATAAATTAAAATAGTAAAGTCCTTTTATAGAATGAATTCCCCTTAGGCATTTGATTTTTTATTCATTTTTTATAATCTTTCATTTTTTTATTTTAATGGGAACCCTTACATTCCTTTTATCATTTTCCTAACTTTTCAATATAAAATAGATTAAATTATTCATTCTGAAAAACCATTGAAATCGTGATAAAATTTACATAAAATGTAGATTATAAATATTTTGTGTCAATGGAAAAAAATTATCGCATAGATTTAAAAACAATCATATTGAAGAGAAATATTTTAAGGAAAACATTAAGAATATTTTTGAAAATAAAATTACATTCTCACTTTAGGAACACATGAATAATAATCCCCATGAAATAATAAAATTAATAAATACGTTAAATATAATTATAACAGATAAATTCATCTTATAAAATTTCAAAGTTTGTTTATATACACATTATTAATGAATATAGATTCATAACATCAAAATATTCCTCAACAAAAATGAAATTGTGACGAAGTCCCTTACCATGAGTCTGAATTGTCATGTAAATTATTTATCTTCATGAATGATAAAAATAATTTAAATATTTAATTTCATGAGAACGTATTTAAATTAAATTATTCTTGTTATTTCTGTTATTTCCATCTGATATAAAATTAGATAATCAATTATGTTAATGTCCAATGTTTCAACAATCTTTGGCTTCTGTGTTAAAATTTATGTTGGTAGGTAAAATATTGGTTAAATTGAACTTATTAAATGTATCCAAATTAATAATAATGAAATAATTATTTTACTTACAACTCACTTATATTTTTTAAAACCAATAATGAAATATCATCATGAGAATGAACTATATTAAAATCATAAATAATGTAGGTCATATGTACACGTGAGTAATTTTATATTTTTTAATGATCATTTTCTTAACAAGGTAAGTAATAATATATAATTATAAAATTATAATAATATATTAATTACCATACTACCTCCTTGAATATAATTATATATATATAAATATCATCCATTTGTTTTTCTAATGTACAAAAAAATCACACCACTCTGTTGAGGCGATAGTCCACAAATACAAAAAAAATATTCTTTTAATTATAAGCAATAAAATGATATTTTATATTTCATTAGGGATAAATATTTAATTAATATAAATATTATATCATTTATATCACATATATTCATTAAATATTTCATTATCACCTTCCATGTAAATCGATAATGAAAAATGACTGACAACACTTCGCGAGATGGTAGTCTTTCTTACACACATGAGACGTTGTCGTATCCCCCACATTGTAGAAAGAATAAAGGTATAATTTATATCTACACTAAATAAGTCTAAATATGATAAAAATATAATATATATTGTTTAAAACATTGTTATAACAATCTAAGTGAAGTTATTATGGAAAATGAATGACACTGGTTCGTGAGGTAGTATTCAATCATACACACAAATGATGATTTCATATCCCCATTAAAGGAAGAGGATATGGATTTATATTATTAAGTTAAATTAATAAAATATTAATATATTTTAATATTTTAATAATATTTTATGTATGTGGATGAATAAATATATCAAAATATGCATTGTAAGGAATTTTACCTCTTCTCAAACAACCCCTTTCTAATTATACATAAAGTATTACAAGAATGGATTTATGATGAAACTACAGAATATATGATGAGTGATTATAATTGAGTTAGTGATATTTCATGTATTTCATGAACCTATGGGTTTCATATGTGTGAATATGGGGGGGGGAGTGGGTGGGATTTTATAAGTGGCGTGAGTGACACACATAAATGTTTTTAAATGAAAAAGGTGTGAACACATCATTCACATGAAAAAATAATTTAAAATGAACAATTATAGGCCCATATACATCATAATTTATAAATTT
The DNA here is from genome assembly GCA_963277665.1 of Viscum album. Taxonomy (NCBI): domain Eukaryota; kingdom Viridiplantae; phylum Streptophyta; class Magnoliopsida; order Santalales; family Viscaceae; genus Viscum; species Viscum album. Next base: position 1,374,141,300 of record OY728129.1, on the reverse strand, counting down.
TTTTAACAAAAATATTTTATATAATTCTCTATTTCATATTAATCTTTACCTTTTTAGTAAAACACAAAGTAAAACCATTTTTACCTTAACCGTGGTAATTAATATTTATTATATTCACTTTTTATTATGGTCAAAAACTAATTGAAACATACTATATAATATAAAATTTTATTATTATAAATAAATAATACATTTTACAAAATTTAATATACACATTTTGAAAAGTTTTATTAAATAAATGAAGATGTTATGAAAAAGTTGTTTTTCAGGAAGTATATATTTAAAGATAAATATAATTTTATATTAACTATTTGAATAATAATTATACTTATTTGAATATAAACTTATATTTACTGATACATACTCTGAAAATTTAATTTCAAACATTCTTAATTTGGGTTTATTTTAATTTATAAAATATACAACCATTGTGATCTTTAAAATAGTTGTTCGAGAAATCATATTTTTAAACCCCAAAACAAGCCTATAATGAAATACAATATATTTTTGATTGAAAATACTTTAATTTGATTAGATATAACTAAATAACACTTATTTAACATTAAATCATATTAAAAATATAGTTTTAATTGTATATTACATAATTTAATGGAATTAATTGTCAATTTTACAAAAAAAGTAGTTTTCACTATTCAATAAGAAAATAATATATTTTGAAAAAAGTAAAAATTTCTCCTAATGTATGTTTAGATATATTTCTTTCAAAAAAAATATAAATATTTTCAAATTAAATTTCTAATTTGTTTCATTTTTTCAATTAGATAAATCCTTATAATAAAATAGAGTAATTAAAACCATTTGTTATTTTATTTAAAAAATTACTTAATATTTTTATAATGAATATAACTATATTAATAAAAATGAAGTTTATTTATTCTATCATTAAATATGTTGTGACATTTATCCAATTTTTTTAAATTTATTCTTTGTATTTTTATTCTCTTCATAAAAACTATTTATATATTTCCTTTATAGTGTTTTCATATTCCAGTGTTTTCTTTTCATCTATATGGTTTTTACATTAAACCAAAACCTAGTGAATCAACATATTCAATAACACTTTATATCAACATCCAAGAATTTAAATTGGATGGTCCATAAAATAATGTCTCTCTAATGATTGAAAAACATTTCAGCTCAAGACAAGCGGTGAATCAGGCTCATATTTCCTTAGCATCAATACATGGATAACACTATTGGACAATGACCTTATACCCAATGTTTTTAAAAAACCTTGGGTATAGGGTTTTTATGGTGTCATATGCACACAATATTCCAAAAATCATTGGTATAAGGGTTTTTAGACATGTACCCACAATTTTTCGAAACCTTGGGAATTGGTTTTTTTTCAAGACCTCTTCCCATGGTTCTCTAAAAAAAGTTGGTACCGGTCATGCTTATACCCACAGTTTTCCAAATCCATGGGTATAACCTTCCTGTTTTAAGGTGCTGAAAAACATTTTGTAGGAGAAAAACAAAATTTTGTTGGAACACGTATTTCCATGGTTTCCCATATATATCGATGGTTTAAATAAATAAATAAAAGTAAATATATATGTATATTCCTATAGGAAAATGATGTGTAGTGGTTAGGTATATGAATTATATACCAGTGGTCGAGGTACCAAAACCCACAACTAACGATTTTTTAAAAACATTACTCACTATTTTGAAACTGTGGCCATATGTTTAATGACATAGTGACATACACCTATTACCACAGTTTTGGGGTATATACACACACTTCCCAAAACTATGGGTATCTCCGATAATCTTAGGGAAAATATACTTAGTAAAAAAGTGATCTTACTTTCTATGGGATATTATATTGTCTAACTCTCTATGTACATAGATTTACCTTATAACCAAAATGAATGAAACTATTCCACAATTATACAATTAGAAACACATGATCACCTACCTCAAATGAATGATTTTTCCTATGGTTATCTGCACAAATATTCGTTCCTAGTATTAGACATCCTAATATGTTGTTGAATCAACTTCAACTTCTTATTCATTTCCTATACCAAGCCTTGTCTTATAAACATACATTATCCTAAATCAAAACATAAGATGGTGTCCAAAACTACTTACCATATAATACTAAAAATGATGGGGTGAACTCAACATGGATACCCTCTTGATACAAGTACCAGACCTGAGCCATCACATACCTGAAGGGAGTTCTTGATCCCCATGAGCATGCATCTAGAAACCATGCATCGATAATAAAGAGAGGGAACAAGATTTTTCAAAAATGAATAAACAAATATGACATATATACATATAAAAATAGAAAAATAGGATGAAAACATTAATATATACATCTCATAATAGATAGAGAGCAATGGAAGAGACATAATTGAAAATTTATGAAAACAATTTCCAAGAGAAATATCCAACAACAAAGGGAAAAAACCAATACAAAAAATACAAATATCTCCATGTGACACCGTGAGAATACTCTAACCATCCAACCACAAGATACCCAAACCCAACATATATAAAATGAAAGCACATCAATTCATGGCGTTTTAATTTCCTACATTGAAAGACCTAACAATGTCTATGTGCTGCTGAAGGGTTGCATAAGGTGTGAGATGAAAGGATAATTAGGTTATCACTCCATTGTTCCATATCAAGTCTCTATATAATAATCCAATAATTCTCAACATACACAAAAAAACATGATATACAGTTTTTCGGTTTTATATCAAAAGAAAGGGGAAAAAATTTTAATTTCCATTTTGTCAACATTTTCAAATAATGTAGGAAAATAAATTCAAAGAATTTAATATACATATATAAAAGAAGATATGTTAAATCAAAACAAAGAAGGCATATCATATCATATTAAATAAATGGTATTAAAACCAAAACTGTACAAGCGAATATATAGGTAACAACACGACAAGGATCACACTTAGTCAAGATAGAAAGGGCAGTCATACCTTATATAGAAAATAATGCACACATCAATAATCTAGAAATATTTATCGAATCTTGAGAGTATATTAACACCCAATAAATTCAACACCCAAGAATAATTCTAACTTTTCACAAGAAGAATAGGCTTAGGGAGTATATGAGCACACCATGAATGAACCACCCGATTATGGTTGAGGCCTATTACTACACCTTCAACATAAGTACCTATGTATTCCCATGTTATTTATTTTTCAAACCATTTCATCAAACCATTTTTTGAAATCCAGTTCACAGATCTATTTCACAATTCTTTGCAAACACATATTTATTTACCAAAATTATGGGAAACCCATATTTAATAAAATATTATTTCCATATATACAAGTCAAATCATTAAATCATTCCATTTAATTTATAAAACAATTTATAAAAACTATATTAATTAAATATCTAACATAGGCTAGAGACAGAAAGGCATACCTCAAACTTGGGATCGCACATGCCTGAAAATATATACACTAATAAATTTAACCCAAAAATGATTGTGGAAGAGGCCCATGAATCAATCTACCCAACTCATAAATTTTTAAATTTCACAAAAGTGTTAGAGAAGTGGATAAATCATGAAATAACTCAAGGAAAAACTCCTACCATACTATAATAAATAAATTATCAACCCATGTAACAAGATTACACAAAGAATCGAGAAGTAGTTAGAAAGAATCATCATCATAGATCAAAGAATATTTAATTTCAGAAAAACATGGATACTTTGTTTAATGGAAATAAAGTAGAAGAAATATTATTCGCCCAACAAAAATTTACCCAATAGAAACTGAGATGAATCACTGAAAGAAACAATTTGGATGGAGAGACGGTCTCTAAAATCCCCAGACATTACTTCTAGGTTGATAAGAATGAAGGTTATGGAATAATGAAATAATAATAATCTATACAACAACCCTAAATACACAACTAATGAGACTTATATAGTGTATAACCCTTTTACATGTCTTGTACTCTATAAAAATCAAGTATAATGAAACATCTATGATCTTTTTATTAAAAACCTGATTTTAATGTTACATGGCATGTAGTAATTACACGGTCTATAGCATTTTTTGGTGTGTACTCAGTGGATGACACGAGCCTAAAGATTAAATATAGATTGTGTATGATAGTTATAGGGTGTGTAAACTAGTTACCCGACATGTAAACTAAATACACAACATGTAATCTCCCAGTAGACTAAAAAATGTAAATTCTTAAACAAAAACCCAAAAATCCTTATGAGTTCCATGAAATCAAAGAGAATCATGATAAACAAGTAAAAAAATTATACTTAGACTCCATTAATTCCAAAAAACATACAACAATGAACATTTGTTCATTTTCCAAAGAAAAATATCTCCAATCATGGGAGTCCCATGATGTACTAAATTAAAGTAGCAAATATTTAAAGAGATAAGAAATACCTAATAATAGAAACAAAAAGTTACAAATTCCAAACGATAAAAATTTTCATCCCGAGGAAGACATGTAGAAGAATGAATTTTGGTACAGAGGTGGGGAAACTTCTCTGACATCAATGATTCATACTCCCAAGTAATAAGATTATATGATTTTTGTCACTATACCAATATGTCCAATGTTATTTAAATTCCATGAACGACAATCAATTGAGAGTCAATGATCTCAACCGGTTTCTCTACAATAGAAGCATCATTCTCTAACTCAATCTCTTCAATAATTAGAACATTAGATTGGTCAGGACCAAATTTAATGAGCTGAAATTTCTAGAACACATAATGAATGTCTGTCAAATGTTCCAGTTATTCTAACTCATATGAAACTTTTATAAGATACTCACTATCATCGAATAATATAAAATATCTTGGAACCAACTTTCCCTATTTTCAAAGATGAAAATAACCCAACCAAGGACTAACCTTTAGGAAAACAAGGTAACCTATGGAAAATTTTAAATGATTATATCATTGATTTCCATAATATTTATTTTGATTCTGAGCTATAACCAAACACAAAAGTATATCCTAAATCCACACAAACATTTCTGGAACCACACAAGGTCCCACTAACGAAACTTCTCCAACCTTTTCCGAAAAATGAGATTACCCTTAAAAGAAAGAATGAAAATCTTTGAAGGGAATCATTCATGTTGATGAATAATAGTTTTAGTTATAATAAATCACAACTATACCCAGATGTAAAACACAATATTTGAATAAATTTAAGACATAAGAATAGTGAATGTTTTCTAGGTTTTGAATAACATACTCTGTCTCACTATCTATCTATGGGTGATAAGATGTACTATGTCTAACCTGACTCCCCATAAATTCATGGAGACTCCTTCATAACCTCGATGTAAACCTAGGAAACATATATAAAACATTTGAAGAAGGAACCCAATATAACCTCATAATATCCAACAAATTCATCTTACCTATATCATCAACTTTTGGTGATAACATTAATCAAAATTAAAAGATATGACTTTGGGAATTGATAAATCACCAAAAAAATAGCATTCCACCAACATTATGTCTATGTTGATATAATAACAAAATATATGGATACATTATAAGTTTTTCATACTTGTATTTAAAGATGCTTGAGAAAATGAGAAGGTTTAAAGCAACCCCAAAATAGAAAAACCATCTAAAGAGTGATACCAACCAGAAACATTCTCCCTATTGTATAGGGTTTCTTTAATTCCACTAAAATCATAATCTTATTATCAAATCTATATAAAAGATACTGGGAGAGATTATGATAATAGTACACTGGCCAAAATAATACATAAAACATCTTTTTGAGCATCCATACGCAACTAAGAAAAAATCCAATGTTTTCAGACTTCCTTTTATTCTAAAATATCTTGCGATAGAACATTATTTATGATAGAATATGTAATGACATTCCTCATCCCTGAAAAATAGCCACTGTAGAAGTAAAACATATTATGAAAATACACCCCTTCCTATATCTGAGATTCATGTATTTCAGAGGAAATTTCTAGCTATGACTCTTGTGGTAAGAAAATACTATGAACCTATCCCTAAATATATTGTAAGACCAATAATTAGTCCCATTAATAACTATAGTAAGATCTAAATCATGGGTATGGTTATTCTTAAAATCTGGTTGATGATAATGAGAGTTATAATCCAACACATGTTCATCCTGCACAATCATAGAACACAAACCAGTTCTGAAAGTCCCACAGGAATCGACACACCCTTAATCATTCTCAAGTAAGATCAGAATATGATATTTTTACATAAGTATTTTCAGATATTTGAAGTAATATTTACATGATGTATCTGATTTGAATTTCACCCTTTACTAGTAAGAGCAGTCAAAGGAGATGAAAAATTTCCAAAATCATTTATTAATTTTAAATATTATCTAGAAAGACCATTGAATCTCTGAATCTAAATGTCATTATTCAGTTCTTCTTAGAAGAAATAATCCTTTACCTTCTTGGGTTCAACTGCGAATCCAGGATCTAAATATTATTCATTAATAAATTTACTAATCTGGTCTAGAAGTTACATTTTTTAAATCATTCCATAGAAACAAAGAATCCACAAGATTTCCAAAACCAAACTCATATGGTGCTCTTGCTCATGATAGTTCTCAGATATCGAATAAAAAATATCGTCCATGAACATTACAACCAAAGTGTTATGATACAGATGGAATATCAAATTCATTAAATCCATAAAAACTGAATGTTTGTTAGCTGGAACAACTGAAATAAAAAGTTATTCATAATTCCCAAACCTTATCCTTAAATCCATATTCAGTATATAAGAATCTGGAATGATGATATTATAGAAACCGAACAAATTATTGATCTTAAAAAACTACTTTTACCCCTTTAACAGATTATGTAAATCATCTCTACACGGAAAATTATACTAACTCTTAACGATTAATCAGGTCAAATTCTGATAGTCGACACCCAATCGAAGAGAACCATATTCCTTCTGGGAAAATAGCACTGGTGCTACCCCTGGAGAAATATTAAGGGAAAGAATAATTCATGATCAGATCATCCAACATAATCCCGAGCCCTTTCATATCTTATGGTTCTATATGATAAGAATTTAAAATATCAAAAATGTCCCAAACAATAGTGGGAAGATAAAAAATAGAATAAACATCATTAGGTTCAACTATAATAGTAGAAAACAATCTTCTATGCTCAAGGTGGGAAGGCCCCGCATGATTAGACCTCATATACCAATCTTTCTAAAACACCTATGAGATCTCATTGGACATAAGAAATTAAGAACATAAATTTTAAAAATCAACCTCATTATGATGAGAAATATTTAAATCTATCTTGAAGATGATGTCAAGAAAATATAGATCGAGAACAATAAATATCAGACTAAATCTTCATTAGATATTTAAAGAGCGTAAGAAGGACACTGAAACCCCTACTCCTTTATCTTATAAAAAGGCGTCACTAACTTTATAATAAAGGACACAATCTCCAATGAATGTTTAATCATATTAAAAAATTGATAAATATAAATTAGAGGGAATCACCAATATCAAATAAGGAAACTACTATAGAAGAATAAATAATGATGGTACGTCTCCATAGAGACCCAAATCTTGACGTACATGGACATTTCATTACTTTTTCAGAATACTTAATACATAACGAAAATAGACACACAAGGACCGTAATAGGTTAGTTTCTTTGGAAACTAAGATAATAATATTCTAATTGTGGTGAAAGATCTTCAATATCTCCCATAAAGATATTCCCCTTTTGTTTTCTTACCTAAAACCTTTCTTGAAATCCTTGGGAAAAGAAAACATATATAGGGTGAGCTCAAATTCATAATAAGGGTACACAAAATAAATATCAATCACATCATATTCATAAGAACATAACATTTTGAAAATCTTAACCTGCAAAAGAAATCATAATTTCATATCATGGGATAAATCATAGTAGTGAAATGTAATACCAATAATCATAACTTAAAACATGAGGCTTTGTGGCATACACACATAATTATAGAGAATCATTTCTTAGTATTTCAGACTCATTTCCAAGACTATGTTAGTAGACAATGTCCATTTATGAACCGAGTTCACTCCTCATTTCAGTCTTGTTTCACTGAACCGGATTAACCTGTCATTCTAGCCATGTCTATCTCATCAGATATTAATCTTTACCCAATTCATTGGAGGGAGATATAGGTCCCACCCTTCTAATAATGAAACCATTATTATGTGTGTTACAAAATCATAAAGCATACATCATAGCATAACCCATGTAATAAAAATGGGATTCTTAATCATCATTCCATCGTGACAAAATACATAAAAGATAAAAGGAAATCATAAAAATAATTAAATCATAGCATAATCAATACAATGTAAAAATAGGGATAGAAACAGAACCCTATATTATCTTAGATGGAAAATAATTTTGATAAAACACTTGAACTCCATTCTTGCGGAAAATATCCTTTCTACTTAAAAAACATTTTCCTTTATTAACATGTCATATAATTTTAAACTAAAAGAAGTTGATTAAAAATAAACTTTAAAACTTGTAAAAGAATCTTCATGGAAATAATTTTTTAAAAATCCATTCATGCCGTATAAGTTAAAAAAACATTCTTCTCGTACTTTGGATGGAAAGGTCAAAAAGTACCTCGTACGAAAAACAACAAAAGATTCCTTTCATATCTTTTACGGAAAACTCACCGAAGAGTAAAATTGGATTTAAACAATTGTAGGAGGATATAAATAATATTTAATATTGACGAAACATGGATATGGATGATAAATATTCCCCAAAAAATTCTGATGTTAAAACAATCTCGGATAAAAATTGAGATTAGCGAGATTTTCCCTTACCTTAGGTTGGATTTTCTTTGTAAGTGTCTGAACCACCTATATAATGATTTAAATAATTCCATTGACTTATTCCAGTATTATACTTGTTGTTATGATATCATATATGGTCATATTCTTAGCTTCTTATTAGTAATATTTCATTGCTACTTGTAATTCTGGTGTTTATTACTTTTATTTCTTAAGCGTGTTTTGTCGAATAAATTCTTATTCTTATTTTTAAGTTATAGATACCTCATTTCCAGAATGGTACTACTGTAATGTATATCATATTTATTCATTCAATTCATTTATATAAACATTATGTAATTAAGATCATGTAGAACGAGTCACATCACATCGTGGAGACTGTATTCTGTACGTACACACGAGCGATGATATCATTCCCATGATTATAGAATTGTATTAGAGTGTATGTATACTATTTCAGAATAAATACCAGTTTATAATAATCATATATAGTTATTATTTATACCATTATACCCATCCAAGTAAGGTGGTGGTGGAAAATAGATTACACCACAGCGTGGAGACGGTATTTCGTACGTACGCACGCGCAGTGATTTCGTTTTCCGTAGGATGGATAGAAGGTGAAATAGGGTTTTTTCATAATTATAATAAAATATCAGTATATGAGTGATACTGATTTTATTACTTCATAATGAAACAACTAATTAAGAAGAAGTATAAGAAGAAGTAAATTTGAAAGAATCGGTAACGGGCATTACCTCTTCTTTGAAGCGCCTCTTCTTAACCTCCTCTTTGGGCACTAAAGATGGTCCTTGAAGAATACCAGAACCTCGAGGATGTTTCTAGGGAAGTGGAGAAGATAAATCGGCACGGTTTTCCCGTGCATTAAGGCTCAAAGTGGTGTGAGGAGGAGAGAGAGGAGGTGTCTTTTTATAAGGGAGGAGAGGGGCACCTTTGAAAAAACTAAAAATATTATTTTTTATAAAGTCATATTCGGTTTTTAATAGATTAAAATTTATTTATTTCGAAGCTAAGGTGGGGATGGGTCGAAATCCTATCATCCAATAGAATTTAGACAAGTTTATATTTCTATTTTAACCTTATCATTTAGATTTAACTTTAAGTTAAATAATTTTACTTTTATCGTGCCTTCTTGTTTTCTTTCCCTATAAGGTTAATAATCATACTATAACAGGCCAAAAGAACCCCAAGTTGTTAATTATTAATATATATATCATTATCTAAGTCATTTGGCCAAACCTTAGATTTTTTGGAATAAAATAACAATTATTAATATAATATTTTTTTAAAAACTATTTTATTTCAATTGTGACACTATTTGGTAATTGATTTTTGTGAAAATCATAACAGAATGATTAGTTCGAAATAAGTTAATTAACTCAATAATAACATGTCATATTAACCTCAAAAGTTAGTGGAATTCCTAAAAAGTCTCAAATTAAATTTATTTGGGTATTTATAACATCAATTATGTTAATATTTCATTAATAAGATAATTACTGTATCATTATTGTGTCATAAATAAATAAAATTATATAATGTCTAAAAATTATAAATAAAATACTATTATGTAGTAATTTTTTTATCTTTCTAAGGAATATTTATACTTAAATTTATATTATGTATAACACTATATTAAAAATGAATTAGTTATTAAACTTTGATTTTAACTATTTTAACCCTTCTTTAAATAAATTAATAATAAATGTCCTAATCTAATTCAAGTGTACCTAAATGGTCATATATTATTTATAAAGTTATTGTTGGATGAATTACACTTATCCAATAGAATTAGGACATGTTTTAGGGTAATAATAATATCATTTTACCCTTAATTACCCTATTTACTTTTAACTGTGGTAAATAAAAGTATAAAAGTTATTATTCACCAAAAATTATTTTCATCTCATTGAACCACATTTTAGTCCTTGATATTAACCGTGTCTCTTGGATCTTCGAAATTCCATTCAAAGAAGCGGTAAAATTATGTTTTATGTGAATTTCCATATTCTCCTAGGAGGTGGATAAAAGACGGTGAAAACTTCAATAAAATTTTTATATATCTAAAATTATTATAAAATGATTCCAATGAATTACGTTGAACATATATAGGTATTATGTATCAATTTTTACATAAAATAAACTTAAATAAAATAAATAATTATTTAAATAAAATGTCGGTTTTTAAATAGTTACCCAGTGTTTTCACTTTTCATCAAAAATTGAATGTTTTCCAAAAAATACGAAAAATTCACCCTAAGCTAATTTCGATATTCTGAAACAAAAAATGAAGTCCATTTCGAAAGATAAATTTTTTTAAATTTTTAAAAGTGGTTATTACAATTCATAATGGTTAGTTTATATAACATATCATTTTTTAGTGAAACTCAGTATTGCGTAAAACATACGCTATCATGGAAGGTCGCGATTGCGTGTAATGCAAGCCAAGTCAGGGATGCGTGTAGTGAAAGCTCTTTTTGCTGTAGAATGCAACACAAGACATCAATAAAATTAAAAAGAATATATTTTTCATAAAATCCTAGGGTGTTACAGTCTCACTGTCACCAGACCTATATCTTCCTCTTCTAGAAACATATCTACTATGTGAATGTGCTTTTGTCAAGAGGATTGTGTATAGATACATGTAGTGTTTGATGCATCTGACTATTCCATAGTGTCCTTAGGATATGACAATCCCTAACCATATAATTCATTATACATATCTTGATATGAATTTTGTAGATGACCTTAAGTTACACAACTATTTTCGGCCTTTATAGTTGAAGGACACAAATTTTGCGTGCGTCAAACCGTGTCCCACTGATAACAAGTGAGAGAAACATCACTATATACAACATTCAGTGATGAAGAAGTTTTCTTCTGAGAATTAAGTCCAACACTCTTGTGATGATAATGACACTTCATATTCTTCCCTTGTTCACCACTGTTGTTTCCACTAGGTGGAATTAATTATGAAAAATAAAAACCCATTCTTATTATATTCATCTCATCCATTATAACCTCATCTATTGTATCAACATAGGTTAAAAGATTTATAATAAATACCTCTGATATGATTTCCTATTGAAAAACCTTCAGGAAAATCTAAGCTATAATTTGGCCATTATTTTCTACTTTTTGTGAAAAATAAACTATGTCAACAAACTACTTATGTATGCTAATGCTGAATTCTCTGCCTTCATTAAAGAGAGGCACTGCAGATAATTTTCTATCATTAGTGACTCAAAAAAATAGTTGGAAGATGATATTCTTAAAACCCTTACAATACAATCCCACATGCCTCTCCACCTATACCATGGAATCCCACCATCGCATGATGGGACCTATGAGAATTAATTTTATGAACTTCACCTTGATACTCTTAGGTGTATCCAATAAGTAAAAGACGTGATAAATATTCTATAGAAAGTACTCCACCTCTTGATGTTCATTCTTACACTTAAAGAAAGGTATATTCTCATGAAAGAACTATTGTGATCTATCAATGTATCCTCCAACTTATTTTTGAATTTAGAAAAATATGTTCTAGAACTATTGTATATTCTGGAAGATAGAATGAACTACCTTCCTGATAGCCCTCATAGAAATTCTGATCAAGCGGCACATTCCCATGAGGAGTATCAGTTGTACCCTCCTGTGGAATCCATCAAAGACATCTCAGAAGAATACTATTGAATATTAAAATATAAAAAATTATCCAACATAGAAAAATATCATTTAAAGTTAGAAATCTATAAGGAAAAATTGAGATTATGGTGATGTACTCAAAATATGGGACACACATCCAAATATCCCCTAGTAACATGAGTATCTTTATAGAAAGAGATAGTTAATCACTCCCCCCAAACTTTATCTCATGTTCTGGTAATCCTATATATAGTATACAAAATTTTCCAAGGAAAGAATCTAGAAGCCATACATCAATTGATATGAGACTGTTATGATCCCAACCCAGATACCTATTGATATTGTACCCAACCCGAGCCATCACATTCCCGAAGGGAATTTTTGATCCCCCCAAGATGGTGTCTATCACCTAATAATTAACAACAAACCTGGGGAATAATTTCTCAATAAATCAAGAAGAAAACATTACATATGTACATATATCAAAAAGAAAAAAGAAGAGTAAAACATGAATATACATGCCATAATAGATTAAGAATAATAGAAATTTATAGTAGAAAAAGTAAAAAAAATTATTATCCAAGGGAAAAGACCATGTACAAAGGATTTAAAAGCTAAAATAGCTACTCAAATAGTCTCAATGTGATAGTGTAGAAAAACTACCTCCATCTCACAACTAGCTACCCAAATCCAACAGGCATAATACCTCACCTCTTTATTGTGGGACCTTGCCATTCCATGCATCTAAAAAAATAATATGGTCTACGCCCACTAAAGGTGTTCATATAGTGTGATATAATTGGAAGAGTAGGGTCTCACCCAGGTGTTCTATATCAAGTCACTATGAAATAATCCTTGCACACTCATCTTTATTGAAAACAAGGAGTGATATATAGTTTAGTAGTTTTATATCAGAAGCATGGAAAAAAACTAATTTCCCCACATTTAATATTTCCAAATAAAGTATGTAAATCAGTTGAAGGAATTTTATATTCATATATCAAATCATAAATATCAAATAAAAACAAAAACTTTATCACACATTATATCGAATCCATGGTAGTATTACCAAAAGTGTACAATCCAAAGCATGGGTAACATTAGGGTATGGATCACACTATGTCAAGATAGCTAGGATAGATGTACCTAACATATAAAATCATGAATACATCAGGTCTCTACACATAGAAATTGATTCTATAGTGCAGAAGAACACCCCATATGGTGAACCAATCAATAATCCTATCATTTCCCTATAACAATGGTCCTAGGGAGTATAGGAACACCCCATTATTGAACCCCCGACAGTGGATGAGGCCTATTATTACACCTTACACGTAAGTAACCAAGGTTACCAATGTTCTCAATTTTCCTAACCATTTCATCAATACCATTCTTTCAAAACAATTTCACAGATCCCTTTCAAATGGATTTTATGACACCTTTTTATTTACTAAAACTCAAGGAAAAAATATTTTATCAAAAACCCATTTACAAAAACAAATCAAATATATCAATCATGCCATTTCATTTATAAATAAATTTATAAAAACTAGATAAATGTAGTTTATCCAAAAAAATGATATAGATATAATAACATACCTCATAGTTAGGGTCTCACATGCCCGAAAAAGAATCCCCCAACACGAAGAACACAACAACGACAACAATGGAGGACCTAGATTCAATTTACACATCTTATAATTGATTCAATTTAAAAAAGTATTAAAGAAGTGGAAATATAATGACATACCTCTATAAATAAAACTTCTCAAAGAAAAACCAGTACGAGATCACCCTTGGGACAAGATCACATGAAGATCTAGATAATATCAAGATGAAACATTAGCATATATCAAAAGATATAGAAACGTAGTGAAATAGGGAAAACATGATCAAAAGTAACAAAGAATATAAAATTATTACTCACCTAGAGAGATTCCCCCCAACCACAATAGAGATAAATCATTTAATGAAATATTTCATATAGATTGGAGGTCACCAAAAGTTCCAAATAGTTTTTCATGGTTGATAGAGAATAGAGTTGTAGAGGAATGAAATAAGAACTATCCATGAAACAACCTAAATCCCCATCTAATAATCATAGCATAACACGTAAAACTTTTATATTTCTTATAATCCATGGAACATGATGGTGCCAATAAACGCATTGTATTTTTTATTGAAACCCTAATTTTTAACATTACATTACATGTAATATATAAAATAATTGTAATATTTCTACAGCTTATTACAATTCACACTATGTACTTAGGTAATGACATGAGCCTAGTGCTAAAATAAATAGTTTAAAACTAGTTTCACACCATGTAATCACATAAAATACTGTATAAATTGTATATTCTTACACAAAGAACCTTACCACCATAGTAATTCCACAAACTCAATGAGAATACCTCTAAACTATGAAAAAATTTATATCAAGCCTCTATTGATTAAAACAAACACACAACCCAATAATTTATTTTAATTTCCAAAGGAAATGATCAACATCCTCAAGAGACCCAATATGCAACTAATTAAAGGGGAAAAGAAATAAATAGATAGGAAAAACAAGAAAGATAGTATTGGGATGTTACAAATGGTGCCTCCTTTATATTAAATTTAAAAAAAATTATAAGAAAACACAGCCAATGAAATATTTTGGTCCGAACTCCCTTATAATCCATGGAACAAGGGTGAGTCATATATTCGGTGTTCTAAATCATCTACTTAGACTGACCATCAGTTTAAGGATGAAAATCTGTAATGAAATTTAATTCAGTTCCCAAATATTTTTAAATAATTTTCCAAAAATATGCTTTTGAATATAGAATCACATTCTGATAAAACAGAGTGTTCAAATATATGTAACAAGACTATCCAAATATATAATATCTCAAATGAAATAAAAATTTTCATATTTTGTCAATCAATAAAAAATAGGCCAAATCAAATTGTCACCTAGTTAAATATTTGGTAGTACCTAAAAAAAATACATTCATATATTTTCCCATTTCCAATAAGAAATTAAAAAAAAGTTGAAGTATTCCTTTTGGTAATTATCATTATTCTTTAAACTACTGAAAAGTAAAACATTTCAGGGAAATTTTGAGAATATCTATTTTCATTCCATCCCACAAATAATACTCCAAAAGGTCTCTATACATATTAGTTCTACCTATATGAATATATTATTTAGAACTATTAACATTACTCAATAATTTTTTCTTTAATAGAGAATCACAAGGCACAAATAATATTATTCAAATCATATAACTCCATCTTTATCAATATTAAAACTAGGAATCTTGTCCATCTTAATTAACTCTACATTTTCTTGTAAAGCATGATCCTCCTTCTATGAGTTCTTAATTCCTTATGAAAAATTCGATTACACTGAAACTCGAAATCAAAATATTGGATTTTTGTATGAGAAAATTCTAGGCCAAATTCATAAAATGATTAAACTAAGGGTAATATTCTAAACATAACAAGGTTAATTAATAAATATAATTCTAACTCAAATCATCAACAACATTGTTTTATTTTCAAAGATCACAATGATTTATGTAATAGATATCATTGATCAGTTCCATCCATATTCTATGCCTCAATTTTAGTTATTTTTGAGTGATTATAACTTCAAACTTCTATGGTTAGTATAAATTCCACACATTACTCTATACAAATGATTCCTCCAATTTTTTAAGAAAAACCCATAGAATCTAATTCTAGGTCAAATGTATGGTAATTTATTAGTGAAGGTTCAACTAACATTCTGCATATGCAATTACCTAGTCATTCAACATCAAGAACAAACCATGTCCTTTCATTGAATCATCACCATTGATGATGAATTATCCATTTCTAGAAGGTAGGTCCAAAACTCGATAATTATGAAAAATTTATAATAATTACTAGAAAATCATCCAATTATTTTTTCTAGATAAATTTAACTCACTTTCTAGTTAACATAGATAGTAGTATGGACAAGTGAGTGAGGATTTCAAAAAACCACTCGTAGTTACCTACTAATACAATAAACCTATTAAAATATATTGTACCTATAGGACATAGACATTAATCAAAAAATATAGTTTTAGTGGGGTCAAAATTTATTCAATATTTAGATAAATAAATTATTCCATTCAAAAGAAATTTTATAAAACCAAAAGGCTGACATACAAAATTTCTCATTCAATTTATTATTTTTTAATGTTTTCAAAACAATTATAATGTGTCTTTAATTTTTATCATTAATTTTAGAATTTGAAAAAATGTCATTAATAAACACAATGATTAACATATCCAATAATTCATGGAAAACTATATTCATGAGGTCTCTAAATACAAAATTTTCATTTGAAAATCCAAAAATCATAACTACAAACTCAAAATGCCCATATCTATTATAAAAATAAATTCTTTGGAATGTTATCCTCCATCACCTTCAGTTGATGGTACCCAAACCATATATCCACACTCAAAAAACATTGATATCCCTAGGGATGATCTAATAAATCATTGATATTTGGAAATGGATACTTATTCTTAATAATAATTTATTTAATGACCTATAGTCAATTGAAAGTCTCATTGAAAAATAATTATATTTAATAAAAAAACAGGAGCACTCCATGGTGATGTTCTAGGTTGAATAAAACCATTATCTAATAAGTCCTTCAATTTCATTTTCAATTATAAAAACCCCACTGATCTATTTGATAAGGGGTTTTATAAATAGGTTGAGCATCAAGAACTAAGTTAATGGTAAAATCAAAACCCCATTCAAGAATAACACCAAGAAAACATTATGAAATCCATATAAAAAATCATTCAATATTGTAATATAAAAATTCTAATTATTTTATTTCTATTCAATAGTGTCATCTAGAAAACTTTTATTTGCATCATTAATCAATTTCTCAGATTCATTGAAAGATATTAAATTTTTTAAATAATTGAACATAACATTAATAGATGTAAAATATATATTAGAATGATAAACTAAAATTTAATATATACAAAGAATAATATACAAAACTACAATTTCTACCTCCACAAGATTAGTTGGAAAGACCAACCCACTAAATAAAATTGGATAATTCCTATAAATATTGGATTCTTTAATTATTCCACCTGAAGCTATCACCAAAATTTCTATATTCATTTCTGGTTTTGACATTACCATTATACTGTCAAATTTATTAAAAATTAAAGAATGAGAAGATCTTGATTCATGTAGTGTATTGGTATAATTTAAATAAACTACTATCGTACTAGTAACAACTTTATTTGAAATTCTGACATCAACTATAGTAGTGGTAAATGATTTTGATATGCCTTTCTGTCTCCGATCAAAATTATTTTCATGCTATCAGCTCACATTGGAAACATGTTATTATAATGGACTGACTCATTTCCACTAAAACTCCTCAATATTGGATGGATATCTATTACCCCATTCATTGGTTTCTCCATAATCTTTTATTTATAGTCATGTTCTATGTGACTAAACAGACAAAAAAATAAATACTTCCTAAATCCTTTCAAACATTCCTTGAATTTCTGTTTACAAGAAATGAAATATTTTGGGGAATTACCTTTAAACACTTTAGCTAATTTCTTCTCAGTTTCGTGTATCCTTGAGCATTTCATAGTATTTTCATCTCAATAAATATACATGTCATTTAACTCCATCTAAATTTTCACATCACAATAAACCAATTTCTAATAACTTTAAAACCATCATGTGTCCAATGATCTTCATAACCATGGTCTCAACCCTCTGAAAAATATATTAATTTTACTATTAGGGTCCCGAATAAAATTTGGAAGATACATGGACAATATTTTAATGTTTTCTTCATTTTTTACTATATAATTTTCATCTTTTTTTCCTTAATTCATGGAATTATTTTCCATCCATATCAAAATAACGTTAGGGAAATATATCTCAAGGAAATGATCCCTAATTTTATCCCATTCTAGGACATCAAGATCATATTTCTCTATAGTATTCTTAAATAATCACCACCATTGATTAGATTTACCTTCAATATGATAATCAAAAAGATTTTCCTTTTAAGATTCCAAACATCCCATGACATCAAATATATTATATAGGGAATTAATATATCCTTAGCCTACCATAGGGTCAGATGAAACACTGATTGATGGGGGTGTTATCCCATGAAATTATCCACTATAGACTTGTTCATTCATGGTAGATTAGGTTCTTATCTATCATGTATACTACCACAATTTATATCTTATAACAAATGAATCCTAACTACCAAAAATTATTTTGTTCTATTTCTAACTGTCTCGGGGTGCAACTTTGGAAGAATATTTTCTTATCCTTTCTTTCTTACTACAATATCCCTATTTTACGTATGGAAAATTATTATTAACATATATATTTTATATGAATAAACATTTTAATCTTAAATTATTTATCTTTCCAGATGAATAATAAAGTTGAATCATTAAATGGAATAATATTACCATTATCATATCCACTAATGTTATCTAAAACTATAGTTGACACCAATTAAAATTACCCAACAAAAAATATAGAAAAATGTTAAATTTTTGTCAATAATTTAATTTATTTTACAAGAGGATATTTTTAGGTTTAGTGTATTTTTAGAACTATGTCATAACTCATATATAACGAAACCATTAAATACAAAGTGGATGCATCCGACTAGAATCTATTTTCAGTAATATAAATTTTTAAATATATCATGATTTGGTTTCATGGAAAATATTCAGGAATTTCATATTCATTTATTAATTTCAATTACCCATCCGTTAAACCTTTAAAATAAATTTTAAAATATATTATAGTCATAAAAAATCATAGTAAAGGATATATAAAAAAATAAATCTTTTAGTTTAGTTTAAAACATGAAAACCAATGAATTTATCACTATTATCCTAATGTTCAATGAGTGAATGTGGAAAAATATCATCCCATGAAATGAAAAAAAGTCTCAAAGAAGTAATTTAAAACCCATGACATGAACAATAAAACCCCCCTTTTTGGAAACATAGAGCATCACATTTATAAACTATTTTAAACCCATGTTAGAGATATCTAGATTCCATTTACCATAGAACAAACCAGTAGGTTATTCCCACCTTGGTATATATTAACAAAAGTAACATCACACAATACAATAAAGTACTATATGGGAACTCCAATCCAATAAGCTATATCAAGCTCACTCAACACTATTTTTAAACACCCATTGTATAAGTTATAATGATCTTACTAGTCATTATTTGTTAGAACCCATTTCTTATGTATAATTGTAGAGACCCAAAGCTTGACGTACATGGACACTACATTACTTTTGATGAATACTTAATACATAACAAAAACAAACACACAAGGACTGTAATAGTTTAGTGTCTTTGGAAACTCAGAAAAATAATCTTCTAATCATGATGAAAGATCTTCAACATCTCCCATAATGATCTTCACCTTTGGTTTTCTTACCTAAAACCTTTCTTTATATCCTGGGGAAAATTAAACATTAAAAGGGTGAGGTCAAATGCTCAGTAAGGGTAATCATAGAGAACATAAAACAATCCATAATCATTTTAATGCAAAAACATAAACATAAAATCTAAAAATAAAAATCTTGAGCAAAGACATAAGTCTTGGAAGTACGTAAGGCATATATCATAAAAGAACAAAAATCAAGAAAAAATAGCATGGGGATAAAACAAGTAATTTTGGAAACCCATTATGAATATTATATGATTCCCATAGTATCCAAGTCATTGCTTCCAACACCATCTTAGTGCACAAAGTCCCTTTCTGAGTCGAGTTCACTCCTCATTCTAGTCATGTATCACTGAACCAGATTAACTTACCATTTTAGCCATGTCTATCTCATGAGATATAAATATTTACCCAATGAATTGGAGGGAGATATAGGTCCCACCCATCTCATAATGAAATCATTCTTTTGTGTGCCACAAAATAAACTTAAAACTGTCATCATAACCCAAAGAATAAAATTGGTTTCATAAACATCATCCCATTATAAAATAATCCATATAAAACAAATGGATATTTCATCATAAGAGAATTGAAACCATGTAAATCATAGAGACATTATACTTAAAATATACACATATGAAATAATGTCATCTTAGGTGGAAAATGGTTTTGATGAAACCCATGAAATGAATTCATGAGGAAAATATCCTTTCTTCTTCAAAATCATTTTCATTTCACAAAATTACATGCAATATTAAAAGAAAATTATTTTGTTGAAAATGGTCGTAAAATATTATTGAGTGAACTTCATGAAAAAGAGGCGTTACGAAACTGTAAAAATACGATCACGCCGTATAAGTTTAAAATAACATTCTTCTCGTACATTTTTCAGAAAAGTAAAAAAGTTCCCCGTGTGGTAAACAAAAGTAAGATTCCATTCATAAAATGTGGTAAATTTCAAAAATGGGTAAAAATGAATTAAAAAATGCATGATTTTTTTAGAAAACATGGGCATGGACAATAAAAATAACCCCAGTTAATACTTACGAATAACAATCTCGGATATGAACGAGATTGGAATAGTTATCCCTTACCTTAGGACCGATATGCTTCATATATATCCAAACCTCCAGTATAATGATTTAAATAATTTCATTGACTTATTACAGAATCATATTCATTGTTATGATATCATATATGGTTCAATTATTACTTTATATTATCTGTTCTTTTGTAAGTTCCATGTTAAAGCAGCGTTTTGGGTAAAAATCGTTTTATTTATCGTACGTGTTTGGACTTGTTGTTCTTGATGATATTATTTCATACATCTTGATTTAATTACTTTCAAAATTTAAATCATGATTTATATATCATATATATATTTAGTATATATATATATATAATAGATATATAAATGAGATGACATTCATGGAGACGGTAGGCCGTACGTACGCATGAACGCAGTTTTTGTTTCCTTATTGAATTAAATGGAATTAAGTAAATGAAACATCTAGTATCATTATTATGTAATATATTTCATTATTATTTATTATATATACTTTATAATCAAACTTTAATGGTTAATCATGGAAAATGAATCTCATCGCATTCGTGGAGACGGTAGTCCGTACGTATGCACGAGCGATGATTTAATTCCCATGATCGTGGAATTCTATTGAAGTTTATGTATAATATTTCAGAATAAATACCACTTTACAATAATAATATATAGTTATTTATTTACACCATTATACCCATCCATGTAAGGTGGTGGTGGAAAACATATTACACCACGTCGTGGAGGCGATATTCTGTATGTACGCACGCGCGATGATTTCATTTTCCGTAGGATGAATAAAAGGTGAAATTGGGTTTTTTCATATTTATAATAAAATATCAGTATATAAGTAATAATTATGTTATTACTTTATAATGAAACAACTAAAGAAGATGGAGTAGAAGAAGAATGAAACATGAAAGAGTCGGTATAAGAGATTACCTCTTCCTCGACACACATCATTTAAACATCATCTTAGGGAACTAGAGTTGGTCTTTGGAGAAGACCAGAACCTTAATGATGTAACTAGTGAGTTTGAGAAGAGCAATTGGAAGGGTTTGTCCGAGTTTCAAGGCTCAAAAGGTTGTGAGTAGAAGAGGGAAGGGGTTCCCTTTATATAAGGGAGGAGAGGGGCACCTTTGGAAAGACTAAAAATATTATTTTATAATAAAGTCATATTTGTTTTATAATAGCTCCAAATTGATTTATTTCGAAGATAAAGTGGGTATGTGTCTAAATCCTCTCAAAAAATAGGTTTTAGACATGTTTAGGTTACTATTTTATCCTTTTCATTTAGATTTATCTCTAAATTCAATAATTTAACTTTTACCATGTCTTTTTTTCTTACACTATATGGTTAATAAACATACTATAACAATCCAAACAATCCCCAAGTGGTTCATTATTAATATATATCCTTATCTAAATCGTTTGGCAGAAACATAGATTTTTTGGAATAAAGTAACAATTAATAAAATAATATTTGTTTTAATAACTATTTTATGTTAATTTTGACACTATTTGGTAATTGATTTTTGTAAAAGTCATAAAAGCATGATTAGTTTGAAAAAAGTTAATTAAATCAATACTAACATGTCATATTAACCAATGTAATTAGTGTAATTCATAAAAAGTCTGAAATTAGATTTATTTTGTTATTTATAACATCAATTATTTTAATATTTAATTATTAAGGTAATTACTGCATCATCGTTGTATCCTAAAGAAATTAAATAATTTAATTTCTAAAAATTATAAATAAAATACCATTATTTAAGATATATTTTTATATTTATAATGAATATTTATAGTCGAATTTATCTTATGTATAACCCTATATTAAAAATGTTATTAAAAATGTTTTAGTTATTAATCATTGATTTTTACTATTTTAACTGTTCTTTAAATAAAATAATAATAAATGTACTAATATAATCTAAGTGGACCTAAAGGGTAATATATTATTCCTAAGGTTTTTTAGTCTAATTAAACTTATCGAATATAATTAGGACATGTGTTAGGGTAATAGTAATTTCATTTCTACCCTTAATTACCCTATTTACTTTTAACCGTGGTAAATAAAAGTAAAAAGATACTATTCAGAAAAAATTATTTTTATCTTATTAAACCACATATTACACTTTGATATTTACCGTGTCTCTCATATTTTCAAAATTCCACTCATAGAAGCGGTAAAGTTATGTTTTATGTAAATTTTTAAATTCTTCTAGGAGGTGAGTAAAAGACGGTGAAAAGTTCAATAAACTTTTTATATGTCAAAAATTATTATAAAATGACTCCAATGAATTACATTGAACTTATATAGGTATTATGTATCAATTTTGACCTAAAATAAATTTAACTAAAATAAATAATTATTTAAATAAAAAGTCGGTTTTTAAATAGTAACCTACTATTTTTACTATTCATAAAAAATTGAATGTTTTGAGAAAAATACAGAAAATTCACCCTACACTAATTTCGATATTCCAAATCCAAAAATGAAGTTCATTTTGAAAAATAAAATTTCAAAAATTGGGTATTACTATTCATAATGGCTAGTTTATTTAATATTTTAAAAACATATCGTTGTTTAGTGAAACTTGGTATTGCGTACAACACACGCTATTGTGGAAGGTCGCGATTGCGTGTAATACAAGCCAAGTTAGGGATGCGTGTAGTGCAAGATCTTTTTGGTGTTGCGTACAACACAAGACATCAATGAAATTAAAAATAATATTTTTCATAAAATCTCAGCGTATTACATTCTACCCCCCTTAAAATAAATTTTTCCCTCAAATTCGTCGGGGTTATAAATGGTTTACTACTTGAAAGTTTCATTAATAGAAACCCACATAGTAAAAATAATACCAAAACTTATCTTTAAAAACTAATGTATGAAACGTAATGGTTACCCAAATTAACTAATCACTGGGTTTCCACATAAGAGATCATAGGTGAAAATATGGATATGGAAGAGAAATCTAACCATCATGTTCTGATAGAGAGTGGTAGAGAACATGGCTATGAAAAAGCCAACAATCACAAAGCCATAAATTTGTGATGATCTAAGGTACCATCTGATTTATCAGATATAAGAGCACTAGAAAAATATTTTTGATTTTCAATATCATTTCCCTAAAGTTGAAAATTTTTAATTAGAATAAATACTTACTTGATTTTGGTACAATATAACTGTTGTTTGTGCCTTGAACAACTTCCACTTCATCTCTTAGAGAAATGAAGTTGAATTTGTCTTCCGTGATGTGTTAACAGATCATGTGATAGAATGATAAGTCATTCCCTCTATCTCAAACATAAGGTTAGCAAAAGTTATATACATAAGTCCATATATGGTGAGATTAATCGTATATGGTTCCTAAAATCGACATATACATTTTTATATCATACCACATAATAAATTGTAACTAATTTATACTAACTAGGGACTTCCTATAGGCCAGTGTTAGGCGATAAAGTCTTGTCCCACTTCAATTGTGGGTTCGATTCCCACAACCTTGTCCAACGCGATGAGTTGTCGCACGTCCTGAAGATTGTCCCTTTTTTTAAAACTATACTATTATAACATTCCAAAAATAATATCGAAAAGTTATGCCCTTAAACAATACTATCTGATGTCTAACTTAATCTATTCCAATCTTTAGGCTTACCCAAACTCACAATATAAGGAAAAATATTGATAGAGAAGTTATCTTCCAAACATGTAAATACCATCATTTATCCCCATATATCATAAGATATGTATTGTTTGTCACATTCCAAACAATTGAATTCTTTAATCATGTATTCTCTTAAAAAATGATTACCCATTGAACCATAGTTAAAACATTAATGCAGTTAAAAGTTAACACTTTCCACATACCAAAATCCCAAAAATTCTATATACCCAAACCATGATATCACTTAGTACTTATATCAATCATGAGCTCATAAATACAATAAAACATATTATTTTCTTTTTATCCATTCACTAGGCACATATCATATGCTTTCGAAAATATTTGAATCATTTTTCATGGTTACCGGTACAATATAATTATTGAAAACCAATACATAGATATTCCAAAATTCCACGATTCCATAAATGAGATTCCATGATACTATTTTGAAATCCCATTACATAAACACTTAATCATTACAAAACATCATTTTCATACTCAACATCACAAATAGTGATCACATGTGACTTCCCTTTATCCTTTTCATTAATAGGTTTCTCGCGTTGATCATCATTAACCCTTGGATTATGGCATTTATAAGCAGAATTACGCATTACCTTGCACTTGAAGCATTGAAGTGTTGGTGGTGAGTTCTATGTAGTCTTCTATTTATTCACATCATTAGCAACTCTTTTTCCATTACTTCGACACTCAGCTGCTCGATAACCTTATTTTCCACACTTAAAACATTTTCTAGTCCCTTTAAGACAATCTCCACCATGCTTCTTTCCACACTTTGAGCATAAAGAAACATTCATCTCCTTTTCACCATTATTATGAAATTTCTCTTTGAACTCCATCTTTCGTTTCTTGTCAAAACCTTGAGACGGATATATTACACCTACATCTAGTTCTTCCTTAATAGCACAACATACAATTTCTTCATAGCTACTAATGTCATTTATTGCTAATTCCCTTCAAAGACTTGGTTTTAAGCCCCTGAAGAATCGATCAACTTTACTTTTAGGTTGGATGATAAAACCAGATGCATAACTTTCATGTCTTATAAAATTCACTTCGTATATACCAAAAAATTCTTTATCCTTCTTCTTAAGCTCAAGGAAGTCCTTTTCCATCTTTGTTTGAAGAATATGAGGGAAGTACTTATTGAATGACAAGTTCTTGAACTCGTCCCATTCCATGGAGTCAATTTCTTCTTGGGGCCTTGTATTCTTAATTAGTTTCAACCACTGGTCTGATTCACCTTTAAAATGGTAAACATCTAGAATGAATTTATCATGTTCTGAACTGCGAATTTTGGAAAATATCTTTTCAATGGTACTGATCTATTGTTCAGTAATAAGGGTATCAGAAGACCCATTGAAAGAAGGTGGATGTTTCCTCATGAAGGACTCAATAGAATATTGTTCCTTTCTCTAGTCATTTGGAAGTCCAGAATGATTCATAGCTTGCATAACTATAACAATAATATTTTTCACTCCATCTCCCATAACATTGGTTTTTTCATAAGTACAATCATTGCATTTTCCATTACATTGATCAACATGGTTCCTTTGGGTTCCATCCATCGTCTAAAACCCAAAAAGAATAGTGTGAGAGGAAAAAATCATGCTAGAGAAAAAAACATAATAAAGGGGGAGTACCTTCAATATATAACATCTTAGTGTTAATTCTAATATTTTTTCCTTAATTATAAGACTATAACATATACTTATACTTAACTCTAGGGACATCCCTAGATGTACCTTATAAATATCTCTAGGGTTCTCACTAATGTTTTCGCATCCTAGTTTTCAAAGGTTAACTAAACCATTCCTCTAATACCAACTATAGTGACCCAAAGATTGACGTACATGGACATTACATTAATTTTTCAGAATACTTAATACATAACAAAAACAAACACACAAGGACCATAATAGTTTAGTGTTTTTGGAAACTCGGAAAAATAATCTTCTAATTATGATGAAAGATCATCAACATCTCCCATAAAGATCTTCACCTTTTGTTTTCTTACCTAAAACCTTTCTTTATATCCTGGGGAAAAGTAAACATTAAAAGGATGAGCTCAAATTCTCAGTAATTTTAAACATAGAGAATATAAAACAATAAATACTCATTTGAATGCAAAAACTTGAACATAAAATATAAACATCGAAATCTTGAGCAAAGACATAAATCTAGGAAGTAAGTAAGGAATATAAAATAATGGAGTATCAATTAGGAAAAAAGATTATGGGAATCAAACATGTAATTTTGGAAAACCATTAAGCACATGATATTATTTCCTTAGTAGCCAATACATTGCTTCCAAGACCATCTTAGTGGACAAAGTCTCTTTCTGAATCGAGTTTACTCCTCATTCTAGTCTTGTATCACTGAACCAGATTAACTTACCATTTCAGCCATTTATATCTCATGAGATATAAATCTTTACCCAATTCATTGGAGGGAGATATAGGACCCACCCATCTCATAATGAAATCATTCTTTCGTGTGCCACACAATAAACATAAAACATTCCTCATAACCCAGTAAATAAAATTGGTTACATAAACATCATCCCATTATCACATAATCTATATAAAACAAATGGATATTTCATTATAAGAAAAGTGAAACAATGTAAATAATATATACATTATACTAGAAACATACTCATATGAAATAATTTCATCTTAGATGGAAAATGGTTTTGATAAAACACTTGAAATGAATGCTTGAGGAAAATATCCTTTCTTCTTCGAAATCATTTTCTTTTAAAAAAATTCCTTGAAATTTTAAAAGAAAAGTATTTTGTTTAAAATTGTCATGAAATATTTTAGAGTAAGCTTCATTAAAATGAGGCGTTATAAAACTGTAAAATTCAGTTCACACCGTATTTGTTAAAAATAACATTCTTCTCATACTTTTGTCAGAAAAGTCAAAAAGTTCTCCATGTGGTAAAAGAAGAAAGATTCCATTCATAACATGTGTTAAATTTAAAAAATGGGTAAAAAGGTCTTTAAAAATAAATGAAAATATTTTTAGAAAACATGGGCTTGTAAAATAACAATAACCCCAGTAAATACTTATGAATAATAAACTCAGATAAGAACGAGATTAGAATAGTTATCCCTTACCTTAGGTCTGATATGCTTCGTACGTATCTGAAACTCCTGTATAATGATTTAAATAATGTCATTGACTTATTACTTAATCATATTCATTGTTATGATATCATATATGGTTCACTTATTACTTTATATTACCCGTTCTTTGGTAAGTTCCATGTTAAAGCAGCATTTTGGGTAAAAAAAGTTTATTTATCGTACATGTTTGGACTTGTTGTTCTTGATATTATTATTACATATATAATTATTTACTTAATTCCAGAATTTAAATCATTATTTATATATCATATATATATTCAGTATATATATAATAGATATATAAATGAGATGAAATACACCGTTCATGGAGACGGTAGGCCATACGTACGCATGAACGCTGTTTTCGTTTCCTTATTGATTTAAATTGAATTAAGTAAATGAAACATCCAGTATCATTATTATGTATTATCTTTAATTATTATTTATTATATATACTTTATAATCATACATTAATGGTTAATCATGGAAAATGAATCTCATCGCGTTCGTGGTGACGGTAGTCTGTACGTACGCACGAGCGATGATATCATTCCCATGATCGTGGAATTGTATAGAAGGGTTTGTATAGTATTTCAGAATCAATATCACTTTACAATAATCATATATAGTTATTTATTTATAGTATTTTACCCATCCAAGTAAGGTGGTGGTGGAAAAAAGATTACACCACGGCGTTGAGACGGTATTCCGTACGTACACAAGCGCGGTGATTTCGTTTTCCATAGGATGGATAAAAGGTGAAATGGGGTTTTTTAATATTTATAATAACATATCAGTATATAAGTAATAGTAATGTTATTACTTTATAATGAAACAACTAAATAAGTGGAAGTAGATGAATAAAGAAACTTGAAAGGGTCAGTAGAAGAGATTACCTATTCCTCGACGTACATCCTTTAAACTTCTTCTTAAGGAACTAGAGTTGGTCTTTTGAGAAGACCTGAACCTCTATGATATAACTAGAAAGGTTTATAAGAGGAATTGGAAGGTATTGGCCGAGATACAAGGCTCAAAAGGGTGTGAAGAGAAGAGGGAAGGGATGCCCTTTTTATAAGTGAGGAGAGGGGCACCTTTGGAAAGACTTAAAATATTATTTTATAATAAAGTCATACTCAGTTTATAATGGCTCCAAATTTATTTATTTCTAAGATAAAGTTGGTATGGGTATAAATACTATCAAAATATATTTTTTAGACTTGTTGAGGTTACTATTTTATCCATATCATTTAGATTTAACTCTAAGTTAAATAATTTATCTTTTACCGTGTCTTTTTTTTCTTACACTATATGGTTAATAAACATACTATAACATGCCAAACGAACCCCAAGTGGTTAATTATTGATATATATATCCTAATATAAGTCATTTGAATGAAAAATATATTTTTGGGAATAAAATAAAAATTAATAATATAATATCTTTTTTAAAAACTATTTTATGTCAATTTTGACACTATTTGGTAATTGATTTTTTTGAAAATCATAAAAGCATGATTATTTATAAAAAAGTTGATTAAATAAATACTAACATGTCATATTAACCTATAAAAGTAGTTTAATTCATAAAAAGTCTCTAATTTCATTTATTTGGGTATTTGTAACATCAAATATGTTAATATTTCATTATTAAGGTAATTATTGCATCATCATTGTGTCATAAATAAATTATGTTATTTAATGTCTAAAAATTATAAAACAAATACTATTATGTAGGAAATATTTTTATCTTTCTAATGAATATTTATAGTCGAATTTATCTTATCTATATGCCAATATTAAAAATGTTATCAAAAATGTTTTAGTTATTAAACTTTGATTTTAAGTATTTTAACTCTTCTTTAAATAAAATAATAATAAAGGTCCTAATCTAATCCAAGTGGACCTAAAGGGTAATATTTTATTCCTAAGGTTGTTTTTGGTCGAATTTCACTTATCCAATAGAATTAGGACATGTGTTAAGGTAATAGTAATATCATTTTTACCTTTAATTACCCTATTTACTTTTAACCGTGGTAAATAATGGTAAAAAGTTACTATTCACCAAAACTTATTTATATCTTATTGAACCACATTTTACTCATTGATATTAACTGTGTGTCTCAAATTTTTGAAATTACACTCAATTAAGCGGAAAAATTTTGTTTTTTGTAAATTTTCAAAATCTCATAGGAGGTGAGTAAAAGACGGTGAAAAGATCAATAAACTTTTAATATGTCTAAAATTATTATAAAATGACTCTAATGAATTACATTGAACTTATATAGGTATTCTGTATCAATTTTGAGATAAAATAGATTTAAATAAAATATGTAATTATCTAAATAAAAAGTCAGTTTTCAAATAGTAACCTAGTTTTTTAACTATTCATCATAAATTGAATGTTTTCAGAAAAAAAAATTCCTCCAAGGATAATTTCGATATTCTGAACCCAAAAATGAAGTCCATTTTGAAAAATGAAATTTCAAAAAGTGGGTATTACTATTCATAATTTCTAGTTTATATAATATTTTAATAACATATCGTTGATTAGTTAAACTCGGTATTGCGTACAATACATGCTATCGTGGAAGGTCGTGATTGCGTGTAATGAAAGCCAAGTCAGGGATGCGGGTAGGGCAAGCCCCTTTTGGTGTAGCGTACAACACAAGACATTAATGAAATTAAAAATAATATTTTTCATAAAATCTCAGGGTATTAAAATAATTATTAAGTACCAGATAATGAATAAAAAAATACATTCTTTCATTTTTAAATCATTAAAAATTTCAAAAACTCATTTAAAATCAAAATAAAATAACTTTTAGATATCAAAATACATTTTTCTTTTGAAACCCCATTTTCAATACTAAAATAATCTTTTTCTTTTGAAGACCCGTAATCAATACCAAAATACTTTTTTATTTTAAAAACTCATTTTCAACACAAGAATACACAGAAAAATGGAAGATATTTTTTTAATATAAAATTAAATCCATTAAAAGAAACAAAACATAAAGTACTTGTTATGATAGTGGAATAGTTCTTTTCAATATATATGTTAATATAGAACATTTTTTTGGTAATTCATCCAAAAAATCTATATAAAACAACTAAAATGATTCATTTAGAAATAATTTAAAATTAACTCAAATTAATACATATAAATTAATTTATAAATATTTTAGTCTATATCAAAATTTGTATAGATTGATTTTTAAAACATGGACATGGAAGACAAATATTTATAAGGAAAACATTATAATATTATTTTTTTTAAATTAAAGTCCATAATCACTTGGGAAACACCTTAATCATAATCTAAATTAAATTATTACCTTAAAAAACGTTAAATGTCATGATAATATTGAAATTAATAACATAAAATTATTAAGGGGATGTATGTGAACCTTAAAAATGAATATAACTGTATAATATCAAAATATTCCTCAATGAATGGAAATTGAGAAAAAGTTCTTACCATGTGTATGACATGTCATTTATGTTCATTTTATCCATAAATAAAAATATTATGATAATTATTTACTTTCTTGAGAACATTTTTAAATTTATTATTCTTTTTATTTAACTTATTTCCATGTTATACACAATTAATTTATTAATTATTTTTATGTGAGGTGTTTCAATGATATTTGGCGTATACGTCAATAATTACTTTGGTAAGTTGTATATTAATAAATGTGGTAATTATTAAACATATAAAGAATAATATTTATGAGATAATTATCATATTTATACATAAATTTTAATTTTTAAGACAAATCAAGAAATCTTGTTATGAATGATGAACTATGTTACAATCATGGAGAAGATTGGTCATACGTATGCATGAACAATGTTTTTTTGAATAATAATTATAGAAGGAAGGTAAATAATATATTATCATTAAATATTGATCATAATATCATAAATTACATATTATATAATTAAATAAATATATATATTATCCAATTTTTTGGTGATTTAAAAAAGAATCATGTCGCTTCCTAAAGGCGATAGCCCACACGATTACGAACAATATTATCATTTTTCAGTGTAAGAAATAAAATGATATATTAAATTTAAAAAATATAAATATGGAAGTAATATCATTATTATTTATTTTCGATCACATATATTCATTAAATTTTTCTTTATTAACTTCTATGTAATGTGTTGGTGAAAAATTAACCACATTGTTCTGGGAGGGGATGGTTCATTGAACACATGAGTGATGTTATCGTAACTTTGTAGAATGGAAAGTAACATGGTATATGTGATATAATTTCTCAATAATTACATATATGTTATCAATATAATATATATTTATACATTTAATCCATCATTACAAAAATCCATGAGATATAATTTTGGGAAACGAATGACATTAGTTCATGAGGCGGTAATTCATCATACACACGAATGTTGAGTTTTTATCCCATTTTTTTCAAGAGGAGACAAATTTATAAAATTAAAAATATATAATAACATATATGTATGTGGTGTATTCTATTTTTATTATATGGTCATTGTTTGAGAATATTTTAAGGATGTGAAATATAAAATTAAACAAAAATGCATTATTAAGAATTTTACATCTTCTCAGACCACCAGTTTAAGAATATTCCTATTGTCTTACTAAAATGAATTTAGGATTAAAATAATAATTATTGGATGAAGTAATTAAATTTAGAATTTTATTTTGGATGTTATTCGATATTATAATGGGTATTGAAATTCTGAAGACGATTGGAGAGGGGTATCCTTTTATAAGTGTGGTGAGTGGAAAACATATAATTTTCAAAAAGAAAAATGTGTGGCCAAGTTTTTGACAAGACACAAGGTTAAAAAATGCTCCATTATCAAACCTTGTACATTATAAGTTCTAAATATGTCTATAAATTAAATTTTATTTAATTTTTTAAGTCATTTTAACCCATATCATTTTAGTTTACCCCCCCCCCCCCCCCGAAAAAACCCATTTTTAACTTAACCATGGTCATTAATTTTTAATGTTTCCACAATTTATTATGGCTAAAAATTAATTTGAACATTTTAGATAATATAAATTTTCATTATTAAAATATGAAATCAATTTTAAAAAACCAAATTCATATAATTGGAAACATTAAATTTAAAATAAATCCAACAAATGTGATGAAAAAATGATTTTTCAAGAAGTTTTTTTCAAGAAAAATATGATTTTATATTCACTTAATGTCAAATAATAATCATTATTAGAATATAAATTAATATTAACTGATATATAGTATATAAATTTCATATAAAACATTATTAACTAGAAATTAATTTAATTACTTTAAATGTAGAAACAATATGTGCTTTAAAATAGTTAAAATAATCTTTTTCTTTATCCAAAAACAAACTTATTCTAAATTTAATATAATTTTGATTCAATATAATTTTTTAAGGATTAAATATAACTAAATAATTCCTTTTTTATATTAAATAATATTAAAAACAAAATGTGACTTTTAAGTTAATTTTTTTAAAATAAATGGCATATTTAAAAAAATCAGTACTTTTTCCCAATTCACTAAAAAATACCTATTATCTGAAAAATACCAAAATTTTACCAAATGTAAATTTTGATATTATGATTTTAAAATAATATATTCATTTTTAAAAATTCATATTAAAACATTTATAATTTAATATATTATATAATACCTTATAAAAAAATTGATTAATTAAAACTATTTCATTTTGGATTTTGAAATTACATAATATTTTAGTAATAAATATAATTCTAATAATAGACAAAAAATGAGTCATTATATCATTACCTATGTTGTTATAGACATATAAATTTATCTATACGAGATTAAAACTTCATATATTAATTTTCTTTATTGATAAAAAAATTATGTTTAAAGATTTAAATGCGATTTACCTTTGGATTGTTTATGTACTGTATTTAGAAAAGATACTTATTTTCTCCTTGACACTACAAATAACTTTTTTTATATGAATATATATGAAGACCAATTCCTTCAGATATTTCTTTAGTAGGTTAATATATAAGAGAATTTTCATGCCCATGTTGCCTATGATATATTTACTCTTCTCAACTACACTATTCTACTGAGTTTTTTGGTGAAATTTGGGAGTGCTTCCTCTATTATATAAGAGGATAATGATATGATATTAAGACTCTATTTTTTCCAAAATAAATTAATAAATTAATATTCTATTGAATAATATACATCCATAATTGTAAAATGTTTAAGGTATTTGGATTCATTACACTATTTATTTTAGTATATGATTTGAATTTAGGCCGAGAATGTAGAGGAGTGTGCACACATTACACTCACATAGAGATAATAAAATATGAATCTTGATTCTCTTACTTATTCTGTGTAATCAATTTCTAATGTGTTGTTTTTCTCTACCCATATGAGTCTTCCATTATCATGAAATTTTTTTATAAACATAATGGGTTGCGTATTAATTTCTTTCATCATCCTTGATTTTATATCTTTAAAAAAAATTATAATTAATTTAAAAAACGACAACATGCATTCATAAACATCGTGGTTTTATCAATTCAGAACATCATAGTTTTTTCAATAATCTAATCTTCCAATATTCAATAAACCACATTACATCTGAACACTTTGTAATTGTTGATGAAAAAATATTATCCAGATATCCTATTTTACATCACATGTTTGAGTATGATTACAAATGTTATTTAAGAGATCATGAACTCCTTAAATATTCATTAAATCATTGAACAAAATTTTGATTAATAAGCTAAGAATTTTATGCAGCTGTTTTTTTCTTATTCAATGTAAAGGAAAATATGTATTTTTCTCTATAATAATATTGAGATTCACATTCATATAGAATCATTTATTTAAAATATCATGATGTCTTCCTTTAACAATACAAGTCCTCTTGGTAAAATTTATTTCATTCAACGAGCCATATAATTGGCTAACACTGGAAAAGTTGTGCTAAATGATTTAATTAACCAAGACATTAATGTATTCGTAAATTTACATAAAATATTTTCATTTATAAATAAAATTATTTTCAATCATTTATAATTTATAATTACCATGAAACATTTTTTCATAATTAATTCTTCTGTCATTATTATTATTTTTCATCTTATGTGAATTTCGTCTAAAGTTAAGGATCCATATATTGAATTAATATATTTAAAACAAATAAATCCACAATAAATTTATCATTTCATCTCATCCAATGTTGACACATGTCCACCTCTTCACCACTTTGGTTGGGGGTAATACTAATTTCAACAAGAGCCAACAAAGGAACAATAAGTGTTTATCCTTTACACATTTAAAGAATATATCATGGAGGTAGAAACTGGAATATAAAACCTGCTCTCACACATATTTATAAAATCACACCAGTGTTATTTTATTAAGAATGAATAATTGAATATGATCACATAATTGGAGTGGACTTGACACACCATTCCCTTTTTTATTTTAATTCATTATCATATACAATATATAAACTATGTTCTTTTGAATAACTATCAAATATGATTTCTATATATTCTGACTATGATAACTCAATGTACATACATTGACAAGACATTAAAGGGATTTTGTAATGAATATTCAAACAGATTGCTATTTCTAGTGTATCATGGTATTTGTTATTCCAAGAGATTGTGTCCTCATGCACATGATGAGATAAATATGAATTAATATATTATATATATTTTAGTGATTGGTTTAGTCATATATATTATACTATATACTATTCTTGATGTTGCATATTCCTCATCGATGGTAGGAATATATAAATTTTACCCATGTGGATGACCATGGATGGAAATCAAGACTACTATTTTGAATCTATGGATTAATGAAGATATTTTTCTATTCTATGGTGGATATGAAGTGGTAATCATTATGGTATATATATATAATAGTTTCCAAATAGATCCAGATTATATGAAATCATAGTTGAAATATATATTCACTCTTAATAGAGGTTTGGTGATTTGTAATAGCTTAAAAAAGACATATTTGTTTATTATACAATGGAATCATTGTATATTATTTATTATTAGTTTTTTAATGAATCTAAATAGATATGTAACTTCATTTTGGAGGTTGAAATAGTTCCTAGTAGTAAAGACCCATTCACAATCAGTTGTGATAATACAACATTTTCGGCTCATTAAAAGTATCCCAGTTCACATCAATGGACACAGAATATTATTTGGAAATATCATCTCCGGATATATTTTTCATATATAGGTGACCTAAAAGTGAGAAAAGATCCCATTGAATAATACATGGTGGACCTCTTTACTTAACCCTTAACTCAAAAGAAATGATAATATCATGTTATATCCAGCATACTAATATTCATTACTAGATTTTTCTAGTGTAATTTGGAGTCTATTGAATTTGTCTTCATAAAACAAATTTCTTTATGTTTTATTTCATGTCTATTATAAGATGGTAGTATTAATAAAATATCTTATTATATGTTTTTCACTGTTCTATATAAATTTAATGTAATAATGTCTTAGAGTATATGTCACATTGAAAGGTCATATAAATCCCCTGCTATGATGAGAACCATGAAATACTATGATGATATTATTAAAAAATAAGTCTATAGTTTAAAATAATTCTATGATAGGACACATATTATTTTCAATATCTGGTGAAAATATTCGAAAGTGGATGAGACTTCATCTCCTAATGTAATGACTTAGTAATTTTCTAAATAATAGATTTTGATAATAGAAAAACATATAGGACATAAACATATTCATGTGTCCTTAGATATTTTACTATTCAGCAATATGTGATGAATCATATACATTAATATTATTATTGGTAAATTTCATGACTTGTGTACATTGACATGATGTCCAAAATTATCATGGAATTTGTTCGTGGGAGGTATGGTGTGTCATGAATTATATAACATTAATGAAATTGACGAGTAAGGATTTACCCTTAAATATTTATAGAAGTTGATATCTCAACTATTTGATTGAATTAGAACATTCGCAATGAATTCCATTTCCATGGTTTATAGATGAGTACATATTGGATTTCAATGAAATATGTATAAATTATATCAGTTCATGACACGAGTGTGGAACCTACTTGATGAGATATCATGATAATTGGATCCTATTACAGAGTTATCATTTTTATATATCTTTTGACATTACAAAATTTCTTCTTTATCAATGGGTTACATAACCTATTGTTACATATTCATCATGTAAATTATTGATGACCACATAATTCCACTGAGGAAGAGTCCAAAAGGGTCCCACATAAATTGTTTTACTTGATATCAAATAAATATTATTTATATTTAACATATGTAATAAATATTATTCCATAAACCAAGAAGTAATATCTATTAGGATTCATTAATCAATCATAAATATTTAATAAATATTTAATCATAAGGTTATTGTTTAATTATTTTAAAATATAATATTTCTTTATCTCATGTTGTTCACATGGTAATAAATAAGTATTTATTAATTGAATTAATAATTTATATTATTTTATAGATATTAAATAAATACTTATTCTTATTACTTTGAATAGATCATTTATTTATTTATAGAAAGAAAATTAGTTATTTATAATGTAATTCAATAAATGTTGAGGAGGTCGAGTGGACCAAAACATTTCCAGTGATTAATATTTATTTAACATGTTTTAAAAACATATTTACCATTGTGAGGGTTAGTGCTCACAATCAAATACAAGAATAATCTTATTATATTCTATGGTATGCGATTCCATTTGGGTTTAATATTTTATTAAGTGACCATGTGAAATTATGTAAATATTAAACCATAAACATAAGTCTATAAATTCCATACTTTATCACTTATGTAGGTTAAATCATTGTGAAAAATAATCCTCTCAATGTCCACATCCTCATATCTTCTTCTCAAGATTTATATGAATAAGAGAGATTCCTTCATCCTCTAAGAATTATAAAATTATTAAGATGAACAAATTAATGTGATCAATAGACCGTAGTACCACTTGGTGTTTCATCGGTACATTTTGAATATTAAAAGATCACATGTGGAACACTACTTAGTTATCCCTTATTTTGTTCCTTGTGATTCAATGATATTACACTGATTGGGTTTGAACGATCAACTCCATCAATTAAGAAATATAATAACAATAAGGTTTACATTCTTCTTCTGTTTTAAATTAATCATAAATTAAGATTAAAAGATACTCTCTTGGTCCCAATGAAATTTAAATATTAATCAAAATAAATTCCATTGGTCATTAAATTAATCATCATGTACATTGTAAATGATCTGAGGAATAGGAAAAAATCTATATTAAAAATAGGCCTAATATGAACTTTTTATGTGTCTAGATCCAAATGTTTCCAAAAAAACATAAAAGGATCTAAAATATGTTTTTATAAAGGGTATAAGTAAGCTTGAATTACCATTTTCTATAAAAATTTTAAATTTATCAAGAAACTAATTTTTTAAAAGCCAAAATTACATGTAAACCATTTGAAAATACTTCATAGGTGTCTAATATAGTCATAATTTTTTAAAATGGAATTTACAAAACTTCAATAATATATGATTTAAAAAATAATGGACATGGAATCACCTATATTTAACCATGTGTAATTAAGTGTAAATGTGTATTCTTCTATGGGGCAGGCTCGGTCGAGTCATGAATCACACTCTACACACCCCAAACAACCAAAATTCCAAAATTAGATGGATGAGGACACAAAATTCATCATACATGGGGGGTCACATTACGAAAAAAATTAGAAATCAAGTGAAAAGGAAGTGGGGAAGAAGAAGATGGGAGAAAGAGTAATATTATATTTAAACCCACTTGAAAATTTATGGATTGAATCTTGTGATCTTAGGGGGAAGAGGAGGTCACCTTGGACACTCTGCTTGTCTTCCAATATGAGAGAAAGGGGGAAATATTTCAACCCCCTAAATGATTGAGGGGAAATTTTGAAAATAAAAAAAATTAAAAAACTAGGTGAAAACAAATGTTCACCACAAGAAACCCCACATCACGGCCTGTAGGGTCCCACATCCAATGTTACGTAGAATAAAATACTATTCATATACTAAAAGTCCCCCTGAACATTTCATGACCTAAAACCCTATTCAAGGCTTGAACAACCCAAATAAGAACACCAAGGTCTCCAATGAGGTTTTTTATTATATTAACTATTTTAGGTTAATACCTTAAACTTCAGGGACCTCCGAAACTAGACAACAAGATAACAAAATCCATATAACATTAAAAAATCAATAATCAGTACAGTACACTATAAATATAACATGTGGTGTTACAACAGTTCGTATCCAAAACCATTATTTATATTGAATAATTTCATATATTTCACCATAAAATATAATTTATAAGAAGTCCCTATGTTTTAAATACATAATCTTGTTTGGAATTTCGTTTGTTTCATATTGATAGGTGAAAATTTGGGATGTTTGGGAAAAGGAGAGTCGATGGTATATTTGTTTTTTACCCTGTAAATGGAAGATCAATATTTTTTTGTAATAAAGAAAATAGTATGATTAAAAATATTTATTTTTATATAGTTTTGGAACAATAAATCAATGAAAACACACATCAATAAAAATGTTCTATAAGTGATTGTTATGAAGTAGTTTTTTTTTAGATTTTGACAGATGTTTCTAAAAATAATTTGAATTCAGAAGAAGTTTTGACTGAATATAACGATTCATACATTTTATTTTATGAATGAAAAACGTTTTTATCATATCAAATTCATTGAAATATTATCGTGGTCTATGATATCATAAGAGAACTTGGTTATTATTTTCATATGAGAATAAATTTTAAGTAAACAACACATACATCACTATTTTATCAACTTAAACTATAATGTGTGAAAGAAGCTTTGAAGCATCAAATATGGATTGATTATATAATCAAAGAGATATATTATAATAATAATATCGAGACATAAGAGTTTTTAACCAATTAATTAATAAATATTATTATTATAATAGAGCATTTGTTTCGTAACTATATGAATAAAAAACAAATTTGGTAGAAATAAGGAAAAGCCACTGTAATGAGGGTAATCACAGGTTGAGAGAATTTATTTTTTAAGACCTTCAAAATAATTTATAGTTTTAAAAACATTATTACCATTATTATAATTATGGAAAAAAATTTATGAATGATTTTACAAAGATATTTCAAGCATACTATCATTAAGGTAGATTTGGAAGAGAAAGTGTACATTGGGAAATTAGACCATTTCTTATATAGTGAAAAATAAGGATATCATTTTTACGTTAAATAATATTCTATATGGGTTTAAACATTCTCTAAGAGAATTTTATTCAATCTAATAAACTAACTTGAAGTTTTTGATACACATTAATTTAAGAGATAACAAAAACTAATACAATAAATATGGAAATGTGGTTTTACATATTATTATTATTTAAATTGGTGATACCACCGATTCTGGAAATGAAATCATGTTTTTATGTAATTTTCTTTTTGGATGAATAATATTTTTTTTAATTTACATGCTTGAATAAATTTGGTTCTTTTGGGATTAAAAATTTCTCAAAGGGAATATCATATCATTCTTTCTTGAGAGAAGTATTATTGATAACTTTTGAAAATATTTTTATAATGGATGAAAAATTAGTTTCCACAATAATTTATAGGGGAACTAAACATTGAATTGATGAAAAAGGAAAGGAAATGGATTAAATAGAATTTAATATTATAACATGGAGTTTAATGTATTTTATATAACCAATACTGGATATAGTGTTTATTGTTACATTATTTTCTAGGTGTCAATGTGAATGGAAGGAATATTATTTCATTTCACGAAGGATAACTATATTTTACATTAAAATTATGCTGAAGTATGGACTGAAATATGAATTTTGAGGAATGATTTATCTATTTGGATATAAATATATATATTTCTTTGGAAATAAAGATGATCAAAAATCCAAACTAAATGGATTTTTTGGGTGAAAGGTGTCTATGTTACATACCAAAGAATCAAAACTTAGTGAGCTGGAGTACTGTTGAACTGAAATATGAGGCTATATGTTATGTTAAAATTTTGATTTGGTTGATGAATCAATTAGAATATATCAAGGTGTATGTGTTGTTTTTATTTTTTGTGTGATTTAACAATCAATGATTCATAAATTTGTATATAGACACGGATTAAAAATTTCTATCAAAACATATTGATATAAAATATAACTTCATCAAGAACCACTTGGGAAAAATGATTTCATGTTGGAATTTTTTCCAATAATTGAGAAAATATAATATAAAATAAATAAACCATTTACAAAGGAAAAATTTAGAACAATTAAGATGATGATGAGAGTTCAAACACATTACATTCAAGGATAAGGTATGGTGTTTTCTACTGCCTACCGTCTACATTGGATTATTATTGTTGAATGGATAAAACACTAATATAATTCTATCTTTTGGTTTATTATTTAATTTTATTAGAAATGGGGATAACATTAGTATTGGGAATAACCTTTCTATACATTGTAACCTAATAGGTGAGATATCACTTCATTAGGGGGTTTACATTTAAAGAGATTTTTCAAACAGAACATGATATGATGTCGGTATGTCCTTTTCTATATGTGTGTATTTATTTGTAATTTTTGAATAAATAGAAAATATTTGGTGAGACGTATTTAGGAAACTATTATATATGGGTTAAATGAACAATTTTGTGAAGTGAAAGAATATTTGATGTGGATTCTCATTTGGTATCAATCGTTTTATGTGATGTGAAGAGGTGGATGTAAATTAATGTTTTTTAATAGCATGATTTTATCATTTTATATTTTAATTTGCAACATGATGTTCTTTCATATTGATATAGAATTTAAATATAGTTATTTATTTATAATTTTAATGAGTTTATTATTATTGGTTGATAACAAATACAAAGTAGAATATTGATAAGATAAATATAGGTTTATGGGAAATGAAGAAATTTGAAGTTGTTGTATACTTTGGAAGATTACTAAAAACTTGGTTTTTTCTTGAAATTAATAGATAATAAATATTTCTGAGTAGGAATATCTATATAATGTAAGAATGAATTTGAAATTATATGGTGGATTTGTTTACATGTTGGATTTTTTATTAATATATAAATTGTATTCAAACTCACAATAAATAACGATTATTAGTTGAGGTGATGTTTGTTTGATAGTTTTGGGTGTTTTTTTAAATTTCATGGAATTATTTGTAAAACAATGATAGGATTTTGGAGTTGAGAGGATATTACCTTTAATTTAACTATGTACACAACATATAAGAGTCTCAAAACTCATACATAAAGTTCACCTTGAGAAATCATCTACAAATTTTGTTACGTCCCTTAATATGTAATGGTCATCAATTAGGGACACTCCATAATGAAAATAATCATGCCATTATATATTTCATGGGTGAATAACTATTTCTAGATGAATTTTTGTTTTATGATTTTTTCATGGAGTATTAATAAGGCCACAACCAAGAAGAGAATGAATATATTATTGCAGGATATAGTGTTACAACGTGATATTTTGGATACTTGAAAATATATATAATGTTCTATATCTTTTTTCACATCTACACCCAATGTAAAACAGAACATCGAATATTAAGAATAAAATATTAATTATTCTACAAAAACAATATGATGGTAAACCATTAATATTTAGTACCTTTATAAGGTAAATAATTAATGTGACCTAATATTAAAAATGATTGTTTCAATAACAAACTTTTTTTATATTATATAATTTATTTTAAAAATATAATTTTAAAAAATTTAGATTTAGATTTTTTTAAAGTAAAATTATTTTTTTAATTGTACACTAAAATATTATCTATGGATTCATTTTTGATATTTTTATAAAATAATCGATAAATAGTTAATATTAAAATAGAGATCTTTTTAAT
The DNA here is from genome assembly GCA_963277665.1 of Viscum album. NCBI lineage: Eukaryota > Viridiplantae > Streptophyta > Magnoliopsida > Santalales > Viscaceae > Viscum > Viscum album. The sequence continues at coordinate 1,374,098,380 of OY728129.1, read as the reverse complement.
AATATCAATTTTAGATAAATTATATGTTTCTGAAACCCTTTTATATACAATTTATTTTTTTGTAAATTTAAATTTATTCTTTAAAATTTATATTTTAAATCTATAAAAACCATTATTATAATTTTTTAATATCATTCTATTATTTATAAAAAAAATTATTTTTTGTCTATTTCTCTAACTAAATTTACAAATGGGAAAATTATGATATAGCATTAGCATAAAGTCACATAAATATTACATGAACAATAATAATATTTTTAATATCATAATAAAATGGTGCACTATTAATTTTTACATATACATTAACTTTATGCTAAAAAATACACATTTATTACAAATGTGTTTTTACACATTACTAAGCAAAACATTAAGATTAATTTCTCTACACATATAATGCTAATTTCATAAAATTATTTTTATTTTTGAGAACCTAATTTTTATATTAATTTGTATGGAAAATTTCTTATTTAGTTATAATATTTAGATTATTCTGAATAATGCTAATTACAATGACAATGATGAGAAAATTATTTTAAAATTATTAATTTATTAATATCAAAGAATCTTTGTCAAATCAATTAAATTGAAGTTGTTCGAGCATATATATTTTAATTCTCAATAAACATGATTATTATGTTTCTAATGATATTTTATGATGATATATTATTTTGTAAATAGAATTTTTTAAGTACATATCTATCATTTTTTATAATGATCATGTATTAGTCTATATAAGTTTTACAGCTAAACATGTTATACTGTAGTACATATATTATTCGTAGAAATGTGCTACCTCTAAGAATGTTCAACTGCTATATGTGCCACCACCATAAGTGTTAAATCCAGATATGATACTCTTATATGTTCTACCACCAGATATGGTACTTCCATTGTTTTATTACCACTATAAGTATTATCTCATGATGGCCTGCCTCCAACTCTATGATACCTCCGTATGTGATGCTTCAAATATGTGATAATTCATGAAATGATACCAGTAGTGTGCTATTGTTTTATTATTCCTCTTGTGGTTAGTGCTGCTATTATATTTGATCCAAAGTCATCTTGCTACCATTTTTGTTTTTTCTATCATTTGAATTTCATTCCAACAATATTGGCTTTAAGGGATTTAATATAGGAAGTCTCACATGGTTTTATTAATGATTATTCTAAAACCACTCGATGGATAAATTAAATACTAAGTTATATGATTCATATTTTTTTAGTATAATAATTGAAGAAATATTTATTATTATTATTCAATGAATTTTTTTATTTACATAGATAAATATTATGGAGGACTCCCTCATGCCTGAAACATGGTTTTTATCTACTATTGTCCATGTTAAATACTTTTTGTTATGAAAGTGTGCAATATTTCAATGATAAAGAACCTTTCATACAGTAAATAAATAAATCATGGGAAATTTTATAGAAGATCTACATACATAAAACCAAACACTAAGACTCTCTATTTTCCTACACTTTTAGAGACGTTTGGCCTAGTTCCCCACCAAGTCAATAGGTGGAACCATAAGCATTTAAATATATTCAATTAAGTCAATACAAAATCTTTAAATATCTTCTTATATTCTATTTATTTAAAAGGAAACTATTGATTATTGTATAGTTATAATATTTTTATCTATACACACTGAATTATATGGTCAAAATATAGAATAACTAATATTCTCCCAACCTTCAGTATCTCATTACTCTGGAAAAATGTGGAATAAGTTGTGTGTGGCCTATGTTTTTTTCTCCCCACTTTCAACTATAAGAGATTCTTAGAGACATGAAAACTTGTGTCCTTATATTTTTAAAATCCCAATCCATGTTATGTATCCAATTAATGATATGATAATATACTTTGCAGTGAGTCATTACCATGTTTAGGGGATTAAGTGTCAGCATTATACTGAACACCTATATTTATTCCACTATCTTATCTTTCATCTTTGTTTCATTATTCTAAATATAAAATGGAATTTTTTTTAAATCTTGAAATAAAAAATTACTTTGATAATCATTCCTAACCTATTTTTATATAAATTATTTGGTTAATTAATTTAGTCTCAACAGTAAATGTGATTTCAAATATTTTTTAAACCGATTTGTAATCCATGGTTGATAAATTTTATGAAAGATAAAACTTATATGATAATAATATTTTCATTTAATGGGAATATTTAATAATTTGGAGTATTGTTATATGTTTTTAATATAATTTTTTATTGGTAACTCCATTAGACCCCCTCCTGATTTACTCACCCCAACCAACATTTGGGATTAAAGGATTTATTAATGTCTTCTAAACTATAAATTATTTCTATTATACTGATTTTAAATTTATATTACTTCCAAATTTAGTTCAATATGGATAATAGGCTTTGGGTATCTGCTACAAATAGGTCTTTTTATTATAATATCACAAACTATGATCAGTGGAAAATTCTAAATGAATATTAATATTCAAAGTATGGGTTAAAAAATATAGACTATTATGGATAAAAATTTCAACTACCCAAAACATCTAATGTAACATGAAGTGATCCAACTAATATATCTTATAATAATTGCTATAATGTTATGAGTGATTTATAATATGACTTAATAGATGATGGATTTATTAGAATATCTACATGCACTATTTCTCTTAAAATTTGGGGCACTTCATTTGTTTCTCATTAAGGAACATCTAATATCAAAAAATGAACCTAAAAATATATACCATTAAATATGCTACTTTTAAGATAAAACATTATGAAAATATTTTTGATTTATATATTCCAGTTAATGAGATCATGAATACAATGCATTCAATAGGAAAATATGTTTTTGAAAAATATCATGTGTCACCCAAAGACTTTGCAATACATTACTTTTAGAATAAGTTAAATGTTTATGATTATTTCATTGAATGTATCATTTTTAACTTGAATTAAACAAAATAATGAATTACATTTTAGTTTTCTTTATATGCAAGACTGAGTGGTACCAAAAAACAATAAATTATTAAATTATTTTTGGATATAATAATATACAACCTAGCTATCAAACTGGATGTTACTAGTAAGATAAACTATCTAATAATAATATATGGTTTAATTCAATGGTTACCAACTGATTTTAAATGATATACAAACCAATTGAATATTGAGGAATTTTTTATAAAAATCTATTTTTACTTTTCCAAAGGAACTTTTTCATAGTTAATTAAATTTATTAAGATTATAGAATGATATTACTGAAATATATATATTACATCTTTGATAAAATATATTTGACATTCATCAAATATATTTTCTTCGGAAAAAGATAAGAATAAATCCAATTTATAAATGAAATTCAATATTTTTATGAAGGTAGATTTGTTGTCTTTTAATGGATCACCTATTTTAAAACTAATTTTTGGAACTTTTATAAATTTTATATGAAAAGTTAAACTTTTTTTATATCGGGGTGTTAAAATTAGCATTGTGTGAATTTTTTTCTATGATGTTTCATTTTTTATTGAATGTTGAAACTACTAAATTATAATTGAAATATAAAATTTCCTCTATATAAGTGATAATGATACTCTATAATTTTTTTATAAAGTATTATTACACATATTTTACAAAATATTAACACAATTTATGTATTTTTTAGTAATTTTTATGTTGAATTTAGAAATAAAAACAGAGTGATTTTTTGGAACATTTCACTTGAAAAACCTAATTTCCCATCCCCTATCTAGGAATAATTTTAAATAAATTTCATCCACATCTGGGATTTGAAATTGGAGAAATGGATTCTATATTTTGAATATTAATAATTTATAATTTCTAATAAGTACAACATAGTTTTTTTTACCAAAACTATTAGTGAAATCAATAATAATTAGCTACAAAGATTAAGGGAAAACATTCATAATACGGGACCAAACAATATTCTTTATCGCCAAAATGACCCATAAATATGTAAAAATCGATTTTTATTCCAATCTGTAGACCATATCCTCCATTTTCTATACTTTGTTTCATTATTGGTGGAACATGTTGTATGGGATACCTCCCAAAAATTCTTACCTTTTTATATACAAAACAATTCCACTCCTCCTCCATTATAAAATGATAGTCACCACTCCCACATATTCACACCTCCATTTCCCTTTGGATTATCGAACCCCTACCCAAATATACTTCCAATATATCTACCCTCACTTTAGAAGCCTCACTTTTGAAATAATGAAAACTAATTAAGAATTTTAATATACACCAAAACAATTTACGGGAAAAATAGATAACGTTCTTTTGTGATATATTTATTGTATTTCATTCTCCACTACATATTTTATTCTTATATATTGATTATATTACAAAATCATATTATAAATATACTGATATGTTTTTATCTTAAGGTTACAACCTAAAATTTTACAAACATTTATAAAATGGGATACGTAATAATTGTTCATGTTTACGGTAGACTAACGTCTCAAGAACCGATGTAATTTGTTCTTCCATTAACAAATTTTAAGGCTGTGAATAGTAAATAATTTATATTTTATATATGATATATATTATATTTGTTTGTTTATAATTCTTATTGAATTATCATATTACACATTCCATTTTTATTTTTATTTTTTTGGAATACGATAAAATCATTTCTGGATGTGTGCACTATCACCTCCTCAAAGTGGTTTGATTCATTCACCCTATACATTGAACATGTTAAGGATGGTATTAGTAAATATATGAGGAAAATATGACATAAATATGATACTGGATTTATAATATACATTTACATCATTTAATTTTCATTTGATAAATATCATTCGAAAAACAAAACAATGTTCATGCATACGTATATCCTACCTTCTCCATGGATGGTGTATTTTATTTCATATCACCAAATTTTATGGGTTGTTATAAATACATATATATATATATATATATATATGGAATATATATGATATTTAAATCATTTTTTATATCCTATGGAATGAAATCATGATTTACATAATAATAATAAAGATAATAAGACAAAACATACTAAAAACAAGACAATTAACACAAGAAAGAATGAATATGATGAACAATTGTTAGAAAACATGTAATAAAGTATTATAAAAGAATTATATATGAAAATATAAATATTATTATGGTTCTTATAATAGTTTTTACATGGTTAAAACCACTATATAGGAGATTAAATTCCACTCAACTAAATGAAAGAATAAAGTAATAGATTTCAACTCAATTTACATTCTATTAAAACTTATTAGTTATTATACACCAATTAATATTTATGTAGAATATATAATACCCCTTTGACATTTAGTATCATGATTAATTAATTTATCTTGGTAATATTAATTTCAAATTTAATTATTTCATCAAAGGGTATTTGATTTGAAAAATTTCAAGTGATAAAGTTGTAAAATATTTTTAGTTGTTAACATTTTCTAGAAGTAATCACATTACTGTAATAAGTTTTCATTTGTCCTTACATTTATATTAAATATTATTACTCTTGTTTAATGTATATGATTTTCTCAAAAATATAATACCTTTTTTACATACATTTCTTACATTAAATAATATTTTATATATTTTGGAAATATTGATAAATCTATATTTTTTTCTCAATATGGTTATTTGATAAAGAAATTGTTTATCAATTTATTTGATATATGAGAAATTATTTAGACATGAATGAAATGGATTGGGGAAAAGTTATGGAAATCCCATCAATGTATCAGTACTCTCCTAAGACAAGATCAGTTTCCCAAATCATATGTGTTTTTACAAAGTATGTTAAAACTATCGTTATGATAAATCTTGACAGTAATGTTTCCATGTTTTTATAAAACTTATAATCCAATAAATAAGAATTTCCTTTATTTAGAATTTAGTTATTATTATTACCGAATAGATTTTTTCTTTAACCCCATTTATGGATTCATTTCAATTTTTGGTTTATTGATTTAATGGCATGTGTGTTCAATATTTACCATTCTATATTGATCACGAATTATCCACTTATTAAAATGGAATGAGTGTTTTTTATTTATATTTACATACTTATTATTAATTATTAATTCATGATATCTTACACTATACTTAATCCTTACTGATAATTTGATATTACCCTTATTTTGTTTTTATTCCCTATATTTTGAAGAAGAAATATTTGAATAGGCATTCAAGGATGATGTTTATTTAGTTTTATTGTATATCATGTTTTATTTTATATTTCTCAATGTGATATGGGTATCGTGTATAGAATTTGGTTGTACAAAACTTCTAAACTGATTAGTCCTTTAAAATTTGATACCTTGTAATCATGAAATTGTAAAAAAAGTAAGGCATTGGATTCAGGATTCTTGGATCACAACATTAAAGTTTATATCAATGAAAGATTCATAAAAACTATCAAAACTACAGTTAGAAAAAAAAATTAGTGTATATAACCCTATCAAAGAATTTGATGATAACTACTGAATAATTCCATGAATTTTTTCAATTTATAGATTATTTTGGTCTTACATGAAATACGATCCTTTTAGGATACTACAACCAGAAGTTGTTCTTCCAAATATGTACCGTGGGGTAATAACTCTAAAATGGTTCATCATGCATAACTCAATGGAAACCTGGTATAGGAAAATGGGCTTCTCTACGCACCTAGTCTGATAAACCGAGGTTATACCCTTAGGATAATTTAAATTTTTATTATAAATCATCATGAAGGATTTGAAGGAAAATTTACCTCAAATGTACCAATGTTTATGATTTTTAGGTTAATAATACATAATTTTTTAATTTTTGTAACTAGATTCAATGTATTATGAATCATACATTTTTCATACTTTTATAAACTAGTCCAATATATTCCATTATTTTGAAATGGAACCCAAATGGAAGAAGGGTATCAAAACTCATAAGAAATGTATAGGTTTCTCGGTAGAGAAAGATGATATAGCTCATATTAGAACTACGAAAGATATGGATATATTATGGAATAATAATCTGGTTTTTACACATAAACATTCCATGATGTATTAACCTATTTGATAGTTGGATTATTTGATATTGGATCTCTTTATTCAATAGAGGCCCCATTTTTTAGTGGGAATACTAATCCAATGGTAGCTGAGCAATTGATTAAGTCTTTAGAGGATATTTTTTTAGAATTGGGATGTGGTGAAGAGGAAAATGTTACAGTGGATGTGTATTGTCTCAATATAGTTTTTGATCAATGGTGGTCATTGATCTGGAATACTAGGGAGGAAGAAGAAATAGATTTCTTAGAATATAAGGTATTTAAGGACACATACATTGAAAAAAATTCTGCTATTAGAAATAATCTGAGATGAAGGTAATATTACAAAGTTTAATGAAAAAAAATTTAGAAATTTTTTTTGGATTATGAAAAATACATTACAAGGTTTTCCAGGAATGTTACAGATTTCAAACGCAACACAAAATACAAGATTGACCACTTCTTTAAAGGGATTAATCCAAGTATCTGAAAGGTGCTAGTGTCTAAAACGTTTTGATCATAAAATGATAAATTTTTATATGATATCAAAATAAAAAAATAATTCTCCAAGTCTTATAGATTCAAAGGGTATCAAGATAAGAAGAGGAAAAAGAGAAAATAATGATAAAGGGATAAAGGGAAAGAAGGATTTCCCCCATTCAGTAACTATGGAAAGAAATACCATGGTACCTAATTTAAGGGAATGAAATTTTTTATTATTGCGGTAGGAAAGTTCACCAGGAATTGGAATGAAAATAGAATAAGGAAAACACTATGATTTAGTGTTACTATTATAAGGAGATATGTCACTATGCATAACAATTCCCAAATCCTCAAGGGAATATACCACATAATAATATAATTGATCATGGTTAGGTTTTTTCAATTAATATAGCTCAATTGGAATGATTATTTTTAGTCTTGTATTTGGATACTGGGGTAATTTTATAAAATCACTCTATCGATGATATCATGGTTATAAGAATAATTAGATATATAAGGATTTTCTACATCACTATTACATGATTGGTTTGTAATTATATTTTTAATCATTCAAATAAAATTGATTATGTAGAAAGATAGTAAATTTTAAAATACATGGTTGAGGGAAAGATAAAACATAATATGTTCTAGGTGTTGATATAATGATTTTGTATATATTGATAATTGATATGCATAAAGTAAATTTGATACTGTTAACTATCATGGAAATGATTATAAATTGTAAGATAATAATATAATGGAAATTTAACCCATTTATGAAATGGTTTAAGTTGATCATTAGATGGGATTTTAGAAATTGATGCCTTACTTTACCCTATGATGTGACTTCTACTTATATATGAAACAGAAATAGTTCATGGAAGCATCAAAGGAAAAGATATTAATTATAAAATAGAAATGTATCAAATAATTATATTTCCTTACATTCCAATTGTTTGTAAGAATTCCTCAACACAAGTAAAATGGTTTTAAGAAAATGGGTTCCCATTATATTAATTTTTTATAATATCAATGTCCTTTCTCACACCTCTGATTTATGGTTCTATGGTAAACAACATTCTCCTGAATATATTCTCTACCACTCTCCATCAGAACATGATAATTAGTTTTTTTTTCATTATCAATGTTTACACTATTATTTTTAATTTCAAAATCATCGTTTTGTGAGGACATCCAAAATTCATTTTCCCTTTTAGTAATAATTTATGTTATTACGCCTATTTATGAATTGGGTTTGACAACATTTAAATTTTCAAATTTCAAACTCAGGATTTTTTAGATCAAGTTAGAATTATGAGGATGGAATTTATTTATGTTATGGATAATGCAGAACCCCAATTTATTAAAATATTTTCATTTTATAATATGGTTAATTTTATTTATATATTTCATTGCATGTATCGTTGATTCATCTTTCATTATACGCGACAAATTTCTTCGATGGAGTTGTACCAGAAAAAAGTATACCATCAACATATTATTATTTAATATAATAAGATACATATTGGCTACTAAATTCGAAATTATTTTCATGATTATATAACTTATAAAAAAATATGGTTGAATTCTGTTGTTACTAATTAATTGGAAAAATATTTAAAAACCGATTAAATATAATGTATTTTTTTTACAAAAACCTTTTTTAAGGAATTCGGTAGTGCTTTGAATTAAAAAATTAAATTAAACACTATTAGGGAATGATATTAATAATATACATATATATATATTCAATAAATTATTTTTAAATTAATACAATATATTTATTAGGCCGATGATAACAATAAATAAAATTTTATACATCCAATGCTATATTTTTTTGAAGATGCTTTTGTATCCAATTAATGACACACATTTTAAAACTAAATTTTGTAAACTTAAGAAATTATATTTCAAAAAATTTACATCATTATATAATTTGGGGTTTAAAAATAATCTTAGCATGAATTTTTTGTACTTTTTTATGATGTATCACTTTTCGATGAATATTGAAAAATAATGAATTTTAATTGCAAACTGACTATTCACATAAATAATTTATAGTGTTAAATTATATTTTTATTATTGTTAAAGTATTATTAGATCAATTTTACATCTTCTAAGACAATTTATTTCATTTTAATAATTTTTTATTGAATATATATATATATAAACAAAGTGAACTTTTCAACATTTTGACGTTAAGAACCTGCTTTCTGGTCTCGTTTGTATGATTAAATTTAAATTAACTTTTCCCAATTATTTGATTTGAATTTATAAATATTGTTTCCATAATTTTAATAATATTAATTTATTATTTCTAATAAGGGGAAATTATTTTTTCACCAAAAATATTAGTAACAGAAATTAAAATTATTTACAAGGATTAAGAGAAAAACTAGCTTAATATTGGAATAAACCTTAAACATAACAGCCAAAAATAACCTAAACACATATCAAAAAACAATGATATGGAAATATTTATAACATAATATAACCTGGATATAATTGGGTTTATTATGTGAGGCACATGATATAATTGAGACCTTGCAATAGTGTTTAACATTTTATATTTACAAGAATGTCACCCTCCTCCTCTATAAGAAGTCACTCAACCCTCCAACTTATTCACACATATCAATCCATTTTTATCATAAAAATAATTAAAAAATAATCTTCAAACATCCTTCCCTCATATTATAATCCTAATTTTGGGTATGAAGAAAACCAAGGAATACTTTTGGTATTAACCAAAACGAGTTACCCAACGAAGAGGTAATATTCTTCAATGGTCCATTTTGTTTAATTTATTTCTCCTAAAATTAAATTAATATTATATATTAGTCAAATAATATAATAAGTATCAAAAATATCTAGATATTTTTTATATTATGGGTATGACTTGCACTTTCACACACTTCTATCAAATGGGATGTTTAATCCTCATTTCTGTGTACGACAGAATAGTAGTCTTGTGAACAGATGTCATCTGTTCTTCCATTAACACATTTAATGGTTTTTAATAATGATGGATTTATTTTTTACATGTGATATATATTAAATTTATAATGAAATTAGTTTTATTTTATTTTTATATAACACATAACTTCATTCTTTACATTTTTTGGAATATGATAACATTGTTAGTGGATGTGTGGACTACCGCCACCTCAAAGCGATGTGATTCATTAAAAATATACATGGAATGTATTAAATATTTTTTTAATAAAAATATGTGACATATATGATAAAAAAATTTACTTTAATTATAATATATATATATACATCATTTAATTTTTGTTCTTTTAATATGATATTTAAATCGAAACATTGTTCTTGTGTACGTAATGTCTACCATGTCCATGAACAGTGTATTTCATTTACTATAAAAAAATTTATGGATTATTATAAATATATATATACTGAATATATATGTCATTTAAATCAAAATTTACACCCTCTATATGATTAAATAATGATCTATATAAGAATAACATTGAAAATACAAAAAACATGCTAAAACAACATGACAATTAACACCCGAATGGATGAAAAAAATAAAATATTATTAAATAAACTAGTTATAAGATATTATAAGTGGATCATATATGTTATTAATAATATATTTATAGTTATATTATATGTCAATAACATGATTCTACCCACTATAAATGAGGTTACAACTCCTACAACTAAAAAAATACATAATGTATGGGATTTTTCCTCAACTTACATTCCATTGAGTGTTATTTGTTATGGTGATCCAATTCACTTGTATGTGGTGTGTATGATATCATTTTGGCATATAATATCATTAATATGTCATTATTCCTTTTATTCTATGTTTCAATTAGAATTATTTCATCTAAGGGGATTTGATATAAAATTTTAAGTGATAATGTTATTGGAAACTATTTTTTGATTGTTAACATTATCTAAAAAAACAACTTTAATGTATTAATTCATAATGGTAATTAAATTTATAGATTTATTAAATATTTGATGAATTCTATGGAAATGCATTATATTTTTTTGAGACCGCTTAAGGAAATACCGTCAATGCATTGGTAGTTTTATGAGACAGAATCATTTGAAAAAATAATATGTTTTTTTACCGAGAATATTCAATGTGTATTGATTTAATGGCATCAATGTTTAGTTATATAGATTTCCATCTTGATTATGTCTTATACCATAATTTAAATATAATTGTTTTGGTTATTTACCATTCGATATAAATTATTCATTATTAATTCACTATATATTACAATATAATTAACCTATACTGATCATTTTATATCACCCTTATTTTTTCCTTTCCTGAGTTTATAAATAATATATCATTGAGTAATATTTCATGGGTTTTGTTCATTTAATTTTATTGCATATCACATTAAATTTTCTTTTTCCCAATATAATATGGGTATAATATATGTAATATGGTATTCCAAAACATCTAAATAGATTGGTCCTATAAGATTTGATTCTCTATAATCATGTAAATGTAATAATATAAGGCACTGGCTCCAATCTTCTAGGGTCGGGGTGTTGCAGATCAAGTGATACACTTATAGATTTTTCCACCATAAAAATAGAGAGGAACCTCAATATCAATCCAAGATTCAAGTGATGTATGTTTCCTATTGAGAATATGATAGTTAAATTCATTATTTTTAGGATAAACTCAATGTAAATAAAGAAGAATAAGAAGAACCAAAAACGAAATTTGTATCCTAAAAACCGACCACTACAAACAAAAGGAGAAAATCCAAGATGACAGTTCTAGCGTTGATGAATCTCTTTATGAAAGTGGAAAATAAATGGCCCACATTTTTATATGATTTAAAATGTTTGATAATAATAAGGATAATTTAACCATAAATCCCACCTATAATGAAAAATATGACAATATAGATAATTGTACAAGGATTGGAAGAAATATGATACTATGAATGAGATAGTTTTCTATGAATCCATGAAGAATGGTCATGTAAAATATTACTTACCTGAGAAAATATTTAATAATAAATAAGATGAAAAGGATAAGAGGTATAAAATATCTATTAAGAAAATGTATGGTGCTACAAAAGAAAATATAATTGATTTAGAATCAACCCTTGATTATAGTCCTGCTAGATCAAACTTGTGTTTTAGGAAAAACACATATTTGGAAAAAAAATATAAAAAATATTTAGTAAAATCTTATTATTCCTAAATTTTTTTTGTTATAGATACATGAATAGATACAATTGAAGTTAGAACAATCTCATCCATTTAGATGGTGGACATGTCACTTTTGGTTAAAATGTTAAAGGAAAATTCATTGGAGCTAGTAAAATTGTTTACTCTAACACTGTTATATCTTCAAAATCATTATTTATAGATTGATTAAATTGTAATTTGATTTGTAAATCATAGCTATGTGAAGATTGTTTTCATATTATATTTTAAAATAATTCCAATAATATTTTGTTATTTTTAAAATTATTTAGTTTTTATAGCATTACCAAATTACAATGTTTATGCTGTAAATTATGATTCTTTATTTTTACAAAACGTTTTCCTATATAACTTTAATTCCTAAAGAATATTGGATTTTTAATATCTATAATAGGACATTGAAACATTCATTCACTTTGAAATCAAACAATTAAAGGGTTATAAAAATATCTAACTAAATTAAAATTCTCAAATGATAATGTATATAACCCATGTAATGAGTGGAAAAAACACAAAATAATAATAAAATCAAATAAGAGTGTTTCAACTTTTCAACCCCCAGAGATGGTACACAAGGAATTTTTTTGTACCTTCTTGGTTTCTATCTTAAATGGGAATCACTATATTTATGATCTAGTTTATTAGTTATAGATATATAGATGGGTATTCATTAAATCACACTAAAATGATGGTTATTTCTATTTTACTAAGTATGCTAAATTTTAGATAATATAAGAGGACTTTGAATTAATACTATAATAAGTGATCATGTATGAGATTTTGAAAATAAATACATTTAATCTTTTGAATCACAAAATTGATATAATTATATCTTTTATAATCATAGGACCCCAAGACAAAATGGTGTAATGAAAAGGTGAAACAAAACCCTTCAGGAAATTTATTGGACCAGTATCAATGAGTATGATGTACCTATTTATTTTTGGGAAGAACTAGTGGGTACAACCTGTTAAATATTCCATATATTTTCAATCATATAGGTAATTAATAAAAAAAATTGGATGACTTTGTTTATGTCAAATTATATGAAAATGACCTACAAAATCTGAGTACTACTTTGCAAAACCTTGAAAGTGATAAATCAAATATAAATTTCAATGTTAATCCTTTTGAATATTATATTAAATAAGAAGAAAACTCATTTGTTTTTAAGGATGAATATTATCCTAAACATATAAAAGGCAATGATATATCTAACCCTTCTTTTCATAGTACTATTTTGACTCATAGATAATACCCTCTACATGCAATTATTGGAGACCTCGATAGTGGTGCATAAACTAGATCTTCCATTAATAATTATGTTAAACATCAATATTTCTTGTCATAAATTGAACTTAGGGTCATCAATGATGTAATTAATGATTAATTCTAGGTGATGGAAATGAAAGAATAATTTAATCAATTTTAAATAAATAGAGTTTTGGAAAAAGTATTTTTATGTAAACACATATTTATTTTTGGAACTATTTGGGTGTTTAGAACTAAATTTGTTGAGTTAGGTACTACATATAAGAAATAATGATTGGTTGGTCGCACAAGGATATATATAGAAAGGGGTAATTGGCTCTCAATAAACCTTTTCACTTCTTCTTAATCTTGAATCTATTATAATACTGCTTTTATATATATAACATTTGGACATAGAACTGTATCAAATGGATTTTAATAGTTCAATATTAAATGGTTATATAGATGATGATGTTTTTTATCAACCCCTTGAATTTCAAAATCCTATTTTTCTAAATCATGACTTTAAATATGAAAAATATTTAGAAGGTTTAAAACAAGTTATTATAGCTTGTTATTATAGACTCATCTATTATCCAATTATTAAATGTGTTTCAAAAGGCATATCTAATAAAACTTTATGTATAAAAATAATTTAATAGAATGATTAAGTAGTTAATATTTATTTTTATGAAATTATTTTTGGATCTTCTCGAAATTATTTGGGTGATATTTTTTAGAAAATGATGAAAATGAATTGAAAATGAATTTAATTTGAAAAAGTAAATTATTTCTTGGTTTTAAAATATTTTAGAATAAAGAAATAATTATCTAAAATAAAATTAAGTACACTAAATACTTTCTAAAAGGTGTTGGATTGGATATCACTAAAATTAGTGATACTCCCATTAGTAACACATCTAATATTGATCTTGATGAAATTGTAAATCTAGGGAATCAATCTAATTAAATTGGGATGATTTGATTCTTTCTATTCTTATATGTTTTCCAACCATATTTTATGATTTATTTTTGTATGTTTTCTTGTTTTCAAGAAAATCCTAATGAGTGAAACTTAATTTTTGTAAAATTAATATTCAAATACCTCAGGTAAACAACTAATTTAGGATTTTTCATTCATAGGGGATAAGAATTTTATTTATTGTGTTATGTAGATGCGGGATTCAGTGGTTGTAAGTTAGATAGAAAATCCACCACTAAAACATGTCACCATTTGGGAAATTCACTTGTATAATGGTGTAATAGAAAGAAAAATTCTATTGTTCTGTATACTAATAATGTTACATATATATCTATAGTAATTTTGTTTGCAAATATTTTGGGTATGAACAAACATTTCTAGATTATGGCTTTTAGTTTATACATGTCCCTAAAAATTGTGATAACAAAAGTTGAATAAATATTTCCAAGATTCTTCTATCTTATTCTTGTAAAAGACATATTCATATAAGATATCACTTTTTTAGGGATCATTAAAAAAATTTATATAACTCAGGAATTTATAGGAACCAAAAACCATTATGAATTTTTTTACAGAGATCATGAAATCTAAGAGAGTAAAATATATCAAACCTCAATTAGGAATGATAGAAAAAATTGACAATTTATAATAAAGAGAATACACCACTGAAAGATACACCATAGGAAGATCTATAGATGGAAGGTACAACATTTGAAGATCCACCATTAGATGATCCACCATTGAACCATAACCATTTGGTGATCCACCATTGAGCGATCCGCAATGGGTGATCTACCATGGTTTATCCATAGTTTAGTTTTAACATTTCAGTGTTCCATTATTGAGAATATATGTTTCAAATCTCTATTCATAATTTCTAGTGGGTACTATTTTCTAAATTAAACTTTTTACTTGAATTATTATATTATATTATATTATATTTTAGTTTTTAGATAGCTAAAAGATTCAATCATACTTAAGTTTAATTTTGGATCACTCTCGCTAATTCCCACCCTTTGTCCCATTCCAACTTACCATCTCTCCCAACCTTCAACTTCCTCACATTCTTCCTTTAAAATTTGATTCAAGGATATGGTGAGAGTTAATCACTCCTCAGTGTCTTCTATAAAAATATCACATCCTGTGAAGAAATATCATGGATAATTGTGTGGTATTGAAATTAAACAAAGAAAATCCTTAGTTTTCAATCTGATTAGTTGTTATAAATAAATGTTTTTTGCGAAATGGATTATGTCTTGTAAGTCATTGGTTCCCTTGGTGATTTAGGACCAGGGATAGTAATAGTTGTTTTCAATGAATGATAGGCAATTTTATCCAAGTTTAGATCACTAGTTTTACCAATATGTAGGATATATATTTTTTGAGAATAATGAATCCATTCCAAATATTATAGATTGAAAATATATTAAATTTTCTTCAAATAAATGGGCTTGATTAATAAATGTACATCACTAAGGATTAATTTCTAACTATAAAGGACCTATACCAATTGATAGTAAGCTATTTGTGTATTATAATGAAATGAATTAATAAATTTGTAATGATATCGTGAGAAAACCTTATTTTACATGTCTGGATGGTGACTGTGGACTTTTGGTCAAACTCATCTGGAACAAATTATATCCCAGGAAAGGATGTTTTATCAAAAAGAGATATCATGATGTCTATATATTATTCTATATAAAAAATGGGGGAATTAATATTTGTATATATCTTATGGTAAAAAAGATGGTGATGTGAAAGTCCTCATCCATTTCAAACTCTTTGATTTATCCTATACTGATCTCAATTATGATGGAAGCCAAGGGATTGGTTGATTAGGAAGTGGATGAATTAGTAAAATTTGGTGATTTTTGTCAGTGTAAAAAAAATATTTAAAATAATGACGTTCAACTTGAATCCATAGCTTATAAAATCACAGGTGGATAATAAAAAACATTATGACAATTTTGAACCTCTAGAACACCCTACTTGATCATAGAAAATTATTTACCCTCACATTGATCTATATGAGATTGTAAATTATTCTTCTGAAGATGAAGAATAAGAATAAGTGGTTAAATAAAAATATAAGTACGATATATTTTTTGAATAGTGTAGTGATACATATAATACTAAAATCTCCATTGTATCTTATGGATCTACAAGTCCACTAGTTTCTCTCCCTCCTAGGGAGATCATCTTGGGTGAAAGAGAAGAAGAGGTGGCATAAGTCACAGGATTTGAACAAATTTAGTGCTATTCTTAAACATAAAAACAAGTAGTGTATGTGTATACTAGTTTTAAATATAGGAATGGTGATGGACCTCATGACTTAGAAGATCAATGTGATGATGTTTGTTGTGTTGGGAGATATTATGTTTCATTATTCATCTCTTGTTCTTTCAATTTCTGTTATGTATATGGAGATACTATTTTTTGTTCAGGGAACTGATGTTTCTTCCTCTATTATAGTTGGGTCAAGGGAATATTTTTAGGGGGATAAATCCATAATATTATTCTTGAAACACCCACATATTTTGTGAAATGTTTTTTTAATTAGTCTATCTTTTTTATATTTTCATTTTATGTGACACTAGAAATATATATATATATATATATATATATATATTAAAAAAAGTCAGAAATTCCTTCCACATGGAAAAAATTGGATTTAACTAGATAAAACACTTACTTGGTTTTCACTACCCACAACAAGGACTTGTCATGTTCCACACACAACCTCGACTTGGCGTTTGTTTCATGCAATATCGAGTTTCTACGAAACATTGTTTTATTGGTGATATTATTTAAATGAGATAATTAAAAAATATCTATCAAAATTACTCATATGAAAAATTATAAAATCATTTAAATATTTTTTATAATAATTTTATAGAATTAATAAATATTGATAACGAATGATATAATTTTTGGTCAATTCCTTATATATTTAAAAACAATACATTTTAACACAAACTACTTTTCATGTCCTTCAATGAAAAATAATATAATCAATTTTAGAAACATTTAGATGTTAATTTTGATCAAATAATCTTCAATTTTTAATTTATAAATGCTTAATTTTCTTAGGGTGATATTTTTGGATTTTTCTCAGAAACTTCATTTTTGGATGGATAGTGAAAAATACTGAATTTCCATTGAAAACTACTTTTTAATCTAAATTAATTCAAAGGATAAATTATAATTTTAATTTGTTTCAAATTTTATTTAGATAATATTTTAATCAATTAATATACTTTAGGTCATTGAGATCAATTTCACATTTAAATTGTATATAAAAAATTAACATACTTTTGAATGTGTTTACTTTAAAAACCTCTATTATCGATCAAACTTTATGATAACTTTTAAAATAATTTCTTCCAATACTATGATCATAATTTTTAAAAATTTATTCCATATTTATAATAATAATATTTTCTAATTTATAATAAGCTAAACATAGTTTTTGACCAAAAGTATCTATGAACGTTGTTAAAATTAATTACATCGACTAATGTTAAATGAATCTTAATAAGGGACTAAGCAATAACCTTAAGTCCCAAAACGACCTATAAAAATATAGAAAATATATTGAATGGAAAAATTTACACCCTATTATCCAATTTGTCAACTTTTTTACATTATTGGTTCCACATGAATCAGGAAAAATATGGGTGGAATTTTCTCTTCAAATATTTAAAAGGGTGACCAATCCTCTTTCCCTATAAAATTCTACCACCTCTCTCTCTTTTTCAAAACTCTCAAACGCATAAGGATCTATGAAGATATAACCAACATACATACCAAATACCCTAACATCCTTATATAAGCATTCCCAGGGGAAAATTAAATCCAAGGATTCTTTTTGGCACAAACCAAAAGGAGTTACCTTATTAAGAGGTAATGTCTTCCCCCAATCTCATCTATTTTATTTTTATTATCCACCCACTCCAGTCTCTTTGTTACATTATTTTTAAACAAAAATGTATCCTCAATAATATATAAATTTTTTATGCTATGATTTTGTCATAAAATTACACAAAAATCCATCTAATGCCTAAAGAATCTATTGTTTATGTATAGGGTGAACTATCACCTCACTAAATGATGATTGTTCATTTTTCCATAAAATCTCTCATGTTAGAGAGTGTGATGAAAACGATATTTATATATGTAATATATTATATTAATTATGAATTTAATATTTAAATTCATTTTATAAACGTTATATTTTTACTTTATGTTTTTTGTAAATATTCTATTTTTTCGAGGAAGTGTGGACTACTTCCCCCTCAATGTGATGTGATTGGTTCCCACACTACATGGAATATATTAAAGACGGGTTTAGTGAATTTTTATAATAAATGTGAAATAATAATTCTACTAGAATAATGATAAAAAAATATTTATATGCACTTATATACATATGTATTTTACATTATTCCTTTCAATATGACGATAAGAAAGGAAATAGTGTTTGGTTGTACGTATGGCCTACCATCTCCATGAACGGTGTATTCCATTTCATACATCAATATTCCATAAATTATCATAGAAAAATAAAATGAAGATAAATTATTTTTATATCGTATTTTACATTCTAGAATCATGTTATAAGAATAATGATGAAAGATGTAACAAATTAAGACACATGTGAAAAACAACGAGAATATTATCCAAAGCGAATATTTAAAATAGGATTGTTAGAAAGATGGTAATATACGGTCATGAGCTATAAATATATGTTATCAGATATTGTAATATTTTTATAAAAATATTAATAACATATTTATATTTATTATACGTGTTTTTGATTGAGTATGATGAGAGTCAAGACACAAGGTAAAAAAGTTTCATCTCACTTTTAATTTCTGTAAGATAAATGCTTTATTCACCACTGATTAATTTTGTGTCGTGTGTATACTAACCAATTTTATATTCCAATATTATTACACTTAAATTTAACTATATTTAAATCTCCATTATATAATCTTTATATCATGGGGTTTATGTCTCAAAAGTAATCATATCGGTAATATAGTTTGGTCTCAATTTTCTTTCCTTGAGACTCATTTTTTGTAATACAACTAAATTATTTATCGATGTGTATATAATTCCTTTATACATGTTATATCATGAATATAATACTTTTCATGATATTTTAATAATCATGATATTTTAGTTTTTTTACATTGATAGTATGAGAATAAGTTTCCAATTTATAAGATCTTTTTGAAACAATCATATTGCTTTTCAAGACTATTTATGTCTATGATTTCTTTGAGGAAATATTATTATGTGTGTCTCAATAACATTAATTATTTTTCTTATAATTTTTCAATTAATAATATGATAATTTATTGGAAACATTTTTCTACTCTTTGGTACATAACATTGTTAATAATGCATTATTAAGAAATACCAACATCACCCTCTCTTAGGTCAATAATATATGTTCTTTCAAAATCATGGGTTCTAAAAAGGGTTTCCAAGAATATTCTATTAATATCCTATTATCATTAAAAATATTATCCCTTTTTTCATTTACCAATTTTTTCAAAGGAATATTTTTATCTCTTTTGGAATGATGAATTGTTTTTATCATGTTTACTATGTAAATGGAATGTTATTTTTACCTCATATGACATGTACAGATTTATCAAACATCAATCATTTGTATATTTATATTTAATGTTTAATGGTTAATTATTAATTATTTTTAAAATATATTACAAATTATAATGCTTTACATAATTTTTCAATGTTATTTTATAAGTTTTCAAGGAAAATAGTTTGCAAAATGTTTTCTAGGTCATTTAATAAGTTTATAAAGAAAATGGTTTTCCAAATTCCTGCATGCATATTTCATATGCTTTCAATGAAAATGGTTTCCAAAATGTATTCAATATTATATTATATGTTTTCAAGGTAAAAGTTTTTAAATATATTTAAGTCTTATTTCTATGCATTCAATGTCTTTTCAAAGGAAATGGTATTGTAAAGGTTTTATATTTTATAGAGTGTTTTTCAAATAAGAAATCATATTTTCCTTAAGAATTGTTTTCAAAATATCTATCCATGTTAATTTCTTTCTTAGAAGACATATATTGATGTTACTCAGTCCCTTTTAGGAATTAGACCAAAGGTTCCAATCCTATTCTTTCTTAAATGGATTATGTTTTGATAGAATGATGCTTATGAAACCCTTTTCTCTTTCACGATATATATTATTTTGGAACAATATTATTTTTATAGGGTATTCTTATGGTGAAATAGTAAACCAGTATATTTTTCCATAGGTTATGATATGGTTAAATTTATATGATACTTATTTTATTTTAGGGGTTATGATATGATTTTTTCTGATTATGTGGCACATGTATGTGGGATTTCATTTTGGGATGGGAGGGACCAATATCTCTTTATGATGCATTGGGTGAAGATAAAAATCTCAGGAGATAGAAACGGCTGGAATGAGAAACGAACTCGGTTCAGTATGAAAATGATGGAATGTGGAGTGAAGATGGGTCAATAAAACAGGTCTAGAATAGGGTGATGACTCAGTTCATTAAATGACATTGTCCATTAATATGTTCTAGGATGCAATGCATTGGATACCTTAGAAATCATATTATATGCTTATGTGTCTGCCGAAATTCCATATTTTATCCCTATCTTTTACTTTCATGGGTTATGTACATTATTTCCATATTATTCAAGACTTATTAATTGAAAATATTTATTTTAATCTTTGGTATGTGGGTTATGATCATCAAATATTATTCTCAAGTTCTATACCCTTTTCTCAAGATAATCTTACGCATTTCTTTTATTTAGCCTTACTGAGAATATGATCTTACACCTTTCTTATATTTCATTTACCCTAGTTATAAAGATAGGATTTTGGTAGAAAATATAATGGTGGAGATCATTATGGGAGATGACGAAGATCTCTTATAAATATGTGAGATTTTATTTCCAAGTTCCAAAGATATTAAACTATTTCAGTCTTTGGGTCTGTATTTGGATAATGTAAAAAACATTCATAAAAAATGATGTAATATCAATGCATGCTTATTCCTGGGTTGCTACAGATGATATACAGGGGCATTTTTAATTAAACATTGGTAATAAGATGAAAAAACTATAGTGATACCCCAAGGATTATTATTAAGGATATGTTTAGTGATGTCTTTAAGGATAAGTACAGGGATGAGTCAGTGTTTAGGAAAATATATTGTGATTTTAAAAAAAGACTAGAGTGAGTGGTTTCCTATCAATACATCCCTATATGGATACTACTAGTGGATGAAACTCTAGCACACACTTACCAAGCATTAACAACTCCAATAATATCTTTTGATCCAGATTAGGGGTAATTCGGTAAATGAAAATGAGCCTTGTTGCACACATGTTTTTACAGTATCTAGGGATATGCTTTAGGAATTCACAAACTCTTTACAAACCATCATAATATTTTTAAATATAAGATGGCTATGAAAATCCTAGTATGAACCTAGGGGTTCATATATTAAGGAAGGTTTCATGATTTATACATCTTATATGTTAATATTTTAATGACTTTGTGGTTCTATTATATGATAGGTATTGTTCACACTATTCTTCAAGTTTTAGTAAATTATGATAAATATAAATAACCAAATTAATTATGAATCTGATGGATGATTTTCTAATGATAAATAAAGTGGGATAATCACCATAGGGAAAGATGTTGTGATCACGCCTATTAGGTTTTAATGAAACATTATTAAAAACATGTACCTTAACCAACTCTATAACTCACCAAGGAAGATAAAGAAGTAGATAACTGGTAGTTTGGGTAATGGATACTATGGGGGAAAGGGGATTCTACTTCTCTTATGTAAATAATGTGGGATGAATAACCTACGTGAATGTATTAGAGGATAAATAAGTTGTTTTTCTTATGGAATTGAAGGACACAAAGAAAGTGAATTCTAGGGAAAAATGAAGAGTATGGTTAATAAAAGGGATGATAATATTGTCCTACATAATAAATAATCAAAGGTTATGTGTTTTAATCATAGATTAAATGGTCATTATACAACTCAATGTCCAAATATGAATGATCATAAGGGTAACCAGAATGGTGGTGCATGTAATGGTAACATTTTTGATGATGAAGAAACTACATATGAAATATGAAAAGAAAGAGGTATTGTGTAATAGGATGATGTAGACTTATTTTTGGAATAAAGATGTAGTGGAATAATAAATTTATTTTATGTATTTTGATTCAAAATTTAGGTTATATTAATGATGAAATATACAAGGATTTTTATACTTATGTTTTTTTCTCGGTATTCACATGTTTATGTTTAATTCTATCAATGGACTGGTGAAGTTATTTAATGACAAGTTGAAATTTTTACAAAGGGACAATAACCCTTTATATGTTCTTTAGGGCAAGATAATGCTGATATGGATAAGTAAATTAGATGGTACTGATTACCTTGAAACTATGTAAGGACATTTTGATAGATGGGAAATACTATCATTGGTGAAGTTTACAACCTTTTTGGATTTAAAGAAAGATCCAATATACTTTGTAATAAGGAAGCATTCATGTTTTCAAATATTATATATGGTAATTAGTTTTATTACCTTGTTTCAAGGTAATGTATGATAAAGGTATTCACATGTTTTGAATGTGACAAAGATTTGGTACTTTGTGATATATGGGTGATCAATGTTAGGTTTTTTTATGAATTTTATTTTAAATCTTTCAATTTCCATCTTTGGGTAGGGTTATATGGTTACCAATTCCTGAAAGGTTTATGTTAATCTTTACATTAAGTATCTATGTACTGAGATTGTATTGAAAACAATGGTTAAAAGGCTATTTTTTTATTAACCTTATTTCAAGGATTTCCATAATATTTATTTTGTAAATTATGTTAGTCTTGATTTATAAATGGACATCATGTATGTTGAGTGACAACAAATCATGTTTAAAAAGGCCATTGGTCTTTAACCCATGTCGAAGGATGGTATGGTTTTCACTTCTACCACTACCCTACGTGATGTCCTAGTTATCTATAATTTTTTTATGAATAATTATTTATGACGAAAATGTATTGTAACTTTTTGTGTTTTAAGATTATTGTATTGACCATATTAATTTTAAAGAATAGTTAGAGATAAATTATTATACTTTTCATTATTTTATGGACCATAATATATATTAATGTGTATTTTATCACTTTAGGTGTCAATGTTAAAATTTTTACATCTATTTCATGAATTGATGGATCGATTAGAAATAGATAAAATCACAAATAAATATTGAATATTTTTATAACAAATATATCATGTTCGTGTATTTATTATTTTCTTATTCAATAAAATAATTACTCAACACTGGGATAATGATTATAACACTGTGTTATCCTAATACCTTGATTTTTATTGAACCAATGGCCTTTTAAATCATCATAGATTTATGACATTGAGTCCCTTTACTTTTCCAAATGGTTCACACATTTATTATTGATGACCTCAATCACTCCCTATAAATATTCATGCTTTTCCTAAATGTCTTGTTTTCACTCCAAACCAAGGTCCCACTATGTGAAAGCCTATTTATATGTTACTTTGGCGATCCATTATGATATCAAAAATATGTTTTCAAATGAATTTTTATATTTCATTTTTAAAATAAGGGTTTTTATGAAATTAACGTTCAATAATTAAACCATTGATAACCCAGATTAATTTATATGTAGAAATTCTTTTTATAGTGGTAGAATTTTACCACTTGAAATTTTGTGAATTTTGTTTTTCAAATTAATTTATTTTTTGTGTTTTTAAAATCACGAGACATAAGAAATATATATATATATATATATATATATATATATATATTACAAAACTATTTCAAACATTCCTTTCATAGGAAACCAATTTGGATTGAGATACAAGAAACGATGACTTAGCATACATTGCACAAAATACCAAGTTTTATGAAACATCATCTTATTATTATAATTATTTAAATGAAATAATTATAACCTCTCTGTGAAAAGTAAGAATATTTAATTTTAGAAAAATTTAAAATGATAAACAATACTTAATTTTTTAGTTTATAATGTCAAGAATAGCTTACGGTGAAATTTTGGGATTTTTCTAAGAAACCGTTTTTCTAGATGAATTGTGAAAATTACAGGATTTCATTCAAAAATGGGTTTTCCTTTATTTTACTTTTAAGGTTAAATTATATATTAATTTTTTCTCAATGATTAATTAGATAATATTTTTATCACCTAATAAAGTTTTGGTCATTAATATCAATTTCACATTGAAATTGGCTATAAAAACATAGAAATCTTTTGAAAGGTTTTACTTAAAACCTCTTCATTTTGACCTAACTACGATATTAATTTTAAACCAATTTCTTCCACTTTTGTGATGAAATTTATAAAAAATGTATTCCATATTTTTAATTTTAATTATTATAATTTCTAGTTAGGTAATATTATTTTTTGACCAAAAATATGAGTGAATTTAATTAAAATTAAATATATCTATTTAGTTTATGTTTTGCTTAATAAGGGACACAACCATAACCTTATGGATCAAAAAGACATATACACAGGTAAAAATTCATTTTCCTGAAAATATATATACCATATACTCGCTTTTATAAACTTTGGGTCATTATTGGATCCACATACAACATGAAAAATGTGGTTGGAGTTCTCTCTTCATATTTACAAGACTGCCACTCCTCCTTCCCTAAAAGGACACAACCTCTCCCACTTCTTCACACATCTCAAATAACTTATGTAAGGCCAAGATCTGCACAATACATTTTAAATAATATTTCCCTTACTCCTATAATAATTTCCTTAGGCCGAAGTAAATCTATGGAAGCCTTTCGGCCCAAACTAAAAAGAGCTACCCAGTTAAGACGTAACTTCTTCTCTCAAACTCATTTCCTTTATTTTATTTCTACACCCATACACTTACATTGTTACATAGTTTTATATAAAAACCTATATCATAAATATAATATGATGTTTCATATGTTAAGGTTTCATCCTACACTTACACACATATCCTTGTAATGGGAAACAAACATATTGTTTATGTGTACGAAAAACTACTGCCTCACTAAACGATGATTGTTCATTTTTCCTTAACATATCTCATGGTGGAAATCATGATAAAAAAATGTATATATGTAATATTTTATATTTATTATTTATTTAATATTATTTATTTCTTTTTACAACACATATTTTTTCACTTTCCATTTGGTGTAAATACAATAATTTCGTTTGAGAAAGTGTGGACTACTTCCCCCTCAATGCACCGTGATTCATTCAAACACTACATGGAATGTATTAAGAATCTGTCTAGTAAACTAAAATGATATATATCATATAATAATTATAATTTAATAACTATATATATACCTATATTTATTCTCCTTTGTTTCATTTATTACAAAAATAAAAATGGAAACATCATTCATGCATACGTATGACTTACCATATCCATGAACGGTGTATTCCATTTAGTACCTCTCTATTCGATAGATTATTATAACAAAAATATAATTAATATAAATTATATTTATATAATGTCTTACATTTTTGAATCATTATATATATATAAGGACAAAAAATATAACAAATGAAGACATATGTAAGAACAAAGCTAATATTACCCAAAGTGAAACCATAACATAGGACGGTTAAGAAGAGAATAATATTATTTTATGATAAAACCATGTATGGTTTTAGATATAATAATATGTTTTTTAATATATTTATAATTAATTTATATTTATCTTACATGTGGTCAGAACAAGTACGATGAGAGTCAAGACAGATGGTAAGGGGGTTTCATCTCACTTTTTATTTCTGTGTGAAATATGCTTTATTCACCACCAATTCATTATTTGTGGTTTTTGTACCACCAATGGATGAATTCAAGTATAATTAATCTTAAATTTAGGGGTATTTAAATAACCTTTATGTGATCTTAATTTCACAGGGTTTACGTTTCTAATGTTACCAAAACGGTAAAATAGTTTTTTTTTTCAATTTTACTTCTTTGAGTCTCATGTTAAGTTGTGTGCCTAAATTGTTTTCTGAGGTATATATACATCCATTTTACATGTTATGTAATTAATATCCTACTATTATTGATATTTTATGTTTAATTTAACTTTATTTTCTTATAAGTAGAGTATGATCCCAAGTTTCTAAGTTATAAGAGTTTATTGAAACAATCACATAACTTTTTGAGATTGTTTTTGTTTATGATTCCTTTGATGAAATATTATGATCCATATCTCAAGAAAATTCCAGAATATTATTTTCCTCTATATATTGGTAATATAATCCTGTATTGGTAGATTTTTTCTACTATTTGGTACATAATATTATTTAGAATATGTTTTTAATATATCACAACTTTACCCTCTCTTCGTCCACAAATCTATGTTCATTTATAACTATGTTTACAAAAAATGATTTTCAAGAATATTATAATAATATCCTATGATAATTGAAATATTTTTTTTACCATTTCTATCTTTTACAATTTTTTCAAATAAATATTCATATATCTTTCTGAATGAGGCAGTTTTCTATCCTTTTTTCCATGTTAAAATAAATGTAATTTTTACCTCGTACGCCTTGTATGGATTTATCAGACTTCCATCCTTTGAAGCTTTTTCATGTTTAAAGATTAAATTTTATGAAATTATTTCTAAAACATATTATAATGTAAAATGGTTTTGAAAATGATTTCATGTTTATTTTATAAATTTTCATGTAAAATTACTTTTAAAATGTTTTCACGCTTATTTTATAAGTTCTCAATAAAAATGTTTTTCAAATCATTTTCAAAATCCTTATATAATTTTTCTAAAATATTTTTTTTTCAAAAAAAATCTATGTTATTTTATAAATTTTCATGGAAAATGTTTTTCAATAAATATTCAGGCTCCTATTATATTTTTTCAAGGAAAATGATTTAAATTTTTTTTCTCAATCTTATTTTATATGTTTTAAAGGAAAAATTATTTTAAAAAAATATTCAATATTATTTTCTAGGGTTTTAAGGTAAAGGTTTTTCAAATTTTTTTAAGCCGTATTTATATGTTTTAAATTTATTTTCAATGGAAGAAATTTTAACAAGGTTTTATTTTTTAAATATCATTTTTCAATGATGAAATGATATTTTCCCCATGAAATGTTTTAAAAATTCCCTTCAATGTTATTTTACTTTTAATATGAAAAATATAGAATTTAATCATTACCTTCTAGAAAATAATCCAAATTTTTCATTCATATTCTTTCTTTAATGTATTATGTTTTGATGGAATGATGCTTATGACACATGTTTCTCTTTCAGAGGTTATATTATTTTAGATCCCTCTTATTTTCGTGGGATATGCTTGTCACGACCCGACCCTACCCGGGATTGAGCCGCAACTACCCCAAGCCCGCCTCCATAGGCCAGGGGCTAGCGACTAGCACTGAAGGAAAAACAACTCAGGGAGGCCTTTGCCTAAGTACCTGTACACACCCACACACAGCAAACTCAATGAAAAATGTAGAGTAAAAGAAAAGACAAGTAATGAAAAAGGGAAACTACTATATATAAACCACAAAGTGCATCGACCTCTACAAAAAAAGTGCTGACGGTAAACTGAAAAGAAAAGGGGAAAACAGGCGCCCAACCTGAAAAGTGGCACAACCCGGTAATAGGTAAACAAAAAAGGAAAACAGCTCTAAGGGTCCCCCACCTAGAACCCGACTCCGACCACCGCATGCGGTCCACGCTCCCGAACTCCGATGCTCTATTGAAGTCATGACCAACCTGTCTGACATCTGCAAGGGCACACCAAGTGCAGGCAAAGCCCAAGCAGTGGTGAGTGTAAAACAATACTCAGTAGGATACCCCGAAGTCTCTAGGGAGAAAGAAAGGAGGTACTGAAGGGTGAGCAGTAGAGAAAACAGAGAATAGTAAAGGAATGCAACAGAGAGTGAAGTAAGGAGTACAGTAAGGAGTACAGCTCAACCCAACAAGAGGAAAGAAGGTAGACTCATCTAGACACAAGGAGCTGGAAATGATGATAATATGAACTTCCCATTGAGTCTTCACTACCTATAGTAGGAGAGTAGGCTCATCCAACCACGAGAAGCTAAACACGGAAAGCATGTGGCATACCCCACGTGTCTTCGCCTCTTCGGGAAGTAGAGTAACCGAACCCCAGAAGTGGGTACTAAAACCAGGTATATGCATATCCTTATGCTCAATCAAGAAGCCCAAACTAGACCGTAATGGGATCTCTATCCTGTAGCTCAGCCCAAGAAAACGAGTAGCCAATAGTCCCAGAAGTAAACTCCATCGATGCCCAGCATCCCGCACATCTGCCCCTGAACCACAAGCCAAGGGGCTCAATCCCTGCACTTCGACACTATCCGCTTTGGGCGGCACTGACTCGCCCACATGGTTTTAGATCTCGTCACAAGAACACGTCTGGGTGTGGAGAGTGCCCCTCGTACTTGAGAGTTCTAGGGAAAGTCAAACCACACCTCGTCGCAGCCCTGCAGTCGAGAGTTGTTCTCAAAGTCAAAGCCGTCACAACACACACCTATATAACCAAGGGCCCCGCTCTAGTAATAACGGAGAAAAGACACAGGCTATCCTAGTAGAAAGGACAAAGCCTGGAATTCCAATAGGTGTCCCACTACCCAGCCCTGCTGGAGGGTAATTCATAACCAGATAGCGGGTGACCCACTTCCCAGCCCTGCTAGAGGGTAAACTCTAATACATCATCAGGAAACCCACTGCCCAGCCCTGTTGGAGGGTAGACCTTAATACATCATCAGGAGACCCATTTCCCAGCCTCGCTGGAGGGTAGACGTGGAATAAGTCGACAGGCGACCCACTGCCCAGCCTTGCGGGATGGTAGAACTGGAACTAGAAGACGGGCGAACCACTGCCTAGCCCTGCTAGAGGGTAGACCCTAAGAGGTCATCGGGTGACCCACTGCCCAGTCTCTGCTGGAGGGTAGACCCTAAGAGCGTCGGGTGACCCACTGCCCAGTCTCTACTAGAGGGTAGACCCTAAGAGTGTATGTTGACCCACTGCCCAGTCTCTGCTGGAGGGTAGACCGTAGAAGCCAATGAGTAACCCACTACCCAGCCCCGTTGGAGGGTAAAACTCATAACTGCTCTGGACATATCTACTGGAGGGTACAAAATTGGCCAACTGAACATGGAGTGGGTATCGCGCAACCACCCAACTCCATTACAACTCACCCAAAAGAGGTTCAGCACCTGCTCCATCACTAGGTGTCACCAGCACTACAACCGGCCGATCCATCGAGAACGAAACTAGGGGGAGGCCACTCAACCCTGCTGGTCAAACAAATGAGCACAGAGCCAGGGAAAAACTCCACCCTTCTAGTCAAACAAACGAGCACAGAGGGACCCTCTACATCGTGAGAGGTCAAAGTATGCAAAGTAGAACATGGCACGCACATGGGGCCCACACAACGTGTGGCCCCAAGTCAACCCCCAAACAAGCTCACAAACACCCTCAGGTACCAGCATCCACATGTACCTCCAAGCGCTCCCGTATACTCCAAGAGTATACCTCATTTTCTGCCCAAGGGCTACCAAGCACACGACACCCAACTTCAACGTGAAGGTGTGACGTAACATCTCCAACTTTCCGCCTCAATGACTGGGGCACGACCCACCACATTTAATAAGATCATGTGTGAGGCTCCACACAACCAAAAGGATCGCACCATTGTAATCCTCATGGAGAAACACGTGAGATATACTACTTACTCACCTCAAACGGATGTCCGACGGAAAAGTCTTCAACACCGCCTCACGCCCGAAAGGCATCCCGTGATCCCGAGCCCTGACCCCGAAAATATTCGGGCGCATCGCACCATTGTGATCCCCTCGGGAAAACACGTCAAAAGCACTACTCACATGAGTGCAACAGATATCCGGAGAAAAAGGTGCATTCCGGCGCACCGCACACGAGCGGTGCAACATGGGACCCACATCCCGGCCCTAAAACTCAATGGATGGATCACACCATTGCGATCCTCTCGAAAAAAACAGAATATGGACTATTCACTTTGTCCAAAATGGTCTCCCAATGATAAAGAAGGAAAAACACCGTCGACGCCCAAACGGCCCTCGTGGGCCCTATACCATCGTGCCAAATTAGAGCGGGCGGATTGCACCATTGCAATCCCCTCAGAAAAACTTCTAGAACTGAATACTCAAACACCCCAAACAGATGTCAGGTGGAAAAGCGGTGTTTCACCGTAAACATGCGAAGTAGGCCCCATGGGGCCTGTACCTCATCTCCAACCTGAATGCTTCGAAAAGCTCCTCAAAAATTCCGCACGAGGATTGGGATCACACTGCTGCTGACGGCGCGTCAATCGAACATCCCAAGAAGGAGTTAGGTCCAACACAACAGCTAGTTAATTAATTAAATAATTAATTAATTATTCACATTGTGTTTCGTGCCACAGAGCAACAAAACCAACCCGCAAAGGTTTCTAACTACATTGTAAGTACCATCTCAGCCTCAGGGCCACAACGCCTCTGACGCCCCGTCAAACGGATGTCTGGCTCGCGAGCCACGTCCTTCACAACTTTAATAATAAATTAATATTATTAAATTAAAAACACTCGGTTCACCCGCCCTCGGGTGCATAGCCGAAATACCTCTAAACCCACCTTAAAGCAACCACCTCGTCAACACGTTCTCACAGCCGTAGATGGCGCGTCAATCGAATGCGCTGTTTAAGAGTTACGACCCCCCGAATGCAAGGGGGCCTAATCGGGCCGGTCCACCCCGGCTGGCCCGGTCCGAGCGAGTCCAGCCCTCCTCAACCGACCGGCCAAATGGCCGGTCTCCATCACAACAAAGGACCTGCATGAGGTGGGTCCTTGCCTCCTCTGAATCAGACTGGCGAAGCCTGTCTTTGTTGACCCCCGGAAGACCCGCGTGGCACGGGTCCTTCCTCCTCCACCGAACGCGACCCACACCCTCATCAGGCCTCCTCCGCGGCCGCTCCGCATCAACGCCAGCCATCGACCGCCCGGGCTGCCCCGCTGCAGAGACGCCGCCTCATCCTAGAGCCACTCCGCCGTTGTCCGGCTTACCGCACTGTCACCTCGCACCGAACACCCACGCTGCCCAATGCCCGTCGGACGGCTGCCGGCACCTTCAAAATCCCAAAAACTTCGGCGGACGTCTGCGGGGTCCTCGAAACTCGGTTTTATGAACCGAAACAAGAAATGGAAAGAGAAAAAACTCTACTACGCATACATGTTCTTCGTTCAAAAATACAACAATAATTTGAGCATATAATTTTGGTTCAAAGGAGGTGCGGGAAAGAAAACACAACAAGACCCTACCTCGATGGGCTTCCCCCGAAGCGTCGCCGTGATCCATCAGAGCCGCGCCTCACCGGAGAGGAGGAGGTGTTGGAAGAGAACTTCCTCCTTCATTATTGGGAGATACTGGCGCCAGGGTAGTATGGGGAGAGGAGAGGGGTGGGTTAAGTGTTTAAATAGAAAACACTTAACCACCCGTCCGTCGGCCCGGACCCGAACTCCCGACGGGGTCAGGATTAAGCCTCCCCTAGAGTAAAAACCACCTCCCGAGCACAACGACGATCTTAGAATTTTATTCCGAGCTTCCGTTTTAATGTTATTAAACATACTGCCTGAGGCCACCAAATTACGAAAATTCCCCTCGGGCCATTTTTCACAGATGGGTCGCACCCGTGAAACTTATACCCCTCCTAGGGTAAACGACATGCTCTGAACTCAATGGTTCCCCCAGTTATCCAATCCGAGCCACCGTTTAATAGATACTCGAGTTTCATCATTAAACGAATAAATTAACTAATTAATTTATCTGTTTAACATTCCGAAAGAGAGTGAGGGGTCCAAACGTCCCGCGCCGATATGTTTTATGTCGTTCATATGGTAAACACCCCATTCTTGACACATCCATACACTCGGATCACTGATCTGGATCACCATTTAGGAGTTATCACATATATTTGGCGTTTCCAGTGTGAATGCACTGAAAATTTAATTCCGGCCACACCTGGGCTCATAATCGCATGCCTTCTGAAGGCGCTGCTCTGGAATATCATTAAAAATATTCCAAAGTGTTTCACAGCAAAAACTGGGTTATTACATCATTCCCTCCTTCAAGAATTTTTTCCTCGAAAAGAAAAACCAGGAAAACAAAATCAGGGTACTCATCCCGCACCCGGCTCCTCTGTACCCAGAAGAACTCATCCACAGCTATGCGCCACTGCACATGAACCAAAGGACTGATCCATTCATGCGAGGTCTACCCTCGCTAATGTCGTGCATAGGAGCACACACACCTCTTCTCGGGTGAGTAATGTGTGAGTCGTCATGCACCCACTCTAGACATCGGGGTTAGGGAAAGGCGGTAGGGAACCTAACCACCCCTTCGCACAGTTTCAAACATCCCGAAGGCTCTCGGGGGTAGCTCACCTCCTCGACCAAACCCTTACGTCACACACCATGATTGGAATCACCACCCGCACCTAGAACAAGGCCCGGTGATTCCCTCCTTCAAAATATCCATATGGTGGAACACCAAAGGATATATGGTCACGCAAGATTCCACAGTCGATGTCTCACAGCCAAGGCCCTCTTACATGCTCGGAAGCAAAGGAGTCAACATCATCGACTAGAGAAAAACGTCCCATGCCTTTTAACATACCAACACAGGGTTACACCTGACGCCCTACGCAACCCTGGTAACACCTCAAGCAAGGAGCGGGGAGAAAAATAACTTCACACACAGATTCTAACAATTCTACTACAAGAATTAAAAGAGTCTCAAGTGGTACCTCTCATCATCCCATGCTCTGCCGGATCGTAGACATCCAAGCTCACAGTTGTCTACAGTCCCAACTATCAGCTCCCGGAGCCTGACGTGGACCGCCTAGTGGGGATGAGAAGACCTAATAAATCCATCCCTCACTACCATCTCCTCCCCGCTCCTCTGCTAGCACCACCTCTCTGGGTACTACTCCGATCAGGGTGCTACCTCCATCATGGTGGTGCACCTACTGCCTGCCTGAAGCTCTCCACATTCCTGGTTTGGCAGTCTCGTGCCAAGTGACCTCGCTCTTCACAAGCATAACACTAACTCTCTTTAGGCTGCACTAGTGCCATACGGTGCCACTGTGATGTATGGCCACGCCCCTGAGTCCGGTTGTCAGAATGCTACCTGCATCGAGGTTCTGCTTGTCGGTGCTCACTAGCTGCGGCTGACGTCTCGGCTCCAACATGCCTATTGCCACCACTAACTCTAGAACGTGACAGGAAGCTCTCTATCACCAGCACCTGCACTAACACCCCGACATATGTAGAAATTCCCAAGGGTACTATGACATCTCGAATCTCTCGATGGAGACCCTCCTCAAACTTTCATGCTCGAATGTTGTCGTTATGGACCAAGTCCAGGTAAAAGCATGCACGGTCTGTGAAACTAGCCACGTACTCGGCCACCATCATCCCTACCTGTTGAAACTGCAGGAGCTTCTGAATCTGAAAGGAGTGCAAGAAGGAGGGGAAAAACTCCTCACATAACAACAACTAAAAGCCGCCCCATGAAAGCGTCGACTCATCAAGAAACTGAGTCACCATACTCCAATAATGCCAAGATGATCCAAAAAAAGGATGGGTACCAAATCCACTCTCTGATCTGTCGGCGTCTTCACATGCCTTAAAAGGCTATCCAATGCCTCTGTCCAAACCTCTACTGCCTGAGGGTCTAGCTCACCACTAAACCTCAGTGGTCTCTGCCGCTGGAACTCATGGAGCGTGCTCAACCTACGCTCAAGCTCAGCCTGCTCTACTAAAGCTGCCTGCTGCTCAATAAGTGGGGGTGCTGCTACCGGCCCACCTAGAGGAAGGGGCTTTCATGATGGGTCCTAGACTGTGGCCTCGTAGCTCACAGGGTCGTCGTCTCGCACCAAAGCTGGTATCTTGTCTGGCTGTCTTCGCGGAGACATCCAGAATATTATCAAGGAGTGCCACAGTCTGATGAGCATATATGTATATTCCAATTACAACGATGGGGAGATGACTCAAGAAGGATAGTCAAAGACTCAATCCTATGTGATGCACAAACCAATTTTCCCAGCAACAAGTGTCTGAGAATGTCAAGTCGACAAACGGGTTATCAAGGTCTTGGTGAATGGATATGTCGGCCGCCGCACCATCACTGGACCCCCTAGCCTGAGAGCCACTCTCGAGACACGTTAACACTGTTTCCCTAATTCCCAACCAATTCCTCTTTTAGGGACTCCTGCACAACGTCCCAAGGAATGAACCACCTCGGATACAACTTTGTCACGACCCGGCACTACCCGGGCTCGAGCCGCAACTACCCCAAGCCCGCCTCTATAGGCCAGGGGCTGGCGACCAGTGCCGAAGGCACAACAACTCGGGGAGGCCTTTGCCTAAGTACCTGTACACACCCACACGCAGCACAATCAATGAAAAAGTGAAGAGTAAAAGAAAATATATGTAAAGAAAAATGGAAACTGCTATATATAAACCACAGAGTTCATTGACCGCTACAAGTACAAAGAATGTGCTAAAGGTAACCTGAAAATAAAAGGGGCAAAACACGCGCCCAAATAGAAAAGTTCCATAACTCAGAAACATGTAAACAAAAAGGAAAACAGCTGGAAGGGTCCCCCACATGGAACCTGATTGCGACCACCGCACATGGTCCAAGCTCCCAAACTCCGATGTTCCACTGAAGTCACGACCAACCTGTTCGTCGTCTGCAAGGGCACACCAAGTGCGGGAAAAGCCCAAGTAGGGGTGAGTATAAAAAAATACTTAGTAGGATACCCTGAAGGCTTGAGGGAGCAACAAAGGAGATACCGAAGGGTGAGCAGTAGAGCGAACAGAGAATAGTAAAGGAATG
This sequence comes from Viscum album, assembly GCA_963277665.1. Lineage (NCBI taxonomy): Eukaryota > Viridiplantae > Streptophyta > Magnoliopsida > Santalales > Viscaceae > Viscum > Viscum album. The sequence goes on along the minus strand of OY728129.1, from coordinate 1,374,062,370 downwards.
CAACATAGAGTGAAGTAAAGAGTACAATAAGGAGTCCAGCTCAACCCAACAAGAAGAAAGAAGGTAGACTCGTCTAGACAAAAGGAGCTGGAAATGGTGAGAAGATGAACTTCCCGTCGAGTCTTCGCTACCTATAGAAGGAGAGTAGACTCGTCCAACCATGAGAGCCTAGACACGGAAAGCAAGTGGCATTCCCCGCACGTCTTCGCCTTTCCGGGAAGGAGAGTTACCGAACCCTAGAAGTGGGTACTGGAACCAAGTATATACATATCCTTATGCTCAATCAAGTAGCCTGAACTAGAACGTAAGGGGATCTACATCTCATAGCTCATCCCAAGAAAACGAGTAGCCAACAGTCTTAGAAGTAAACTCCATCGATTCCCAGCATCTCGCACGTCTGCCCCAAACTGCAAGCCAAGGGGCTCAATCACTACACTTCGACACTATCCGCTTTGGGCGGCACTGACTTGCCCGCACAGTTTTAGATCGTGTCACAAGAACACGTCTCGGAGGGGAATCTGCCCCTCGTACTTGAGAGTTCTCGGGAAAGTCAAACCACACCTCATCGCTTCCCTACAGTCAAGAGGTCTTGTCAAAGTGAAATTCGTCACAACACTGACCAGTATAACCAAGGGTCCCACTCTGGTAATCACGGAGGAAAGCCAAAGGATAGCATAGTAGAAAAAACTGAGCCTGGAATTCCAACAGGTGTCCCACTGCCCAGCCCTGCTGTAGGGTAATTCATAACCAGATATCGGGTGACCCATAGCCCAGCCCTGGTGGAGGGTGAACCCTAATACATCATCAGGAGACCCACTACCCAGCCCCATTCGAGGTAGACCTTAATACATCATCAGGCGACCCACTGCCCAGCCCCACTGGAGGGTAAACCTGGAATAAGTCGACAGGCAACCCACTACCCAGCCTTGTTGGAGGGTAGACCTGGAACAAGATGACGGGCGACCCACTGCCCAGCCCTACTGGGTGTAGACCCTAAGGGGTCGTCGGGTGACCCACTGCCCAGTCTCTACTAGAGGGTAGACCCTAAGAGCATCGGGTGACCCACTACCCAGTCTCTACTAGAGGGTAGAACCTAAGAGCGTCGGGTGACCCACTGCCCAGTCTCTACTAGAGGGTAGACCCTAGAAGCTGATGAGTAACCCACTGCCCAGCCCTGCTGGATGGTAAAACTCAGAACTGCTCTGGCCATATCCACTGGAGGGTACAACACTAGCCAACCAAACATGGAGTGGGTATCGCGCAACCACCCAACTCCTGTACAACTCACCCAAAAGAGGTTCATCGCCTGCTCCATCACTGGGTGTCACTAGCACCGCTACCGGCCGATCCATCGAGAACAAAACAAGGGGGAGACCGCTCAACCCCGTTGGTCAAAAAAACGAGTACAGAGCCAGGGGAAAACTCCACCATACTAGTCAAACAAATGAGAATAGAGGGACCCTCTACGTCATGATAGGTCAAAGTACGCAAAGGAGAACATGGAACGCACATGGGGCCCACACGATGTGTGTCCCCAAGTCAACACACAACCAAGCGCACAAACACTCTCAGGTACCAACATCTACATGTACCTCCAAGAGCTCCCATATACTCCCATAGTATACCTCATTTTCAGCCCAAGGTCTATCATGCACACGGCACCCAACTTCAATGTGAAGGCATGACGTAACATCTCCAACTTGTCGCCTCAATGACTGGGGCATGAACCACCACATTTAATAAGGTCGTGTATGAGGCTCCGCACAACCAAAAGGATCGCAACGTTGTAATCCTCGCGAAAAAACATGCGACATAGTTTACTTGCTCACCTCAAACGGATGTTCGATGGCAAAGTAACCAACACTGCCTCACGCCCGAACGACGTCCGGTGATCCAAATCCCCGACCCCGAAAACATTCGGGCGCATTGCACCATTGCGATCCCCTCGGGAAAAAACATCAAGAGGACTAATCACATGAGTGCAACGGATATCCGAAGAAAAAGGTGCATTCCAGCGCACCGCACACGAGCGGTGCTATGTGGGACCCGCATCCTAACCTCGAAACTCAACAGACGGATCGTACCGTTGCGATCCTCTCGAAAAAGCACACATGATGGACTATTCATTTGTCCAAAATGGTCACCTGGTGATAAAGATGGAAAAACACCATCGATGCCCAAACTACCCTCGTGGGCCCCGCACCATCATGTCGAATTAGAGCAGGCGGATTGCACCATTGCAATCCCCTCAGAAAAACATCCAGAAACAATACTCAAACACCCCAAATCGATGTTGGGTGAAAAAGTGGCATTTCACCGTAAAACGTATGAAGTAGGGCCCATGGGGCCTCCACCTCGTCTCTAACACAAATGCCTTCAAAAGCTCCCCAAAAAGTCCGCACGAGGACTGGGATCACACTGACACTGACAGCGCGTCAATCGGACATCCCAAGCATTAGTTAGGTCTCACACAACTACTAGTTAATTAATTAAATAATTAATTAATTATTCACAATGTGTTTCGTGCCGCAGGGCAACGAAACCAACCCACAAAGGTTCCAAACCACATTGTAAAGACCTTCTTAGCCTCATGGCCACAGCGCCTCTGACGGCGCGTCAAACGGACGTCTGGCTCGTGAGCCACTTCCGTTGTAACATTAATAATTAATTAATATTACTAAATTAAAAACTCTCAGGTCACCCGCCTTCGAGCGCATAGCCGAAAACCCCCTAAACCCACCTTAAAGGGACCTCATCGTCAAGATGGTCTCACACCCATAGACGGCATGTCAATCGGACGCGCCGTTTAATAGTTATGGCCCCCCGAATGCAAGGGTGCCTAACCGGGCCGGTCCACCCCGGTCGGCTCGGTCCGAGCCGCCGACCCGCGGCCCAGCCGCGGTTCCGGCCCAGTCCCCCGCGGCCCGCCTCAAACTACCGGACCTGAGCGGGTCCGGCCCTCCTCAACCGACTGGCCAAATGCCTGGTCTTCGTCGCAACACAGGACCCTCATGAGGGGGGTCCTTGCCTCCTCTAAAACTGACCGGCCGAAGCCGGTCTTCGTTGACCCCTGGAAGACCCGCGCGACGCGGGTCCTTCCTCCTCCGCCGAACGCGACCGGCGCCCTCAGCCAGCCTCCTCCTTGGCTGCTCTACCTCAACGACAGCCGCTGACCACCCGCGCTGCCCCGCTGCTGAGACGCTGCCTCCGCCTGGAGCCGCTCCGCCGCCGTCCGGCTCACCGCGCCGCCGCCTCGCGCCAAACACCCGCACTGCCCACTGCCCGTCGGACCGCCACTGGCACCTTCAAAACCCACAAACTTTGGCGAACGTTTGTGGGGTCCTCAAAACTCTATTTTACGAACAGAAACAAGTGATGCAAAGGTAAAAAACTCTACTGCGCATTCATGTGGTTTGTTCGAAAATCCAACAACAATTAAAGCTTATAATTTAGGTTCAAAGGAGGTGCGGGAAAGAAAATGCAACAAGACCCTACCTCAATGGGCTTCACTCGAAGCTTCGCTGTGATCCGTCGGAGCCGCGCCTCGCCGGAGAGGAGGAGGTGATAGAGGAGAACTTCCTCTTTCGTTGTCGGGAGCTACTGGCGCCAGGGGAGTAGGGGGAGAGGTGAGGGGTGGGTTAAGTGTTTAAATAGAAAAAACTTAACCACCCAACCGTTGGCCCGAACCCAAAATCCTGAAGGGGTCAGGATTAAGCCTCCCCTAGGGTAAACACCACCTCCCGAGCACAACGGCGGTCTCAGAATTTTATTCAGAGCTTCTGTTTTAATGTTATTAAACATAGCGCCCGAGGCCTCCAAATTATGAAAACGCCCCTGATGCCATTTTTCACAAACGGGTTGCGCCTGCGAAACGTATACCCCTCCTAGGGTAAACGGCAGGCTCTGAACTCAATAGTGCCCTGTGTTTTAAAATCTGAGCCACTATTTAATAGATACTATAGTTTCACCAATAAACTAATAAATTAACTAAATAATTTATCCGTTTAATGATCTGGAAGCAAGCGAGGGGTCCAAATGTCCCCCGCCGACAAGTTTTATGTTGTTCGTAGGGTAAACACCCCATTCTGGACCCATCCGTACACTCGGATCTCTGATCCGGATCACTGTTTAGGAGTTATCACATTTATTTCATGTTTTCAGTGTGAACGCATTGAAAATTTAATTTTGGCCACACTGGGGCTCGGAATCACACGTCGTCTGAAGGCGCTGCTCTGGAATATCATTAAGAATATTCCAAAGTGTTTCGCAGCAAAAACTGGGTTCTTATAATTCTTATGGTGAAATGAATATGAAATCAGTGCCTTCTTCCATAGGTTATGATATGGTTAAATGTTTGTGATACCCATGTCATTTCAAGGGTTATCATATGATTTTTTATGAATTTGTGGAACATGTTTGTGTAATTTAATTATGATATGGGTGGGACCTATATCTCCCTTAAATAAATCAGGTAATGATTTATATCTCATGAGACAGGCATGGATGGAGTGAGAAATGAGCTCAGTTTAGTATTACATGGCTCGAATGAAGAGGGAACTCAGTTCAATAATACATGGTTGGAATGGGGTGTGAACCTGGTGTAGTAAAATACTTTTTTACACTAATATGGTCTCGACAATAATGCCTTGGAAACTATGTAAATCATATTTTTTGATTAAGTGTCAAGAAAAATTCCATTTTTTATTCCTATGTTATGATTTCCGAGCTTATGTTCATTATTTATTTATGATTCCTATATTATGAACTATCAAAATTTATTTTGATCTCTAAAATTTAGGGTATGATCATAAAAAGTTATGCTCAGGTTCCATGCCTGTTTTTTGATGTTAGGCTTATGAATTTCCTATATTTACCCTTACTGATCATATGAGCTCACCCGTTTCTTTTATTTCATTTCCCTAGGTTAGGAAGAATTGTTTTATGGGGATGTAATAATGGTGGAGATCTTTATGAGAGATGATGAAAATATTTTAGGAGGGTAGATGATTTGGTTTCCATGATTTCGGAGACTCTAAAATATTGTGGTCATTTGGAATGTATTTTTGAAATGTGCTGAATATTCATATATAATGATGTAATATCAATGTATTTTTATCCTTGTGTCACTATAAGATAGATAAATGATCTATTCATAGGCATGATTCTTCTTCCTCAACTAGGGATGGAGATCCATCCAAGGGGGATCCATCACTTGATCAAAAGATTCTTGTTATTTCTTATCAAGATTTATATAGAGATGATAAAAGTTTTGATGATCATGTAAATCCACTAGAGAAAGGTGGAACTATTGTCTTACTTTTTGGAATAAGTCCAATGGATCTATGGATGAATGAATTAATGAAGTTTGTCAGATGAAAGAATTTCTTTCTGATAATCCTTCTAATAGATTAGAGCCAATAGAGGATGACATACATAGTTTTGAGAGGGTTCCTTCAATTCTACAATCCCCAGTCCCTATCACCTATGATAATGCTACTATAGTGAATTTGAAAATATTTAAACATAGTATGATTTTTTATTTTAGTGGAGTTTTTAGATGGCATGGACATCCAGTTACTCAACTTAGTGAAGCTGATTCGAGGCACATATTTATGCAATCCATCTTCTATAATAATCCAAAAAAAAATTGATGATTGAAGAAGTTGAAATTGAAAATATATGATATGTCAATGGGGTGAAATCCATTATGTTAATTATAGAGGATAGGATTTCTAGTTTTCCAACTTGCGAGACATCTCTTTTGGAGTGGTTGGAGACATTAAACCTAGAGGTTTCATCTATATACGTTAATACACCTCCTTCATCCATTGTTAATGGTGAGATGATCATATATATAGTCAGATAACAGTTTCATGCCACCATAGGGGATGTAACTTATTCCCATACAGAGAACCTCTGAAAAATTAGATATCTCTATGAGCATATTTAAAAACCAGTGAGGCTATGTTTGAATGAATCAAGAAGTGATAGAGAAACTATCACTATGGCTTTCAAGTACCACCATTATCATGTTTATAAAAAGTGTGATTTGAATTTTAATTTTATGTTTCTAGATGAAAATGTATGAATGCATCCTTTTATTTAGAACATCATGGAACAACTAGATTAGCGTTATTTTTTAGCCCCTCAACACATGTTCTTTATAGAAGAGAAGAGATTCTTACTCATTACTATAGAGAGAGATGGTAACATTATCATGGATTCTTTGAACCAAATGAATCCAATTTATTAGGTATCCAGAATAGTTGTTTTGGAAAATGAGGTCATTCATATGTCAACCTTCACCTCCACACCATCTTCTTCTATTATGCCTCTTTTGTGTTAGCCTTTTAGTATATCTCCAGCTGAGGTGGTTCGGCTTTTCATTCCAGTAGTGATCTATGAGATTTATCAGGCTACATCTACACCCTCAGGTTATACCTCAGTTCCTCTAGCCTATAAAAAATGAAAATTTCAAGTTGATCCTTCTTCCTAATGATATGATAGAAATTATGACAAGAAATAGTCTTTGATGTGTTTTTTTATACTTTTTCTCCTGTATTATCTTTTTAAATGCAATCAAATAACTTGTATATTTAGCTAATGATTATCAATTAATATTCTTGAATTTTATTTTTTTCATTACAATTTTTTATTATCTTTTATATAGTCCCAAAATTTTAATAAATTGTTATTATTTAATTTATGTTTTAAAATATTAATTTTTCAATTTTATGTTTAGGTTTTTCATTTTTTTCAAGTACTTCTATTTCAAAATTTTAACTCAATATATCACATTATCAATTTTAAATGTTAATTAGTTATCTTTCATTTTATTGTTCATAAACATATGTATATATTTAATTTATACATGGTTAAAAAAATTCAGGATTTTATATCATCAAAAGGGGGGATAGTTATTGCACATCCTTATTTTAATGCTCACAAATCATGATTATTAGATTTATAATGAGATTAATGTTTTATGATGGTATATTATTTTGTAAAAAAATTGTATTAGTACATATCCACAATTATTTATGATGATACAACATTATTCTAGACGTGTGCTACCATAACAATGTGATACTTCCATATATGTTAATCTTTCAAAATGTTTTACATCTAGACATTTGTTACAACCAGATGTCATTCCGCTGGATGCACTACCAAAAGATCAATGATACTGCCAAATGTTCTACCACTATGATGTGCGACCACAAAATGTGCTATCATGAATTGTGCTAATATGGTCTTATGTTACTGATAGTATGTCCAACTATTATAGATGATCCACAATCATCTTTCTATTGGTGTTGATATGTATCTCATTAAAATGTAATTCCTCAAATAGATTCTATAATGATTTTAATGTAGAGACTCTCAAATGGATTTAATTATGATTATTCCAAAACAACTCCGTGAATACATTTAATACAATGTCATAGGCTTCTTGATTTACTACTAATTAAAACGATTAAAAATATATTTTATATTATTCATTAATGGATAATTTGGATCTAAAGAGTAATAGATTCTAGAGGAACCCCTTATGCATGAAGTGTAATTTTTAGCTGTTATTTTACATACTAAATACATGCATTTGAAAATGTGTGGAATCTTCAGACGAGCAAGAACCATTCATACATAGTATTAGAAAACCCGTGTGGATGTTTTTCAAAGAATCTTAATATAGAAATCCAACTCTATGACTTTATCATTTCCTACTCTTGAAGAGAATCATTTTTGATCTCCTCAACATTCTAAATACAAGGAATCCCAAATATCTGAATTTATTTGGATTGATCCGCACCACATCTTTCCAACACTTCTTATTTTCTATTTCTCTTTATAATTATTGTTGATGAGTGTGTAGTTCTAATCAGTTTTTCTATACACACTAAATCTTGCATAAACTAGAGAATAACTTATATTCACAGATTCATGTGGTTTCCATGTGGATTGGATTAAGTCTCATCTTGAGATTGAACCCCCTGTTTTATTATTCCATCTAATATTTTTTTGGGTTTTTCGTATTTAAAAGATAAAAGTTTATTTTTTATTTTAATATATATAAGAAAAACTCAACATTGATAGTAAGACTTTAATTGATGATATATAAAGGATTTTATTATGTAATTTAGTTTCAAAATTTAATGATATTTCAAATATTATTTTTAACTGAGACAAACAACTAATTTAAGAATTTTTTTAAAATATTAAAGTTATATGATTCATATATTTTTATTAAATGGGTTCATTAATTAATATGCTGGATTTTGTTTTAATTTTTTTGAACCAATTTTTTTTGGGGAACTCAATTCACCACATCTTGATTTACTCACTCCGGACAAAAGAGAAAGTTAAAAATATTAATCTAATATGTTTTGAAATAAAATTATATATTAACACCCAATTACTTTTTAATCAATACTAAAAAATAATAAGAATCTATAGTTGTCAGAATCTAATTTTTCTACTAAATGAGCTTTTCTAAACTTTATCTAATTAATTGTAATAGTTAATCATATAAAATATATTGCTTTAATTAGATTAAATAGCGGTTTAATTTAGTTCTAGAACACCCAATTTTTTTTATTGGATATGTTTTGTCTTTAAAAAAACATTAAATCACATAATTAAAAACTAGTTACCAATTCTAAAAGTAAAATATTGAAATGTAAAAACATAATGGTAAAACCCTATAACATGTTTAAAACATATTTCTAAAGATTATATTGAGTATTTATCAAGATAAAGACACCGTAAAATAAATTATTTTGTATGTATTGAGCAATTGAACTTGGAATCTTGTCACAAAATTATTTATATATAAAGGGTGTTTCAAAGAGTACTATTATCATCTCTTATAAAAGGGGTTCACTTTCACACTTAAAAAATCACAAATTAACATTGAATTAATCCTTGAATATCTGAAATTTTAATCTCCCTTGAACTCTCACCCAAACACATAATCTCTTGGTCAAAAATATTTAGCCTCTTCTATTTAATATAAAGGTTAATTTAATCCAGAAATCATGTCTATGATGTAAGTATTATCTATTTCTTAATTTTTTTTCATAATACATAATTTCCATATATATTATCACCATAATATCAAAATGAATTCAGTATCATTAGTACATTGAGATGATTTTATATTAAGGTTTAAACCAATACATATTCTTTTGCATCCAATTTAAAAAATAAAAGAACATCCTAAGTGGGTTGCGTGGACTACCACCTCCATGAAGCGATGATGTTTGTTTTCTTTTTCATTACTACAATTCATTGATTTATTTAATGGTTTTACAATGAATAATTAACATATAAATCAAATAATTATGATTCTTTAATATCAATTTAATATCGGCATTCACCCCCAAGAATTGATTAATAGGTGTGTTAAAAGATTTTACATGAGGACACTCGCCTCCATGATGAAATGTATATTATTTTTCATCTAAATTATGATAAATTATCAATAAATATTAATATATTGTTTAAAATAATAAATAAATAAATAAATATCATTATACTTCTCTTATAATGTTATGATGTCAAAACAGGCACCTCTTTAGGCATACTCACCAATCGAGTTAAAGCATGTTCATGATTGTGTCAATTTATCCACCAAAATCAACAATGATTTAAAATATGTTCTTGGGTGATTAGATGAAAAAAATACTGATATTATTATATTTTAATAAATGAATAATTATTATTATATGATTCTGAAAAAAATTATATATGGTACATATTCCATATATATGATGTCATCTTTAATCATTTATGAAACTAAAAAAATAAGTAGTAACGAATTAGGTTTTCACACTACTAATCAAAAACAATTATGAAATGAAATTAGAACAATAAAAATAAATATCATTCATATATTAATGAATCAAAAATGATATAATAATGATGAAATTGGTATCAAATTATGGGTGATGATATCAAAATTAAAAAACATGAAAAACCATTCAAGTTATTAACACCGTATGATCATAATATTCTATAGCTTATTAATATAATCATGTTAAAAATTATAATAAGGATTACTAGAGGATAATATTCATCATTAAGGAAATTAAATATTTTATTAATTTATCTAATTTTTTTTTTATAATTTTATAGTTTCATCAAATACATTACGAAATAAGTTAAGTGTTTTTCATTTAAAATTTCCTTCAGTGACACATTATTTAATGTTACCCACCAATGTATTATTTAAATAGTTTAAATTCTCAAAAATAATATATATTTACAAATTATATTAATTAAATCTAGTTATTTTAAAACAAATATTAATTTCTATATTCTAATGACTTTTGGTTCAAAATTACTTGTGATGTAAAGGTCTTTCCAATCAAATTCTTTGACTCAAGATTCTTTTTAGAGGATATGAAAATTATCCTCTTATCTATGAAATTACAATTATATTTCATCGTACCTTCTCCATTAATATATGATAAACTTACTTCCTATCCATGAAACTAACTTCTTCAATAAAATGTCCTTATTTGTGAGAATTTGTTTTGTTTCAAAAAACATCACTGTTAGTAAGGATATCCAACATATTTAATGGATATTTTTCTTCATTATAAATGATTTATCTATGGAAAGTCTAATTATTCAAACTAACAAAAATATGTTTTATCCTAATTTAACATCATATTTCATTTCACCCATTTTCTAAAGAAATTTTATGATTCTTTGTTCAATTTCGGTTTTAGTAATAGATTTTAAGGGTCGTTTAACATTTTACCCACGGTTAGTTTTCAAAAAAAATTAAATTTAGGTTTTAAATTTTTATTAAATTCCTTCTTGAATTTTTTTATAAAATTATATTTTTGATTACCATGATTTTATTAAAAAATGAAATTTATTTGAAATGTTTTATATATGACTTGATATCAACAAAAAAAGAATCTACTTATGAATCTCTCTATGAATGAATCTTTTGGCCACATTTTTTATTTTATTTAAATTTTTTTTTATATTTTCAGGAATTAAAAAGAAAATTTTTCCTTTTAATTTTTAATAATATGTTTCTTTAAAAAAATTGATCAAGTATATTCTTTTTGAAAAATATATTATACTAATTATCCCTCAATTTTTTTCTATCTATGTTAATATGTTTTAATATTTTTTATACCTAATATATGATATTCTTCATATGATATTATCCACATTTTTTCTCTTAATATATTGTTTGATGTTCTTTTCTTTCAATAAGTTGATTATCCACAATATTGTTTTCTTAATCAACCAATCTATATGGGAATGATATTTCATCCATTTACTTTCCTATATAAAAAACTTATTCATGATTTGTTATATTTAGGTGTGTTCATTTAGAAACCTATATGTAAATTTATTAGATTTTTTTGACTAAATCATATACCCATTACCCTATATGGTGGTAATAATATGTATTATACTACATTAAGGTTATTTAACTATAATGATTCCTGATTTCATTGAAATCACATTTATTATTCATGGGTTTATCATGATTATTAATGGAACTTTGAATTCTTCCCTAATTTTATTCCATTTTAAAAATGACATGAAAACCATTCTCATGCCATGGGTTTTTTTACGATGATTTGGAAAAGTCATGAAACCAATTTTACTTCAAGAGATTATTTTATGATATGATGATTGTTTTCAAGGGTCAAAAAATTAATGGACTAAAAGATGAGTGGGCCTATGTATCCATCCAATTAATTGGGTAATTTTTTATATCTCATGATATAGAAATGTTATGGTAATAGGTTAGTGGGTTGATGGGTTAACAAAGGGTGAGTATGATAGTGGTAATCTATACTCCCAATTTTATATGTAAATATTTTGGTGAGTACATAGGTTTATAAAGATAATACATCGCTTTTCTATGATTTTTCCACTTGATTTTTTATGTTACATGGATCATATTTTTTAATTCATGTTTTTTGACTCACGTTTATGTACTCTATTGACCCACGTATTATTTTATTCTTGTTAATATGCTATCATTTATGAAGTAATATTTAATCATTATATATTTATTATATATATTTATTATACTCATATGATAATCTTATGCCCAATTGTGATATTTGATTTTTTTACTTATGTTTACCTTTAATCATCATCTAATCGCACCCCTTTCTTATGTCTTTGTTTCCTATAGTAATGAAGAATAGTAAGACTTAAGATGTGAAAAAGGGTATCATAGAAAAATCATTTTTGAGAGAAAATAAATTCTTAATATGGATTAAGTAGTTTATTCTTAGAAAATAGCCAATTTCTACAAAAGGAATAAGTATTATTATTTTATAGCCTAATTATCTAAAAATCTAAACCTAAAAGGTCTTAGGAATGAATTTTTTTGAAATATTTTCCTTAATTCATGTATTTACTAAAAAATTGGGTCTGGGATATCTTATTTATTATCAAAAAATATTTAGATGACATTTGAGGGTAAGTTTTAATCCATTGAAAAAAAATTAGGGTTTTCGATACCATCAATGTTTTATAAGATTAGGTTTATGCTAAATTCAAAGGTTTATATATCCCTTTTTGTTAGTTGAGGTAATATCGAATATTTTTTTAATTAGAATAATTTAAATTCTGCAGAATCCCAAGTGATAAGTCTATGTATAGGATAACATCCCAAAGACTTTGTAATGTAAATATTCTGTGAATTTCCTAGAAATGATATCCATGTCTTGATACTATAAATGGATGTAGGCTCCAGAATAGATGTACGAAGGTGTATTAACCCTAAAAAAGTTATTATTGGGAATTAACAATTTCATCACCTATTCCATGAAAAATATTCTAAAATGTACACCTATTTGGACACTCCTAATAGATATTCATTGGCTAATAACATTATCTTTGTGAATGTAACATAGAGACCACAGAAGCTCACATTTGGTGCCTTTCGTTTTTTAAATTGGCGTGATTACAAGGAATCTAAATCCTAAAAACCTGATTAGTTTTTCATTTTTTGGAAACTGTATTATATACACAATACCCATATTATAAAGGGAAATATAAAATAAAACATGACACATGATAAAATTAAATGAACAATATCCTTGAAATATTATTCAAATATTTCTTCTTCATAACCTGGGGAAAGGAAGAAAAATAATGGTGATATCAAATGATCTTTAAGTGCTATGTATGGTCGAAGATATCATGAATTAATAATGAATAATTAATATGGAAGGATAAATAACGAAACACACATGACATTTAATTAATTTTTTTATTACATATTCAATATGAAATGGGAAATAACTGAACATAGTAGCTGTTAAATTATTAAATTGATAACAAAAATTATTCCTTAGATAAAGTAAACTAAAAAATATCATGTATAATAATAATAATAATAGAATTCTCAAGAAATAAAATTCTAAATTATTAGAAGTAATGTTTCCTAGAAACATGATATGTCACACCTGGGTTTTCAAGTCTTGGTTTCGATCTGATTTGTTGAAAATACCAATATTTTTCTTGGGTTTTGGGTTAGATGAATGTTTATTTTTGAACTACCATAAATGCTTAATAATCCTCCCACGGGTTACCTATCTCTTTTATGGGTGTTTTTGGAGAAAATGTTGGTTACTTCATGATTTAGTCCAACCATGATCCCATTTCTAAATTTTAAAAAAATTGATTCTTTTATAAATACTTCATTTTAAATGTATTTCACCCATTCCACTTTTATATTTTCCTCCCCTAACCTATTAAAATAACAATATCCATTTTTATGCCCTTAGTAATTCAAAAACATGGTGGATTTGGGTTATTTATTCAGGTATTGGGCCAGCCTGTCATCCCATTTCATATTTAAAAAATTAATTTATTTCTTTTATATATTATTAATTTTTAATATTTTGTGGTGATTATACCTACCCCTTGAGCCCATGAATAATTGGGGAACACCCATGTTCCATTTCCCCAATTTTTAGCTCATATTCATTTGGGATTAAGGAGAACTTACTCAAGGTTTCTCAAATCATCCATATTTGTAGATTTAATTTGGTTCTTTTATAAATAATTATTTTTTAAATTCTTTCTCCCAAATCATCTTCCTCTTGATAATCCAGACCTATGAATCCTTTCAATTGAGTTCCAAGACATTCTCTTTCCTCTAACTATGTTTATATAAGGGGACACGATTATTTTTCTAGTTTTAATGGTGATATTCCTTCTTCTTTCTCCTTCCACTTCCTCCTCCTTCAATTATTTATTGGTTTTCACTTATCCACTAGTCATGCTTTATCTAGGTTTCACATATACCCCAATTTTTATGGTTTTTTTCATTAGTGTATTTTCATCATTGTTTGAGGTCTTATAAACCCTTGGGTGGTCATATCCGGTGTGCTTTTCCACCCGGTCAAGGATGTGGGGGAGGTTTCCCATTGCACTTGTCCATTATATATAATATTCTTCTTTTTCATTGTATTTTTACCCTCAATATATTTTAAATATTTTTTATAAGCCTTTAATAAATTTATTTGGTGTGAAATATGGTGTTTATGCCTTGTTTTGTGAAAGGTAGTGTTGTTTTTTATGAAACTGCACACCAAGTATTTTTTTAAAAGTTCTGTTAACTTTAGTACCTAGTTTTAGATGTGTAGAACCTAGTTTATTGTATTTTGAAAGTGGTTAAGTATAATTAACAAATTTGTTTCATGAAATTGATATTTTTATTCCTTTAAATGTTCGTAAAATGAATTGTATTGTTAAAAAATACATGCCATGTGTTCTGTAAATTTCTCAATTGGATTTTCTATATTATGTCTGATTTAATATGATTTTTCTGGATTTATAAATACATGTAATGCATAAATAATTTTATTATTGGTTCCTTCTAGGGCTTTAAAATGTGTTTTTGGCTGTAGAAACAAATGGGATTTGTTTTATTACATGTTTTGGCACGAGTTTCTCAAAAATAGACCATTTGGGAGCCTTATAGAAATGGTTGAGTTTTTGATGTTTAACCTGAATGTTTTAAAGGATTTATGAAAGTAATTTTATTTTATAATTTTTTTGTATATATTTATTTATTAAAACATAAATTTGTACCTTTGGAAAATGCTAGTTTTGAGAAATGTTTAAGGGATCGTTTGGCTACTTTGTGAAAAAATGGTGAAATAATTTATTATGAAAACTCATGTGGATGTTTCTCATGCCATGAATCAATGTAAAAAATGGATGGAATGTCATTACGGAGGAATCATTATGATCCATTATGAGAGTTCCTTGCGATGGACTCTTTATGTTCTTTTTTATTAATGGAATGAGATCAGTCCTTGGAGTGACTTGGGGTCATGTATGTTGTGAATTATCATTATATATATGTTGTGATTGGATGCTCGACTAGCATCGATTGGATCACCCCATGTTTATATACATGAGACATGGGAACCTGGTATATTGAGAAAATATTTTATGAATGATTTATGCACTCGTAGGTTATGGTACTGACTAGTGGCCCATAGTAGATGGATATATTGGGTTTATTGCTATGGGATTTTTCCTCAGCCTACCTGGGAAAAGATTTTTGATATCATTGAGAATTTTTATTTCATCATTTGTGACATGTCAATGGGGATGAGGTCTCATGTATTGGTGTCTTCTAGATTGTTCTTTATTTCCATGGTTCACCCATGTATATTTGGCTTTCAGTTATGAATACAATGCTTGTATGTATATTTACATTTCCCTTATTGTGTGTTTACTATTGTGACTTCTTGTGTATTTTTTCCATGGAATGTGATGTTTTGAATTTTATAAGGTTTATGAGAATGGTTTTCAAATGAAATTGTTTTACCCACTTTTTGCAGTCTTAAAAATGTAAGCATCACATATCCTATGAAAATTGTAGTGGCACACTAATTGAATAAATCTATATTGGGAAATGAACAACAGAAATGGGATGTATATTTTATTTGAGTAACCAGTGGAAAAAATTCAACATTATATATTGTAGTTAAAACATGAAATTTATGTTTCTTTTATTTTTATTAATTTTCATTGAGAATAGATTATCGAGATAGCCTACTGAGTTTGAATAATCACGCTTATTGTTACTTTTTTTTATCTTTTAAAGGTTTCATCATGAGTTTGATCGCCTTGAGCGACCTGTTATCATTATCTTGAAGAGTGAACAGTGTTTCCACATGGTGTTAGTTGGTCATTTGGTATGGTAGGTTTAGTTATATCACTTAGTTTTACTTCCGGTTTTGTTGTATATATGATGATCAGTTCAGTTTTTATAAATGTGTATTCGGATTTCCATTTCATTCCCATGTTTGTTTTATTATTTATATTAGGGTGAAATCATTACCTTGTCTACTATAATGATTTATGTCACTATTTTCAAGCCTGTGGGGATCAATAACTCCCTTTGGCCATTTCCAAAAATCAGTTTGGGTTCCTAGTTCAGGGTTAACTCAGGTTGGTTCATGACATGATACCTTTACCACCATAATATATCCTCAAGACATACTAAAACATATTTGGTAAAACACATCAAATATGGCCAACTGATTTCATATCCTGAGACTAATGTTCCATCAAGGGTCTTGAATTAACCAGTCTCCAACCCATATTGTGAATGACCAAATCATTACTCGCTTATCAAATAATTGACTTAATTAATGAACTATATATCTTATCAACAAATATCAGTATTGAGTAAAAGATACAAATTTATCAAGGTATCTTGAGTAAATTAAATTATTTTCAGAGTGAAAAAAGTTTGTAAAAATGGTGAATATTCTAGGAAATAATATTATCCATTTCATGAGAGTATTTATATCTCATATAAATATTACGTGTAATAAAAAATATCATAAATATGTGATTTTTTTAAATTTCTCGGATACGGAAGCCACTCAATTGATGCCCTGAACCCGGTTGGTCACATGACCTCAAGCACATTTCCCCAAATGCCAGAGGCTGCCGACTAGTAGCGACAGAACAGGTCTGATAGTGGGGAATTTATGCCCTCATTTGTCAATGTGTAGTGCAGTGGAAAATAAATAACTTACAACAGCAGAAGTAGTAAACAATATACAAATGAAATGGACAATTGAAGTAAAGGGAACCAACAGTCATATATATAATAATGCAGCATGTAACTAATTCTATGAAATCATCCAAAATATGATACACTACACTACAATACAATACATATCAAAGTATGAGGTAAAACAAAACAGAACAAAGCAGAGTAAACAGAACGTAACAGCATTTCAAGCCTAAGCTCGGTTCCATGCTCTCATAATCCTATGCTAAAATCATATACTTGTGTAGGGACTCTTTCCCCTGTCGAAACCTACAGTAATATAGTCTGTTTAGGCAAAATACATCACCCAAATAGGTTGTGGGAAATAAATCCCAGTAGGCACCCACAAAAGGCTCGTGCCCAACTATTAGTGATAATGTACAACAGTAGTGTGCAGTAGTAAATGCAATAAACTATGTAATAATCAAAAGTAACTAGCTATACCAGTTATATTTCAATTTAAATATTCATTTAACAATGACAGGCCTATGCTTTATCTTGGAAGGTATAAAATATGAAAATCACCACGGTGAAGATTCATGATAGCACTATCCCTAGACATACAATCCTTACCCTCAGGTAATCAGAATCGCAATTCACTACTTTCTGCTAATAGGCATAACAGATATTGCCCACCGGCGTACGAAGTCTCTCCCACAGGCACAGAATCTACTGCCCACAGGCCCAGAAAGCTTTCCCACAGCTGAAAAAAACACTTCCCTCAGGCAAACCAAAACACTGTCCACAAGCTAAAGGAACCAGGCCTAGCCCAAAGCAACAAACAATTATATAAACTTTCCCTCAAAAAATTGAAATTCACATTATAATAATGGCATACCCTCGGGTATCCTAACCAAATGGCTAAATTGAGGAATGCACCCCTGAGGTGGTCTTGGATCCAAGCAGTGATCCTAAACAGCAGTTTATAGTTACATTCAATTACCTATACAGTTCTGGGTATTTAAAATAGCCAAGGCCTCAGCCACATGACACCCTAAACATGGGTTCGTAGAAAAAAAGTACACAATTTCAACACCACAGTTGGAAATAAACATCAGACCACCTACCTCGACCGTCTCTGATCGGTATACGTGAACGAAACCTCCCAAAACAAATGGAAATGGATTATAATTGAGATGAAGATAATTACATTCAAAATCCAATAACTTTCCCTCGGGAAAGAATTGGTATGATATTCTCTAGGAGAAGGAAGAGCTTACCTGCACAGTTCCAAGGAGATCGACGGAATAGGAGTCGGGTTCCCAGTGTGTGGTCGGGAGATTATTCAAGCTCCAACTATCACTCCCACTCTCCTTCGGTGTTCTAAGATTCCTCTGAGAACAAAAGAGGCTACTTATCATTTTAAGAAAAAAAAAAACAAACTACACGATGTGTACTCTCAAGTACACGGCGTGTAATTTTCTCATTTAACTGTTCCTCTAGCAGCTACTTTTTTACTGCCGAACTATTCATCCATTGAAATGAGTATACGACGTGTATTCCTGATTACAAGGCATGTACTATCGCTCCATTGGCGGCTGCCTCTATTGTCTTACTATTCACCTGCCGATTGAATACACAGTGTGTAAATACCCTATAAACGACGTCTAATCAGTTTTTACACCCTTCATCCTCGATAGGCCTACACGCCCTGTGTACTCATCCCACACTGCCAAGGTTCACGGTGTGTGGAAAGGGAAACAGCATGTAGTCACAAAATTTGGGATGTTTCCCCATTTTCTTTATTTTTCCAAAAAAACTTCAGGAAAAAATAAAAGAAAAAACTCATACCTCAATAAGAAGAACTGGGTTCTTACAAACTTCCCCCCTTAAAGAAATTTGTCCCCAAATTTTTCCAAAAGGGTGGTGAAGATACAGTTGTGAACAAATCAGGCCACTAAGCACGAATGTCGGTCTCCCGCTCCCTGGTTTCGTCCTCCACTCGGCCATGCTGCCATAGCACCCGAACAAGAGGAACTGACCAACATCGAAGAACCTTCGTGCTCCTATCAACGATACGAATCACATACTCCTCAAAGGATTCATCGATATGAAGCTCAATCTCCTCGGGATAAAATATGTGAGATGGCTCTGAATGATAATAGAGCAGTTGAAATACATGGAAGACGTCGTTCATGGCCCGGTACAGCTGTGGTAACTGCAACTGGAAGGAAACCGACCTGACTCTCTCCTGAATCTCAAATGCCCCCACATACCTCAGTGAATGATTACCCTATCTCCTGATCCACTGGTGTCCTATCCTTGGCGAAAAACGTAAGAAAACTTGATCCCTGACCACGAACTCCAAGGGTCGTCTGCAGCGATCAACATAAGGTTTCTGATGAGACTGTGCAGTAGTCATCCGCTTCTGAAACAAATAGACATGCTCAGAAGTCTCCTACTTGAGACGTGGTCCCAGTAAAGTTGTCTAACCTGTCTTCCACCAGCACAAGGGTGATTGGCATATCCTACCATATAATTTCTCACAAGGTTCCATCTCAATAGTTTCATGAAAACTATTATTGTAGGAAAACTAGAACAGGTGTATGTGATTCTCCCAAATGCCCCCAAAGTCTTGGATGCATGCACACAACATGTCCTCAAGCACCTGTATTGTCCACTCTGACTATCCATTGGTCGGAGGGTGGTAAGGTATGCTTAGAAGCACCTGTGAACCCAGTGCCCTCTGAAAACTCTACCAGAAACGAGATGTAAAAAAGTCGTCCCTATCAGAAATGATAGAACAAGGGACCCCATAAGGGTGTACTACCTCTCGGAGGTACAAATTCCAATGATCGTCAACACCAAAGGTCACCTTTATTGGAAAAAAGTGAGCTACCTTTGTGAGTTTGTCCACAACAACCCACATGGAATCGTTGCCTCGAGGTGACCTCGGAAACCCAGTCACGAAGTCCATCATGACATCATACCATTTCCACTCTGGAATTGGTAACTAATCTAACCGTCCAACTGGCCTCTGATTCTCCACCTTCACCTGATGATAGGTGGATCATCTTCTAACAAAACTAGCTACTTTCTGTTTCATACCTGGACACCAATATTGATGTCTCATGTAACAGTACATCTTGGTAACTCTAGGATGCACTGTCCAAGCTGAAGCATGAAACTCCTTCATCAACTCCTCACGTATATCCCCTGGAACCCATACTAATACATGGATATTTAGTACCTCAACATCGCCTATCATCCAACCAGGAAGAGGGTCCTCACTTGCCACCGACTCCAGTAGAACTAGCCTTTTGAATCCGACAGCTGTCTCATCCTCACTCTATATAGGAGGGTAGAAGTCACATCTAAGGATGAATGATAGGTTTTACCCTGACTATCGTTCACCTCCAAATGCATCTTAGAGAACAAATACATATGCTTTTACTCACCACTGGCCTCATTAACTGCATGAATTTGAGTCTTCCAGCTTAGTGCATTAGCAACTGTGTTACCCTTACCAGGTGTGTAGGCAAGCTCAAAGTCAAAATACTGAAGGTATTAGAACCACATTCGTTGTCTTAGGTTCAAGTCACACTGTATAAAGATGTATTTGAGACTTTTTTGGTCAGTGAAAACCACAAAATTCTCTCCCAAGAGATAATGTCTCAAATAGAGCAATGCATGAACAACTCCAGCCAACTCGATGTCAAGCACCGGGTAATTCCTCTCATGTGGCCTCAACTACCGAGACCCATACACAAAAACCCGATCGACCTACATCAACACTGCTCCCATCCCAATACCTGATGCATCATAGTAAACCATATAGCTCTTCCCCTTCTTCGAAAGGATCAGGTCTAGTGCTGATGTCAACCTACACTACAGCTCCTAAAAGGCTGTCTCACAAGATTCTGACCAAATGAACTTCACACTTGTCTTAGTCAAACCCGTCAACAGCACTGCTTAGTGGGAGAAGTCCTATATAAAATTCTTGTAGTAACAAGCCAACCCCAAGAAACTTTGTATCTCAAACACTTTATTAGGCTACTCTTCGAAAACTATTTATCTTATATTCTATGGGTCTACTACAACACCTGCATCAAAGATGATATGACCCATGAAGTGAATCTGGTCCTACCAGAAGTGGCATTTTGAGAGCTTAACATATAGATAATGCTTTCTCAGTGTACATAGTATGATATCAAGGTTGGTGGCATGGCCGTGTAGAGTGTGAGAGTACACAAAGATATCATCCATAATGACTACCACAAAAGAATGAAGATAAGGATGGAAGACATGATTCATCAATGCCATCAAAACTGTTGGTGTGTTTTTGAGTCCAAGCAGAATAAACAAGTAATCGTATAAAACATATCTACTCTAAAAAGCTGTAAGTGGTACATCCGATGGTCTAACATGTAACTAATTATATCCGGATCTCTAGTCAATCTTCAAGAAAACTCATGAAACTCAATGTTATTAAAAAAAGATCATCAATCCTTGGTAAGGGATATCGGTTCTTAACTGTAAGTTGGTTCAGTTTTCGTTATGCCACACAATGTATGAGGGTATAGTCTTCCTTCTTCACAAAGAGGACCGGAGAACCCCATAGAGAAGTACTTGTTCGGATGAAACCCTTTTCATGCACCTCCTCAAACTATCTCTTCAGCACCTACAACTCTAGTGTAGCCATACTATAAGGTGGAATTGACATCGGTGCTGCTCCTGGCACAAGCTCAATCGAGAAATCCACATCTCACTCCAGAGGAATACATGAAATGTCATCCGAGAAGACATCCCTGAAACGATCAACTACTGGAGGTAAATCCTTCTAAAAAGTCCCCTGATCATCTAGATATAAACTTGTGATATGGGTTGTCACACCACCTCACCCATGATGCTCGGGTCCAGCTCGTCTCACCTGTACATCCCATTTTCCCTTGTGTAGAAACTCTCCGCCCTCTGGTGAGGTAAAACTCAACCTGCGACGATAGCAATCCATAAAGGCTCGAAAGGGTACCAACCAATTTATCCTAAGAATGACATCATAAGCTATCATCTCTAAGATATAGAGGTCCCATAGAAAGTGACACCCACCATCCTCTAGGGGCACTCCCTACACTGACGCACACCTGCGGTTATACTCCCCAAAGGAGTGTCTATTTCCATAACACCAGAAGAAGAAGAAACATAGAGCCCAAGGCTCTCCACAACAATCATAGATATAAAGCAATGTGTCTCACCTGTATTGAAAAGTACTGAAGATAAAATAGAATCTACTAAAATATTACCTCTGATAGTAGAAGTTATGAGATCCAACTCCTGCTAGGTCTTTTGCACTGCATATGCCAGCCCAGTGCCACGACCCTGTGACACAAGTTGGCTACCCTAAGCTGCCCTACCCTACTACCTCTGAGATCCTAGTGTCTGGCTACCATGGCCACGACCACCATCTCTACCTACACGCCCTGACGTACCTCGGTTTCTGGACTGGTAAGAAGCTGTTGGTCTTGCTCCTGCACACGGAGTCTACACAGAACCCCTCTCACTAGTCACTGGTGGAAAATCCATATAAAAACGCTAGAGATGACCTATCCTAGTGTAAGCTCGGCACTCCACTGGGTCTTGTGGAAATTGTTGTCCCTTGTTCCCCTCATTACCACACTGGTAGCACATGACATGGAGACCTGAAGTATTCTTCTAGCTAGTACTGCCACCATGAAAGAAGTCCATCTGTATCTTCCTCTTCTAGGTAGACATAGTACACGAAACTGATGTCGAACCTCCCTGGCCCACACTACTAGCATCCTACAAGTTACACTCAGTAATCAGTGCCTATTTTACAATAGCATGCATGGTAAGTAACCTGAAAACATTCAACAGTGCTTGGATGTCATATCGAAGACCATACTCAAAGTGTCTAGCCCTCAACGCCTCATCACCCACTAGAACGGGTGAGAAACGCTGAAGCTCTATGATCCAAGAAGATTAATCCATCACTGACATGGCACCTTGCTACAGATTAATGAACTCTTGTGCTCGATATTCCCTCAGTGTCTCTGGAAAGAAGATGTCATAGAAGGCTACCTGAAAATCTTCCCATGTCATGTCTCCGTGATGTTCAGACTAGGTGGTAACATCCCACCACCTCTTGGAAGAATCACACATCATATATGTAGCGAGATTGACCCTCCTCCCAGGACATGTCTCCAGATTCTCAAATATTGTTTGCATCGAATCCATCCATGACTCCACAGCCTGTGGTCCGCCATCCCCTAAAAACATAGGCGGATGCTGCTTCTGGAAGATGCGTGTTAGCCCTGCCATAGATTTGGCGGCCTGCGGTGCTCCCTGTAAGGTCTGCATGAACCGCATAAATCCTTCACGGAACTGTGCCTCCACGCATGTGTCTGGTATAATAGTTGGCATCGTATCTGGAACTGCTGCAGGATCCACTGGGAACCCATGTCCTACCGTCTCAAGAGTATAATCGTTACAGCTTTCCTGGTGAACAACCAGTGGTCATCTTGATGTCATGACTCTACCAGGTCAAACACAAACCTTAGATCCAGATTATCAAAGACCTAAAATGTGGAGGCGAATAACAGAATAAGAGAAAGAAAATCATCCAAGATTTACAAAACCGGACTACACGGCATGTAAAAATACTACACTGCATGTTCTCATAGGTCATCCACATGGGTGTGTAATCCAACTAAAACTGGTCATGTAACACCCCAAACACATGACGTGTCGTCTGAATACGTGATGTGTACTTGAATCCTTCATCCATACCTGAGTCCTTCTACACGGATTAAGCCATAGAGCTCTCCTAAAACAAAACTACATCGCGTGTTCAGAGGTATACATGGCGTGTACTCTCCAAGCTTTCATCAGCCCGTGTTGTTCATCACACATCCTATGTACCCAGGTCACACTACACTGAATGTTACAAATAGATACGGGATGTTTAAGGAAGTCCCAAACCTACCCGTGTTGCTCACTACACGGCCGGCTACTGGTCTGACACTATACGGCGTCTTCCAAGTGGACATGGGGTGTACTAAGAAATATAACACCAACCCGTGTTGTTCTAGACATGGTCAGGTACATGGGTGAGACTACACTGTGTGTGCATG
Source organism: Viscum album (assembly GCA_963277665.1). Classification (NCBI taxonomy): domain Eukaryota; kingdom Viridiplantae; phylum Streptophyta; class Magnoliopsida; order Santalales; family Viscaceae; genus Viscum; species Viscum album. The sequence continues at coordinate 1,374,038,202 of OY728129.1, read as the reverse complement.
GTAGAAATGGTGTGTATGTCTTACGGTTTCCTCCGTCCGTGTTTATAGTTACACGGGCGGACACCGGGTCAAATCTACATGGTGTGTACAACTAGTACATGGCATGTTTTCCCAAGCCATTCACAACCCCGTATCCCCACCCACACGGCCTATGACGCAGGAAGAGACTACACGACGTGTACATAGGGTACAGGGCATGTACTTAAAAAGTTTACATTTCTTCCCAAACAGAAGAACACATGACATGTGTCCATAGAACTACATGGTGTGTATAATAGTTTTCCAGACAGTAAGCCTCAAAAACTACTATGAAACTAAAAAAAGCACGGAACAAACAACTAAGTGAAAAATTCCGATCCATGAGGGCCCATACTCTCCGCAAATCAATCCTTGGCATCTTATACATGTGATAACAAGTTAAACTCGGCACTGATCCACCAAATTCTGGTCATTGAGGGCCCATACTCCTCAAGAACCAAAGTTTGGCATTAATTTTATGAGAAAAATCACTAAAAAATACCCTATCAAATAGAAGATATTTATCAAAGCTGCTATCACAAATGCATGCTTTTCTAGCACAACAACTATCACAACAACATGCAATTTCTAATACTCCAACATGGCATGGAATGAATGTATGGCATGTGATTCCTAGTATGTGCCTAAATTATGCATGAGATGGAATAACCGCATCTCATCGAGTTGTAACTAAATAGAACCCATGTATAATATATATAAAGCATAATCACAAGTGTTTCACCAAACAGTGAATATCAAGTCAACTGTAAAATTGAAAAATCAGTAAAATTGCAATAATCGTGGTAGACTTGCTTTTCCTTGTACAAGGGTTAGCTACTCCCAGGAATAGCTTATTACCAACTACCATTTCCGTCCTATCCCTGACTAAGGCTCCAAATAGTAATTCAATGAAAAGATCCTCCTCTGATACCACTTTGTAGCGTCCTGGATCTGGAAGCCACTCAATGGGTGCCCCGAACCCGGTTGGTCACATGACCTCAACCGCATTTCCCCAAACACCATAGGCGGCCTACTAGCAGTGAGGGCCCAAGTCTGATAGTGGGGAAACAGTGTCCTCATTTTTCAAAGTGTAGAAAAGTGGAAAAGAAGTATCATACAACAGCAGAAGTAGTAAACAATTTACAACTGAAATGGACAACTGAAGTAAAGGGAACCAACAGTCATATATATAAAGCTGCAATATGTCACTAATTCTATGAAATCTTCCAGAATAGGATACACTACAATACAACACAATACAACTCAAAGTATGGGTTAGAACAAAACAAAAAAATGTAGAGTAAACAGAACGCAACACCATCGCAAGCCTAAGATCGGTCCCATGAACTCCTACTCCTCTGCGACAATCATTTACCTGTATGGTGACTTTTCCCCTGTTGACACCTGCAGCAATATAGTCTGTTTGGACCGGAGACATGACCCAAATATGGTGTGAGAAATAAATCCTAGTAGGCACCCCCCAAATGAACGTGCCAAACTGTTAGTGAAAATGTGCAGCAAGAGTGTGTAATAGTAAATGCAATAAACTAAGTATTACTCAAAAGTAAATAACTCTACTAGTTATATTTCCATTTAAATATTTATTTAACCATGCCAAGCCAGTGCTTTATAGTGGTAGGAACAACATATGAAAATCACCACGATGAATATTCATGATAACATTCTCCTCAGACATTCAATCCATACCCTCAGGTACTCAGAATTGAAACCCACAACTGCCTGCCATATGCATAATGGATATTTCCAACAGGTATAAGAAGTTTTGCCCACAAGCATAGAATCTACTGCCAATGGGCATAGAAAGGTTTCCACACAGCTAAATAAAATAGTTCCCTTAGGCTAAGAAAAACACTACCCATAGGCTAAAAGAACCGAGCTGAGCCCAAAGCATAATCCAACACATATATAAATTTTCTCCCAATAAAAATCAATGCACATTTAATTCATGTCAACCCCTTGGGTATCCTAGCCAAATGGCTAAATAGAAGAACGCACCCCCTGGGTGGTCCGGGATCCAATCAGTGATCCCAAACATCAGTTAATAGTTACAATAAATTACTTATATAGTTCTAGGTATTTAAAACAGAAAAAGCCTCAGCCACACAACACCCCAAACATGGTTTCGTAGTACAACGGTACACAATTTCAACACCACAGATAGAAATAAACATCATACCACCTACCTCGATCATCTCGGATCGGTATACATGAATGATGCCTCCCGAAACAAATGAGAAGGTGTCATATCTGAGATGAACTTAATCCCATTCAAACTCAAATAACTTTCCATCGAGAAAGAATTGGTAAAAAAGGCTCTAGGAGAAGGAAGAGCTTACCCGCACAGTTCCAAGGAGATCAACAGCGTAGGAATTGGGTTCCTGGTGTACGGTCGGGAGATCCTCCAAAATCTGGCCGTCTATCTCGCTCTCCTCTGGCGTTCTAAGCTTCCTCTGTGAATAGAGGAGGCTACTTCCTATTTTAAGCAAAAAAACAAACTACACGGCGTGTACTCTCAAGTACACAACGTTTACTTTTCTCATGTAACTGTTCATCCAGCGGCTACTTTTTCACTGCCGAAACTGTTCATTCGTGGACATGAGTACACAACATGTTTTCCAGATTACACGACATGTACTATCGCTCCACTAGGGGCTGCCTCGAATGCCTTACTATTCACCTACCAACTGAATACATAGCATTTAATTACCCTATACACGGCCTGTAGTCAGTTTTTACACCCTTCATTACTAACAGGCCTACACTCCTTGTGTACTCATCCCACATAGGCAAAGTACATGCCGTGTAGAAACTTACACGGCGTTTAGTCACGAAATTTTTGATTTTTCCCCATTTTCTTTATTTTTTCGAAAACACTTAAGGAAAAAAGTAAAAGTAGAAACCCATACCTCAAGAAGAAGAACCGTGTTCTTGTAGTTTCCATAGAATTTAACAATAAAAATTGAATGTGATATTGAAAAGATACCTTTTACCACATGGTAATTTTCATTTCAACCCCATTGGATGAGATAATTCAAAGTGAACCTTAAAATACCATGAATTATGAGTGAATCGTAGTATTAAATGAAGCAGTGGTGATATATATTTATTATTAAAAATAATTGGTACATAATAACTCTAACGTCCTGGTTCCGGAAGCTTCCTAGAGGCGCCCCCTACCCGGTTGGTCACCTAGCCTCAAGCACATTTCCCTGAATGCCATATACTACTGACTAGTGGCGGGGGCCTTGGGTGTGATAGTTGGAAACTATTCCCTCATTGGCTGAGTAACACACTGGAAACAAAAAAAATAGCAATATCAGAAGTAGTATTAATAAAAAACAACTGTAAATAGTGGAAGACTAAAAGTAAGAACAACTAGAACACATATATAAATTATTCATGATACATATTTCGTGGAAAATATCCAAAAAATTCATAATTCTGGAATATAGTACTAAAAAAATGTACAAATAAAAACATATAAACACATCATCAACACAAGCCTCAGCTTGCTCCCATGCTCTTCATCTCTTTAGCAGTCAAGTATGTGATATAGAAGGGCACTTTCCCGATCTATTCCTGCAAAAATATAATCTGTTTGGGCCCAAAAGCATGACCCAAATAGGGTGTGAGACTAATACCAGTAGGTAACCACCAAATGATATGTGCCTAATAGTTAGTGAATATATATAGCAGGAAGTAAGTAAAAAGAATTAGTAAACAATGATATAATCTGTAGTAAAAATTCCTACAGTTCAAAGCATTCAATTCCACATATCATGTAAGCAGGTAATCAAAGAAAGAAACCATGTGGGATGTACTCTGAGCCTAACCTATTTGGTTCATCCAAAACAACACAATCAACAATTTTGTAAGTTCACACTATCCAACCACTCTGTTTCAGCTTAGGTACAGACTCTCTGAGGAAGAACTTGCCATCAATTCCCCCTATAGTCTCGTATCGGTATCTAAAGGCACTTTGGGGAAGTAGTTATGTCACATTCCCCATGTGTCTTGCATCGAGAAACTAAAAACACTTTGAGTTATCACTTATGTCAATTCCCACTATGGTTTTTCATCATAAAAGTAAAAAACTAGACACTCAGGAAACTTTAACGTCCATTATTACTATGGTCTACTACCCTAGGTTCTCACGGCCCTGTGTAAGTCAAATGAGCATAATAATGAAAAAATGCCAATGTAAACCTCAAGAACTACTTGGAAAAGAGTCTACAATATAATAACATGTCAGATAAACAAACACTCCATCCAACAATTCTAGGCATTGTGAAAAAACAAGGATGACTAACAGGTTAAGAAGGACCAAATGGTCATAAACAAAAATTCATGGGAAAACACTTCCAAATCATAGAAATTTACCCAATTCACATTCAGTTAACCTCTATTCCACCATACAATCATAGCAGGAAATTATCAGGGCTAAAATAGTAATTATGCAGTACCCCATTCAAGGGTATTGGGAATTTTATCACATATAACTCAATGAATTTCTACAGAAAGGATCAAAACACCTACCTCAATGTTGTATGATCGTTATATGTAAAACTCAAGCCATTAATCTCCCATGAACACCATAGATCTGTAAAAACATCTAAAACGTTCAACTGGGGTTAACTCTTGAAAGAAAAGAAATCAACAAACAAAGCTCTGGAAGAAGGAATAGCTTACAAAGGTGATCCCAACACAATCTACAATAGCCGATTCAGAGAACGACATCTCTATCCGGGGATTGGAGAAGAATAATGACCATACGAATGCTCTTAGACAAACTAGGTCGAGAATGATGTGTTTCTGTCCATCATACATGGCCCCGGTATGTTTAATGAAAAAATAAAGAATGTACACAATGTGTAATTTTGAGGTAAACAATGTGGACATTCCTTTATGGTGCCCCACTTTATTCAGCCTCTAGGTCACCACACACGGCTGTGTGCAAAGCCATTACGTGGCTAGCATATGGCAACCTGTAATTACTGATTACACGAAGATTACTCATAATGTAAATGGCATGTAGTTCAAAAATTTCCATAAAACTCCTCTTTCGCCTTAAAAACACCAGAAATAGAAAACATACCTAAAACGAATATACGGGTTCTTACAAATTCACACATAAAGAGATTCATCCTTGAATTTCCCTAGAAAGCTGAAGTAGAAGAAGAATCCTCAAACAACTCCACCTACAGTGATCGTAAATTATCCTCCCTCTCCCTGGTCTCGTCCTGTACTCGCCCATGCTGCCATATCACTCATTCCAAAGGAACATACCATCCACAGAGAACCTTCGTACTGCGATCAACATTATAGATAGGATGCTCCTCAAATGAGGCACCCACCTCCAACTCAACCTCCTCGGGTTGAAGAACATGATAATGGTCTGAGAAGTAATGTATAAGGCGTGAAACATGAAATATGTTGTGCATTTCCCTACACTTATGAGGTAACTATAGCCGATAGGCAAATATCCAGACTCTCTACAAAACCTCAATCATCCCGAAGTACCTCGGAAAAAGCTTACACTATCACCTAATATTCTTGTTCCCCAACCTCAGTGTGACACATAGGAAATCATGATCCCATCCTCGAACTCCAGAGGTTGTCTCTGCTGATTTTCATAAGACTTATATCGAGACTTTTCAGCAGCCATTCTTTTCTGATTCATCTTTATCAACTCAATGGTCTCCTGGAAAGGATGAGGTCCTAGCACAGCTGCCTCTCCAACCCCCATCAAAAATATGGGTGATTAGCAAGGCTTACCGTACAAGGCCTCATAAGGTTACATTTGAATAGTTTCTTGAAAACTATTATTGTTGGAAAACTTCAAAAGAGGTATGTGCTTCTCCCACGAACCTCCAAAATCAAGGATGCATGCTCCAATCATATCCTCAAACACCTAGATCGTACACTCGGACTATCCATCTGTCTGTGGATGGTAAGCTTTACAGAAAAGCATCTATGTACCCAAAGCCTTCTAAAGTCCCTGATAGACCCAAGAAGTAAAACATGTGTCCCAGTCTAAAACAATGGAGTATGGAACTCCATTTAGACATACTCTCTCGAGGATATAAAACCATCTTAGGTCATCAACACTAAAGGTATCTTTGATCTATAAGAATTGATAAACCTTCATGAGTCTATCAATGACAACCCAAACTGCATCATTCCCTTGAGGATACCATGGTAAACCTGTCCCAAAGTTCATCGCAACATTGTTTCATTTCCACTCAAGAATGGGTAACTGCTAAAAAATCCATTCTCGTCAATAATTCTTTGCTTTCACCTACTGACAGGTGAAACACCTCATGACAAACCCCACAACATCTCTCTTCATACCTAGCCACCAATACTGAAGGTGTAGATCACGACACATATTCATGAAACTAGGATGAACTGGCCAAACTGAGGAATGAAAGCCTCGCATCAGCTCCTCGTGTTTGTCTGTTGACACCCATACGTGCCCCTTGTAGTACAAGATCTCATCCTCTCCTATGGTCCATTCAAGAATAGGGTCCTCTCCTAACACAATTCCCCATAGGACTAGGTTTTCAGAATATGATAGCCACCTCCTTCGAACTCGATCAAGATGAGTAGAGGTAACAACTACAGAACAAAGAAACATCTGCCCCTATCTATCGTGAACATCCAAATGCATATCAGTGAACATATCCATAAGCTGCCACTCACTATTGGCCTCCTGAACTACTTGTATCTGATTTCTCCTTCTTAGTGAATCATCTACTACATTTACTTTCCAAGGCATGTTGGCAAGCCCAATTTTAAAAGACTAAAGGTACTCAACCCACCTTCACTGTCTCAAATTTTGGTCACGTTGGGTGAGCATAAACTTGAGACTTTTGTGGTATGTGAAAAAGACAAAATTCTATTCGAGAAGATAATGTCTCCAACAACGTAATCCAAGAACCACGAATAACAACTCAAGATCGTGTGTCTGGTAATTTCTATCATGTGGCCTCAACTACCAAGAACCGTACACAACAACTTTTTCTTACTGCATAAGCACAACTCACAGCCCAATAACTGATGCATTACAGTATATAGTACAACTTTCTCCTTGATCCGGAAATACTAGTATCAGTGTTTATGTCAACCTCGACTTCTACTTCTGAAAGGATGAATCAAAAGAATATGACCATATGTAATTTTCACCCTTCTTAGTCAGTCCCAACATTGGCATTTCTAAGCGTGAAAACTCCGGTATAAAATGTCAGTAGTAACTAGACAGCCATAGAAAAATTCATACCTCAAAGGTGTTCTTCAGATACTCCCTAGAAACTGCTACTCTCTCTTTCTCTGGGTACAATGACACTCCTGTCTATGAGATATCATGACAAAATATGTGAATTTGGTTCATCTAGAATGAGAAAATTGAGAAATTTTCAAATAACTAATGCTCTAATAGTATACATAAAATGGTCTCAATATGGGAGGCATGGTCATGTAAAGTGTAAGAGTACACCAATATATAGTCCTTGAAGACTACCACGAATGAATCCAAATATGGATGGAACACTCAGTTCATTAGTTCCATGAAAAATGACGGTGCGTTCATGAGTCCGAATGGTATAATCATATAATCGTATAGACCATTCCAACGCCGAAAGACTGTGAGAGATATATCTGATGGCTTAACGCACAATAGATGATAACTAGATCTCAAGTCAATCTTTGAGAACACCCGGACCACACGAAGCTGATCAAAATGATCATCAATCCTCAATAAGGAATATTCATTTTTTTCATCAACTAGTAAAACATTTGATAATTCACACAAAGCCTAAGGGTACAATCTTCCTTCTTCACAAATAGGATAGGTGAACTCCTTTGAGAAGTACTGGGTCAGAAGAAACCCTTTGCCTTTAACTCCTCCAACTGCTTCTTGAGCTCCTGCAACTCTGGTGTATCTATCCTATAATGATGAATGGACACTGATGCTTCTCCTAGCATGAACTCAATATAAAATTCTACCTCACCCTCTTGAGGAAGCCTAAAAATTCCTCTTAAAATATGTCCCTAGAACGATCAACCACTGGAGGAATTTCCATCTGTGAAGTCCCCTGGTCATCTAAATTAAGACTAGAAATATGTGTTGTAACACCTCCCAACCCATTATGCTTGGGTCCTGCTCTACTAGCCTAGACATTCCATTAACCCTAATGAATAAATGATTCATCCTCTGGTGTTGTGAATCTCACCCTATAGTGATAGAAATCAAATACTACTTGTAAAGGAACTTGTTAGTACAATCCAAGAATAACATCATATCCATTCATCTCTAGGACATAAAGGTCCCATAAGAAGTGATAGCTACCAACATCTAGAGGGAACTCCTTGCACTACCATACACTAGCCGTTCTAGTCCCCAACAATGTGTCTAGCGTTAAGACATTAGCAGAATAAAGGATACAGAGCCTACGGATCTCCACAACAGCAATAGATATAAATCTCTAAGAGTCTCCTATATCGAAAGGAGGAGAAGCTAAAACTGAGGCAACTAAGATTGTACCTTGTACTGTAGAAGGTCCAGGATCATACTCCTGCTGGGTCTACTACACTACAATAGTTTAACCTACACCATGGCCCTGTGACCCTGCCTGCCCACCCTAATCTGATGCACCCTAGTGTCACTAAGAGCCTGGTAACTAGCTACCATGACCATGACCTCCACCTCCTACCGAATGGCCAGAAGAAATCAAGTTCCTAGACTGATGAGAAACTAGTGGTTCGGCTCCTGAACGATGAGTCATAGAAGAACCCATGTCACAAGATACTAGTTATAATTTCTGACAGAAGCGCTGAAGGTGACCCATCTTTCCACACGATCGACCTAGCTATAAGAAGATATCTCTTACCTCCTCGGGTCTCTGCATGTAGACTCCCTATGGCACTCCATGCTCTCAGCAGGAGATATACTAACACCAGATGTCAAGCCACCTTGGCTCACAACTCCAGAATCCATTAAAATTCAATGAGTCATCAATTCCTGGTTGACTGTAGAAGTGATTGGCGTCAAAATGAAGATATTCTCCTATGATCAGATTTTGTGCCTTAGACCATCCTAAAAATTACTTCCCAAGAACCACTCATCACCTCCAGGAATTGGCATGAAGCATTGCAGCTCAGTGAAGCGATAAAAATACTTCATAAATGAAAGAGTATCCTGCTCTAGACTCATAAACACTTAGGCTCAATCGGCCCAGAATATATCTGGATAGAAGTAGTCATAGAAGGCATGCTTGAAATCACCCCAGGCCCTGACCTTCTAGCGTTATTCCTGTGAGATCACATCTCGTCTTCTATTGCCAAAATCGCAAATCATATAGGTAGAGATCTTGACTCTCCTATCTAGAGGTGTCTCCAGATGCTCTAAGATAGAATGTGTGGCCTCTAACCATGACTCGGCATCCTGAGGACCTCTGTCCCCTATGAAGGTGGGAGGATGTTACAGTTGGAGAACCAGGTTCAACTATGCCATAGATGGGGCAGGATGCGGTAATCCTCAGAAGGTCTGAATGAACCTCATAATTCCCTCTTGGAATTGTGCATCAACACATATGTACGAAACGATGGCTGGTGCCAAGACTAGCATGACTGGAGGATGTATGGTCTGAATGAATCTCATAATTCCCTTCCCTGTAACTGGTGGACAACCATAGTATGTCTTTGTGGAATGACTCTATAAGGTCAAGCAGAAAACATAGATCAGGATTATCATGAATTAAAAACTATAAGGATAAGAATAGAATAGGAGAATGAAGGCATTCATGTTTTGTAAAACATGGATACATAACGTGTATAATGACTACATGGTGTGTTCCCTGATGCTTTTCACATGGGTGTATACTCCTGCCTAAACTAGTCATGTAGCACCCCATACTTGGTTTGTTGTCCTAACACAAGGCGTGTACTTGAATTTTTGTTCCCATCCCCATTTCATCTACACAGCTAACCCACATGGTTCTCATAGAACAAGACTACACAATGTCTTCTCTCTAGACATGGCGTGTACTAGACGGGCTTCACTGTCCCATGTTGTTAGTGACACGGACGAATACACGGATCACACTTCAAGGTGTGTTTCAGATGGACACAACATGTATTAGAAAAGACATAACTGACCTGTTTTGTTAGTGACTTGGCCGGTTACACGGTCCTACACCACGACATGTACATATGGTACAAGGTGTGTCCTACCAGAGATTTCCAAACCATGTGTCCATGCCCAAAAAGTCAGAAAAACGGCTAGAGACTACAGGGTGTGTACATATTGTACATGGTGTGTACTTAACAAAAACAGTTTCTTCCTGAATAGAAGAACACATGGCATGTATTCATCATTACACGCTGTGTATTCAAGGTTTTTTCTAGATAGTTAGCGTTATAAACATCTCTAAAACCCATAAAAACACTGAAAAAAACATTAAAGTTCCAAATTCCAATCCATGAGGGCCCATGCTCATCAAGAATCAATGCTTGGCATCTTATACATGTCACATATAAAGAAAACAAGGCAATGATCCACCAAATTCTTGTCCATTAGGGCCCATAATACCTCAAGAACCATAATTTGGAATTCATTCAAAAAAATAACTTACATTATCAATTCTCTAACAAAAATCAGGTATTCAATCATGAAATCTATCAAAACAATATTCATATCTAGCATAACATCTATCACAACAACATGCAATCACTAATGTACCCTAAATGGCATGGCAAGACTGTATGACATGTGATTTATAGAAAGTGCCTACATGATGCCTCAGATGGAATACCCTCATCTTCTCAGGTTTCAACAGATATAGAACCTTAATAACATCAACAATAACAACACAATACATGTGAGTCACCCAACGGTAAAATCAATTCAACAGTAAAATTGAAAAACAAGAAAAATTGCAATAAATGAGGTAGATTGTCTTTTCCATGTACACGGGTTATCTACTCGCCGGCAAAACATATTACCAAGTACCAATTCCAGTATATCCTTGACTATAGGCTCCAAATAATATGACAATAAGAAAAGAGTGCATCTGATACCACATTGTAACGTCCTAGTTCCCAAAGCCGCCCAGAGGCCTCAGTACCTGGTTGGTCACATGGTCTCATGTGCATTTCCTTGAAATCCAAAGGTTTCCAACTAGTAGTGAGGGAGTTGGGTGATATATTGGAGAAGTTATGCCCTCATTGGCAGAGTAACACAGCCAAAAAAATAGATAGCAATAGAAGAAGTAGTATTAATACCATAAAATAGTAAACATTAGAAGACTGAAAGTATGAATAATTGGAACACATATATAAATAATTCATGACACATATTTCTTTGAAAAAATAAAAAAAATTCACAATGATGGAATATATTACTAAACAAGATTACCAAAGAAAACAGAGATACTCCTCAACATCACAATCCTTAGCTTGGTCCCATGCTCTTCAGCTCCTCAACAATCAAGTACCTGATGTAGAATGGCACTTTTCGTAATCTATACCTGCATTAATATAATCTGTTTGGGCCCAAAAGCATGGCCCAAATAGGGTGTGTGACTAATCCCAATAGGAAACCACCAAAAGATTTGTGCCTAATAGTCAGTGAATATATATGGCAGGAAAAAAGTAAAAAGATGTAGTAAACAAGGATGCACTTAGAAATAAACATTCCTACATTTCAAATCATTCAATTCCATATATCAAGTAAGAATCTAATCAAACAAGGAAACCTTATAAGATTTAATCTCATCCTATCCCCTATGGTTCAACCAAAACATCACAAAAAACCCTTTGGGAAGTTCACACAGTCTAACCCCTCTGGTTGAGCTTATGTATGGACACTCTGAGGAAGAAATCGCCATCAATTACCCCAATAGTCTCATATCAGTAACTAAAGGTGATATGGGGAAGCACTTACATCACATTCCCCCTGTGGCCCATGTCTAAGAACTGAAGACACTATGAGGAAGAACATATGTCAATCCCCCTATGGTCTCGCATCGAAAATTAAAAAAAAATAGACACTTTGGAGAACCCCTTATGTTCATTCTCCCTATGGTCTACTACACTAGGTTCTTATGGCCTTGTGTTAGTCAAACGAGCACAACAATGTAATACAGCTAAAGAAAACCTCAAGAAATACTTGGATAATAGGCTACAATAGCAATTCAGATGAAAAAACACTCTATCATATAGTACAAGTCATGGGGGAAACAAGGCAGCTTAACGGGTTAAACATGACCAAACAGTCATAAACAAACTTGTGTGGGAAAACACTTCCAATGCATAGAAATTTTACTATTCACATTCAATTAACCTCTATTCCAATATACAAGCAGAGAAGGAAATTAACACCACTTAAACAGTAAACACGCAATACCATGATCAAGTGTATTGGGTAATATTGCACATTGAACTAAAATAAATTCTGTAGAAAGTCACAAAACACCTACCTTGGTGTTGCAGGATCATTATATGTGAACCTCATTCCTTGAATCTCCAATAACATAGTAGATCAGCAAAAACATCTAAAACATCAATCTAAGGATAACTCTTGAAAGATAAGAAACTAGGAAATAATGATGTAGAAGAAGGAAGAGCTTACTAAGGCGATCTGAACGTAATCAACGACAGATGATTCAGAGAATAGATGGCAGATCTGGGGTCAGGGAAGAATAGTGGTCGTACGGAGCTCTCGGATGTGGTAGGTCAAGAAAGAGGTGTTTCTATCCGTCAGTCGTGACCCTAGTACATTTAATGAAAAAACATACATGGTGTGTACTTTTTATGTACACAAAGTGTACTTTCCTTTACAGATCACCTCTTTAGGTGGCCTCTAGGTCACCACATGCGGCGGTGTGCACAACCGTTACACGGCCTGCACGCAGCTACATGTAGTAACCGAGTACACAGTGTGTACTCATTATGTACACGACGCGTACATCAAAAATGTCTAGAAAACTCATATTTTTCATCAAAAACACTAGAATAAGAAAACATACATGAAATGAATATCTAGGTTTTTACAATAACAGATAATCCTTAATGTAATGGTAATTTAGATAAAATCCCTTACCTTATGCTTCCTTCTATTTTTATAAAATTAAAACTAATGTATACTTCTTTATGACATGTTTATATATTATATTATAATCTTGATAAAATTATTTATATCATATATGTTCCTCTTATTAAATATTATTACCAATTTTTATACAATCTTTCATTATTTTCATCTTTTTGGGTGTTAATTATCATGTTTTTCAAGTATATTTTGACTTGTTTTATTGTATATGTTTCAAATATTTTAATTAAATCCATCTTTAATGCATTCCACATATAGTGTGAATGAATCACATTTCTCTGAGGAGGTGGTAGTCCACATGTCCACAAATGATGTAGTTGTATTCCAAAAAAATGGAATGCATGAAGGTATGTGTTGTATAAAAATTTAAAAAGAATAAATAAATTAATAAATTAATATATATCATATATAAATTATAAATCTATCATTATTACCAACCATTAATGCTGGTAATGGAATAATGAATGACATTGGTTCAGGAGGTTGTAGTATGTTGTATACACGAACGACGATTGTGTATCCCTTTTGATGGACCTGTGTGAAAGTGTAGGTAGTAACCTTATGAAAACAACATCTAATTATATTGAGTAAACATAGGTTATTATTTAGTAATTATATTATATGAATTTATGTGGTGGATAATGAAATAATACCAAAGTGATCATTGAATAATGTTGTCACTTTTTTGGGTAGCTTCATTTCATTTATACAAAAAACAACAACCTCAGTTTTCTTTATTATTAAAGTATTTATTATATAATGAGATTATATATTTTATGGGATTATTTATTTTGGGTTTTGATGAGAAAAATTAAATATAGAGGTGTGAATAATGGGAAGGGTGAGTTCCTTTTTATAGTGGAGGGTGATTGGATGTTTTGTAAATATAAAAAGTTAAACACTATTGGATGGTCTACATTAAAAATATTCCCCCAAGGATAATAATATTAAAAACATGGACGATATGGTGAAGATATATCCATCCAATATGTTTTACATGTTCATAGGATATTTTTCCCTTATGTATGAGGTTTTGTCCCTTGTTAATCTAGTATATCTCTTAATAATTATAATCGATTTTACTTTCTTCCATTAAAAGTTTTTGTGAAAAAACTAAATTGTGCATATTATAAATTATAAATTATTTTTATTACTAACATTGAAACCATTTTTTAAATTAACATCTCATAATTGGTAGAAATTAGTGTCAAAGTAATCCCACATACAGGATGGGAAAGCGAGTTTTAATTTGAAATTGTACAGAAGATCAGGATGTTTTTATATATAAATTAGATATAAAATTAAATACAATGGAATAAATTGTATTAAAATATTCACTACTTATCTAATAATTCATTAAAACCAAAAATAACAAGTTAACACTATAAATTATTTTGATGAAATGTTATCTCTCAGTTAAAATTTAGTATTATCTACTATTCATCGGAAAATTTAACTTCACAAAAAAATCCCAAAAAATAACTCTAATATACATTAAACATACCAATTTTAAAAAAGAAATATATTTTTTCATATAAAATTTATAACAGTTCTAAATATTATTTTTAAAATAGGTACACCACTAAAAGGAGAAAAAATTACAGTTAGAAAAAATAGCTTTTTATTCATAAAATTTGATTTATTCTTACCATATGCCTAAGGATATATTTGATAAATGTAAAAAATATTTGTTTGAATATATATATATATATATATATATATTTCATTAATATCATTCAACAATATTAATAAATTTAATTTACTAATAGAAATAACCTTTTCAATCATTAATATAGATTTTTATAAAAACATTTTGTTGTATTCAATTAGTTTTTATATTGTTTGTAATTAATTGATAAACATTGATTTGATCCATATATTTAATATTATCCATAACCAACAATTTAATGGAAAGGTTTCATTTTATTTATTATATAATAAAATTTTAATAATATATTGTTGTTTAGTATAAATTGGTCTTGCGTGAAACATATTATATTGAAGGAACACAATATTGTGAGTAATTGAAGACAACATAGTGTTGGTTGTTAAACGATCTAATATCTATTTTTTTTATATAATGGGATTAAATTGGTGTTTCATATATGGGAATTTGGTAAATATAATAAATTCATTCTAAAAGGAAAAAATATTGCAAAGTGTTATGGTGTTACATTCTCACCACCATAAATAAATTTCATTATCACAATTCAAACATGATCTCTATAATAGAGGGTTTTATACATGAAAATTCTATTTTTTGGAAAACCTACATCATAAAATTGGTTAATAAAACATTTTCAAAATAATAGGGAAAATGAAATGTGATGGTTACCACAAAACTTGGCTTTTGAATAGTATAAAATTAGTGAAAACATGGATTTAGAGGAGAAATATAAATATTTGGTTATGATGGAGAGTGGTAATGAACATATTCATGTGATTTTTGAGGACTAATATGCCATAAACTAGAGGTGTTAAAAATTCCATTTATATACTAAAAAATGATGATAATAGGACATCATTTTAGTTTCAATACCCTCTTCATATAGCTGAGGAATTCTTTCACACTATAATAATGTACGGAAATTTAATTACATAATACTTTTCAAATTCAAAATAAAAATATTTCCCTTTGATGGGGCCTTAAACAATTTCCATTTCATATCATAGAACAAATTACATCATAGTATAATGTAATAAAACATCCTTTGAAACCACATACAAATTTCAACATAAACTCTTTCATAAATACAGTAGTTCTCAAATTCATTTCTCCATCGGTGTTTTTTTACTTTTATACTTCATTTATTATCTACCAATATTAAAGGAGAAATTTTAAATAAGTCTTTTACCTTATTTAATCAAATGAATTTTGAAACATTATCATGGATCTAGTTTTTTTACATCACATATTTAATAATCGACATAATACATTCATTTTCCACATTGGTTCCAATATAACTGTCATGGAAAATCTTTTACGTGAAGGGTATTTTACTTTGGTTATTAAAAAACTAACATAAAAAGCCTATACCATGTCAGTTCCTTCTTCACTGACATATAAAATATTCAACAAGAAGGGATTTTTATGTCTTTTATTAAGTAATTTATTTAAAAAATCATATTCCACATTGGTTATTTAGAAACTGACATGAACACCCATTAATATAGGTTATAATAATTTGTTATAATATAACTAATGTGGATTGTGTTTAAATATTTCATTTAGACCTTCTTCTCCACTACCCACAAAAAAAGTCCAATAAAAATTAAAAAAAATTGGAACAACAAAAATAAATTGCAAATAATCAATTACAAATAAAAAATTAAAAATTACAATATTAACTAAAAACAGGCTAAAATCCATCCAAAGCAACTATTAAATACATATTTAAAATAAAGACCTTCAAAATTAAAATATTAACTAAAATATATCTAAAATACTATTTAATGAACTATAAAATACACATTGATAATTACAACCTTCCAAATTACAATATTAATTAAAAACAATCTTAAATCTAACTAAAACATTAAAATAATTTTTCTATTCCACTGGTATGTGTGGGAGAACTTGTCCACCATAAGGTAGAATCTCATCCAAGAGTTAAAAATTAAAATTATGGTATTTAACATGTATAACCAATAAACAAACGAAATTATAATGAAATCTTTATAATGAAATATAACATCATTGAACATTGTAAATGTTCGAGTAGTAATTAATTCATACATAAATTTTAACACATAATATTCTTATAGTTTGAAGCCTTTTTTGTTTATGATAATTTTATTTAAATTAGTTTTCAATTAAAAAAATATATGTTTAATAACTATATACAAAATTTATAAATTATAAATAAAAATTCACATTTACTTTTACATATTTCATCCTAGTTCTCTTTTTCATTATGGTGTTTTGAATTAAATTCCATTATTTATTAGAAAATAATATTAATGAAATAAATTTAAAATTTCTTATAATATAAAAAACTATTAAGATATTAAAACTTATAGTTCCAATACACTCATAAAATTTCCTAGCACATCTCCATGGATAGGGGATATCTAATATAGTGTCTTACCTATTGGAAGAAGATACCTTACATTCAATGGAAACTAATAGAAATGAGAATTAAATGTTATGGGATATTATGTTAAAAGGTAAAGAACAGCTTTTGCGATATATGTTTTATCCCTCTCAATATAAAGATTCATTATGCACTATATAATTATACTCGATTCAAATCATTCAACAATATAGATTGTTCTTTATTCTTCATTTGTTGTTTGTGATTCAGGTGAAATGAACTGAGGGTCTATAAATACCTATAAAATAATTCTTTACATTCTCCTCACATATTTTCTAAATATTCCTATTATAAAACAAACATATGTATAAATGTTTAATAATTTCAATTAAGTGAGAGATTTATGTAAATACATACCTGAAAATAACTTTCATCCTGTTGATTCCCAACATTATCTTCAGTTATAAGGTCCATGATATCATTTTATGAAATCCCCATAGTCATTGCAATCCCACATACATTATATTCCATTGTAATCTCCTAAACACATAATAAAAAAATTATATCTTGACAATCTATTAAGACTATTGGAATCTGTTTCTGAATTCATAAACCTTTGTATTTATTTTTTCTATATAGTTTTTCTTTATCTCTAATGTATTCATATAATGTAAGAGATAAATATATTAAATTTCCAATTTTAACACAAATGTATCAAAAAAATGATATAAAAAGTCAAAATATACATATTTCAAAATTGTAATATGTCAGAATAGTCTAAACAAGCAAACAGAAAAAGAGGATTATACTTTTTCCAACTATAATCACCTCATCTGTAGGTAACAGTACTCCAGATTATATATATATATATATCATGTTCGGTGACACTGTGATTTTATATCAATAACAATTGATGATGATTGGTATCTCTAATATAATATACCAACCCATTTGCAATAATTTGAAAATAATGGTAATCAACATATAACTAATAGAAACTAGGAAACTTTGGAGGAGGGGGTGTATGAGTTGGATAAAAATGGGGTCCGTTGTTGGAGGTGGAGAAGTCTGAGCTGCTGGAAGATGAAGAGGGGTGGGAGATATAGTCTAAAATTGTCATTTTTTTTTCTGGAAACATGGTCTATACCGACATCTTAATCTTATCATACATCAGGACTTTAATATTATAAACATCAGTGTCTAGAGATTATATTTTTTAAAAAACACCCTCCAGTGAAAAATATGGAGAAATTGGTCAAACTTTTATCATCGATACACCTGCCGGGTATCCTTGTAGATGACCTAGGTGTTCAGGCATTCCAAATTATGTAGAAAAATATTGTTCGAACCCTCATCCAAAAAGTTTTTCTATGTTCTATACTCCTCAAGAGAATCATCTATGAATTATCTGAAAAAATTTGTAATTATTAAAAAATATAAAAATAATTGAATTAGGTTAAATAAATAAATAAAATATACATCATGCTATCCACTCTAATATAATCATCAATTCTTCTATAAGATGTTTCTTTTTTTATCATTGGATCCCTCTTCAATTTTTCATGTCTTGCAGGGGGGATGGACCGAAAACCTCTCTAGGGCTTAATAACTCTGCTCTTAGTTTTATAAAATTTTCAGCCAATATACTTTTTTCCAATAAAGTATACCCTTTGTGAGAAAAAGTATAACGGTATATACTTCTAGATTGGATCTCCTGATGATATCTCCTTAATTTTACTAAATTATTAATAAGAAATCAGTTATAAGATCATTAATATTTGAAATACTCTAATATTTTACATTTAAATTATAAAAAATGATTCTTGTCTTCTAGCTTGAAATTTTTTCTAAGTGTATTCATCTATAAAAGGATATATATCACAAGGATTATGATGTTACCTAATCCAAAAAATTAAATCAAATGTTATTGTTGATTTGAAATCCTTCAATCTCCAAGCAGCCAATGATAATAATTTCTTTCTGAATCCTCTAGTGTAAGTTGTATCATATTTCCTCTCATAATAACAGTGAAAATATATTTCTATAAATATTTCAATATTAGTTAAAATATAACAAAATATTTTTCCCAAATTTTCACCCACCAATGATATAGTGTGACATTTTTAACACTTCTCTAGTCATTAATCAAAATACTGACTTTTATTTTTACCATGAACTGATAAGAAAATCATGAATTGTTTGGCATTATGACCTCATGGAATATAATTATGATCAAATTATAGCACATACCTTTGTTTATGGCCACGATCAATAGATAATTTTGGTAACTGTGTGCTTCCACATTTACCAACCGTCGAACTCTTCTTTGGCCATATGGTAGTATATTAATCTTTTAAATAAAGATTGGTATCATTTGGAGGAGCATGTGCACGTTCCATCCCAGATGTGTTAGTACACTCATCTTCATAAGTATGTGTTTGATCAGTTGATCGATCATTCACTATCCTTTAAATCATAGAAATAAACAATTAGTACAAAAATATAAGAATTCAACTATTATAATAAAAATGTAAATGAAAGATGAAAAAATATGAGATCACAAGGTCAACTAAAACACAACTCATTATATTTTATATTTTTCATAATTAACTAAAATGATAAAAATAGTGATATATTATTAAATTTCATGTTAATGAATGAATATAAATCCAAAAATAGTGTAGGAATATTAAAAAATGTTTAGCCTAATAAATCACTTTATACAAAAAAATATCTTTTCAATATAGAAAGATAAAATATTTTTGTTTTTATTTAATATATTACATTTATAATAATTTTGTTTCAACAAAATAAATAAATAAATAAGTTTCATAATGTTAAACATGGTCAACTAAACACAACTGAAGTAATATAAACAAACATTTTAACTTATTAAAACCATAAAAAATTAATTTAACTTTGATGCCTCTTCATTTCAACTTCTTTATATTAAAATATTTCATGATTGGATAGAAAGAGTTGTTTTTGTTTGGAACATTTCTTTTTGAAAATGCAATAAATGATTCAACACCAGTATTATATTCATCACTTAGTCGATGTATCATAATACAAATTTGAATCATTATTATCAAAAAAAATTGCTTGTCAAAATAATATTGTGGTTATACAAGGGAGAATAAATTAATCAAGTCAAACCATGTTTATATTTATATAAAAAATTCCAACATTTTAATGTAACCAAATATTAAAATTTAAATATATATTTATATTCAAATTTTAATAGTATAGTGAAAATTTCAGACAATAATCAAGTAAAATTTTAAATGTAATTAATAAATAGTATTTAAACCACTATTTAAAAAATAGAAAAATATTACAGTGACCCCAATTAATCATATATATATAATAATGCTTTTAGAGAAATTATGAATACTTAATGAGTTGTTATTTAAAACTAATAAACATTCACTAATAATAGTAATTATAAAAAATAAATGTTGATAACCAAATGATCCACTAAATATATGACCTATGATTATTCACAAACATTTCCCCCAAGTGGTTCAATGTTGTATATTATTCTATAGGTATGATGATTAATGAGACGCATATATCATTATATAATACAACATCAAACCTTAAATTTATATTCTACTATTTTTTTAGGAATATCCTTATGTCCATATATTACATATAAATAAAAATAAATACCATAGTATATATACAACTATGTTAGGAATGGTTATATGAGGCCAAAAATAAAATCGATTTGTAATATTTCTTAACAATACAAATTTAAAATGAAAATTAAATTAATTATTCAATGTATTTAAAATAATTTATATAACAATAAACCAAAAACAAGCTTTCTTTTATACAAGTGTGATTTAATACTATATAAAATTTCAATAATAATATGTCAAAAAATATAGTGAAAACAGTCTTCTATAAATTGAAACACCATAACATTAAGATATATTGCCCAAATTTCGCATCTAACATATAATACTATTTTTTTATTGAAATTCACATTTTCACTTAAAAAATAGATAAATAAGTTATTTGAAGGGGATAATATATGATTAGAGATGAGAAGCTCTATATAAAAATATGATATGATGAAGCTGGTGAAACCATAGTAGTAATGTGAGATTCTAGTAAATGTAATCCAAAAACAATATTGGGAATGTGTGACTTTGAATGATCCAAATTGAGGGATAATAGAAGGGTGATACTTACTTGAGAGTTAAGAGATGAGAAAATCAAATGCATTAAATGACATGATGAAATGTGATGATGTATAATGGTGGAAACCCATGATTTCAAGCCACTGAATCTAAAAAAAATGAGCATAGGGTTTCTATATGCGAGCTAGATTCGTTCTCATTCACCTGATCGAATAACACATAAATCAATCGCATAGTGAATTTATAAAATTCTATAACTATTATGACATCATTTATTATATAAATGTTGTTGTAAAATATTTTATACAGATTTTTCACATCAGTTATATTATAACCAATGTAAAAAATCTGATTTAACACTTCAGTTGAAGAATAACTGACATCTTATATCAAATATCAATACTTTATCACATCAATTATTGTATAAATGACGTAATAAATCCACTTTATCACATCACTTATACAATAACTGATTTGATAAACCTAGATAGTATATTGTTCACGACAGGTATTTGATAACTGACATGAAAAAGTATGGTACTTTCTTTTTGACATCGGTTATAATAGAACCGACATGAAAAAACTATATAGATGGATTTGTCATGGTTATTATAAATAACCAAAGTTATAAATCCAATGTGAAAAATATATTCTATACCAGTGGTAGTGAAACATTACAAAATAATTTAACCAACACTTTATAATCAAATCCATGGTAGTAAGAAGTAATCATTTATGTTTATCCATATCAATCATCTCTTTGTCCAACATCATTATCTCAACATCAGTAACATATTAAGGCCTGTATTTCCCTTTACCATGTATTTTAGAAAAATGTTTATCCTGATACTGAATCACTTTTCTTTTTACCATTAAACATATGATATCCACTACTTAATGAAATAGTTTTGAAGTACAATCCTTATATTTTTCATAACCAATATATCATTGATAAAATACTTTGACGCTATTATTCATGTAAAAAACATGATAAAATTAATCATTTACACATCATCTATATTAATAGAAAAAGAATTACCTCGACCCCTTAGTTTCTACTATGGTAGATTCCCTTGATTCTTGAGGCATCTATTTTCATAGTGTCCCATATCATTATATTGGTGACACTAAATAAAAGAATTTTCCTTATTCTATTTCCATTCTTTTTTGAAGTGAAATTTTCTCCACACTAATCCCAAACTCACATTCCCTTCAAGCATGTACCAGCTTGTTTCCATCCATATATATTAGAAGTGGGAAAATCCTTATTTCCCTTCTTAGATTTATCTATAATTTTATATTCAATCCTCTTGTTCTCTTTCATCTATATCAAGAAATATAATTTGGAGAATTTTTTATCTATCATGATACCATGTAAAACTATTTTACCGCATTAAGAAAAATTTTGAAACACTAATTCCATTTGGATACGTGTCTTAATCACTTTAATAAAGTGGTTAATATTGTATTATTTGTTGTTTATGAAATCAGAATCATACATGAATATCATTGTAAAAGTATCTTCATACTTTGCAACAGTTTTTTTATACCTCTTCTTTAAACTAAATAACTTTATCTCCATCCCGTCCTGTTCCACATTAGGTGAATGTTTTTCAGTGACTGTGTCCTTAAAATTGGTTAATTCCATGAGTTGAATTTCCCCATCAACTATATTATTCTTGATCAACATGCACTATTGATCAATATTTCCATTAATAAAATAAACTACAAGTGTAACTTTTTCATTTTCACTAAAACTAAATTCTATAAATATGTTTATTAAATAACTATTCAATTTATTAACTTCCAGTGGATCAATAGTCCCACCAAATTATGGGGGCCTTTTCACATAAATAGATCTAAAATCAGAGAATCTTATTATAGACCAGGTTTTTTCATCTAGAAAAGGTTATGATTCATTATTTTTTAAGGCTACTCTAATATATCTATGACTTTCATAGTTCCAATAAGAGTTATATTGGCTTTCTTAAAATAGAAACCTTGACATTGGGCATGAGTATTGATACACATCTTACTTCTAAGTACCATTTTTAAAAATTTCATATACAAGATTAGTTCATACAATTATTAATAATTTACAGTTACAAATATTGTGAAACACTTAATATAAATTATAAATTAATATATTGTCAATTTCAAAATAATAATCTTCAGTTTCTTTGAGTATTTCAATACTTCAAATTTCTTCATAATTTATTTAAAAGAAAATGTGAATTATCCTAAGAATATCTCTCGGGTTTGTCGAACCAAGTGCACAGTAAGAACTTTTGTCATCTACTAGGTTATGCATGTGTTAAGATCAATGATCCTTTTCAGATTTTTACCCCTAACTACATCAATATTAGTACACATCTATTTGTTGTATCTAGAGAGGGATGTATTACTATAAATTCCCACAAAATATGTAGCTTGCCAACATTCATGGATTTTTAAACATACTTATCCTAAAATTATATCATAGGTTTCTCTTCACTAATATACATTATCCTAAATCTAGTTTCTAAGGTTTCATATAAACTTCCATAGATACCGAATATAATGCATTGACCCCAGAATCCCAGATCTAGTGCATTAGTTTATTACCTTATCATGATTACAAGTAATAAAATCCCTAAGGACTAATTAGTTTAATAGTTTTGAAAAAAAGGATTAAATTTTTGATACCCATATTACACTAAGAAATTAAAAATAAAACATGACACATAATAACATGAAATGAACAACTTTATTTATATCTTATTCCAGTATTTCTTCTCCATAACGTGGGGAAAAAGTATCAAAATAAGGGTCAACTCAAATGCTTATTAACGGTTAAGTATTGTGGAATATTGCCTAATTTTATAAGGAATAATCTATATATAAATGTAAATATTTAGATAAAAATACAATTATATAATTGGATAAGACGTAATCATTATGGAAAGGTAAATAACAGAAAACACATTTCCTTAAATTAATAAATTGATAATTAAAATTCATTTATAGATGTTGTAAAATAAAATATCACAGGGATAATTATAATAATTTAATTCTCCATAAATAAAATTCTAAATTATTAGAAATCAAGATTCACATTCTTATGATATATTTACAATAAAGATATATCCTTAAGAATTTTTTTTATAAAAATAAGGTAAATATAGATCTCATTTGGCCAACTGATTTCAACTCATGAGACTACTGATGCACTGAGGGGATTTAATTAAAAAATCCCCAACCCTTTCAGTGAATTTTCAAATAATTACCCTTATATAGAATAATAAATTTAATTAATTAATGTAATTCCTAAAAAAATATCTATATTTAGTAAAAGATATTGATTTATCAATGTTTCTTGAATTAATCAAATAAAAATCAATGTGAAAACTGAAAGTCTAAATTGTATATAGTTTGGTAAATAAAAATATCCATTATGTGAGAATATTTATATTTATGATAAATTTAATGTTTAATTAATATAATTAAAATAATGTGATTTTTGGAATATAAAGATAACAATAAAAAAAGGTGACATTTCAAGAAAACATTTACCACTTGGTAATTTCCATGTAAAACCCCATCGGATGAGATAGTTCAAAATAAAACCTAAATTACCATTAATTATGAGTGAATCATGATATCTAATTAATAATTTACTGTTTATAGACCACATTAATGTGGATTAGTGAATAATAACAAATAATTCTCAATAGAATGTGAATTGAGACTAAATCCCAAACATTATGCTTCATTTTTGTTGATTGGTATTTAACCACATGTATTTTGGATTAAAACTAGTTAATAACTTATAAAATAAATATACTAATATTTATAATATAATAATTATCCTCTTATAATATATTCATACTCATTTGTTAATAGGTTATATTATTTTCATCCATTCGAGTGTTAACTGTATTGTTTTTTGAGTATGTTTTGGCTTGTTGTATTTGTTCTTATTATGTCGATCGTGATTT
The DNA here is from genome assembly GCA_963277665.1 of Viscum album. Classification (NCBI taxonomy): domain Eukaryota; kingdom Viridiplantae; phylum Streptophyta; class Magnoliopsida; order Santalales; family Viscaceae; genus Viscum; species Viscum album. The sequence continues at coordinate 1,374,012,896 of OY728129.1, read as the reverse complement.
CATCATATCTAGGATTTAAAATCTGATTTAAATATAATATATATTTAGTATATAATTATACATAATAATCCATAAACTTTTGAGATAGGAAATGAAATAGAATGTTCATGGAGACAATAGACGTTACGTTGGCTAGAATGTTGTTTCCATTTTATTATTTTACTAAAGGAATAAAAAGGAAATGATATATATGGATAATATAATTCATGTAGATATGTCATATATTTATAATATTTTTGCTAAAACTATACTTAAATCATTCAATGTATCATGTCAATGAATCTCATCACTTTGAAGAGGCAGTAGTCCATAGGTCCCCAAGCGTTGTTATCGTATTCCATGAAAATAGAAATCATGAAGGATTGTGTCATATAAAAATTAAAGAAGAATATATGAATTATAAATATCATATATATCATATATAAACTATATTTCCACCATTATTCCCAAACACTAAAGGTGGTAATGGAAGAACGAATGACATCGATTTACAAGGTAGTAGTTCTCCGTACACACGAATGAGGATTGTGTATCACATTTGATGGAAGCGTGTGAAGGTGTAGGTCATAAACATATAATAATAACATGTCATCATATAAATGATACAAATTTAATTAAATAATTAATATATAATAATTATTTTATTGTTGGATATATAAAAAAACCAAAAGTGCTTGTTGAAGAGTGTTACCTCTTTTTTGGGTAACTTTCATTTATTTATTCCCAAAGAATTCCTTGGAAAACTTTATCCAAAAATATATAATTTTATAATAATGGGAAGAATTTTATTAAATAATTGAGTTGGTTTTTGGATTATAAAAAGATTTTTAGATGTGTGAATAATTGGTAGTGGTGTGTGTCTTCTTATAGTGGAGGAGTGACATTCTTGTAAATATTAAATGGTAAAATAAATTGGGAGATCTCCCTTACATCATGTTCCAACAATAATGAAAAAAAATTATCCATTGTATTATTTGGTATTTATATGGCCATTAAATAGGTTTTAACAAGATTATATGTCATTTTGGCCCTTAAGATTAAGATTTAGTCCCCGATTAAGAAATTTGTTCACTTAATCACTGTAAATTAAATTGAATTTTTGTCACTAATTTTATCGATCGGAAACTAATTTTAAATTATTATAAACTATAAATTATTCTTACTGAAAATATTTAATCCATTTTTTCAAATTCCAATCATATACGTTGCATAAATTTATTTAAAATTCATCTGGAAGATGGGAGTAGAGAGCATGTTTTTTAAGTGAAAATGTTAAAAAGTTCACTATATTTTTATATCTAAAATCAAAAGGTAATTGATTAAAATGAAATAAATTGTATTAATAGATGTAAATATTATCTTATAATACTTTAAATCCAAAAATTATATAATATAACACTATAAATTCTTTGTATTAAATGTCAATTTTCAATTACAACTCAGTATTTTTAGAATTCATTAATAAAACCAAACTTTACAGAAAAATAAAAAATAACCATAACATAAAATTCAAATACAATTTCAAAAAATGATGTTAATTTATTCATATAAAATATATTGAATTTCATATATTTATTTTTGAAATAGATGTTTTATTAAAATGCAGCAAAACTGTAATTAGAAAAATATAACTTTTGTATGTAAAATTTAATTTATTCTTATATTATTCCTATTGAATCTTTTGTATGAATGTTAACAATATTTTATTGAATACTAAACATATAAATTTAATTAATATCATTCAATAATATTAATTAATATAATTTACAATTAAAAATTGTTGTTGGCCATATATAAATAGTATTTTTTATAAAACCATTTTTGTTATATTCAATTGGTTTTTATATCATTTCTAAATAATTGGTGTCATTTAATTCCACCATATAGTTTTATAAGTTAATTAATAATATTTATAACCAACAATTTAATATCTAGTATTGTATATTTTTTTTAAATAATATTATTTAAATAAAATCTTGTTGTTAAGTACAACTCGGTCTTGCACGTAATGCAAGCTATTGAAAGAACTCAGTATTGTGTGTAACACAAGAAAACATTATATTGTGTGTTCCATGGGAAAAACAAGGTTTTGTTCATATATTTTCAATATCATGGTCTTCCATATAAATAATTGTAGAAAAAAATGTAGCTTCATTCTAAAATAAAAATATTGTAAAGTCTTAGTCTGTTTCAATAAACCATTTGGACATTTTATATCCTAATTACCCTAACAGATTTTCTTAAGCTGTATCAGAAAAAAATATAATTCAATCAAGGTTATACCAATAGAGTTACAATATTAAACATGTTTTAGATAACTGAAATGAAATTTTCATTTGTTGAAATGAAGGTGTCATAGGAGAATACATCTTAGGATTGAGGTTTCATATTCATATACTCTGATTCTTTTAGATATTATCATAATATTTATATATTTTTATTTTCATCTAAAATGTGATCATAAATATGAATTTTAGGAAAGAATGTATTCAACAAATAAAATTTCTATATAACCAAATAAATGATCATTTTTAAATAGATAAATCTTATTTAATGCTTTTGTGATGGAAATTTGAGTTTTAAAATTTTCCTACAGAAATAATTATGATATCATAAAACAAATCCGATATATACGAACTTAAATATTTTAATTAGTGGTAAGATATGTATCAATGATATTGTTGTATATTCTAGAATTTATGGATAATTATTTGATAGATCTAAGGGTCATTATTCATTCGTTTTTCATTGATGGATTGAAATAATATATTAAATCGTACTAATTACCTAGAGAAATGATTTTATGGTAAAGTCATATTTATTATGAAAACTACAGAAAAACTTGTGATTGAGGTATGGAGAAAACGTTGGTTTAATATATCATTAATGTTGAATTGATAATAATTTCATTGATTTAGAAAAACTATATTAATTAGTATTATTAATCATTATATATATAATCGATTCACGGTATTTTGGGTAATGTTTATCTAATTATTTGGATTAAATTAAATAGTATGTGATTTTATGAACTAGTGTTTGAATATAAAGGTTAATTTTGGAGAAATATTTTATTTCCCTTTGTTTTAATGTCTTGTAGATTCAAATGGTTTTTGGGAAAGGTATACATTGGAGAATATATGGTTTGGGTTTTAACAATCCGTGTTATTTGAGGAATGAAAGTACCTAGATGAAGAATAAGACATGAAGGTATATGTTAAATAATAATTTATATCTAAATAAATTATTATGTTAATAATACCATCACCTAATATAATATGGGATAAATAAATAAAATTTTGAGGATGTAATTTATTTAAGGAGATAATAGGTAACTGCCTAAGATATTAGATCTATTAAAATTCTTATTCGGTTCAATATTGTTTCACCACAAATGGAAAAAACAAAAAACAAATATTAACAATATATTATTAATAAATCTATAATTAATAATAATATAGGAATCCAATAAACGATAATATCTTTAGAAGCTAAAAAACATTGAAAATGTTGTTTTTTAATATAAATAATTTTCTATAAATCATTTTTTTAATATTAAAATGATAAATTTAAAATGTTTATAATTTAAATTTGATAGATCGAAATTCTTTTTTAGTTCCTCTAAATAAAAATAACTTACGATTTACTTATATTTCTCTCTATAATAGTGGAATTTAGGTGAATAGTAATAAATACTGATATTTATAATAACATCACTTTTATATGACATAGAATTTTTTAATACACTTTTGGTATGAAAATTATTTATTTAAAAACTAAAATAAATCATTTCAAGGTAAAATTCAAAATTTATAGGACCAATATTTATTATTTTATAAAATCCAGTAATATTTTTTGAAAAACTATTTTGTCATCTATTTCATTAATTTAATTTATACATTTTGAAATTATGATTTGGATTTGTTTCATTTTACATACGTATAATTTTAACAATAATAAAATTTTCAATTTCATTATAATTAAAATCATTGTAAGTTATTTTCTATACATAAACATCAGTACAAAAAATACAGTTTTATTAAAAACTTTTTTTACGCATCACATGTGAAAATGTTTTGGTTAATTCCCCTACAAATATAATAGTAAGCTGATAAAATTATTTTCATATTTTAGATATTAATTTAAAATTATATAATATGTACAATTTCAGTTGTAGGAATACAATTTACATTATTATGATTAATGGTAATTACCTTGATAATATTGAAACAATTATATAATAGTTATTGATTTATTAAAATAAATATTTTTAAATATAATAAATTTTATTTAAATACATTAAAAATTAATATAATATTTCTTATAGACACATAAATAAATATATTAGAACCCATTTCATTTCCTATCAATATAAAATAAAATTACGAAAATATAATGGTAAAAATTTCAATTTCCTTACTAAAAGAGTTTCTCTAAACAATATTAATTTAAATTTAAAAGATAATTTTATAATATTTATAAATTTAATTTCAAAAAATAGATTTCTATTTATCTCAATCACACCCAAATTTTGTTATATGGGTTTTTTTATATTTAATAAAACATAAAATCACTTAGTTAAAAGCTAGACACTAAGTTGAAAAGTTAAAGAGGAAAATATAAAATTATAATGTTAAAAACCCAATAACATGGTTAAAACATATGTTGAAATAATTTTTGATTATTTTTTGAATGATAGAAATATAATAAATAATTATGTAAATTATTTTATGTCATTAAGCATAGTGTCATGGAATTATTAAAAAATAAAGGGTGTTTCCAAAAGTCCCATTTTCATCACTTATAAAAGGGGATAAATTACACCCTTTAAAAAAAACCTATACATTGAATAACTACATTAAACTATGCCAATTTAATCAAATTACAATCCTCCCCAACAAAAATAGTCCCCTTGTAACCAATATTTATCACATTCCCCTCATATTTATGAGGACATCCAAGGGAAAAAAATCAAGTCAATGGCATAAGCATTATCACCACCTTAAGTTCTTCTTCTTCATCATGAAATTCAAAATATCACATCACCATAATAAAATTATTATTTAATTACAATAATAATAATAATATGTTTTTATACTAATATTACAACCCTTAATTTACCATTTCCATCCACATAAAAAAATTAAATAGCATTGTTAATGCGTTGTGCAAACTACTATCAACACAAAGTGACAACATCTATTTTTTTCATTACCCCATTTCATGAATGATATTCATGGTGTAATTATGAATTAATATGGTAAATATCACATAATTATTATTCTAAACTAAAAAATTAATATCCTCATTCACCCCTCTCAAGTGTTGTGAACTGGGAATGCTATACATACAAACGTGATCACTATCGCCTCATCGATAAAACATTTTTCTTTTTTCATCGATAATTTCATAAATTATCTAAAAACCATAGAATTTTTTTCAATATAACAAAGTAATAAAAAATATAATAATACTTATATAATAATGATATTATTTGAAAATAAACATGACCTTAACCATACTCACCAATATAATGAAAGCATGTTCATGTTTAGGGTGGTTTAACTAACAATATAGACGATGATTTGAAATTTGATCATAGATTACTATGGGAAACAAAATAAAAATATTATTGTGTTTTAAAAATTTAATACTAATATTTATATTCTTCTAGTAAATATATATAAGTTATATAACATGTATTTAATAGGTTGTATTCAATCTTTTTAAAAACTACAAAAAATAAGTCATTACTGATTTAGTTTTCACATTACATATCTAAAAAACATACGGAATGAAATAAGAGAATTTAGAATAATTAAATTATATAATAAATAATAATTAACTAGTTATTAATTATAATGTTTTTTGAAATTATGGGTAATGAAATGAAAATTATCAAACATGTGAAAAACAATTGAAGTAATTAACACCAGAAGGTCATAATATACTATAACGGATTAATATACTTAGGATAAATAAATTATATTATGTATTATAAAACGGAAATATTTGTGATTAATTTTATGAAATCGTTAATTGATTGATATATTTTTTACTTATAGGAGGATATGAATTAATTAATTAAAAAAGAAAACAAGTTAAAGGTTTTTTGTTTTAAATTATCTTCATTGAGACATGTGTTAATGTTATGAAAAATAGAATAATTTTTATGATATATATGCTACATAAGAATGTATTTAGTGACAATATCAGATTTAATTCATTGTATTTATAATGATTTTTTTTTTCAATTGAATTTTGATTCAAATTTACGTAAGTCGTAAAGGATTTTCATTTTAATTTCATTTCTTTGAGACATATTTTTTATTATACAACTATTCTTCTTAATTTGGGGTGGATAAGTACTATGTGATATATTATATCATCAAAACTCTTTTATTCTTGGTAATTTTATTTTATTTTTAGTCTCTTTCACCTTCGAGGGTTATAAATAAATATTACTCAAGTTGTTAGGGTTTCCTTAACTCACGATTCTTTTCCCAGGTGTAGGAAATTATCCTCTTGTATTTGAAATCCCATTTAACTTTTATCCTAAAATTTACATTAATATATTTATTAGATTTTATTCCTTATAGGAAATTGAATCTTTTCAACAAAATTTTCATCTTTGGGGTACTATTTTATCTTTTAAATTACACATCTAATAATAATTTTCTTTATCCTTTTTGAGATGATCTTTTTCTTCTATAACCATATGTTATCAATTGAATGTATTAGTATTTAAAGTATCCCAATTATTTTTTCTCTAAATTAAAATTTACAATCCCTTCTTATACATTCTAAAATAATTTTTCATGATCTTTTGTTCTATGATAGTTATAATAAATGTTTTTAATGTACTCTTAATGATTTCTAGAATGTTATTCTCCAATAAAATTATTTTAATGTAGTTTTATAAATGTTTGAGAATAAAATATGAAAAAATTATTTATAAGGTAATTTTCAACTTCCTTGAATTTATTACAAAGTATTTTAAAAGGAAATCGCTTTTAAATGTTATCCATTTGCCTCATTTTTTAAAAAAATGGCATGTTTAAGGGTTTATCTATGAGTAAATATGTCTACCCCATTTTCATTTCTAATAATAATTAATCTCTATACTTTTAGAATTTCAAATGGAAATTAGTTATATTTATGTTTTATAAATTTTTTATTTTAAAATTATTTTAAGACATCGATTATAGATTTTTTGAAAATACATTATCCTAAGACTCTTTAAAAGTGTATTTCATCTTGGTTTACATCATTTAACATGTCTTATTTCTAGTTGAGGATGTTATTAAAATGATATTATCCATCATATTTCTCATGATAGCATATGAAATTCTTGTTTTCTAATGAAAATACATTCTGCTTTCTTTTTCCCTAATCCCCCAATTTGAATCGAAATGATTTTCCTTTAAATGAATTTACTCTATTAATTCCTTATTCATGATTATTTTTATTGATGGGTCTTCACCATGTTACCTATATTTTGATAGATTATGGAAATTATTGACTAAAATATATAACTATTAACTATATAGTTTATATACCATATATTATTTTATTTTACTTCTAGGAAATTTTTTAATTTCATTATTTTTTCCATTTTATTTCCACGGTCTTATAAATATTATATAAAGAAGCCTTCCACTATGGACATAATTTAAAGGTTATGTATTTCAGGGGTATTTTAGGAGGACTCAGGATTGAGTATCCCCTTGACTATTTTAGGCAAGAGAGGTTTTATTATTTTCATTATACTCCTCTTCCTAATAATTTTCTAATAATTATTAATAGAACATTGAGTTTTCCCCTCACATCATTCCATTTTGAAAATGATGAGAAACCCATTCTATTTATATGGTTTCTTTATATGATTAGTATGGAATTTCATGAAAACCATATTATATCTATGGTTTAGTTTATGATATGACAATTTTTTCAAGGGGAACACAAATGTAGGGATTAAGAGATGAGTCAGACCTATATCTCCCACCAATTTATTATATAATATCTTATATCTCTGAGATATAAATTTTATGTGAATTGGTTATCACATATCAATGATAAAAAAAGGTTAGTGTAATGGTATTAATATCTAGTCAAATTTTTATGTGTGAATCAGTAGAAAGGTATCCACGTTCATAAAGATAATAAATTTAATGTTTATTGTTGTGATAATTTCTTTCTAATATTCCATGGCTCGTGTTTTGCTGATTCATGTTTGTTAGATCGTGATTTTTCACTATTTTGATTCAAGTCAAATGTTATTCTAAGTCATATTCTATGATTTATGTTCTATGATTTTTTGGTTATTTATTTTATATGTATATTGATTGTAATCACATGATAATTTTATTATCACTTATGATTTTATATTGTTATTTCTTATATTTACCTTTACTATATGTCTGAGCTCACCCAGTTTTTATTTTTTCACATCTACATGTTATAATGAGTAGTAGTAAATAATATGTTACAAGAATGATATCTTATGAGAAATTGTTTTGGTAGATATTATTAAATTGATATAGAATAGAATGTTTTTTATAGTGATAAAATGCCCAATTGTTGGAAAAGAAATTATCTTTGGAAGGAAGTGTTTTTTCCTAATTCTCTAAAACCAAGATCCCAAAACATCTAGGAAATGTATTTTATTAAAAAATTTCCTTCATTTTATGTAATTAAATGATTATTAGTTATTGGTTTTCATATCAATTCACGTTGTGAATCACTCTTTAGGAGTTAAAATTCCTAAAAAGATTATAAGGTTTACACCGTGAAGATGCGAGTCATCAAATGATATAATTCCATAAAGGATTGAAATATTCCTTGTACAAGGATTGATTTTTGAGAGTATTACCTCTAAGGACTGAGGTTCATTAATTTTTCAAAAAGAAATTTGTGGAATCCCATTCAATTTTTCATTTTTTCATTCCACAATGTGAAAACCAAGAGAAAATGGAGAGAAGGGTTTTTTCATGAATCAGTTTTTCATGTCATACTTAAAATAAACGATTCATCAGATTTTCATTATTTTAATATATAATTCTATTTTGAATTGTTTCACATCATGATATGATGTCCTAAAAAATATTTAGGGAACATTTTTATAATTAAAGTGTTTACCTAGGTCAGGATATGAATAAATCTTATAAGCGATTATGTGAGACTAATTTATCAGGTCATGGTGAGTGTAGACACACCGTGATGACCAGTATATATTTCAAAATAATGAAGAATAAGTGGTATAAGGATAATATAAGTTAAAATTAGTTAAAGGATGTTGTTAATTTGAATTTTAATTTAAAAATAAAATTCATATGTGAAGAATAAATTGTTGTCGTGCAAGACAAAATTGTATCGGGGAACTCACATGTTACATGTGAATTATCAAATAAATTAAGTGGAGTATATTAGAGAAATAGAATTATTGATCTTTTTAAAATTGAATATGAAGTGGATGTAGGGGATGGATAAGATAGGTAATAAGAAAACTTATGTAATCATGATCATGTCAAAGACTCTCATTCTATTCAAAATTGGTTTAATGTCATTATTAGTTTTGGATAACATTACACAGTAAATAGAATAGTTTTTTAACATGATCTAATAGATAAAAAACAAATTTATAATATGAAATAATGATATTAGTGAGCCATATGGTCACAGTTGATCTTGAATCATGTAAAGGATTAGATAATTTTTTGAGATGTGGATATTGTAAAATATATAGTGGGTTTTTGTGTATGTTTTTGTAGAGACCTGAAGCCTGACGTACATGGAAATTACATTACTTTTGCGGAATACTTGGTACATAACAAAAACACACACACAAGGATCATAATAGTTTAGTGTCTTTGGAAACTCGGAACGTAAACTTCTAATCGTGGTGAAAGATCTTCAAAATCTCCCATAAAGATCTTCCTTTTTTTTACCTAAAACCTTTCTTTATATCCTGGGGAAAAGAAAACATAAAAGGGTGAGCTCAAATGCTCAGTAAGGGTAAACAAAAGAAATATCAAACACATCATATACATAAGCACATAAATTTTGGAAATCATAACCTGCAAAAGAGATCATAATTTCATAACATGGGGTAAATCATGGAAGTGAAATGTAATCACAATAATCATAACTTAAAACATGAAACTTTGTGGCATTCACACATAATCATAGAGAATCATTTCTTGTTAGTCAAGACTCATTGCCAAGACTATCTTAGTGGACAAAGTCCCTTTCTGAATCGAGTAACCCTCGTTTCAGTCCTGTTTCAATGAACTGGTATAACCTACCATTCCAGCCCTGTCTATCTCATGAGATATAAAATCATTACCCAATGCATTGGAGGGAGATATAGGTCCCACCCATCATATAATGAATCCTTTCTTATGTGTGCCACATAATCATAAAACATACATCATCGCATAACACATGTAACAAAAATGGGATTCTTGAAACATCATGACATCATAAATCAATTCATATAAGATAAAGGAATTCATAAAAATAATTCCATCACAACATGAACAAATAAATTTAATAATAGGGATAAAACAGAACCCTTTATTATCTTAGATGGAAAATAATTTTGATAAAACACTTGAACTCCATTCTTGAGGAAAATATCCTTTCTTCTTCAAAAACATTTTTCCTTTCATAACATGTCATACAACTTTAAAATAAAAGAATTTGATTAAAAATAAACTTGAAAACTTTTAAAGGAAGCTTCTTGGAAATAATGTTTTAAAAATCCATTCATGCCGTATAAGTTAAAAAAACATTCTTCGTACTTTTGTCGGAAAAGTCAAAAAGTACCTCGTACGAAAAACGACAAAAGATTCCATTCATACATATTACTAAAAACTCACCGAAGGGTAAAAATGGATTAAAACAATTGTAGGTGGATGGAAATAATATTACATATTGATGAAACATGGATGTGGATGATAAAATACACCCCAGTAAATACTTATGAATAAACAATCTCGGATAAAAATGAGATTGTGATATTTCCCTTACCTTAGGTACGATTTGCTTCGTATGTGTCTGAAGCTCCTGTATAATGATTTAAATAATGTCATTGACTTATTACAGAATCATATTCATTGTTATGATATCATATATGGTTCACTTATGACATTATATTACCCGTTCTTTTGTAAATTCCATGTTAAAGAAGCGTTTTGGGTAAAATCGTTTCATTTATCGTAGGTGTTTTGACTTGTTGTTCTTGAAATCATTATTACTTATATCATGATTTACTTACTTCCAGAATATAAAACATGATTTATATATCATATATATTCAGTATATATATATATAATAGATAGATAAATAAAATGAAAAACACCGTTCATGGAGACGGTAGTCCGTACGTACGCATGATCGCTGTTTTCCTTTCCTTATTGTCTTGAAATGGAAGTAAGTAGATGACATACATATATATATATATAAATAAATCCATTAGCTTTATAATGTCATATATTTCATTATTATTTCTTATATATACTTTATAATCATTCTTAAATGGTTAACATGGAGAATGAATCTCATCGCGTCGTGGAGACAGTAGTCCGTACGTACGCACGAGCGATGATATCATTTCTATAAATATTGAATTGAATTGGAGTGGATTATAAAATATATCAGAATCAATATGATGTTGTAATAACTATGTATAGTTATTCTTTACACCATTATACCCATCCATGTAAGGTGGTGGTGGAAAATAGATTACACCACGGCGTGGAGACGGTATTCCGTACGTACGCACGCGCGGTGATTTCTTTTTCCGTAGGATGGATAAATGGTGAAATAGGGTTGTTTCATACTTATAATAACATATCAGTATATGAGTGATACTGATGTTATTACTTCATAATTAAACAACCTAAGAAGAAGAAGTGGAAGAAGAAATAAAGATGAAAGAATTGGTAACGGTAATTACCTCTTCTTTGAAGCGCCTCTTTGAGACCTCCTCTTAGGGCACTAAAATTGGTCTTTGAGGAAGACCAGAACCTCTAGGATGTTTCTAGGGAAGTGGAGAAGAGATTTTGGCAGGGTTGGCCGAGCTTGAGTGCTCAAATTGGTGTGAGGAGGAGGGGGAGGATGTGTCCTTTTATAAGGGAGGAGAGGGGCACCTTAGGAATATCTCAAAATATTATTTTATATTAAAGTAAAAATCGGTTTATAATGGTTACAAAGGGTCTTATTTCGAATATAAAGTGGGGATGGGTCGAAATAATATCAACCAATAGGATTTAGACAAGTTTAGGGTATTATTTTAACCTTATCAATTAGATTTAACTCTAAGTTAAATAATTTAACTTTTACCATGTCTTTTTGTTTTCTTTCACTATATGGTTAATACACTTACTATAACATGCCAAACGAACCCCAAATTGTTTATTATTAATATATATATCCTTATCTAAGTAATTTGGCCGAACCTTAGATTTTTAGGATTAAAATAACAATTAATAATATAATATTTTATTTAAAAACTATTTTGTGTCAATTTTGACACTATTTGATATATGATTTTTGTGAAAGTCATAACAGAATTATATGTTCGAGCCAAGTTTATTAAATCAACACTAATATATCATAGTAACCTAGAAAATTAGTGTAATTTATAAAAAGTCTTAAATTACATTTATTTTGGTATTTATATTATCAATTATGTCAATATTTCATTAATAAGATAATTACTGCATCATCTTTGTGTCATAAATAAATTATAATATTTGATGTCTAAAAATTACAAATAAAATACCATCATGTAGGAAATCTTTTTAGATTTCTAATGAATATTTACAATCGAATTTATCTTATGTATAACCCCATATTAAAAATGATTTACTTATTAAACTTTGATTTTAACTATTTTAACCCTTCTTTAAATAAATTAATAATAAATGTCCTAATCTAATCCATGTGGGCCTAAATGGTCATATTTTATTCCTAAGTTTGTTTTTGGTCGACTTACACTTGTCCAATAGAATTAGGACATGTGTTAGGGTAATATTAATATCATATTTACCCTTAGTTACCCTATTTACTATTAACCGCGGTAAAAAAAATAAAAAGTTATTATTCACCAAAAAATTATTTTTTTCTCATTGAACCACATTTTACTTACTGACATCAACCGTGTCTCTCGGATTTTTGAAATTCCATTCACAGATGCGGTAAAATTAAGTTTTATGAAAAATTCAGTTTTTTAACTACCACTTACTAGTTTCACTATTCATCAAAAATTGATATTTTTCAGAACAATGCCAAAATTTCATCCTAAGCTATATTTCATATTCCGAATTCAAAAATGAAGTATATTTTACCAAATTCATAACATAGAAGTTTCATTAATTAATTTTATAATTAAATCCCGCTGTTAAAACAAATAGCGTGTTTTTAAGAAACAATATCTATCAAAAGATTGACACTTGATTATGTCCGGTTTAAATGTGAAATTACAACCAATGACCAACATTGTATTAAATTGTAAAAATATATTCTAAATATACTTTAAAACCACTCAAATTAATAATTTATCACTATTAATTATTTCGATTAAAAACGTTATTTTTAATTAAAATTTAGTAATTTTCACTATTCATCAGAAAATAAAAGTTATCCGAAGAGTACCAAAATTTCACCTTAGGCTAAATTCGATACTTCGAATCCAAAAATGAAGTCCATTTTGAAAAATAAGATTTACATAATTTCAAAAGGTGGTTATTACTATTCATAATGACTAGTTTCAATAATATTTTAATAGCATATCGTTGTTTAGTGAAACTCAGTATTGCGTACTACACACGCTATCGAGGAAGGTTGTGATTGCGTGTAATGCATGGAAATTCAAGGATGCGTGTTGTGCAAGCTCCTTTTGGTGTAGCGTACAACACAAGACATTAATAAAATTAAAAAGAATATTTTTCACAAAATCTCGGGCTGTTACATTCTACCCCCCTTAAAATGAATTTCGCCCTCGAAATTCGTCGGGGTTATAAATGGTTTACTATTCGAAAGTTTCTTTAATAGAAACCCACATCGTAAAAAGGAATACCAAAATTTGGATTTAAAAAAACTAAAGTATGAAATGTAACGATTACCCAAATAAACTAATCACTGGGTTTCCACATAGGTGAAAATATGGATATGGAAGAGAAATCTAACCATCATGTTCTGATGGAGAGTGGTAGAGAACATGGCTATGGAAAAGCCAATAATCACAAATCCATAAATTTGTGACGATCTAAGGTACCATCCGATTCATCAGTTATAAGATCACTAGGACAACATTTTTGGTTTTCAAGATCATTTCCCTAAAGTTGAAAATTTGAATTGGAATAAATACTTTCTTTATTTTGGTACAATCTCACTATTGTTCGTGCCTAGAACAATTTCCACTTCATCTCTTAAATAAATTAAGTTGAATTTGTTATTCGTGAAGTGTTAGCAGATCATGTGATAGAATGACGGGTCATTCCATCTGTCTCAAACAAATGGTTAGGAAAAATTATATACATAAGTCGATCTATAGTGAGATTAATCATATATAGTTCCTAAAATGGACTTATACTTCATATATCATACTGCTTAATATAATAAAACTAGTTTCTACTAAATAGGGACTTCCTGTAGGCCAGTGGTAGGCGATAAAGTCCAGTCGCACTTCGGTTGTGGGTTCGATTCCCACATCCTTGTCCAACACGATGGGCTGTCGCCCGTCCTGCAGGTTGTCCTTTTTCTAAAACTACATTACTATAACATCCCATCAATAATATCGAAAATCTTCTATCCTCAAACAATACTAACTTATGTCCAACATAATCCATTCTAATCTCTTAGGCTTATCCATAATACTACAGTCCACTCTCATAATATAGTGAAAACAGTTACTAGAGATTTAATACCATCGTTGATCCCCATATATCATAAGATATGTCTTGTTGGTCACATTCCAATAATGTGAATACCTTAATCATGTATTCTCTTGAAAAATGAATACCAATTAAACCTTAGTGAAAACATGAATGCTGTCAAAAGTTAACTCTTTCAACATATCAAAATCCAAAAATTCTATATACTCAAACCATGATATCACTTAGTCTTTATATAAATCATGAGCTCATGAATACAATCAAACATCTCATTATCTTCTTATCCTTTCATTATGCACTTATCATCTACTTTCCAAAAGTATCTGAATAACCTTTCATGGTTACTGGTACCATTCATCATACACTTTCAAAACTTAAGGAAAGACAACAGTGTAACAATCCTTAGATGTCTCCTTATTCCATGAGATTACTTATACAACATTACACATGATAAACATGTAATCATTCCACTACATTCTTAGACCATTGATCGAGCTTCAACATTTCTTTCATCTCACATATCATTTGTAGTTTCTTCATCATCATCAACATAAATACTTCCCATACGACCATACTGATTCTCTTCATGAGACTTTCCCTTAGGGCATTGGTTTGCATAATGCCCGTACATTCCACATTTAAAGCATTTAACCAATGTTGATGTCGTAGCAATACCATTATCCTCATCCATGGTGTTAACTGAACCTTTTCCTTTGCACTTACTTGCTTTGTGTCCTTCTTTTCCACACCCAAAGCATCTTCCAGTTCCTTTGAAACATTTTCCTTGATGCCTCTTCCCACATGAATTACATAGGGGAAATTGAACTTTCTTTCCTCTATGATCATCATGAAACTCCATCTTTCTCTTATTAGCCGAGTCAGGAAACTTACCAAATTTTACTTTATTGATCATATTATGAGATTGCTGATTCGGCATAATAATGATGTTTGGACTTCCAAATCCCATTTCATTATGAAGAATATCATTCCATTGTCCATCATATCCTCTATTATTGTGAATCATCTTGTTTCCAGCCATTTTCTAAAACCCAAAAAGAATAGTGTGAGAGGCAAAAATCATGCTAGGGAAAACAACATAATAAAGGGGGAGTACCTTCAATATCTAACATCTTAGGTTTAATTCTAAGATCGTTACCATAGTTCTAGGACTATCCTATACCTATACGTATCCTTAGGGACATCCCTAGACATACCTTAGAAATATCTCTAGGGATCTCACTAACGTTTTCACATCCTAGTTTCCAAAGGTTGACTAAACCTTTCCTCTGATACCAACTGTAGAGACCCGAAGCCTGACGTACATGGACATTACATTACTTTTGCGGAATACTTGGTACATAACAAAAACACACACACAAGGATCGTAATAGTTTAGTGTCTTTGGAAACTCGGAACGCAAACTTCTAATCGTGGTGAAAGATCTTCAAAATATCCCATAAAGATCTTCCTTTTTTTTTACCTAAAACCTTTCTTTATATCCTGGGGAAAAGAAAACATAAAAGGGTGAGCTCAAATGCTCTGTAAGGGTAAACAAAAGAAATATCAAACACATCATATACATAAGCACATAACTTTTGGAAATCATAACCTGCAAAAGAGATCATAATTTCATAACATGGGGTAAATCATGGAAGTGACATGTGATCACAATAATTATAACTTAAAACATGAAACTTTGTGGCATTCACACATAATCATAGAGAATCATTTCTTGTTAGTCAAGACTCATTGCCAAGACTATCTTAGTGGACAAAGTCCCTTTCTGAATCGAGTAACCCTCGTTTCAGTCCTGTTTCACTAAACCGGTATAACCTACCGTTCCAGCCCTGTCTATCTCATGAGATATAAAATCATTACCCAATGCATTGGAGGGAGATATAGGTCCCACCCATCTTATAATGAATCCTTTATTATGTGTTCCACATAATCATAAAACATATATCATCGCATAACACATGTAACAAAAATGGGATTCTTGAAACATCATGACATCATAAATCAATTCATATAAGATAAAGGAATTCATAAAAATAATTCCATCACAACATGAACAAATCAATTTAATAATAGGGATAAAACAGAACCCTTTATTATCTTATATGGAAAATAATTTTGATAAAACACTTGAACTCCATTCTTGAGGAAAATATCCTTTCTTCTTCAAAAACATTTTTCCTTTCATAACATGTCATACAACTTTAAAATAAAAGAATTTGATTAAAAATAAACATGAAAACTTTTAAAGGAAGCTTCTTGGAAATAATGTTTTAAAAATCCATTCATGCCGTATAAGTTAAAAAAAACATTCTTCGTACTTTTGTCGGAAAAGTCAAAAAGTACCTCGTATGAAAAACGACAAAAGATTCCATTCATACATATTACTAAAAACTCACCGAAGGGTAAAAATGGATTTAAAAAATTGTAGGTGGATGGAAATAATATTACATATTGATGAAACATGGATGTGGATGATAAAATACAACCCAGTAAATACTTACGAATAAACAATCTCGGATAAAAATGAGATTGTGATATTTCCCTTACCTTAGGTACGATTTGCTTCGTATGTGTCCGAAGCTCCTGTATAATGATTTAAATAATGTCATTGACTTATTACAGAATCATATTCATTGTTATGATATCATATATGGTTCACTTATGACATTATATTACCCGTTCTTTTGTAAATTCCATGTTAAAGAAGCGTTTTGGGTAAAATCGTTTCATTTATCGTAGGTGTTTTGACTTGTTGTTCTTGAAATCATTATTACTTATATCATGATTTACTTACTTCCAGAATATAAAACATGATTTATATATCATATATATTCAGTATATATATATATAATAGATAGATAAATAAAATGAAAAACACCGTTCATGGAGACGGTAGTCCGTACGTACGCATGAACGCTGTTTTCCTTTCCTTATTGTCTTGAAATGGAAGTAAGTAGATGACATACATATATATATATACATAAATCCAGTAGCTTTATAATTTTATATATTTCATTATTATTTATGATATATACTTTATAATCATTCTAAAATGGTTAACATGGAGAATGAATCTCATCGCGTCGTGGAGACGGTAGTCCGTACGTACGCACGAGCGATGATATCATTTCTATAAATATTGAATTTAATTGGAGTGGATTATAAAATATATCAGAATCAATATGATGTTGTAATAACTATGTATAGTTATTCTTTACACCATTATACCCATCCATGTAAGGTGGTGGTGGAAAATAGATTACACCACGGCGTGGAGACGGTATTCCGTACGTACGCACGCGCGGTGATTTCTTTTTCCGTAGGATGGATAGATGGTGAAATATGGTTGTTTCATACTTATAATAACATATCAGTATATGAGTGATACTTATGTTATTACTTCATAATGAAACAACCTAAGAAGAAGAAGTGGAAGAAGAAATAAAGATGAAAGAATTGGTAACGGTAATTACCTCTTCTTTGAAGCGCCTCTTTGAGACCTCCTCTTAGGGCACTAAAATTGGTCTTTGAGGAAGACCAGAACCTGTAGGATGTTTCTAGGGAAGTGGAGAAGAGATTTTGGCAGGGGTTGGCCGATCTTGAGTGCTCAAATTGGTGTGAGGAGGAGGGGGAGGAGGTGACCTTTTATAAGGGAGGAGAGGGGCACCTTAGGAATATCTCAAAATATTATTTTATATTAAAGTAAAAATCGGTTTATAATGGTTCCAAAGGGTCTTATTTCGAAGCTAAAGTGGGGATGGGTCAAAATCCTATCAACCAATAGGATTTAGACAAGTTTAGGGTATTATTTTAACCTTATCAATTAGATTTTACTCTAAGTTAAATAATTTAACTTTTACCATGTCTTTTTGTTTTCTTTCACTATATGGTTAATACACTTACTATAACATGCCAAACGAACCCCAAATTGTTTATTATTAATATATATATCCTTATCTATGTCATTTGGCCGAACCTTAGATTTTTAGGAATAAAATAACAATTAATAATATAATATTTTATTTAAAAACTATTTTGTGTCAATTTTGACACTATTTGATATATGATTTTTGTGAAAGTCATAACAGAATTATATGTTCGAACAAATTTGATTAAATCAACACTAATATATCATAGTAACCTAGTAAATTAGTGGAATTCATAAAAAGTCTTAAATTACATTTATTTTGGTATTTATATTATCAATTATGTCAATATTTGATTAATAAGATAATTACTGCATCATCATTGGGTCATAAATAAATTATAATATTTGATGTCTAAAAATTACAAATAAAATACCATCATGTAGGAAATCTTTTTAGATTTCTAATGAATATTTACAATCGAATTTATCTTATGTATAACCCCATATTAAAAATGATTTACTTATTAAACTTTGATTTTAACTATTTTAACCCTTCTTTAAATAAATTAATAATAAATGTCCTAATCTAATCCAAGTGGGCCTAAATGGTCATATTTTATTCCTAAGTTTGTTTTTGGTCGAATTACACTTGTCCAATAGAATTAGGACATGTGTTAGGGTAATATTAATATCATATTTACCCTTAGTTACCCTATTTACTATTAACCGCGGTAAAAAAAATAAAAAGTTACTATTCACCAAAAAATTATTTTTATCTCATTGAACCACATTTTACTTACTGAGATCAACCGTGTCTCTCGGATTTTTGAAATTCCATTCACAGAAGCGGTAAAATTAAGTTTTATGAAAAATTCAGTTTTTTAACTACCACTTAGTAGATTCACTATTCATCAAAAATTGATGTTTTTCAGAACAATGCCAAAATTTCATCCTAAGCTATATTTCATATTCCGAATTCAAAAATGAAGTCTATTTTACCAAATTCATAACATAGAAGTTTCATTAATTAATTTTATAATTAAATCTCGCTGTTAAAACAAATAGCGTGCTTTTAAGAAACAATATCTATCAAAAGATTGACACTTGATTATGTCCGGTTTAAATGTGAAATTACAACCAATGACCAACATTGTATTAAATTGTAAAAATATATTCTAAATATACTTTAAAACCACTCAAATTAATAATTTATCACTATTAATTATTTCGATTAAAAACGTGGTTTTTAATTAAAATTTAGTAATTTTCACTATTCATCAGAAAATAAAAGTTATCCGAAGAGTACCAAAATTTCACCTTAGGCTAAATTCGATACTCCGAATCCAAAAATGAAGTCCATTTTGAAAAATAAGATTTACAGAATTTCAAAAAGTGGTTATTACTATTCATAACGACTAGTTTCAATAATATTTTATTAGCATATCGTTGTTTAGTGAAACTCAGTATTGCGTACTACACACGCTATCGAGGAAGGTTGTGATTGCGTGTAATGCAAGGAAATTCAAGGATGCGTGTTGTGCAAGCTCCTTTTGGTGTAGCGTACAACACAAGACATTAATAAAATTAAAAAGAATATTTTTCACAAAATCTCGGGCTGTTACAGTTTTGGTGTGTGTGATAAAAATAATGTAATTTAAATTATACATTTAATGATTTTTTTACTGAAATAATCATTAATAATGGAATGTAATTCACTAATTCACCCCCATATTTATGAATTTTCACAAATCATATAGAACCTTTTCTTTTAAAATAATATAAACACTTCTTTAACAATAAATGGAGGGATAAGAGTTAATATATGGAGATTGGGGTTGAGTTTTCAGGTGGTTTGTCAAGGATTGAGTATATGATCAAAAAATATCATCTTAATTTTGGGGTAAAATTATACCACTCGGTTATGGTGATGATTTATATTAACCGGAAAACTATTGACATGATAAAAGATTATTAAATGTGTTTTAATTTTTCAAAATTTAAAATGAAAAATATAAAAATTTAGTTAAAATAAATTCCATTACTGACTTTTTTGTAACTAATTATAAGTTATTTATATATTAAAATAATTTAAATAATAATAATTATCATAACACAGGTTCACTTTTGTATTATATTTTTTCTAATTTTTTAAAATTTTATATTAGAACATCAACTTGTTTAGGAAAAAAACTTAATTTTTTTCATAATTCGTTTTTTTTATATTTTTTTGTTGTTTTTAATCTTGAAAATTATAGTGTTAGTTTTTAATAGAAAAAAATAATATTTAATAATTTATTAATATTTTTTATTTTAATTTTTATTATAATGTATATTTATTTTCACATTTATAAAATTTTGTATATAATGAATTAATATAAAAATAATTCAATTTAGATTTTTTAGGAAAACTTCCTTTTAATTGTATGCTTGTATATATACCAAAAAACATTTGTGTCTAAATTTTATATTAGAAAATTACTCTTTATATTTATATTATTGTGTGTATATATATACATGTATGTAAGCATTTATATGTATATGTGTGTGCTAAAACATTTCCCAAAAAATTTCTATTACGAAAATATATAATATAATTATATTGGGATATATATATATATATATATAAATATTGGTTAGAAAATATACATTGGAAATTTTCACTGAATATTTATGTTTTAAAATGGACTATAATTTTTCCATGAAAATGTAAATTATTTTTTAATTTATTAATATACAAAAATTGTGAATATATGTGGATCTTTATTATATAATTTTCCATTGAAAATTTATAATGTTTATTTTATTATGAAATTATTTTGACAAAAATTTTAATAAGTATTTATTCTAATTTTTTTGTAATAAAATTTCCAATAAATATAGTTAAAGTAAAAAATAGATATAAATTTTGTTTAATTATTTCAACAAAAAACTATAAAATTACAATCAGATTATTAAATTTAATTATGTTTATGTACATATACTTATATTAATGTATATGTACATACGTCCATCAATATAGTTTACATTTTTCCACTGTTGGTAGAAAAATTTCCCTGTAACATTCTTTTTAATGTTTCTATTTAAAATTAATATTAGAATTATAAGAGTTCCCATTGGAAATTAAAATTTGAGTTTAAAATCACATACTTAACCAAATAAAATCACAATGAAATTTCATTTATATTTTCATTGTGAATTGATTAATTTTCATTTATAAATTCTCACAATTATTTCTTCTTCGATATTTCAATGAAAATTAATATTTATGTTAATATATATATGTGAACTTAAAATTTCTAACATATGTATGTAGAAATAATTTACAATGAAACTTTTAAATGAAAATTTACAAATATATTTTTATATATGTACTGAATATTTTAAAAACAAATATTCATAATAAATATGTAATGTAATATAATAGTGTAAAATTTTATTCTTCTGTGTGTAAAATTTTTACTTTTCATAAAAATTTTTGAGTACAAATTTTCAATTTAAATTTAAAGTTTAATTTTATACAATAGTTATATATGTTGGTATAAATTTCCGCTAATAATGGAAAAAATTTAGTGTGAATTTTCTATGAAACTTTTGATTAATATTTTTGAAATTTTAAGTAGAAATTAAAGTTCACTTAAAAATTTTCACTATTAACTAAACAATTTATATATAAATTTATCATTGAAAATTTTTCTTTCAATTTTAAATGGTTTAATTAAATATAAAAATTATTGTTAAAATTTCTACTCATATATGGAAATTTTCATCATGTATTTTCATTGAAAACATTGATTAAAGTTTTAGAAGTTTCCATTGAAAATTAAATTCCAAAGAAAAATTAATATTAGAAAATATAAAATTGACTATATAATTTCGTGGAAAATATGTTATGGCCCGGACCTATTCGGTCCATTCCTTTGTAAAAATACTATGTTTGAGATGTTCTGGGAGGTCAAGGTGACTTGTCCCTAACACTTTGCAAGTTTTCCAATTCGGTGAACAGTTCCAATGGTAGACAATTGTGAACAGTGCAACGGTAACCTTCTATAAATAGTGTCATCGGTGTCCCTTAGTGAACAGTGTCATTGGTAACCTTCTATGAACAATTCTGTTAGTGAATAGTTCAATCGGTAACCTCTAATGGTAACCTCTCTTTCCTTTTCCAAATTTCCAATTATTTGAACAGTTCCATCAGTGAACAGTTCTATCAGTAACCTTTAATGGTAATCTCTATTTCCTTTTCCAAATTTCCACTTCTTTGAAAAATTCCGTCAATGAATAGTTCTATTAGTGAGGTCTAATGGAAACCTATATCTGTAACCTCTATCGGTAGCCTCTATTGGTAACCACTATCTGTAACCCTTAACGGTAACCTCTACTTCCTTTTCCAAATTTTAAGTTCATGAACAGTGATTCCAGAACGGTGACCCTCTAACGGTGACCTTTTCTTTCCTTTTCCAAATTTTAAGTTCATGAACAATGTTTCCAGAACGATGACCTTCTAACGGTGACCTTTTCTTTCTGTTTCCAAATTTTGAGTTCATGAACAATGTTTATAGAACGGTGACCTTCTAACAGTGACATTTCTTTCCTTTTCCAAATTTTTAGTTCATGAATAGTGTTTCCCAAACGGTGACCTCTTAATGGTGACCATTTCTTTCATTTGACAAATTTTGAGTTCATGAATACTGTCTAATGGTGAGGTTCATGAACAGTGTCTATCAGTGAAGTTCATGATTAGTGTTTATCGGTGAGGTTCATGAACAGTGTCTAACATCGATGTTCATGAATAGTATCTAATGGTGAGCTTTATGAATACTTTCTAATAGTGAGGTTCCCAAATAGTGTCTAATGGTGAGGTTCATGAACAATGTCTAACGGTGAGGTTCATGAAAAGTGTCTAACAGTGTGGTTTATGAATACTGTCTAATGTTGAGGTTCATGAATAGTGTATAATGTTGAGGTTTATGAACATTGTTTTTCCATTGCCAAATTTTTTGTTAGTGAACTGTGTTTCCAACTTCCTACAGGTTCTGCCCTTTAGCATTTTTCTTTGACGTAAAATGAATTTAAGGCCTCATTGTAAGGACTCCAAGGAAAATTCAAAATCCATAAATCATATATTAATTATTTCTAAGGCTCGGGATGTTTTTACCTGGTCAAACCATTTGGTTTAATGCGATCTGCTTTTAATGGGAAATAAAGCGAATATTAAACAGTCGCTCAATGAAATCTTTTGAAGGGATGTGATATATTCCTCCCTAATTATTCTTATTTCTTCTCAGATATGAGATGTTAAAACATTTCATACTATTCTATATGATTTTGATAATCAAAGTTTTTTTTGGATTGGTTCTACTCTGTTTTGTTGCAACAAAGCAACATCGATCAATCTTTGATATAAGGTATGTTTTATCATCGTTCTTTTGGGTTTCATCATCTCCTATCTGTCTTTCCATTTTATAACATGTGATATCCATGCTCTAATGGAGTTTTCTTCGGTTTTGGTTGGTGTTGTCGTACTGTGGCATCCTCTGGTGGATGATATTGTCGCGAAAGGAGGATCGTGACCCGTTATGTAGACGGTTCTCCTATAAAGTACATCAATAACTGTTTGAGGTAGGGGATTTGTTCCTTCTCTTTTATTTTTCATGCAACTATATTTTTATCATGTTTTATCCCACTGGAACACAATGGAATTGACATAATAAATATTTAAGTTGGATAAATAAATTGACATCGGTTGAATGTTGTTTCCCCTTGTTTTCTTGATAGTGTGATATCCATGCTTGCTTCATTTAGTTGTTAATTTTTGATGAAAATTGGTAAATAATGTAAACCAGAATTAATTGATAACTATTTGATATGGATAAAGTGCCCTATAAATGAATCTGTTTTATCTTATTTTAATTTTTTGTTAATCAAATTTGTGGAGTATGCATGTTTAATTCTTTGTGATAACTTACTGATTAGGTTCCCCAAATTTTGGAACCTATAAATAAAAAATATGTTAATTCAATTTGGATTAAAGAACTATTTGATTGATAATTCCTTGAAGGGTTCTGCATTACCCTCTTGATTGTTAAAGGTCCATGATCACAATTGATGCGTTGTTTGTTTTCCTACTACATGTGCGGTCATGTGAACCTGGATGGTTGTTGAGATATGTGGGGGCATGGAGACTTTTGGTTGTGGCTAAAAATGATGCCTATGGTGGAGAGATGCATCAGTTTATGCATTTTGGTGTCAGGGAGGACACCAATGATGATGGAATGGGATGGAGGTGTTTGTTGAATGATTGCTATTTATTTTTGGTCGATTGTCTATTTTACATTTCCCTACTACCTAAGGTAGCTGGTCTTGCTTACCCTTCTTCTGAAATAGGCGAAGACACGATGGGTATTCCACAAACATTCTGTGTTTAGATTCTCAAGGGAGGATGAGTCTACGCTCTTGCAATACGTGTCAAAGCGTCGATGGGTAGTACATCTACTCACCGTGTTGAGCCCCCATGTGTTTAATAGAATGGACTGTTTTTTCTATAATTCCTGGTAATGTGGGAAAATAGATTATATAATGAATAATTGAATAAATGGTGTGAACCCATGAGATTGGAGTTTGCTGGAACATAATGCTGAGGTTGTAAATTTAAAGGGACAATGGACATTTGGTGTGATACTAATAAAATTTAATGTGGAATTGTTCATGGTTAATTACTATTTAAAGAATTAATTATCGTAAAGTGAAACTGGTAGAAAGGGAATGAAATAATGTATTAAATCTCTTTAAATGGGTTTGTGCATATAGGATACCTAGTCTTAGAAGTGGTAGCCTGGAGTCCAAGAGACGTTAGCTGTAGTTGAGTCTAAGACTAGGTTATTCCCATAGTGTGGTTTTGAGATATAGTATATTCTATATTTTTTGTGTTTCTATACACTACTCCACCCTGTCAGTAGGGGCAACTAACACCCCAGGGATTGTGAGCCCTAGGGGTGTTTTCCCCAACATTCTGGTGGGAGGATGAATGGATGACAACCCCATTTGGCCCCGCTATCTTCTCTTGGTCTATACTTGTGTTGGTAGGCACAATGGTTGGTTTTCCCCATATATGTGTGTAGAGGGCTGTAATGGCTAGTTGTTCTTCATACACATATATTCTGGATATAGTATCATATGGACTACTATAGGTGTAATGTGTATAGGCTGTGATGGATTGAGGATCCTTAATCAGTGTATGGGTTGTGATGGATTGAGGTATAATATATGATGTTTGATACACGTTATGCGGGCTGTGGTGGATCTTAGAAATTACCTGGTTACTTTTCTTATGTGGACATGGTTGTTTTTTAGCACGAGGATCATTTTGTGGTGCTTCTCCCAGGTGTCTGCGGGAAAGATTTTTTGGATAGAGATGCTTAGGATGTAAGACATTGGGGAAAAGTGGGAAACCAGTGGGGGAGTAGTAACGGGGCACCCTTGGTACTTTTTATTATATGATATATTCTTTTATGTGTTAATTGGTGAGAGTATCCATGGTGAGGATGGGAATTTAGTATACTTGTTTAGGTGACGAGTTAGTTTCACTTGTTGTTCACTATGCCTTAGTATTATTTCTTTACTTTTTAATGAGAGGCTTTGGTGAGGATCCTAATTATTATAATTTTATACTCACCCAATGTATATATAAAAGGTTTTTTAGGTCACTTGGAGTAGGTTTGAGATCTAGCTAGTTACTATTATCTTGTGGTTGCAAGAGCTGTTCAGGCTAGTGGTTGATGCTGTTTTACTTCCCTTTGTGTACTTGCAGGTTTTCCCCTTTCAGTTGTATCAGTTTTTCATGATATTTCATATGTTTATTTGAGATGCGTTTAATCTTACTAGTAGAGTTGGAGTTGGTTGGGGTCTATCTTATCTCTCTATCTTCGGTATGTGTTCTCTTAGAGGTTAATTCCTCCCATTTGTGTGTCTACTATACCCTCGGTGCTAGTCACCAACCCGGGGCCTACTGGAGGTGGGACTCGGGGTTCATCGTCTCCCTTCTCACATTTTCGGCCTAGGAGGGGTACACTTTTTGGGGAGGGGTTGTGACACAGTGGTATCAGAGGTCTGGTTGAGGGATTGAATGGAGTTTGGAGTTAGGCACAGGTGAGGTTGCATAGGTTGGTAAGGAAATGGGGTCATTCATGTTTAGAAAGTGAGGTAAACACTAGAGAACAGCTGAGGTATAGGAATTTAGTACCCCCTATGATATGATATACAAATATTTATGTTTACAATGGCTACTAAACAAGTTGATATTAGCCGCAGGGTAGAGACCTAGTAAAGGATCATGCTTCATTCTTGTTTGTGGCTGTGTTGGAATGGGTAGACCTTGGGATAGGTTAACCTAAAACGAATAAAAGAAAAAAATTAATTAATTAATGTTGAGCCTTTCATATTCCAGGTTTAGGATCTCTAACGGTTTGTTATTTAATAGGTATGGATCTAGGTCAATATCCTCATCAGGTTTGCATAGATATTGTTCACTAGGATATTCCAGTAGATAGCCACATGGTAGAGGTTGGAGATGACGGCACTTAGTGGAAGATAGTTCGAGAGATTCATTGCCAATGTCTAAAGAAGTATAATGTCTTTGTTTCAGATTCTATCCTGGAATACTAGTTATAGGAGATCGAGATAGGCTTCAGTTCGATCTGTGATCAGAAGGAGCACTGGGTGTCCTTGGTTGTGATGATGCTGCGTAGAGTAGCAATGCAGTGGTGGTTCCTGTTCCTCAGGGATCGTGAGGAGTCAGTGATATCATGGGAGGCATTCTGAGGAAAGTTTAGAGTCGAGTTTCTTTCTTCGATTACGAAGGAGTCCAGTCACCAGGATATTCTTACCCTTCAACAGGGGAGCTCTATTGTTCGAGAGTTTGGAATATGTTTCAGGAACCTTTTACGATATACTTCAGACCTGCTCCAAGATGAGGTGGCATGGGCGAGGCATTTTGAGGAGGCTTTGCTTCTAGAGATCCATCACTAGGTCACCCCATTTATGATGAAAACATATCTTGAGGTGCTAGTGAGGGAAGAGGGTGCCCAGAGGACTTTGTCTAGGACCAGATCATCATGAGCGGGGAATCATCATGATTCCCCCCAAAGTAAAGTTGTGGTACGGGGTTCTTGGTTTTCAAGGAAAAAGAGTTTTTGTTCAGCCAGGGTAGGTCCCAGCACTTCACATATCATTTATCTAGAAGAAGAAACTCTTAGGACTATGCAAAGGGATCATGAGCATGTTTGTCTTCTAGTAATTGAGATCCTCAGCAGTGAGACTGACCGACCTTTCAGAGTAGTCATCACGCACCAGGTGATCCACTCCAGGTTCCTCTATTGAGGTAGTTCTTGACAAGGTAGTAGCAGTAGGATGCACTAGCTTTAGATCAGTAGAGGATAGATGGGGAATGCAGAGGATAGCCTCATGACGCTCCCCATCCTCAGAGAGAAGAGCGTGGTCATGGTGGTCATCATCATCACGGTCAGAGAGGCCATGGAGGAGGTTGTGGTCATCTTCATGCCCTTGCATTTCTGACTCCAGGTGTGCTAAACGTCATTAGAGGTACCCTTTTCTTGTTTTCCACCTTGTTGTATGCCTCAATTGATTCAGGAGTGACACACTCCTTCATATCACGTACCCTTGTCCAAGCATTGGGACTTGAGGTAGAGAGGCTTTTAGTGCCCTTGGAATTGACTACGCTAGTTGGATTTCGAGCTAACTTGTTTCAAGTATGTAGTGACTGTGATCTAGTTTTGGGGAAACACTGCTCTTGGGGATATTTCCTATTATTACAAATACAACCATATGATGTCTTCCTCGACATGTATTGGTTGTATTCAGTGCAGGCTATCGTGGATTGCTTCAGGAAATGTTCATTTTCATTGGTGCAGATGGAGAGCCAGTGGTGTTTTTTGGTGAGCAGGATTCTTAGATGGGCTATAGGCGCATTCTATCCTTATCATACATGATGGGTGAGATGTTGTTGACTTCTTCATAGGTTCATTAGTTGGCGTTTCTTATGGTTGTAGAAGGCTACCCTGATGTCTTTCTAGAAGAGGTTGTAGCATTACGCCCTCAATGAGAGATCATGTTTGGGATCGAGCTATAAGCATGAGAATCTCTCATATCTATGTCCCCATATAGTATGTAACATATTGAGTTATGAGAGATACATATACAACTTGATGGTCTATTACAATGTGGTTTTGTTCGTCCGAGTGTGTCGTCATGGGGTGCACCAGTTTTGTTCGTGAAGAAGGTTGATGACAGTTGGTAGTTGTGTATTGATTATCGTCACTTAAAGAAAGTGACGATAAATAACTACTATCCTATTCCATGGATTGATGATTTATTCGATCAAATGAAGGTTGAATGTTGGTTCACAAAGATCTAATTGTGGTTGGGATATCATTAGATGCGTGTGATAGATGAGGATATCCTGAACATAGTTTTCTGTTGTCGTCATGGGAATTATGAGTTTGTTGAAATCCTATTTCGTGTGATTAATTCTCCAGCTGTATTCATGTGATTGATTAATTCTTTGTTCTGTGAGTTCCTGGAAAAGTTTTTAGTAGTTTTCATCGATGACATCATTTTGCACTCCACATCTGAGGAGGAGCATGCAGAACATCTACAAGAAATTTGTGAGCTCTTCGTCAATATCAGCTATTAGGGCTGTTGTAAAAGTTTGAGTTTTGGGCTAGAGAAGTCAGTTTCATGGGTCATGTTGTGTATAAACTAGGAGTAGATTTGGATCCATTAAAGATATAAGCATTTTTGTCTTGGGAAGCCCCCAAGACAGTGTCAGAAGTTAAATGTTTTAATTTTCTTTCAGGATACTACATGAGGTTCTTAGCCAATTTCTCACATGTTGCGACTCCTCTGATAGATTTGACCAGGAAGGATCACTCATTCATATAGACTGATCAGTGTCAGGAAGCTTTATAGTATCCAAAGGAGAAGTTAGTAAGTGATCCAGTTCTTTGTCTTCCTGTTAAAGGAGTTTAGTTTGATGTTTTCTATGATGCTTCACATCTGGGGTTGGGCTATGTTCTGCTGCAGAAATTATCAGTTGTTACTTTTGGGTCTCGGCAGCTACGTCCCCATGAATGTAACTATGCCACTCATGATCTTGAGTTGGCATCCATGGTGCTTTCTCTGAAGTTGGGGAGACATTACCTCATTGGTGTGTGCTTTGTGGTTTTCACCAATCATAAGAGTTTGAGTTATATTTTCTCCCAACGTGACTTGAACTTACGATAACATCGGTGGATGGAGTTATTATAGGAATATGATTTCGTGATATCATAAAAACCTGGAAATGGGAATGTTATAGCGAATGCGTTGAGTCGAAAGTCACATAGTGATGCTGTGCATGAATCCGGTGATTCCTGTAGAGTAATGGAAGAGCTATCAACATTACATCTTGATATGGGAGAAGTTTGGGATAGATTATGTCTTTTTCAGATGATGGTACAGTCATCCCTGATGCAGAAGGTGGAAGAGTCCCAGTAGGGGGATCTTGAGGTGGAGGTCTAGAGAGACCGAGTTGTTTGTGGCGAGGCCCCTAATGGTTGGACTGAGGATGAACAACACCGATTGTTGTATCATGGAAGGATTTTTTTCCTTTGAAGATGTGTGAGATGGTTCTCAGAGAGTTCCATAGTTTTCCTTTAGCAATGCATCCTGGTGTGACAAAGATGAACCTAGCCTTGAGGAGTTAGTTTTGGTGGCCTGGGTTGAAGCGTGCAGTTTCGGAGTTTGTGCCTCGATGTTTGGACTTCCAGAAGGTGAAGGCCAAACACCGTGTTCTTGGTGGTCTTATCCATCCATTAGATATTCCTCAGTGGAAGTAGGAGGATATCTCAATAGACTTATTTACCGGTTTACCTTGTGCTCTGGGAGGACACGATTCTATTTGGGTGGTAGTAGAATGTTTAAAAAATCATCCCACTTTATAGAGATCAAGGGTTCGATCTCAATGGAATTTTTGTCGAGGAAGTATTAAGAGGAGGTGGTGAGACTTCATGGAGTCCCAAGGATGATCATTTCTGACCGAAACCTTGCTTTCCATCCAGGTTATGGAGAGGTCTCCAACCTGATTTTGGTTCTCAAATATGCCTCAACACTACTTTTTGATCCACTAATGGACGGTTAGATAGAGGGAACCATCCAGACTATGGAATACATGTTATGCTCTTGTGTTCTTGATTTTGGAGGATTGTAGATGAAGCACTTACCCTTGGTGGAGTTTTCTATCAATAATAGTTTTCACTCAACCATTTTTATGGTGCCCTTTGAAGCATTATATGGCCAACCTTGTTGTTCTATACTGTATAAGATTGGGGTCAGAGAGTTAGAATTTCTCAGAACAAAACTAGTGCAGAATTCAATATAGATGGTTCAGGTGATTCATGAGACTATGAAGACAAAACAAGATCATCAGAAATCATATGTTTATCGAAGAAGGATACCCTTAGAGTTTAATGTTGTGGATTAGTTGTTTTTGAAGGTGACCCCCTGTAACACCCCGAGATTTTATGAAAAATATTCTTTTCAATTTCATTAATGTCTTGTGTTGTATTCTACACCAAGATTACCTTGCGCTATATACAACACTGTATTAGCTCGCAGTATACGCAACACTATTCTTGGATCGTGTTACACACAATTTTGATAATAGTTATTCTACGCAACATTGAGTATATATATATATATATATTAAATGTATAAATGAAATATGGTTGTATTCTGTTATACGATACAACGAAAGATTCTTTCACAACACGCAACCCCGACTTGGCTTGCATTACAGACAATCGCGACCTTCCTCGATAGCGTGTTTTGTACGCAATACTGGGTTTTAATAAACAACGATATATTATTATAATATTGTCATGAACTAGCCTTTATGAATAGTGTTAACTAAAAATTTAATTTTATAGCATTATTATTCATCTTACACATTTCTAGAACATGGTATAAGAACAAAATAAATTTTTCGAGTAAAATAAGTATTTTTAAAAAAATGCAGTTTTGCCGCCTTTTGATGGCGCACCAACTTTAAATCTAGTTTTTACATGTTTATAAGTTCAATTTGACAAAATAAAATTCTTCTTTTGAATCAGGATATAAAAATTTACATTAGATAAAGTTTTGATATTTTTCCGATAACTTTCATATTTTAATGAATAGTAAAGACACGATATATTTTAATTAAAAACAACTTTTTTCATTGTAATATCTTATGTGGTTAAATTATAATATTGAATGGTTTTAATGTATAAATATAATATATTTTTACCATTTAATATAATATATGTCATTAGCATTGATTTTACCTTGAATTCATAGGTTAAATCAATTCAATCTTTTGAAATGTTTTAAAGAAAAACATGTTTTCTTTCGACAACGGGATTAATTTTAATTTAATTTCTACAAATTTATTGTATTGAATTTGGAAAAATGGATTCCATATTTGGAATAATTGGATCCAAATTATGTTAATAAGCTACTTTTTATTTTTGGGAATTATGAATAGTAACTACGGTAAATTTTATTTACCATAGTTAAAGGTAAATCGGGTAATTAAGGGTAAATATAATATATTAAAATTACCCTAAAAAATGTAAAAATCTTATTGGATGACTAAAAGTCGACCCATATCACCTAAGGGTCGGATTAGATTCATTTAATTAAATTTTTTCAATGAAAATAATTTAATTATTATTAAAACCAAAGAATGTGACAACATGTCACTTTCTTAAATCTTATAAGTATAATAATTTTAATCTAGTGATAAACTTCATGAAACTTAGAACATGAATTGTATCCAGAAAGGTAATACAATTATCTACAACATAGAAATTTATTTAAAATTTTTAGGGATTAAATAACTATCATTTATTATGACACAAAGATGATGCAGTAATTGTCTTATTAATGAAATATTGACATAATTGATGTTATAAATGCCCAAATAAATGTAATTTGAAACTTTTTAGGACATATACTAATTTTATAGGTTAATATGACATGTTATTGTTGATTTGAGTAACTTTTTTAGAACTTATCATTCTGTTATGAATTTCATAAAAATCATGTACCAAATAGTGTCAAAATTGACATAAAATAGTTTTTAAAACAAATATTATATTATTAATTGTTATTTTATTCCTAAAAATCTAAGGATCGGAGAAATGACTTAGATACGATTATATATATTAATAATAAACAACTTGGGGTTATTTTGGCTTGATATAGTAAGTTTATTAACCATATAGTGTAAGAAAACAAAAAGACACGGTAAAAGTTGAATTATTTAACTTAGAGTTAAATCTAATTGATAAGGTTATAATAATAACCTAAACTTGTCTAAATCCTATTGGATGAGAGGATTTAGACCCATACCCACATTATCTTCTAAATAAGACTCTTTGGAACCATTATAAACCGAATTTGACCTTAAATATAAAATAATATTTGGAGATTTTCCTAAGGTGCCCCTCTCCTCCCTTATAAAAGGGCACCTCCTCCCTCTCCTCCTCACACCAATTTGAGAACTCAAGATCGGCCAACCCCTGCCAAAATCCCTTCTCCACTTCCCTGGAATAATCCTAGAGGTTCTGGTATTCTTCAAAGACCAATCTTAGTTCCCTAAGTGGAGGATTCAAAGAGGCGTTTCAAAGAAGAGGTAATATCCATTGCCGATCTTTTCAATTTCTTTCTTCTTCAACTTCATCTTCTTTAGTTGTTTCAGGATAAAGTAATAACATCAGTATTACTTACATACTTATATGTTATTATAAATATTAAAGAACCCTAATTCACCTTCTATCCATCCTATAGAAAAATGAAATCACCGCGCGTGCGTACGTACGGAATACCGTCTCCACGCCGTGGTGTAATCTATTTTCCACCATCACCTTACAAGTATGGGTATAATGGTGTAATGAGTAACTATATATGATTAGTATAAAGTGATATTGATACTGAAATATTATAAATACACTTAAATACAATTCCACGATCATGGGAACAATATCATCGCTCGTGTGTACGTACGGAATACCATCTCCACGATGTGATGCGACTCGTTCTACATGATCATCATTACATAGTAATTATATAAATGAATTGAATGAATAAATATGATATATGTTACACTAATACTATTCTGGATATAAGTTATCTATAACCTTAAGAGAAGAATAAGACTTTATTCGGCAAAACACGCATAAGAACAAAAGGCAATAAAGACCCGAGTAACAAGTAACAATGAAATATTACTAATAAGAAGCTAAGAATATGACCATATATGATATCATATCAATATGTATGATTCTGGAATAAGTCAATAACATTATTTAAACCATTATACAGGAGCTTCGGACACGTACAAAGCAAATCAGACCTAAGGTAAGGGAAATATCACAATCTCATTTTTATTCGAGATTGTTTATACTCTGGAATTTACTGGGGTGTATTTTATCATCCACATCCATGTTTACTTAATATGTAATATTATTTCCATCCACTTACAGTTGTTTAAATCCAATTTTACCCTTCGGTGAGTTTTTAGTAAAAGATATGAAAAGAATCTTATGTCATATTTCATACGAGGTACTTTTTTGACTTTTCCGACAAAAGTACGAAGAATGTTTTTTTAACTTATATGACATGAATGGATTTTTAAAACATTATTTCCAAGAAGATTCCTTAAAAAGTTTTCAAGTTTATTTTTAATCAAATTGTTTTAGTTTAAAGTTGTATGACATGTTAAGAAAGGAAAAATGTTTTTGAAGAAGAAAGGATATTTTCCTCAAGAATGGAGTTCAAGTGTTTTATCAAAATTATTTTCCATCTAAGATAATAAAGGGTTCTGTTTTATCCCTATTATTACATTGATTTGATTATGTTGTGATGGAATTATTTTTACGAATTCCTTTATCTTATATGAATTGTTTTATGATGTCACGATGTTTAAGATTCCCATTTGTATTACATGGGTTATGTTATGATGTATGGTTTTCTGATTTTTTGGAACACATAAGAATGGTATCATTATGAGATGGGTGGGACATATATCTCCCTCCAATGAATTGGGTAACGATTTTATATCTCATGAGACAGACATGGCTGGAATGGTAGGTTATACCGGTTCAGTGACACAGGACTGAAACGAGGGTGACTCGGTTCAGAAAGGGACTTTGTCCACTAAGATAGTCTTGGAAATGAGTCTTGACTAACAAGAAATGATTCTATATGATTATGTGTGAATTCCACAAAGTTTCATGTTTTATGTTATGATTATTGTGATTACATTTCACTGCCATGATTTACCCCATGTTATGAAATTATGATCTCTTTTGCAGGTTAAGATTTCCAAAAGTTATGTGCTTATGTATATGATGCGATTGATATTTCTTTTTTTACCCTTACTGAGCATTTGAGCTCACCCTTTTATGTTTTCTTTTCACCAGGATATAAAGAATGGTTTTAGGTAAAAAAAGGGAAGATCTGTATAGGAGATGTTGAAGATCTTTCACCAGTGTTAGAAGATTATATTCCGAGTTTCCAAAGGCACTAAACTATTACGATCCTTGTGTGTGTGTTTTTGTTATGTACTAAGTATTTCGCAAATGTAATGTAATGTCAATGTACGTCAGGCTTCTGGTCTCTACAATTGGTATCAGAGGAATGGTTTTGTCAACCTTTGGAAACTAGGATGCAAAAACGTTAGTGAGATCCCTAGAGATATATCTAAGGTATGTCTAGGGATGTCCCTAAGGTTAAGTATACGTATAGGTTATAGTACTAGAATTACGCTAACGATCATAGAATTAAACCTGAGATGTTAGATATTGATGGTACTCCCCTTTATAATGTTTTTTCCCTAGCATGATTTTTGCCTCTCACACTATTCTTTTTGGGTTTTAGACGATGGCTGGAACCCGAAGGAACCGTGTTGATCAATGCAGTGGACAATGCAATGATTGTCCTCCTGAACAAACAAATGTTATGGGAGATGGAGTGCAAAATCTTATTGATATACATACACACGCTATGAATCATTCTGGACATCCAAATGAGCACAGAAGGGAACAATATTCTATTGAGTCCTTCATGAGGCAACGTCCACCTTCTTTCAGTGGGACTTCCGATCCACTTGTTGCTGAACAATGGATCAGTACCACTGAAAAGATATTTTCAGTTATTCAATGTTCTTAACATGATAAAGTCATCTTTGCAGTGTATCGTTTGGAAGGTGATGCTGATCAATGGTAGAATCTTATCAAGAATACAAGGCCAAGAGATGAAATTGAGTCCATGGAATGGGACGAGTTCAAGAACTTGTTTTTCAGTAAGTACTTCCCTCGTATTCTTCGAACAAAGATGGAAAAGGAGTTTCTTGAGCTGAAGCAGAAGGATGATGAATCTGTTGGTATATACGAAGAAAATTTTACAAGACTTGCAAGGTATGCATCTGGCATTATCATCCAACCTGAAAGTAAAGTTGATCGATTTTTCAGTGGCTTAAAACCAAGTCTTCAAAGGGAATTAACTATAAGAGACTTCAGTAGCTATGAAGAAATTGTGCGTTGTGCTATGAAGGTAGAAATGGAAGTTGGTATTACATATCCATCTCATGGTTTTGAAAAGAAACGAAAGATGGAGTTCAAGGAGAAATCTCAGAATAATGGTGAAAAGAAGATGAATGTTTCCTTATGCTCAAAGTGTGGAAAGAAGCATGGTGGAGATTGACTTAAAGTGACTAGAAAATGTTTTAAGTGTGGAAAAGAAGGTCATCGAGCAGCTGAGTGTCGAAGTAATGGAAAAAGGGTTTCTAATGATGTGAATAAAGTAAACACTGCAGAGAACGCACCACCAACACTTGAATGCTTCATGTTCAAGTAAATGGGGAATTATGCTAATAAATTCCCTAATCCAAGGGTTAGTGATGATCAACATGAGCATCCACTTAAGACAAAGGACAAAGGGAAGTCACATGCGATCAATATTGGTGATGTTGAATATGACAACGATGTGGTGGAATGATTAAGTGTTTATGTAATGGGATTCCAAAATAATGTTGTATCATAAAGTATTGGAATATTTATGTGTTAGTCTAATGTGGTATTCAATGTCATTGAGATATTTAACAGTATTCATGAGCTCATGATTGATATAAGGACTAAGTGATATCATGGTTTGAGTATATAGAATTTGGAGGATTTTGGTATGTGGAAAGTGTAAACTTTTAACTGCATTCATGTTTTCACTAAGGTTCAATGGTTATTCAAGAGAATACATGATTAAGGACTTTGAATGTTTGGAATGTGACCAACAAAACATATCTTATGATATATGGGGATCAACGATGGTATTAAATCTCTGGTAATCGTTTTCACTATGTTATGAGAGTGGACTGTAGTATTATGGATAAGCCTAATGATTGGAATGGATTATATTGGACATAAGTTAGTATTATTGATGGGATATTATAGTAATATAGCGTTAGAAAAAAGGACAACCTGTAGGACGGGCGACAGCCCATCGCGTCGGACAAGGCTGTGGGAATCGAACCCACAACCGAAGTGCGACTAGCCTTTATCGCCTACCACTGACCTACAGGAAGTCCCTAGTTAGTAGAAACTAGTTTTATTTTATTAAGCGGTATGATATATGAAGTATAAGTTCATTTTTGGAACCATATACGATTAACCATAAGATGGACTTATAACTTTTGCTAACATTTTGTTTAAGACAGATGGAATGACCCGTCATTCTATCACATGATCTGCTAACACTTCACGAATAACAAATTCAACTTCATTTATTTAAGAGATGAAGTGGAAATTGTTCAAGGCACGAACAACAGTGAGATTGTACCAAAATAAAGTAAGTATTTATTCTAATTCAAATTATTCAACTTTAGGGAAACGATCATGAAAACCAAAAATGTTTTCCTAGTTCTTTTATATCTGATTAATCAGATGGTACCTTATATAGACACACATTTATGGATTTGTGATTGTTGGATTTTCCATAGCCATGTTCTCTACCACTCTCCATCAGAACATGATGGTTAGATTTTTCTTCCATATCCATATTTTCACCTATGTGGAAACCCAGTGATTAGTTTATTTGGGTAACCATTATGTTTTATACTTTTGTTTTTAAATATTGGTTTTGGTATTCCTTTTTACGATGTGGGTTTCTATTAAAGAAACTTTCAAGTAGTAAACCATTTATAACCCCGACGAGTTTCGAGGGCGAAATTCATTTTAAGGGGGGTAGAATGTAACACCCCGATATTTTATGAAAAATATTCTTTTCAATTTCATTAATGTCTTGTGTTTTATTCTACACCAAGATTACCTTGCGCTATACACAACACTGTATTAGCTTGCAGTATACGCAACACTATTCTTGGATCGTGTTGCACACAATTTTGATAATAGTTATTCTACGCAACATTGAGTATATATATATATTAAATGTATAAATGAAATATGGTTTTATTCTGTTATACGAAACAACGAAAGATTCTTTCACAACACGCAACCCCGACTTGGCTTGCATTACACGCAATCGCGACCTTCCTCGATAGCGTGTTTTGTACGCAATACTGGGTTTTAATAAACAATGATATATTATTATAATATTGTCATGAACTAGCCGTTATGAATAGTGTTAACTAAAATTTGAATTTTATAGCATTATTATTCATCTTACACATTTCTAGAACATGGTATAAGAACAAAATAAATTTTTCGGGTAAAATAAGTATTTTTCAAAAAATGCAGTTTTGCCGCCTTTTGATGGCACACCCACTTTAAATCTATTTTTCACATGTTTATAAGTTAAATTTGACAAAAT
Source organism: Viscum album (assembly GCA_963277665.1). Taxonomy (NCBI): domain Eukaryota; kingdom Viridiplantae; phylum Streptophyta; class Magnoliopsida; order Santalales; family Viscaceae; genus Viscum; species Viscum album. The sequence continues at coordinate 1,373,974,193 of OY728129.1, read as the reverse complement.
AAAATTCTTATTTTGAATCAGGATAAAAAAATTTGCATTAGATAATGTTTTGATATTTTTCCTATAACTTTCATATTTTAATGAATAGTAAAGACACGCTATATTTTAATTAAAAACAAATTTTTTCATCGAAATATATTATGTGGTTAAATTATAATATTTAATGGTTTTAAAGTATAAATAGAATATATTTTTACCATTTAATATAATATATGTCATTAGCATTGATTTTACCTTGAATTCATAGGTTAAATCAATTCAATCTTTTGAAATGTTTTAAAGAAAAACATGTTTTCTTTCTACAACGGGATTAATTTTAATTTAATTTCTGCAACTTTTGTGTATTGAATTTGGAAAAATGGATTCCATATTTGGAATCAGTGGATCCAAATTATGTTAATAAGCTACTTTTTATTTTTGGGATTTATGAATAGTAACTAGGGTAAATTTTATTTACCATAGTTAAAGGTAAATCGGGTAATTAAGGGTAAATATAATATTTTAAAATTACCCTAACAAATATCAAAAGCTTATTGGATGACTAAAAGTTGACCCATATCTCCTAAGGCTCTGATTAGATTCATTTAATTAAATTTTTTCAATGAAAATAATTTAATTATTATTAAAACCAAAGAATGTGACAACATGTCACTTTCTTAAATCTTATAAGTATAATAATTTTAATCTAGTGATAAACTTCATGAAACTTCAAACGTGAATAGTATCCAGAAAGCTAATACAATTATCTACAACATAGGAATTTATTTAAAATTTTTAGGGATTAAATCATTATCATTTATTATGACACAAAGATGATGCAGTAATTGTCTTATTAATAAAATATTGACATAATTGATGTTATAAATGTCCAAATAAATGTAATTTGAGACTTTTTAGGACTTAAAATAATTTTCTAGGTTAATATGACATGTTAATGTTGATTTAAGTAACTTGTTTTGAACTTATCATTCTGTTATGAATTTCATAAAAATCATGTACCAAATAGTGTCAAAATTGACATAAAATAGTTTTTAAAACAAATATTATATTATTAATTGTTATTTTATTCCTAAAAATCTATGGTTCGGCCAAATGACTTAGATACGATTATATATATTAATAATAAACAACTTGGGGTTCTTTTGTCTTGATATAGTAAGTTTATTAACCATATAGTGTAAGAAAACAAAAAGACACGATAAAAGTTAAATTATTTAGCTTAGAGTTAAATCTAATTGATAAGGTTAAAATATTAACCTAAACTTGTCTAAATCCTATTGGATGAAAGGATTGCGACCCATACCCACATTAGATTCGAAATAAGACTCGTTGGAACCATTATAAACCGATTTTGACCTTAAATATAAAATAATATTTTGAGATTTTCCAAAGGTGCCCCTCTCCTCCCTTATAAAAGGGCACCTCCTCCCTCTCCTCCTCACACCAATTTGAGAACTCAAGCTCGGCCAACCACAGTCAAAATCCCTTCTCCACTTCCCTAGAATAATCCTAGAGGTTCTGGTATTATTCAAAGACCAATCTTAGTTCCCTAAGTGGAGGATTCAAAGAGGCGTTTCAAAGAAGAGGTAATATCCATTACCGATCTTTTCAATTTCTTTCTTCTTCAACATCTTATTCTTTAGTTGTTTCATGATAAAGTAATAAAATCAGTATTACTTACATAATTATATGTTATTATAAAAATGAAACTACCCTAATTCACCTTCTATCCATCCTACAGAAAAATGAAATCACCACGCGTGCGTACGTACGGAATACCATCTCCACGCCGTGGTGTAATCTATTTTCCACCATCACAATACAAGTATGGGTATAATGGTGTAATGAGTATCTATATATGATTATTATAAAGTGATATTGATACTGAAATAGTATAGATACACTTAAATACAATTCCACGATCATGGGAACAATATCATCGCTCGTGTGTACGTACGGAATACCGTCTCCATGATGTGATGCGACTCGTTCTACATGATCATCATTACATAGTAATTATATAAATGAATTGAATGAATAAATATGATATATGTTACACTAATACCATTCTGGATATAAGGTATCTATAACCTTAAAAGAAGAATAATAATTTATTCGGCAAAACACGCATAAGAACAAAAGGCAATAAAGACCCGAGTAACAAGTAACAATGAAATATTACTAATAAGAAGCTAAGAATATGACCATATATGATATCATATCAATATGTATGATTCTGGAATAAGTCAATAACATTATTTAATCCATTATACAGGAGCTTCGGACACGTACAAAGCAAATCGGACCTAAGGTAAGGGAAATATCACAATCTCATTTTTATCCGAGATTGTTTATACTTTGGCATTTACTGGGGTGTATTTTATCATCCACATCCATGTTTAATTAATATGTAATATTATTTCCATCCACCTACAGTTGTTTAAATCCAATTTTACCCTTCGGTGAGTTTTTAGTAAAAGATATGAAAAGAATCTTTTGTCGTTTTTCGTACGAGGTACTTTTTTGACTTTTACAACAAAAGTACGAAGAATGTTTTTTTAACTTATACGACATGAATGGATTTTTAAAAAATTATTTCCAAGAAGCTTCCTTAACAAGTTTTCAAGTTTATTTTTAATCAACTTATTTTAGTTTAACGTTGTATGACATGTTAAGAAAGCAAAAAAAAATTTGAAGAAGAAATGATATTTTCCTCAAGAATGGAGTTAAAGTGTTTTATCAAAATTATTTTCCATCTAAGATAATAAAGGGTTCTGTTTTATCCCTATTATTACATTGATTTGATTATGTTGTGATGGAATTATTTTTATGAATTCCTTTATCATATATGAATTGTTTTATGATGTCACGATGTTTAAGATTCCCATTTTTATTACATGGGTTATGTTATGATGTATGGTTTTCTGATTTTGTGGCACACATAAGAATGGTATCATTATGAGATGGGTGGGACCTATATCTCCCTCCAATGCATTGGGTAAAGATTTTATATCTCATGAGACAGACATGGCTGGAATGGTAGGGTATACCGGTTCAGTGACACAGGACTGAAACGAGGGTGACTCGGTTCAGAAAGGGACTTTGTCCACTAAGATAGTCTTGGAAATGAGTCTTGACTAACAAGAAATGATTCTCTATGATTATGTGTGAATGCCACAATGTTTCTTGTTTTAAGATATGATTATTGTGATTACATTTCACTGCCATGATTTACCCCATGTTATGAAATTATGATCTCTTTTGCAGGTTAAGATTTCCAAAAGTTATGTGCTTATGTATATAATGTGATTGATATTTATTTTGTTTACCCTTACTGAGCATTTGAGCTCACCCTTTTATGATTTCTTTTCCCCAGGATATAAATAAAGGTTTTAGGTAAAAAAATGAAGATCTTTATAGGAGATGTTGAAGATCTTTCACCAGGATTAGAAGATTATATTCCGAGTTTCCAAAGACACTAAAATATTATGATCCTTGTGTGTGTGTTTTTGTTATGTACTAAGTATTCCGCAAATGTAATGTAATGTCAATGTACGTCAGGCTTCGGGTATCTACACCCCCTTTCATGGGCAGTGATGTTTTCGCCATGGGAGTAAGCTTTCTCCCCAGTTTTTTGGGCCATTCGAGGTGTTAGCTCGTGTTGGAGTTGTGGCGTATCGAGTAGCACTTCCCCTGCAGATGTGTCAGATACATGATTTTTTCCATATATCAAAGCTCCTTCTTTATCTTCATGATGTCTCTCACATCATCTATTTGGGAGAGATCGATGTTGATGATGATGCAACCTTTGATGAGAGACCTGTGGAGATCTTGGACCGCAAGGAGAAGGTGTATTGCGGATGTTCTATCCCCTTGGTTGGTGTCTTGTGGTGACACGGTGGCAAGGAGGAGAGTACCTAGGAATGTGAGTTAAAGATACATGCTCGGTACCTAGAGTTGTTTGATGTTTAACTCTTCTGATGTATCGATATAGCTTATGTGGTTATGAAACATTCATGTTTATGATATGGATCCCTTTGTTTCTTTTGTTGCTTGCTCTATTTTGAGAGTTATCTTGATAGGTGGTTGTTCAAAACCTATTTCGTATTCACTTTAGGTGGGTTTTGAGTTCTTGGGGATGAGAATATTTTGAGAGGTATCTGATGTAATGGCCTGGACCTCGTCGGTCCATTCCATTGTGAAAATATGGTGATTAAGGAGTTCCAGGAGGTCAAAGTGACTTATCCCCAACACTTTTACAACATTCTAGTTCAGTGTACAATTCCAATGGTAGACAGTTGTGAACAGTGCAACTGTAACATTTAGTGAATAGTCTCATCGGTGACCATTAGTGAACAGTGTCATCGTTAACCTTCTATGAAAAGTTCCATCAGTGAACAGTTCTATCGGTAACGTCTAACGGTAACATCTTTTTCCTTTTCCCAATTTCAAATTCTGGGAATAGTTCAATCAATGAATAGTTCTATCGGTAACCTATAATGGTAACCTCTCTTTTCTTTTCCAAATTTCAACTTCTTTGAACAGTTGCATCGGTGAATAGTTATATCGGTGAGGTCTAATAGTAACCTCTATCAGTATCCTCTATTGGTAGCCTCTATCGGTACCCTCTATCGGTAACCTCTAACGGTAACCTCTATTTCCTTTGCCAAATTTTGAGCTCATGAACAGTGTTTCCAGAATGGTGACCTTCTAACAATGACCTTTTCTTTCCTTTGCCAAATTTTGTGTTCATGAACAATGTTTCCAGAATGGTGCCCTGCTAATGGTGACCTTCTCTTTCCATTGCCAAATTTTGAGTTCATGAATAGTGTTTCCAGAACTGTGACCTTCTTGACGATGACTTTTTCTTTCCTTTTCCAAATTTTGATTTCATGAACAGTTTCTAAAGGTAAGGTTCATGAACAGTTTCTATTAGTGAGGTTCACGAATAGTGTCTATCAGTGATGTTCCGGAATAGTGTCTAATGGTGAGGTTCATGAAGAGTGTCTAAGAGTGAGGTTCATGAACAGTGTCTAACGGTGAGGTAAATGAACAATGTCTAATAGTGAAGTTCATTAACAGGGTGAAATGGTAAAGTTAATGAATAGTTGCTAATAGTGAGGTTCATGAACAGTGTCTAACAGTGAGCTTCATGAACAGTGCCTAACAGAGTGGTTCATTAACAGTGTATAATGTTATGGTTCATGAACAATGTCTAATGGTGAGGTTTATGAATTGTGTTTAGTGGTGAGGTTCATGAACTGTGTTTTTCCTTTGCAAAATTTTGAGTTCATGAACAGTGTTTCCAGCTTCCTATAATTTCACCCCTTTAGCATTTTCCTTTGACATAAAATGAATTTAAGGCCTAGTTTTAAGGACTCTAAGGCCGATTCAAAGGCCATAAATCCTTATTAATTATTCCTAAAGCTATGGATATTTTTACTTTTTCAAAATGAGTGGTTTAATGCGATCATCTTTTAATGGGAAATCAAGCATATCTTAAATCATCACACTATTAAATCTTCTTAAGGGGACTAGATATCATCTAACCTAATTCTTCTTTTTTATTCTCGGTTATGAGATGCTAAAACCATTCATTCTATTCCATAGGAGTTTTATAATCAATCTTTCCTCCTCGGATTGATTCTGCTCTATTTTGATGCAACCAAGTTGTATCGATCAATCTTCGATATAAGGTATATTTTATCATCGTTCTTTTGGGGTTCATCTTCTCATGTTCGCCTTTCCATTTTATAACATGTGATCTCCATGGTTCTTAATGGATTTTTCTTTGGTTTTGGTTGGTGCGATAATACCATGTCATCCTCGGGTGGATGCAATTTTCACAAGAAGAGGATCATGACCCATCATGTGGACTATTCTCATATAAAGAACATCAACAACTCTTTGAGGTAGGGGACTCATTGCTTCTCTATTCATTTACATGCAAATGTATTGTTGGCATGTTTTATCCCACTGGACCAAAATGTAATTGATATATTAAATATTTGAACCGGATAAATACATTGATATTCGTTGTATGTTATTTCCAACTATTTTCTAGATAGTGTGATATCCATGTTTACTTCGTTTAGTTGTTCGATATTGATATAAATTGGTAGAGAATATAAACCGGAATTAATTGATAACTGTTGTCTATGGATAAAGAGGGATCTAAATGAATTTGGTTCTTCTAGTTTTAATTTGATGTTAATTTAATTAGTACAGTAAGCATGATTAATTATTTGTGACAGCATACTGATTAGGTTTCCCGAATTTTGGAACCTATGAATAGTAAATATATTAATTCAATATGTTTTAAATTAGATACTTGGACAATCTTGGAGTTTAACCCTATACGACTCTTTCTTCATGGAATTCGGAAAAACCATCATAAAGTCCAAGGTTAGCATCTAGAAATATACCAAGGCACCCATAGAGAAAGAGGATAACACAGCAATGATGTTTCACCACCTACAAATTCTTAGCATGTAATGAAATCCATTTGTCTCGATATATCAAATCATGTGGGTTACAAGCTAGTGCCATGAACCTGTGTGATTGATTATTCTTTCTCTGAATTCCTATCATTGAACTTTCCCATTCCTCACCATTGAAATAGATTTATCTAGGCTATATCAATTCCATCAAAGGGCCTGTGAAATAAACTCATTTTATGGAACATAAGGTAAAAATCCTTTCTTGCATTATCTATTAATGCAGTATTACTCATGATGAAACCAACATATCCAACCTCACTATGAATAGGGTGCCTTCGCTGGTTTCATTAATGCATCTACATATGGGAGTTGTAATACCCATTATTTCTAATCTTAATGTTTAAGGACTAATACACACGTAAACCGATAGGAACATCTAATGAAACTATGATATTTGGATTTCCTACCAGCAGGTCTCATTCTCATTTTATCTTAATGGGTATTACCAAAGGAGAACACCATGAAAAGGTTCCTAAAAGTTTTATGAGTCCTCACCCTTCATTGTATGTATAATTTGTGTCCCTCAAATAACATAATCCCTCCATAGAACGAGTATTCAAAAATAGTGTTATGGAACCTTAGGGTTCTCATCATAGTAGGGATCCTCTATGAACATTTGGTGAAACAGCTATCATTATTACATTATCACATTCATTTTTACACATATGAATAATTGAGATGTGATAAGTAATTTATTAATCGCTAATGTACAAATTAGTTGGTTCTAGGCCACCAACTCCAACAGACTCCCACATAGACTAGAGCCAACATATAAATACATTTAACCTACTAGATATCACATGATATTCATGCTTCTAATGATATAGAAATTTAGTCTTGGGGTCTTCCAAATTCTATTTTTTAGACACTCTTCTCACTACAACTTCACCCATTTGATAGAAATCCCTCAAGAGGTGATTCTTTAAGAGATTGTTCTTTGTCCATTGATGTGACCATGGTAGTTTTTCATGATCTATTGTTGTAGTATTATCATAATACAATGTGACAGGATCATTATTGTTAGGCACCACATCAAGATTCTTAATAATGCTCTGAATCCAGGCATCTTCTTTGGCTTCATCAGAAGCGACTATATATTTGGACTCTATTGTAGAATTAGTGAAAACTAGCTACATTCCAGCTCACAACTCCTCCATTGAGATAGAAAACATATCCAGATTGTGACTTCAGATCATTCTAATATATCTAAAAACTCACATCAACATACCCTCTTATGACAAGCTCATATTCTTCACCATACACTAGGAACATAATCTAAATTGTTCTTAATTACTTAAGAATACTCTTAACAGTAGCGCAATGTTGGTCACCTGGATCTACTTGATATCTTTCTACCATACTCAGTGTATATGCAAAATCAAGCCTCATACATAACATGGAGTACATGATAGATCCTATAGCCGAAGTTTATGGGATCTTACTCATCTAATCCTTCTCCTATTGTGTTTGAGGACATCTTTTCTTAGAAAGATGTTTGCCATGTGACACTAGAACCAATCCCCTCTTGGATTGTTCCATACTAAAACTCTATAGTATCTGGTCAATGTATGCTCCCTAACTTAGTCCAAGAATCCTCTTAGATCAATCACAAATTTTCTTGATCCCTAAAATATAGGCTGCTTCATCTAATTCAATCATAGGGAAACAATTGTCCAACCAGTCCTTAACTGACAGTAAGACTGGAACATAATTTCCAAGAAGTAATATGTCATCAACATATACTACTAGGGGAATGACCACATTTCCATTAAACCACATATAAACACATGAATCACATTCATTCTTAATTTAATATAATTCCTTCACGGATTCATCAAATCAAATTTTTGATGACTTATATGCTTGATTTAATCCATAAATCGATTTCTACAACATGAAAACCTGTTTGTCTTCAACTTGTGTCACAAACCCTTCTTGTTGTGTTATATAGACATATTCTTGAAGGTTACAGTTATGGAATGATATTTTTAAATGCATCTTCCAAATCACATAGTCCTAGTATGATGGTATGGAAAGTATGATTCTTATCGATTTTAACATGGAAACTGGAGAGAAGGTTTCATCATATTCCATTCCTTGACATTGTCTATAAACTTTTTCCAGTAGCTTTACTTTATAGGTGCTAACTTGACCATCCATGTTTAGCTTTATCTTGAATACCCATTTGCATCCAACATTATTTACATTAACTAGCTCATCGACCAGAACCCAAACTTGGTTATGATACATGGAATACATCTTAGACTTCATAACTTTTAGCTACCTTGCAGCTTTTGAGCTCTCTACTACTTCATCGATGGAGAGAGGTTCATTATTGTCTAACAATAATGATTCACCATCCTCAATGACTATGAAACCAAATCCATCAGGTTCCCTTAACTCACTTGATCTACTACATAGTATTTGAATTTTTGGATCCTCTTCTATAGGGACCTATGAAACTTTTTCCTATACCAACTTATGTGTATCTTGAGAATCAACTTCAGCAAAGTAAATCTTTCTCTTACTATCCTTCTTGAGGAAGTGATCACTCTCTAGAAATATCGCTATTCTTGTGATAGTCACTATCTAGTCTAAAGGTTTATATAGGTAATATTCTTTAGTTTCCTTGGGATATCCTATAAAGATACTCCTCGTGCCTCGAGGTGCTAGTTTGTTGTATGAGAATTCCTTAACTAACACATATCATCCAAATACATGTGTGTCTGACAAAATGGGTTTCTTTCTATTCTACAACTCTTTGGGAAATCCATTTTCCTCTTTTATTGGTGCTTAGTTTAAGTTGTATTTTGTAGTTTGTAATTCATATCCCCAAAAAGATAACAGAAGATCTACATGAATCATCATCTACCACACCATGTCCAAAAAGGTGGGGTTCCTCCTTTCACTAACACCATTCGAATATGGTGTATATGGAGGAGTGAGTTGAGATAGAATCCCAAACATCGATAAGAGGTCAATGATCTCTTATTTTAGCTATTCTTTACATCGATCTAATCAAAATGTCTTTATCTTCTTACAAAGAAGATTCTCTACTTCATTCTTATGTTCATTGAATATCTACAAGGCTTCTGAATTATACCTCATTATGTAGATATAGCCAAATACACTCAAATAACCATTAAAAGTAATGATGTTAGAATATCCACCACTGGATTCTACTACAAATGGCCCACACACATCCGTGTGCACTAATCCTAGAAGCTCTGTGGCCCTTTCACCATATCCACCAAATGGAGGCTTGGTCATTTTACATTGTACACAAGCACGACATCTATCATGTGATTTTATCTCAGTAGATTCTAAATAACCTTCTTAGAAAGGCATTTCCAAGTGATTTTCATTTACATGATCAAGATGACGATGCCACAACGGGGTGTTGTATGAGTCATGTGGGTTTGATTCATTATTGATTACTAAGACTTGGTTTTCTTAATTTAATACATATAAACCATTATTTAAATGTTTCATTCCATAAAAAATGTTTTTCATATAAAATAAACCACCCATATTTAAAAACATGAAAAAAATCCATTAATATCCAAACATGATATAAAAATTATGTTTTTGGTAACATTAACAGTTGTGTAAAACCAAAATCTTCCTATTTCGCAATGAGAGGTGGTAATACCCAATGAGTATAAATGTAAAGGTAACACTCAATAATGAACACACCATTATCATCCCCACTCTTTTGGGTGCGGTTCATCTTCTAGTGGTCTTTCTTTCCATATTAAAAACATATTTCTTCCCATTCCTTTCCCATCATCTAGAATTTCCCCTTCATCGAGGGACGGTGCTTGGGGGAATCATACCATTTATAAGTCCTTGGCCTATTTTCTTTATCATTCCTTTTATTATTTACCACAAGGATTGTGGGTTTATCTTTCCCCATGCCCATATCTACATGGTAAATTATGTTCTGATGTTCTGATAGACTTTTCTCATTATTTCTCATGTTATAGATGACAACAAAGCTAGAGGAGGTCTTGGGTAGTGATGATCGGATTAGTTCTATACACAACTCATCCACGAACTTTATCCCTAAGATTTCCATATGTTTAATTTATCCAATAAGATGGACTACATAAGGCCCAGTTATTGTATACTCTCTAAGCTAAGTTATAAAAAAAGTGTTGGAGATCTCATATTTCCCTTGTCTCACCTTCTCTTGATAGGGATCCTTAAGGTGACACATCATGCTACACATGTCCATGTTTTCATGTTGCTTCAAGAGCTCATAGTAAATGGACAATATCATGAAACATTAGACATATGTGGAATCATAAAAGTGTTTTATATAGAGACATAGTTCCTCATCACTTGCCTCTTTTCCAAGCGCAACAGGAATAAGCTCCTACAACACATACAATATCCTATAACGGTGAAGGTTGACGCGTAAACTCCTCTACCACTCATGGAAATTGGAGTTGGTGAGAAGGTATTCCTTCTCGAGTATGGTTTGAAATGATATGTTTGAATTCATTTTTCTTGTTGTTTCTCCAAATAAAGATGAGAAAAGGTTTAGTACTTTATCATGACAAAAACGAGACAAATAAATAAACTAATACTTCTTAGTCTCCCAATATTTTATCAAAATCCAATATCCATCACCATTAACTTTGGAAAATTCTATTGCCTGAATATTCTACTGGCAAAGACTGATATTTCCTTCCACATTACCCAACTATTTTTGGCCAAGAAACATGAAGGGTTTTATTAGGCATTCCAAATTCTAACTACATTAACTAATTCTTCCTTTGTCCCCTGACTGGACACCCCAATTCCGAAATCCATGTATTTTGGATTTCTTCATCCTTTGCCTATTGGTTACAATAAGTCCTACTATCATAGTCAACCCTTGATGTAAACCAACTCATGTACACCAAAAACCATGAATTTGAATTCCCTGGTAATTGAAAGCACCCCAACTAGGGTTGGTCATGAACTTTGAACTACATTTTGTTTCTAACCATTATTATAGAAGGTTATAACAACATAATAATTCTTGAGGGATTTAATACTTGTATGAAAATTTCAATTTTATTTTCTTTCTTACATGATTTTTGATATTAAATAGGATATACTTAAGTTATTAACCACATCTAAGATAATATTAATGCATAAGTCGGTCTTAATTTTGTTATATCTTCCATTCTTGTTTAATACATTAATTATGTGATCATGACATAACTCCCAAAATAAATAAAACAAGAAACAAAAAAAATTAAATAAATGGTAATATCATGAGATTTTTCTATTGGTTGGTATATCAAGTAGTTGATAAACTAACCCAAGACCTAGGGGAGAAACACCTTGAACCTTTTACGTTCTGGTTTACATCTTCCCAGTTGTCCACCATTGTATCTCCATCGATTGGATTCACCTTGGCTCCTAACATGATCTATCTCCACTTGCATGGGAGCTCTGTCTATTACATATGCTTTTATCTCACTCGCAGTTGTGGGGTAAAACAGGGTTTTACAGAACAGAAACCATAGGCAGGCATGCCATACATATTAATGAGGAGAAGGCTCTCAAGATAAATAATATAATGTAAATTAATTAATTAAAATAAACCATTCACATAAAAAGGACATTGTCTAGCTTATAGTCATCCATACATTCAATGATATTTATTCATAAATAAAAGTAGAATTTAATTATTTAATCGTTATTTTTTAAGAGAAATCATGCTGGAAGTACTCAAATATCATTAATTAATCAATCCTTTTATCATAAACCCTTGTCAGAATTTCATTAAGATCCTCATCCATCATAATTTTAAACAAATTAATTCAATTAAAATAATTTTTTGATGTAGCATGTACATTGGAGAAAACCCGACGAATTCCCATTGATAATTACCCAATGAGTAAAAATGAACATTACATAGATGATAAATTAAAAACATATATATAAAGCAGTTATAACGTGTTGTGCCTCAGCTTTACGCATGCATCATAGTGCACAACTCATAGGTTTGTATAATATAATAATAAATTTTAATGAACTTGTGTATTTTGGATGAGTACATGATGTGTAGTTTTGACTACATGGAGTCTACTGTAGTTTATTTTCCATTCAAAGTACACGCTCGGGGACATGGTGTGTAGATGTACTTATGAAATTTTAGTAGTACATGGCATGTCCAATGATCCACGTGATGTGTAGTTCCGCATTACATGGTCTCCAGTAGGGGATGTCGTGTATGGGGTACACATTCCAACTCTAACCTTAAGAGACAACACATAGTGTCCTATGAGCCACATGGAGTGTAATTCAATAACCATGTTCCACCTATTCCTGGTCATCAAACTGAGTCAGTAATGACTTAGATAGACTCCAACACATGACTTGGTTTGGCGGACTAGTCTCAGTGCATGGAACCTATACTTCAAGACTTGTACTACCAAATACACACCGTGTGTTCTGGTTTTGTACGACCATGAAGCTTTGGATCCTCTTGAAGAGATCCTCTATTTTATTTTAAACAAAATTAAAATAAAATGTCTTTTCAGTAAGGTGGATTAGAAAGGAAATAGGAGGAACAGATCTTGAGATTCATATTTGTAGAATGATTAACTTTAATTGAAACAACAATATTATTAAATGCATAAATCATGAATGAAAAACTAAATAATTATAATCAATTATATGATCCCTCTAGTACCACTTTTAGGTTCTGCGAACAATGGAAGTGCATTGGTGGGTGTACCCAACTTTAATTTATTTTGCTAACAATGATCAATCGAAGCCCCGTAATGATAATAAAATGTCGGATCATTGGAATATAATGAATAACTAAATAATATTTTGGAGTCATAGAACCACAGAGAGGATCAAAATATGTTGTTTAAAATTAATTTAATTAAAATATGAGAATTACCTTAATAGAATTCTCTCTTTGTTTATGTTTCCAGCCACGATCCAAAGTGATCCTTCATTTCGTCATAGAATCCAAGTGTAGGATTCCTCTATTGGTGATCCAAACATTATCCATGCATCTATAGGCCTTGGTGAAGGGATATCCATGTTCTAGCATGTAAGAGACATTGTTTGTGATGTCTGCCTTAAATCAACTTGGGACCCGCATCCAAAGCGGTCTCCATGACCTGGTGGAGGAGGATCTATCTTGAAACTTGAGGGAGTTCTTGGATGAAAAATAATTTTCTATTTTCTTGAGAGCAGCATCCAAATCCATTGTTCACAAACACAAATAATGACTAGGATAATGAGAATAATATAATTTTCATTTTATTTCGTTAGAATTATAAAATGAATTAATTATATAAAAGGAATTATTTATTTATTTAATTCATAGTAAGGAACCATGCCTAATAATAACAGTTGATAATTATTATTAATTCACATATACCCATCGAATTAAAAAAATATTAATCATTTAAATAAATAATATTATTTCTCAAAAATCCCTAAGAAACTACAATGTGTCTTTGATAATATACATGACGTGAACATTTGGTTTTCCATTTTCTTTATTTCCTCTTCAAAATTTATTAGACCTTGAATATTTTCTTTTTATTTCTCAAATAAATATCCCTACACTAATCACTAATAAATATATTATTTTTCCGACACTATATTCTCTTGAATATCTAGTGTCCAAATAAATGAGATCAGACATCATTTAATATTTGTTAATCCAGAATCAAGGACTATATTTATTCAACTTGTTAAATGAATATTTTACTAAGATACTTGGAAACACTTAGTGTGTGAACCTCTAGGCCTCATTCTCTATTGAATTAAGAAGATCTAGCCTAATGTCCATGTTTATCATCTAAAAACATTCCAAGGTACCCATACAGAAATAGGTTAACACCGCAATGACGTGTCACCTCCTATGAATTATTACCATGTAATGTAATCTCTTTGTATCGATATCTTGAATCATGCGAGTTGAATGTGAGTTTAATCAACCCATGTGCTCGATTATTCCTTCTTTGACTTCTTGGAATTCATATTTCTCATTTCTCACCATGGCCATGGATTTATTTATGATACATAAAATCCATCAATGGGCTTGATATATCAACTCCCATTATAGAATTGAAGGGAAAAATACTTTCTCACGTTATCTGTTAATTCAATATTACTCAGGACACACCCAACATATCCAACCTCTCTGGGAATTTTGTGTCATCATAGTTTTTGTCAACACATCTAAGTGTGTGAAATGTGATACCCCTTAATAATATTTTTAAATTCATTGAAACAATACACAGAGCTGCCGATAGGAATATCTTATGATGCTATGAAATATGGACTTCCTACTCAGAAGTCACTTTTTCATAATATCTTCATAGATATTACCATGGGAGTACACCATGAGAAGGTGTCTCGATGTTTTATTAATCCTCACAAATAATGGCCTATATTATTTGTGTCAATGAAATAACATCATCCGACCATAGAAAGTATATTAAAAAATAGTGTTATGGAACTTCCAGGTTCACATCAAAATAGGGATCCACTATGACCCTTTGGTGCAACAGCTATCCGTAGAAATTATCACATGCATTGTCACAAAGATGAACAATCAAGATGTGATATGGTATTTATTAATGAATAATGTACAAAGTAGTTAGTTTTAGGCCACCAACTCCAATAGTTTCATTTCAAAATTATATGTGATATATATTTATATATTCATTAATTATATATTTCATGACATATACATTATTTATTTAAACAAATATTCTTGTTTTTTGTATTTATATACACATAAATATACATATAAAAATATAAATATATACATATTGATATATAAATATTTATTATTTATTTATAAATACATGAATTCTTGTTTATGTGTGTTTATATAGATAAACATATACATATTAAAATATAATAACATATATATTTATATATATACGTATATAAATATAAACTAAATTATAGATTTTGGGGTTGAGATGAACCCTAATATAGACAGTCCACACCGAAATAAAGAAAAAGAGGATTGATTTTAGTGATGCACTTCGATAAGAAGTATAAATCAAATAAATAGCAGTTATCAAATAGAAATAAAACAAATGATAATAAAGAAAAGTGTAGAAAGATAAAGAATATAAATATTTACGTTATTTTGACCATGTTATTCATATGTGAATGGAAACAAAAACACAATAATACGTTATATTATGCACATATATCATAGAATATGACACAAAAAAGAGACTAGAAAGAAAGAATGGAAAGAGACAAACTAGTCCAGAGAAGAAATCAATTCATAAATCCATAATAATTCTTGGAGATAGTGATGAATTTAGGCTTGATGATGGTAACATCCACTCATTATCTTGATGAAATCACTCACAAAACCCTAGATGGACATAATACAAGAAAAAGAAAAGGACTTACATAAAATAACAAACACAAAGACACTTATAGACACAAGCCTACACCACAAACCCAAAAATAGTCATAGGAATTGTGATTGTAATTTTAATCGATATAACACATCTATTCTTCGTAATTTTACACCTCCATAATCACATGTATATAATTATCCCCTAGAATTGAACTATAGATGAATAGTCATAGTAGAGGCTATCGAACAGAGCTCATGATACAAAATTCTCTCAATCTCTCCCTACCTCTCTCATTTTCTCTACGACAATAGAAGACAAAAATACAGAATTGATGAGAAATACACAAGTAAAAATTGACAATTAATACCTTTGGGTGACATCGGAAAAATAATATTGAGGTAGGTCAATATTCACACTCAATCACAATACATGACAGTCATACGATGGACCAGGCATGGAGAGAAACCAAATCACAATTAGCATGAATTATATGAAACAACCTCTATCACATGACAGTGCATAAGAGATTTAAGGTAAATGATGTGAACTTCTCTTAATTTAAATAGTGAAAAATAAAATTGATAAGGAACATAATATTCAACCAACAAGTGACATTTATTTGATTATTTCACATAGATTACATTGGGAAATAACTAAACATGAGAGAATAAAATATTGGCCTGATTAAAAACACATATCTCTAGGTCCAACAAAAAATCCCAAAATTATTTGACCCCAACAGGAAAAACAATACCTTGAAAAAAATAAAAAAAAATGAATAACAAAATAAATAAAAATATAATATTACATGAGAATAGAAATAGAATCACGCAAATAGGTGATATCAACATGGTTTCAATATCAAAATAGAAAACACGTTTATTTTATAACAAATAATAATGAAAATTTTCACACACACACCAACACATATAATTATTTTCCAAATATTTTAACAAAACAATTAATGAATTAAATATATAAAAAATATAATATAGAAAATAATTTTTATATAAATATACTATTATATATATAAATGATGCAGGATCAAGTGAATGATATGTGGGGTAGTATTGTCTAAAAATAAAAACAGACCGTCAGATTAGAGGAATTAATCTCAGAGGAAATAAATCCATCATGTATTGTCATGTAGGTATGGGAATGAGTTGAGGGTCTAAGAGATGGTTATTAAAGAGTTTTACACTATAGATTGGTTCATAACCGTTTTATATTTTATCGTTAAATAATCAATGTAGGTTTATAAAAAATATTGTGGAAGTAAATACTCCCAAAACCAAACTTATTTCTGGGATTTACATCTATACCCATCCCCACCCAAACCACTAACACCAATATAGAGCGTTATCATTAAATAATAATAATAATAATAATAATACTTAATGTAACACCCCAATATTTCATAAAACATTATCTCATTAAAGTAATTCAATAACTTGCACTACATGCAACACTGAGTTCGAGTGCACCACAACTTACCAAACTCGTCATTCAAAAAGCTATTATGAATAGTTTTAACTGAATTTGGAATATCATATAATCTATATAATTTTAACATCCACATTATGTGTTTCCTAGATAGAATATATGAAGAAATTTATTTTTCTAGATAAAAGAAGTATTTTTCAGAAAATGCAATTTTACCACCTTTTAATGGAGAACCATTTTTAAAACCAATATTTATCACTTTTATATAATCAAATTAATTAAATTAAGTTCTTCTTTAAAATCAGGACATAAAAATTTAGATTGGATAATTTTTTTTTATTTTTTTGAAATCTTTCAAATTTTGATTAATAGTGAAAAAATTGCTTTATTATTTAAAAAAATTATTTTAAAAAAAATTTTAAATTTATTTTATGTCAAAATTGATATATAATATTCATATAAGTTCAATTTAATTCATTGGAGTCATTTTATAATAAAATTAGATGTATACAATTTTATTTAACCTTTTAACCTCTTTACCCACCTTCTAAGATCATTTATTAATTTGCGTAAAACATAATTTTAACACTTCTATGAATTGAATTTCAAATATCTGAGAGACATGGTTGACAAAAGTACGTAAACTGTGGTTCAATAAGTTGAAAATAATTTTTTGTCGAATAGTAACTTTTGACTTTTATTTACCATGGTTAAACGTAAATATAGAAATTAAGGGTAAAAATTATTTTATAATTTCCCTAACACATGTACTAATTCTATTGGATAAGTATAAATCGACCAAAAACAAAATTAAGATTAAAATATGATCCTCTTTGGTACTCATGAATTATATTAAAACATTTTTTTTATTTAATGAAGATTTAAAAGAGTTAAATTCGATGTTTAATAACTAAATCAATTTTAATATATAGTTACACCCAGTATAAATTCAACACTAAATTTTTATTAGAAAGATAAGAATATTTCCTACATAATGGTTCTTTATTTATAATTTTTAGACATTAAATAATTTAATTTATTTGTGACACAATGATGATGCATTAATTTACTTATAAAATAAATATTAAAATAATTGATATATAAATATCCAAATAAATGTAAATTGAGACATCTGATGAATTCCACTAATATTTTATGTTAATATAACATGTTATGGTTGGTTAAATAAATTATATTCTATGTGATAATGTTTTTATGGCTTAAAAAAATACTAAATACATTCAAATTTGACATAATTGAGTTGTTAAAACAAATACTATATTATTAATTGATACAATATTTATAAAAATATATTTTTTCAGAAAAAGGACATACATAAGGTTATATATATTAATAATTAACCACATTTGGTTCTCTTGTCTTGTTATAGTAAATTTATTAACTGTATAAAATAAAAATACAAAGGGACATGGTAAATGTCAAACAATTTAACTCAGAGCTAAATCTAAAATATAAGGTTAATATGATGAACTAAACCAATATAAAACATATTATTTGAGAGGTTATCGACCCATCCCTGCTTATCCTCTAAATAATTCATTTTTGAGCCATTATAAACTTGAAATGAATTTATTATAAAATAATATTTCCATCTTTTCCTAAGGCGACCCTCACCTCTGTTATAAAAGGGAACTTCCCCATTTAATTTCACACCTCAAAAGAATTTTGTACCAACCAAAACATACCCAAATATACTCCTAAAATCCCTCAAATCAACCTAGAGTCCTTAATATGATCAGAAAGCCAACCTTTGGATCAATTTTGATCAACAAAAAAGGAAACACTTTAAGAAGAAGCAATAATTTCACCACCCTCTTTCAAATTATTTTCTTCTACCACTTACTATTTCATTGTTGTTTCCATACTAAAATAATAACTAAAGTACCTCCTACATACTATGATGTTATTAAAAATATGTTACAAACATATTCGTTATTCTTTCTATCCTATCAATGATGAAGTCACCATATGTGTGTACGTACGGCTTACCGTCTCCACGCCATGGTATAGTTTTTTATTCAAACATTTCATCAATTGGATGGGTATTACAATGAGTATAACTAATGTAAATAAAAAATATAACATGTTAATGATTCTTTATATATTATATACCATCCTATTACATACAATTTCACAATCAATATAATGATATTGTCACTCATATATACGTACGGATTACCATCTCCACGACGTGATGAGATTCATTCCTACGTTCCCCATTCAACAATGATTATAAAAAATTATATTATTAATAATAATGTAATATTTGAAATAATAATGCTACTATATATATATATATATAAATGTATGTATATACATACGTATATCTTATTCACTTACTTCTATTCAATACGATATGAAAATGGAACCAACATTTATTTGTACGTACGACCTACCATCTCCATAAACGGTGTCTTTAATTTCACATATATATCTATAATAAATATTTATATTCTAAATATATATGACATAAAAATCATGGCTTACATTCTAGAATAATTTAAATCATGATCTAAATGATGTGATCATGAATAACAAGTTAAAACACGTACGATAAAGAAAGCGATTATTACCCAAAATGTTAATATAACATGGAAATAATTATTAAATGGGTAGTATAAAGTCATAAATGAATCAATTATGATATAATAAATATAAATATGAATCTAATAACATACTATAGTCATTATACATGAGGTTATACATACCCTCGACCAAAGGAAGGTGCAAGGTAAGGGTTAATTTCACAATCTATTTATTATATGAGGATCCTTTTATGTAAGTATCTACTGGAACATATTTATTATCTATGTCCATGATTCATAAAAGAGTTTTAAAAGGGATTATTTTTAAGGGAATTTTTTCTAAAACATTATTTTAAATGTTTTAATGATTTATTCTCCTAAACCTTTCCCACTATTGTACTTGTTTTCAAATTGGTTTTATGGATTTATTTATATGGACATGAATGTTTTAAAATTTTAATTTCTTTAAAATGTTTCAAAGTGGTATGGGACACATTGATTCAAAATTATTCTTTAAATGAATTCCTTTATAGAAATTTAAAATGATTTCATGAATAAGGTATATTTATCTCAAATATTTTTACTGGTCATTTTCAAATATGTCGACATCCTTTATGAGATATTATTCTTGATCGTGGTTGATTTATTATGATAAAAATATTCCATATTGTATCAAAGGTTTTGTGATATGGTTGACTGTGGATGTTTTATTTTTATACCATTCATGGTTTATGGATAAAGTATTGACATTTTGTATGCTAGTTTATTCAAATTTTTATGTTATGTTTAAACCTTTTCGTATGAGGAATGCATTGGACTTAGTATGTAATGGATGGATCCTGCTTTAGATCCTAGATGCATCGGTAGTTCTTATGAGACAAATTAGATTCTTGACACAAGGTATGGGAAAAATTATATTGGTAGTCTTGGCACAAGGCCTTGACTATGTGGTTATGATGTCTGGCATTATGCATTCCATCATTATGAAATTAGCTATTGATATTACATGAGATTATTCAACTACTAGATTATCCATGTGAATATGTAAATGGAATTATTTGATTTATCTTTTACATATTATGCAAAAGATTATGTTTAAAAGGATTTTGTTTTAGTTTTATACATTGCCTTAAATATTTGTACTTATTTATGAATGTTTTTCTGTATTGTTATTTTTACTGAGCATCTAATCTCACCCTTTTATATGATTTATTTTTCCCAGGATGCGAAGAAGTATATTATGACTTACCAGTAGGGATAGTCTAAGGGATATTAATGTGGTCAATTGAGACAATGTTGTTGTTGTTTTTTATTTTATAATGTAATGTAACGTTCATGTATGTAATCTATTTTCCAAGACTGCTAAACTGATTGGTCCTTAGGGACATGAATCATTGAAATCATGCCAATGTATTAAAATAATGCACCGACTCTAGGTTACTGGTGTCGGGGCATTACACTTAATATAAATGGTTTTTTGTTAGGATACCTTTTCAAAAGTACCCAAAACCTTATCAATTCCAAATATGGTTTTAAGGTTATTACCATAGTAAAGATAAAAATGATTTTAAACAAACTAAATTATATTTAATTGGCATTGGTAGTGTATGTTTTTCATCTAATGAGAGCTCAAACACACACAAGCAAACACAAACATTACTGCTACCAAAAATTGAACATTTATCAGCCCCAATTTTTTCATCATCAATAAAAAGGTTTTGTTTTTGTTAACACCATTAAAAATATATGTTCTTTTATCAATTCTAGAATTATAAATAATAAAAATTCTTTTATTAGAACTTATTTGAGTTCCTATGTTGGACCTTTATCAAAGATTATTTTTGTAGTGATAATAGAGAACATTTTTCGTATGTGTGTTAGGATTGATAAAATCCCATTTCAAATGATATAGAATTCCAGACACTGCATCTACAACACTTGGCATCAATCGATAATAAATATAAAAAATAATTTAAATTACAATATAGATATTACATTAATTATTAAAAAATTTAAAATTAACATTTCTTCATCATTCGAATATAAATATTACAATTAAATAATTTTGTTGAAATATAATTAAATTGTTTTCAACTTCAATTATAAATAAAAAATGACAACCAATTAAAAAAATTCTTATAACAAGCTCTCTATAATGATAAATTCCATCTCAAACCAAAACAGTGTGTTCCCCTAATAAAAACATAGTTTTTTAGTAATAGTTTATAAATAAGTAATATTAGAGTATAAATAACAAGATATATAATCCTTTTAATTTTTAATCATAATTAAATTGTGTCACCTCCCATAAGTCACAAATGAAATATCATTTATATTTTTAAAGTATCCTGACAACTTAAGCATTTTTTTCATAATTTTGAGTATGTGGTGATCATTTTGAACAAAAAATTGATTTTAAATAAAATAATTCACTTTAAATCAAACCAACCACACCATATATCAAATTATTGTGAATTTAGTCCATACACATCAAAAATATACCATGGATAAATTTCTTAAAATATAAAAACAATCCAAATTCATTTTCTCATTTTGTATTATGTGATGCACTTTGTGAGAAAAAATGATACTTCAAAACTGAAAAAATTCAATTTAAATCATAATGAAGACACCATGTGTAAGATTGATGTTTTTTCATTCCTAAAAATCAAAAATAAATTATGAAATGGTTTTCTAAATTATAAAGGAAATATGATGATGTTATCTCAATTTGGAGTATGTGACACACATTTTGATGTAAAATCATACTTTTAAACTGAAAACATGAACTTTAAGTCAATCTGGCCACATCATGTTTCATATTGATATCATGTTTCTGATTGACATGCCTTATCATACTAATATCCATATTTTAATGACTCAATCTAAGAAACTTCATTGGAAAGTGCTTCTATCCAAGATTGAATGTCTTCATTTTATTGAGAAACGTAATCTGGATGTCACATATGTTTATAAGGAATCCAAACATGTTGTGAATTCCCTATTAAAAACTTTTGTTCACATCTATTTCATTAGGTGGTGTTAAGAGTACTCTAATTTTTAAACCCCATTATCACTTTTTATATATTTTTTATAATATTTTATTTGAAAGAGCATGCCCGACTACCAAATAATTTTGAAATATCGAGGAAATCTAATTTGTTTCTCTAATTTGAGTATGAGATTTTAATTTTGTACCAAAATGACACTTTAAAATGAAAAAAATACTTTAAGTTATATTGGACACATCATGTTACAATATCATATGTGGTCATTAAACAATCAAGGATAAATTTCTTAAATTATCATGATAATAATTTTATTATTTCTTATTTTTGAGTGTGTGATGTTTATTTTTATCAAAGAAGAACCTTTAAATTGAAAGCTATAAATTTCAGTAATTATGGTCACAAAATATTTCATATTCACAGGAATTTAATTATTATACATTTCAAATGATTTATCTTTATTTTTTAAATTTATCATGAAAATATTATAGTGTTTGAACATTATTTACTGTCTGAGACATGTTTTGAACAAAAATATAACTTTTATACAATAATCATTCACTTTGTATCGTAATGGATATAACATTTCTTGGATTGATATATGGTCGATTACTATGTGCCAAAAATTAATCATGGGTCATTTTTAAATATAATAAATACAATACCTGGATGTTTTATATGTTTTTAGTATGTGACACAAGTCCTGAACAAAAATGTGAACTTTAAATGAAAAAAACCACTTTCATTCATAATAGCCACACTGTGTCTCATATAAATGTGTGGTTTACTCTTGTACGTCATAAATAAATTCTCTATATTTTTCCAATAAAATCACAAAAATATATGCATATTTTCTTAGTTTGAGTATGTAATGTGCATTTTGAACTAAAATGGCATTTTTATATGAAAATATGAACTATATTTCATACAATACATACCAGGTTTTGTATTTAATTGATGTTAATTAATACATTTCAAAATTAATCATGATTTTTTATAAGAAATTAAATAATTTTAAGACATTTTATCATTTTTGAGTATGTGGTATGTATTTTTGTAAAGACCCTGCCCCTAGTAGCACAAAGTCATTAATTACTTTATTACATAGGAAATAGATACAAGTTATCACATACCAAATAATAGAATAGTTCAATATTCTTTGAAACTAGATGCATATTTGAATATCATATTATATTTCTAAACATAAAATTAAACATATGATTTTCTTTGAGTACACCATATTTTTCTTATTCATATTCATGTATATCAAGTATAATAGAGTTCCAAGCATCATATAGAAAGGAATCATATGGAAGGGGTGATCATAGATACTCTGTAATGTTATGTGTACTGTAGAATATTTAATTAATAAATATAGAATAATCAATATGGAAATGGAATTATCTAAAAACAAGTGAAATTTAATTAATAACTTGATCAAAAAGATGATAAAATAATTACATATTAATAATTACATGAGGTTTATAATTATCCATCTATATCCTTATAATACTAATAATCACATGGATATAAATAAATAATATCATAATTATTAATTGTCCAATGATGGATATCATAGACATACTCTAAAGTCCTCAAGCTAAGATATATTACATAATGGGTAAGGCCTTAGGAAAATACCCAAGCTTGTTTGTCTCATGAGACCTACTAATGCATCAAGGGTCTATAGCATTCCCCCACCCATCAATTAATAATTTTTATGCATTCATCATATTAAAGGGGTGAAACATAATTAATGTAAACATTTATATTTAATAAGTATCACATGAAATGATAATATTATCCCCAGTAATTAAATATAATCATAAAAAACCATTAAAAAATGGTTAATGGTATCAAAGTAGCACATCCTCTATCAAACTAGTTATAAACCTTCTGGATAAATCATAAAGATGGTATTATTATAACCTAACCCCAGTGGATTTTAAGTAAATTTATGGTTAATTTCATTGATGAATATAAATACTATAGAAATGTCTCTAATGTATTAGGGTGGAAAATACAAATCACACATTAAAAATATCATTTAAAAACATAAATTTTCATAATATTAGGAAACACAGTTCCATTGAAAATATTTTGGGAAAATTTTAATGGATTCTTCAATGAAATGATTTGTCATGATAGTGGGTCATTTCTAATATGTCATATATGTTTAAAAACATTCCAAACACACTATTGTAAAAATGGTAAAAGTTAACTCATTTAGAATGAGATAAAAAGATTCATTTAAAAACATTTTGTAAAAAATAATTTATTAGTAAAATAATTCAACTGAAGAGAGAAATAATGTAATATTTTATTAAGAATATTTTCATACTGATTCTAGTAACCAAATAGAGGAAAATGGTACTATTAATTAAAAAGATCATAAATAATAAGAGGATAAGAAAATATATTGGTTTTTTGATATAAATATCAAATAAGTCAACCATGGGATACATAAACATAAATAATCTCAAATAATGATGATGTTTCGAAATAAACTGTTACCTCAACTCTATGTTCCTTAATATGTGTTTAAAAAACAATATAATAGAAAAATATTTATTATAAATATATTATAGAACTATTATCATATATATCATACCATATATTCTATACTTATAACCTTTTATCACCCATTTATTAACCATTCTTTATGAAATCACTATTTTGGGAGATAACATCTGCTCTTTCATGTTTTTTTGGTTCATTAGTTTATATCCTTATACTATGATCAAGGTTTCTTCATATACAGAATTTTAATCATGGTATTAAATTATATATATTCAATATATACATACATATAGTCTTCCATACAATTTATCTAAGGAAAAATTAATTAGACAGTTTTTGTAGACGGTAGGTTATAAGTACACATGAACATTGTTTTCAATTTTCATGGTATAGAAATAAAAATTAGTTAATAATAAATAAAATGTAATGAAAAATTATTATATACTTTATATCATATATATTCATTAAATGTTTTTCATTACCATTCATGTAAAATGGAATTGAAAAACAAATGACAACAATTTTTTATGTGATAGTCCACTCTTTTGCATGAGGGATGATATTATTTCACAATGGATTGAAAGGTAAGAAGATATATATCATATTAAAGTTCCCTATATATAGTTATTTAATAAATATAAAATATAAATATTAAATTCATCATAATTTAAATCAATAAAATATGGTGATGAATTTGTACTTCTACGTGGAGAGAGTAATTTGTGCATATGCACTAACAATACATTAACATTATATTTGTTGGAAAAATGGGTGTATAACACTGGTTTAATAATAATAATAATAATCACAAAATTATATTTATATTACATAATTTATCATTTCATGATAAATAAAATATTTTTTAAGGAGTTAAAAGAAGTTGTAATAAAGGAATGTGACCCGTTTAGGAGATTACCTCTTCATTTAAAGAACACACTTACATCTCCCCTTAAGAATCATAAGGTTGGTATTTTGGGTTAAAAAATATTTAATGTTTCAATAAGTGTTGGTAGTATTACATGGTTGGTTTTGGTCAATATATAAAGCTCTAATTGGTGTTAACAAATTAAGTGAAAGGATCCCATTTATAAGTGAGGGGAGGGAAAATCATTAAATTTCCTAAATTATTAAAAAATATTAAACACTTTATCTATAAAAAATATCAAAAAGGACTGGTATTCGATAATAAAAAATTATGTGGTTAAAATCCCATAAATGAATAAAATTTTTATAGGCTCATCTACTGTTTTAAATCTTATATTTTGGTTTAACTCTTTAGTTACCTTATTCTAACATTAACCACGATAACACATTTTTCACTTTTAAAGGGTTATAATTTTATATATTGTTTAAGTATTGAAAAATATATGGAAACTAGATTATATTTTAGATTAAATATTTTCCCCTAGTAATTTTTATATATTTTAATGATTTTTAAATAATTTTTGGAAATATTATTTTGATAATTTATCATTACTGTAAATTTTGAAACTATTCATTTAATTTGACATAATAAGACATAAATAAGATATTTTAATTAAATTAAAATAAATTAATAGAACAATAATATATCATATTCATTTATAAAATTCATGGAACATAGTTACTCTAATAAAATATATTACTTTTTTGTATTTTTAGAATCATTTATATTATAATTATATTAATTCAATAAATACTATATTAATGTTGTACAAGCATTTAGAGTAATTAGATAACTTATAGAAAATACATCTAGAAAATAATTTCATTAATCTCAATAAATATATTTATATTCATGATATCATTCTTTCTTCTCTATGTGGACACATAGTTGATATTTAAAATTAAGATGGTTATATTTAGTATTTACTTTGCTTTAAGTATGATATAGGTCATTTTCATGAAAAGTTGTTACTTAAACAATTAAAATTAGATAATATGGTGATACATGTTAAATTATCTTCACCAAATAGGAAATTGATCTAAAATGGCTACCATGGCACTTAGTTTATCCCAGATTTACCCGATTTACCATTTACTAATGTGATAAACTTTTCCACAGTTACTATTCATAATGCCTAAAATTTAAAGGAATCTAAAAAATAAATTTGAAACACATAATTACAAATATGTAATACATTTTATCAAATTTAATACCTCTATGTGGTAAAAATTAATTTTACAATATGTGTGAAAAATTTGATGAATGTTTTTTAGAAAAGTATTATTTTTAAGCATATAATGGGATATATTCATTTCCCATTCATTGTAAAACTTTTATATAAATATTAAAATATTTTATTGAATAAATAATATATAAATTTCATCAAATTAATTCAAAAATGTTGATTATATTAATTTATTATGATAAAACACATTTCATTTATAAAAATGTTTTTTACTAAAAATAGTTCTTGTACTTTAAAATGTATTTTTATTTTTAATTAATTAATTACCGATGAATTTATTTTATAAATGTGTAAACCATGTACTTTTGAAAATTTAGTTATTCTTATTAACAGTTCCTAATTTAATATCATGGTTATTGTAGTATACAATGTTATGATTCATATATAATCGATGTTACATGTATCTCAAGCTTTCATAGAGGTTAAATTTATTTTAAAATAAATATATCATAAATACCCAGGGTATTGAATTATTCCATCCTTAAAAACATTCTTCTCAAAATTTCATTAATTTCACATCATAAAGATTTTTAGGATGTTCTTCACCATAATTTCTTCAATTTCCCATGTCAACTCTTATATATTATGATTTATCTACAATACATTTTCATGTCGAGTCATCTAATTATTCAATATTTGTTAAAAAGTGACAAAAATATGTAGTGTCTCTTTAGAATAAGATCTATCAAGTTTCAGTTATATTTCTTCATATGTGAGCACATGTTTTGGATCTGATTTTTACAACTATAATAATAATATATGGAACACATAATTTTCTTTATATATGCTTTTTTTTGTATTTTCAAATGGTTTTCCACAACTCCAAAACATTACATAATTTTAAAAGGTTCGATCTAACTAGGCCTTGTTTTCTATTTATTAACAAATATTATATCAAACTTACCTGGAGATAATTTCAACAAAACATAATCTCCCACTTAAAATTATTAATCATTCCATTGGTCATCTATATAGCTCTTTTTTCTTGTTTGAACTACTTTGATATGGTCTTGAATATTATTTAGCATTATCATTATCACCTCTGAAATTTAGGGTTATAAAATCTTCTTTTCACCAAATTCTTTCTAATAAGTTAGAGTAAAAAATCTGTATACATATAAAACATCATACGGTCCCATTTGAGTACTTGAATTAAAGATATTATTATAGGATAATTCTAAAAAAGGTTATTACTAATCCCATATATATGGAATGTTATTTTATAATGACCTCCATATGTCTTCTAAAGTTTGGATAATCCTTTAATCATACAAATCAGTTAGAGGAAGAAAAAAGGTGATCAAATGAAGCTCATAATCTGGTTATTTATCAATAAAAATATATAATTTTTATGTAAAACATGTATCATCATCAGAAACAATTGAAATAGGTGAACCATGAATTCTTAAAAAATTATTTAGGTAGGGTCTTATAAGGTGGTCAATAGGTAAATCTTCCCTTATAGTATGAAAATCTATAGATTTAGTGAAGTGATAAAAAATAACCCATATTTTATCATTCTTTATAGGAACCTTTGTTAAAATAATGACAAATTTCATAGTAATTTCATGAAATATTTAGATAATAATAAGTAGTTGTTTCATGACTACTATAGGATATTAGAAAGGAGCCTTAACCGGTTAAAAAATTATAATCAGACATAATCATCAATTTCCCACTTCATATTGTCCCACTAAAAGTGTACATTATATCACTATACATATTGGTTATACTATAGTGTATATATATATTTTTTCTATGGGGATCATACAAAAACTATACTTTAATTTTAGGAATATATGGAACCCATAGCCTAACTCTATATTTCATAAATACTTATTCATGTATAAAGTCATAAAATTTTGTATCTTTCTTAGCATCAATTTTATTTTAAAGATTCTCATAATTAGTCTAAGAAAATGTTATGTTTAGAAAAAAGATGAATCAGAAATCCTTGTAAAATGGAGTGATGTTTCCCCTTCCTTAATAATTCACATATCCATATTTACTATATTCATGAACATTGGATCCCTATTATTCCCTGTTTTAGTCAAAACTCAATGATCTTTTCTGTCATTGCATCTCCTATATTATATTCCTTCCCTAGGTTGTAGTTTATTGATAAATCATAAATATTTGAGTAGCACAAATGATATCAATTTCCTCATTCTGATATATTTATGTGAAAATATATATTTCAAACCCTTATGATCCATGTTTATATCACAATTCTCACTATAGAGATAATGTATTCATATCATCAAAGAAAACATTACCGCCTCCAACTCAATTTAATGGGTGGGATATCCTTGTTCATGAATCTTCAATTTCCTCTATGAATAGGAAATAACATTATCATTCTATATAAGGAAACAAAAAAGTCCCTTCATTGATGTTTCATTATATAACACAAGTCCATCAGTTCTTGATGGTAGAAAAAAATTGGACCATTCAACCATCTCCGCTATAATTCTCCAAAACATTATTCACATTCCTTTATTCATACGACTATAACCCCATAAGGAGTAATCATGGATAATGGGTTACATAATCACACAAAATTTGAAAAAATTAACGATAATGGCCGTCCAAAAAAATGAATCTATATACCTCAGTCATTTTCATTTTTATATCGAATTATTTGAATATATTTTCCATCATCAAATCAACTGAGATTTCATCCTTGGAAACAATATGCCTATGAAAAGAAAAATTCCTAAGACAAAATTCTCACTTGATAAATTTACCATGTATTCCTTTTCTTCTAAGAGTCTCATGAATGATCCTCATGTTATTATCATAGTATTAATATCTCTTTGAGTATAACAAAATATTATAAATAAACACCATAATTAAATTATGAAGATATTCATTGAATTTTTTTTCTAGATTAATAAAGACATAGTTTGAATTATTCAATCCAAATGGAATTACTATAAATCCTAATGTCCATACCATATGTGGAATGCTATCTTTGGAATATATTCCTTATTTACTCTCAATTCATGATACCAGGAAATAAGATCAGTATTTCAAAATTAATAATCTCCATAAATAAAATTGAATAAGTCATCAGTGTGATGTTGATGATACTTTTCATTTATCATAATATCATTTATTTTCCTATAATCAATGAAATTCCTCTGAGATCCATCATTATTCACAATTAAAAGAAGAGGGGCTTCCCAAGGTAAAATTTTAGGGACTATAAATACATTATTACATAACTCCTCTAGTTGTTTATTCAAAACCACTAATTCCATAGAGGCCATTCTATAGGGAGTTTTGATACAGGTCTTTCATTAGGGATTAAATCAATGGAAAACTAAACCCTCAAGCTCTATTGGATGTCTTTTTAATTCCTCAATAAATATGTTAATGTATTTCTACACAATAGGTATATCATTAATTTGAAGATTACCTTTTCCATATATAGATTGTGTATGATCTTATTCATCAATAATATCATTTGAAAGAGCTACTTGGGATGGATCTAGACATGACTCATATGATGAAGTATCCATTCTAATTATATGTAATTCTACCGATTTATCATGAATCCTAATATCCTTATCTTAATAGTAAATTTTTTCGTAATTTTCAAAAATGAAATCTATACGAATTAATATATAGAAATAAACCATAGGTATAATAATGAAATCAATAAATATGGTAGGTTTACATGTCATAATCAGAACTGACAGACACAACCATGTTATGGTGAAACTTCTAATAGGATATTCCACTGATAAATCAATTATTATGGTTATAGGGAAATATATATTTTTCTTAGTAAACATGGTAGATATAAAATAATGTAAAGATCCAAAATAAAATAGAGAATTATCTAAATATGGGGATATTATTATTGTACCTCTCATCACATCATCATAAACATTGACCTCCACTTTTGGGATCTCATAATTGTAACACCCCGAGATTTTATAGTACATTATTTCTTCAATGTAATTCAATAACATGCGCTGCATGAAACACCGAGTTCAAACGTACCACGACTTACAAAACTACCTCTTCAAAAGCAGTTATGAAATTTATTAACTAAATTTGAATTTTATATATTCCATTAAATTTTAACATCCATATTATGTGTTTCATAGACATAATATAAGAACAAATTTATTTTTTCAAATAACGGAAGTAATTTTTAAAAAATGCAATTTTACAATAATTTGATGGTGAAACATTTTTAAATACAAAATTTGACACTTTTATATATTAAATTAGAAAAAACAAACTTCCTCTTTAGAATCAAGACATAAAAATTTAGTTTTGATAAAAAAAATTACTTTTTCTGACAACTTTCTTATTTGGGTAAATATTAAAAAATATTAAATTTTTATTGAAAAAATATTTTTTAATCAAAAAAATTTATAGTCCTCAATTATAAATTTCAATGTTTTGGAAGTATAATTAGATTATATTTTTATAATTTAATAAAATAAAGATCATTATAAGTAATTTCACACTTTTATTTGACAAAAACACATGTCAATCTTTTGATAGTTTTTACTTTTTAAAAACCTATTTTAAGGTTTTGACCATGGTAATTAATTTTAAATTAATAATTTAAACTTATATTTTTTGAATTTGGTTAAATAGATTTTATTTTTGAGCTCATAATATCAAAATTATCTTAGGGTGAGTTTTTTGTATTTTTCTGAAAACTTTCAATTTTTGAAGAATAGTGAAGAACACTACGTTATTATTTAAAACCAAATTTTTATTTAAATAATTATTTATTTTAGTTAAATTTTTGTTAAATAAATATAGATATATAATAACTATATAATATAAATGTAATTCATTGGATTCATTTTATAATAGAATTAGATGTATAATATTTTATGGAACTTTTTAACCTTTTATACCCACCTTCTTGTAGCATTTGAAAATAAGCATAAAACATAATTTTACCACTTATTTGAGTTTAATTTAGAAAATATTAGAGACATGGTAGAAATAAGTATGTAAAATGTGGTTCAATAAGATGAAAATAATTTTTGGTGAATTGTAACTTTTGACTTTTATTTATCGTGGTTAAAAGTAAATAGGGTAATTAAGGGTAAAAATGATAAAATAATTACCATAAAAAATTTTATAATTCTATAATATAAGTCTAATTCGACCAAAAACAAACTTAGAAAAAAAATATGATCCTTTAGGTGTGCTTGGATTAGACTAGGACATTTATTATTATTTTATTTAAAGAAGAGTTTAAATTGTTAAATTCAAAGTTTATTAACTAAACCATTTTTAATATTGGTTTATACATATGATAAATTCTAATATAAATATTCATTAGAAATATAAAATTATTTCATGAATAATGGTATTTTATTTATATTTTTTAAAAATTAAATAATTTAATTTATTTATAACACAATGACTATTCAGAAATTACCTAAATAAAGAAATATTAAAATAATTGATATTATAAATATCCTAATAAATGTAAATTTATCATTATGATGTATTCCATAAATTTTATCAATTATTATGACATGTTAGTGTTGATTATATACATTTTTTTCGATGTGATAAGGTTGGTATAACTTTCACAAAAACAAAATACCAAATAGTGTCAGAATTGAAAGAAATTAAGTTTTAAAACAAATACCATATTATTGGTTGATATAATATTACTAAAAATATATGTTTCAGAAAAATGTCATAAATAATATTATATATGACATTAATGGACCACTTTAGGTTCCCTTAAAAGTTTTTAGTATGTTTATTAACCATATCGTGTAAGAATACAAGAAGACACGGTAAAAGATAAACTATTTAACTAGTAGTTAAATCTAAATGATAAGGTTAAAATGTTAATTTAAAAATGTCTAAAACATCACGGTAGATAGTATTTCAGCCCATAACCACCTAAGGATCAAAATAAATTTATTTTTAGCTATTATAAATAGAATATGTTTGTTTAATAAATTAATATTTTAATCTTTTCTTAAAATGACCATCACCTTTTTAATAAAAGGGAACTTCCCCTTCCCTCAAAATCACACTGGAAAAGCCATTTGGATCTAACAAAATCTTCCCAATTATCCTCCCAACTTCCCTCACTTTAACCTAGAGGCCTTATATTGATTGGAAACCCATCCTATGGAGCACTTTTGATCAACGCAAAAGGAAACACCCGAAGAAGAGGTAATAATTTCACCACCCTCTTTCAAATTCCTTTTTTATACCACTTCCTCTTTATTTATTGTTTCCATAAAAAAATAAAAACTCCATCACCTCCAACATACTATAATTTTATTATAAATATGGTTTAACCATAAATGTTATTATATCCATTCTATGAATGAAAATGTCACCATAGGTGTGTACGTACGACTTACTGTCTCTACATCGTGGTGTTGTTTCTTATTAAAACACATCATTATTTTGATGGTTATAATAATGAGTATAATTGATGTAAATAATAAATATAACATGTTAATGATTATGTTTATTTTATATACCATCCAATTACATATTATTTCCCCATCAATATAATGATATTTTCGCTCCTATGTACGTACGCATTACAGTCTCCATAAACGTGATGAGATCCATTCCCCATCCTAATCATTAAAGAGTGATTTTAATTTTATGATTAAAAATAATTTTTAAAAACTTTATATAATTATCTATATGAATAAAATACATCCTATTCATAACAAACATGTCTTACGTAAGCCAGCATATAAAGGAAAATAAATTAGTTAACACTCAAAACGATGATACTACTAAAATATTATTAAAAGGAGTTATGATAAGATCATATATGAAATCATATTTATGTATATGATTCTAGTATAATTTAATAAAAATAATTTTACTATTATATAGGAGGTTAACGTACCTCCGTCCAAGGAAAAGTACAAGGTAAGTGTTAATTTCACAATGACATTATTATCCAAGGTTGTTTTTATGTAAGTATGTACTAGGACATATTTATTATCCATGTACATGATTCATCAAAGGGATTATTTTTAAGAGAATATTTTACTATAATATCATTTAAATGTTTTAGTTATTTATTCTTCTTAACCTATTTCATTAATTTCCATGATTTCAAAATGCTTTTTAGGATTTATTTTTATGGACATGAATTTTTTAAAATTAAAATTCCTTTTAAAATGTTCAAAGTGGTATGGAAAATTTTGATTCTAAACTATATTTTAGATGAATTACTTTATAAATTATGTGGATTTTAAATTATTTCATTAAAAAGGGATATTTCTCTCAAAGACTTTTACTAAAAAAATTCATCTATGTAAACATCCTTTGTGTATTTAAACATGTTTGATGTTGATTTGTTATGATTCAAATCTTGCATATTGTATTGAGAGTTTTGTGATATTTTTTAATGTGGATGTGTTATTTTTATACTATTCATGGTTTATGGATAAAGTAATGACCTTTTGTATGCCATTTTAAATACAAATGTTTATGTTATGTTTAAACCTTTTCATATGAGGAATTCATTGGTCTACGTAAGTTACAGGTGGAGCCTGCTATAGCTCCTCGATGCATCGGTACGTCTCATGAGACAAACCAGTGTCTTGGCACAAGGACATGACAAAATCTTATTTATATTCTAGGCACAAGTCATTTACTATGTTGTAATGAAGTCTGGCAGTATGTATTTCATCATTATGAAATTGGATATTGATATTACATGTGATTATTCGACTAGTGGAATATCCTTGTGAATAAGTAAATGTTGTTATTTGATTTATCTTTTCTATATTATGATGACGTTTAAGTTTAAAAGGCCAGTGTTTTAGACATATACATTTCCTTAAATGTTTATTATTATTATTTAATTTTTATGCTATATTTGTTTCCTTAATGAGCATATGAGATCACCCATTTCTTATGTTTTATTTTCCTAGGATTCTAAGAATTTTATTATGATTGATAAGTAGTGTTAAGCTAGGAGATTAATGGAATTCTTGAAGGATAATTTGTCTTGTGTTTGATTTTATAATATATAATGTAACATTCATGTATGAAATCTATTTTAGAAGACTGCTAAACTGATTGATCTTTTGGGACGTGATTCCTTGTTAAAATTCTAATGTGTTAAAATAACGCACCAACTCTGGGCTTCTGGGGTCAAGGCGTTACATTTGGTATCAGAAAAAGTTTATCAATAACCTTGGAAATAGATTTAGATAAACTCTGATTAGAGAACATTACCCTATGATAGAATTTGATGATTAGTATAGAAGAACATCCTAGAATATTGGTAAAATAGAGATTTTGTGTATTTTACAAGCAATACATCCTTGTCTGGATACAAGTAGGTAGAGGAAGCTCTGGCATGGATGTACCTAGGAGTGAATACT
Source organism: Viscum album (assembly GCA_963277665.1). Classification (NCBI taxonomy): domain Eukaryota; kingdom Viridiplantae; phylum Streptophyta; class Magnoliopsida; order Santalales; family Viscaceae; genus Viscum; species Viscum album. The sequence continues at coordinate 1,373,938,274 of OY728129.1, read as the reverse complement.
CAGACAAGTATTTTTGTGCATGAAACGGTGTATCCTGGTACATGACAATAGGACTTTCTTCACTCTGGGTTATGACACTCCTGGGGGATATGCTTATGATAATTCACATTTTCATTACATGCTAATATGGAGGATTTAGGAGAAAATACATCCTCAAAGAAAACATTTTATGATTATAGATTATATTAATAACCTTTTCAATTTACATTATGTGTTTTACATGTTTGGAATTATGAATTTAAATTCATAAACTAACCTAGTGTATGCCATTGTTTAGAAATGGCACATAGTAGAAGGAATGATAATTCCAGAAATACACATGATCGAAAGATTAAGAAGGATCATCTCTTTCATGGTATTAAGCCAAATATTAAATAGTGAATAGTATCCCACATATTCTCATCATATGAAGAAATAGTATCATATGTTAATAAGAAAAGTAAATAATACTATGAGTCCTATGGATTTGAAGGGAAGGAAGATAACAAAACGATGGAAGAGAGAAATATGGATAAATGGAAGATGGGAACGAAGGAGTTTCCCATATGTGATAACTGTGGAAGGAATCACCTTGGTAAATGATTGAAGGGACTGAGAGTTTGATATATGTATAGAGAAAAAGGAAACCATGTACATGATTTCAAGGGTAAAAAAAAAGGTTTCCAATTTATAATTCTTCATCTGCAAGGAGTTGGGACACTACGTGAATCAATGTCCAAATAATCAAAGTATACCCCAAATGCTGCTATTGGATAATAATCAAGTTATGATACTATCAAAGATGAAGAAGAATGATTATAGTTTTGAGATAAAGATAAACTATAATATGGTTTTGATATTGAGGTAGTGATTTTGGAATAATATATGATTGATTTGGATAAGTTATATTGGATATTCTTGACTACCTTGAAACTGATTAGTGATTTGTATATTCAATCATCGTTGGAGTTTAATACATTTTTGGATAGAAAGAGTATATCTAGTATTCTATAAAGAATTAGAGAGCATGAATGTTATCAATAATGTTTTATGCTAACTCAAGGTGTTACCGTGTTTTAAAAGAATACATGATGAAAGTATTCCCATGTTATTACGTGAGAAAAAAGATCTTCATTGTGTTTACATTATTTATAAATTTTGGACAGTCAGTTATGACAGAAGTATTTTGGATAAGTCTAAAGGTTGGAATAGATTAAGTTTGACATTGAATACTATTGTTAAGGTTAAATAATTTCTTAAGAATATTTTTGGATTGTTATAAAAAGGATAACCTAGAGGTCAGGTGATAACCTGTTGCGTCCCGCAAGGCCGTGAGACATGAACCCACAACCGAAGGGCGACAAGGGCGAATCCGCTACAACTGTCCAACATGATATACTGGTTTGTGTAATGTAGTTTTTTAGATAGTCTGACAAATGAATTATGAATTCATTATTTTTGGAACCCTATACAATTAGGATAAATAAAATATTTTTTATTTCTATTATCTTTTGGAGTAAAAGATGAGTTTGTGGTATGAATTAGTTTAAGGATGAAACTCTACTTTTCAAGTATTGTTTTCCACTTATTCTATGAATAAATTAATTCTTAAACATTAGGGAAGGGATCTTAAAACCAAAAATGTGTTATCATATTATCTTATATTTTGTTCAACCGATGATATTTTAAATCATCATAGATTGATGTCTTTTAGGCCCTCAAATTTTCACTTTTTTGTGATTGATGACCACAATCAGTCCCTAAAAGAATATACATTTTTCCTCCAATTATGTGTCTCATATTTCCACAATTTTTCTCTTAATTGAGATCATAATTTGGTGCTGACTTTTTCATTTCCCTTTCCCTCTTATTAAAACTAAATTTTATTAACCAAATTTTTGATGTGAGTTTTCTAGAAAAGTATTTTTTTATTTTTAACCTTTTATTTTTGAAGAACAATTTCAAATTAAGAGGACACAATTTACTGAAGGATGCGAGAATTTAACGCCCAATGATTTTATAGTATGTTACTTCTTTAATGTAATTTAATAACTTGCTTTACATGCAACACCGAGTTCAAGCGCACAACAACTTACCAAACTTACCGTTCAAAAGAAGTTATGAAATTTATAAACTGAATATTAAAATTAATATAATCCATATAATTTTAACATCGATATTATATGTTTCTTAGACAAAATATATGAACAAATTCAATTTTTTTTTTCAGATAAAGGAAGTCTTTTTTAGAATATGTAATTTTACCGCCTTTTAATAGAGAACAAATTTTAAATCCAATATTTGACAGTTTTGTATACTAAATGTGAAAAAATAAACATCTTATTTAGAATAAAGACATAACAGTTTAGTTTTGATAAATTTTTGGTGTCTTTCTTATAAGTTTCATATTTGGGTAAATAATGAAAAATACGAAATTTTAATTAAAAACAACTTTTTTAATCAAAATAACTTATGGTGTTTAATTATATATTTGAATGGTTTTTATGTATTATTAGATTATATTTTTATCATTTAATACAACTTAGGTCATTATATGTAATTTCAAATTTAAATTTGACATAAAAACTTGTCAATCTTTAGATAGTTTCTACTTTTTAAAACCCTGCCTTTTTGTTTTGACAACGGTAATTAATTTTAAATTAATAAGTTATAATTCAATGTTTTAAATTTTGAATAAATAGATTTTATTTTTGAATTCATAATATCAAAATTATCATATAGTAAATTTTTTGTATTTTTATGAAAACATTCAATTTTTGAAGAATTGTGAAAAACACTGCGTTATTATTTAAAACTGACATTTTATTTAAATAATTATTTATTTTATTTAAATTTATTTTAAGTAAAAATAGATATATAATACCTATATAAGTTAAATTTAATTCATTGGAGTCATTTTATAATAAAAATAGATGTATAAAATTTTATTGTACATTTTAACCTTTTTACCCACCTTCTAGTAGCATTTTCAAATTAACATAAAACATAATTTTACCACTTCTTTGAGTTGAATTTCAAAAATCTAAGAGAACGTTTGACAAATGTATGTAAAATTTTGTTTAATAAAATGAAAATAATTTTTTTTGAATAGTACCTTTTGACTTTTATTTACCATGGTTAAAATTAAATTGGGTAATTAAGGGTAAAAATGATATTATAATTACCCTAACACATGTCCTAATTATACTGGATATGTTTAATTCGACCCAAAAAACCTTAGGAATAAAATTTGTCCATTTATGTCCACTTGTATTTGATTAGGACATTTATTATCATTTTATTTAAAAAAGGTCTAAAGTGTAAAATTCAATGTTTATTAACAAAACCATTTTTAATATTTGTTTATACATAAGATAAATTCCACTATAAATATTCGTTAGAAATATAAAGAATTTTAATACATAATGGTATTTTATTTTAAATTTTTAGAAATTATATAATTTAATTTATTTATGACACAATGATGATGTAGTAATTACCTTAATAATAAAATTTTAAAATAATTGATATTATAAATATCAACATAAAGGTAAATTGAGACTTATGATTAATTCCTCTAATTTTCAAGGTCAATATGACTTTTTATGGTTGATTAGATAAATTTTTTTGAAGTGATAAGGTTTTTATAACTTTCACAAAAACAAAATACCAAATAGTTTCACAATTGACATAAATTAATTTTCACAACAAATACTATATTATTGGTTGATATAATATTCATAAAAAACTATGGTTTGAACAAAGGGCTTAAAAAATATTATATATGTCATTAATGAATCACTTGATATTGTCTTGGAAGTTTAGAGTATGTTTATTGACCATAGATTGTAAGAATACAAGAAGACATGGTAAAAGTAATGTTATTTAAATAATGGTTAAATCTAAAATATAAGGTTAAAATGGTTAACTAAAGTTGTCTAAAACTTATTGGATGATAGTATTTAAAAACACAACCACCTAAAGCCCGAAATAAATTCATTTGGATCCATTTTAAACTGAATAAGATTGTATAATAAAATAATATTTTACTCTTTTCATAAAGTGACCAGCATCGGTCTTCTAAAAGGGCACTTACTCTTCTCTCAAAATTACACTGCCAAAGCCATTTCACTCCTCAAACCCCTAACCAAATATCATCCCACATTCCCTCAAATAAACCTATGAGCCTTAATTTGATCATAAATAGAACCTATGGATCCCTTTTGATCAACTCAAAAGATAACACCTGAAGAAGAGGTAAAAATTTCCCCACCCTCTTTCAAGTTCTTTTCTTCTTCCACTTCCTCTTTCCTTGTTGTCTTCATACAAAAATAATAACTCCATCACCTCCTACATACTATTATGTTATTATAAATTTGTTACAACCATATTCGTTATTCTATACATCCTATGATTGAAAAAATCATCATATGTGTGTACGTACGACTTACCGTATCCACGTCATGGTGTAGTTTGTTATTCAAAAACATCATTGTTTGGATGGGTATAATAATGAGTTTAATTTATTTAAATAATAAATATAACATGTTGATGATTTGGTATATATGATATACCATCCAATTATATATTACTTCACAATCAATTTAATGATATTGTCGTTCGTGCGTACGTACAGATTACTATCTCCACAAACGCGATGAGATTCCTTCCCCATCAAAATCATTCAAGAATAATTTTAATTTTATGATTAAAAATAATTTTTAAAAACATTATATCGTTCTGTATATGAATCAAATACATCTTATTCATAACAAACATGGCATACATAACCAAGCATATAATGGAAAACGAATTAGTTAACACTTGAAACGACGATACTACTAAAATATTATTAACAAAGAAATATTAAAAGATCATATATGAAATCATATTTAGTTATATGATTCTTGTATAATTTTGTAACATTGATTTTTATATTTTACAGGAGGTTAATGTACCCTTGACCAAGGAAAAGTACATGGTAATGATTAATTACACAATCTCTGTATTATTCGTTGTTTTTGTATGTAGGTATCTACTGGGACATATTTATTATCCATGTCCATGATTCATAAAAGAGTTTTTAAATGGATTATTATTAAGAGAATCTTTTACTAAAACATCATTTTAAATGTTTTAATGATGTATTCTTCTAAAATTTCCTCATTAATGTCATTATTTTCAAAATGGTTGTAAGGATTTATTTATATGAACATAAATGTTTCAAAATTAAAATTCCTTTTAATGTTTACATGTGTTATGGGACACATTGATTCAAAACTAACTTTTAAATTTCGTCCATTATCAATTATGTCACTTTTAAATGATTTCATGGAAAATGGATATTTCTCTCAAAAACATTTACCAATCATTTTCATCTACGTCTACATCATTTGTGAATTTTAAACTTGTTTGAAGTTGATTTATTATTATACTAATCTCCTATATTGTACTGTACTTTTTGTGATATGTTTGACTGTGGATGTGTTATTTATACACTATTCGTGGTTTATTTATAATGTTTTAAAATTTCGTTTTCAAGTTTTAATAATACTGTTTATGTTATATTCAAAAATGTTCATAAGTGGAATGAATTGGACTTAGTAAGTGATGGGTGGAGCCCACTATAGCTCCTCGAGCTATCGACAGGTCTCATGTGACAAACTACTGTCTTGGAACAGGGCAATGGAAAAATCATATTTGTAGTCTTGGAACAAGGCCTTGGATATGTTGTTATGAAGTTCGACATTATGCATTCCATCATTATGAAATTGGCTATTGATATTTCATGTGATTATTCGACTTGTAGAATATCAATGAGAATAAATATATGAGAGTATTTGATTTATCTTTTCCATATTGTGATGAATGTTAAGTTAAAAAGGAATATGTTTTAGACATATACATTGCATTAATGTATATGATTATTTATGAATGTTTCTGCTATATTTTTATCCTTACTGAGCATTTGAGCACACCCCTTTCTTATGGTTTATTTTCCCAGGATTCAAAGAAGTGTATTATGATTGGTAAGTTGGGTTAGGCTAGGAGATTAATGGAATTCTTAAATGATCATTTTTGTTGTGCTTTATTTTTTAATATGTAATATAATGTTCATGTTTTTTATTTATTTTCTAACACTGCTAAATTGATCCATCTTTCGATACTTGATTCCTTGTATTAATGCCAATGTATTAAAATAATGCACTGACTCTGGGCTTCTGGGGTTGGGGTGTTACAATAATCCTATACATCATAACTTGACCTTTTCATGGAAAAATATTCTCAATTCCAAGGAATAAAATTTCAATGTTCCCCATATCCTTGTTCTTGACACACTACACACTATCTTCTTCATTTTTACCCATGAAATCATGATCCCGGTGCCCTTTCTCTCAACTTATGCAGAAAACTCCCACTCCCATCAAGTATGTTCCTTGATGTTTAGTTCCATATTTATTAAAATCGGTAAATTACACCATTCAATTCTTCCCTTTTATCATATTTCCTTTACTAGAGTTATTAATAGGCATATTTTAATCTATCATTAATTTAAAACCTATAAGACTTGATAATTATTTCATTGTCTTGATATCACGTGATATTATATTGTTATATGATAAGAATGTTTGTGAGAATAGTTCTCATTGAACGAGTAGATTTAATCCATCAATGAAACAACCCATCTTGATCTTTATATTATGTATATAGACCACAACATGCCTTTATAGCTTTGTAAATATTAATTCATACATAAACAACTTTCCATATTTTTTAATAGTCTTAGGAATTTTCTCTCCATATCTTCTCATTTTTTGTATGGAAAATATTTTTCTCGAAAGAGTATCCAAAAATAGTTCTATTACATGATCTCTCTTTTCAAGCCATCCTTAGTATCATAAATCACAAAACACCCTTGATCTGCATCCCTTGTGTGATGATAAATTTCCATGATAGCCTTCTCTCTTTCATTACATCCCATAATGAGAAATATCTTCTAGAAGGAACATATCCATTTTTTATATTAAAATAGATTATTAATTTAATTAAATATTGGGGCTACTGATACATGAAGTAGTTTAAAATTGTCACTCCATTCTATTGACTTACTATCTGATCCAAATGAGCCTAGTTATTTCTCATAACCAATTTTAGCTACCTTAAAAGAGTTATAACATGTTTTCCACCAGCTATATCTCTATCTTCATCTCTAACTTCATTATCCTTCTTATGAGGGAAATTCTTACGTATATTACACGAATTGACACACGATCCATTGATTCGGTGAAATATCATTTCTAAATAATGGAATATAATGGAATATAATATTATATTATAAAATGTAATTCATAATCCTAAAACTAGTGAAACTATTACCCTAAATTGAAACTTCACTTATAAGTAATTTCATTATAAAAATAATGGTTTATTTAGGAATATTCTCAAAATAATCTAAAAGTTTTAAGTCATCTAATATATGTTTTTTTAAATATAGTTCCCATGTTTTCTACTAAACTTCCTAAGCTACCAACTTTAAAGACCTCAACACTAGTTGCATAGTGCCAATGTTTACTTTATTATATTGGAACTAGTTAAAACCAATAGCATATCAATGGACCAAATAGTTATTTTGTCTAGTATCCTAGATACATAATTGAACCTCACATTACATTTGTAAACTTGAAATAAAATATTTTATTTTTATTGAGTACACAATTATTCCCTTTGGCATATCCTTATATGTCAAAAATAATACACATATTGGAATCTTAGGAAAAAAAATAGAATAAATTAGTGATCAAAGATGCTCATGAGGGGTATGTGCATACTGGAAGATATAATAAATAAGTAAAGAATAATAAATATAGAATGTCTAATATATTAAAACAAATTCCAATTAGAAAATAAATTTATCATGAAAAATAATATATTTAGAACAAATAATGACCAAATAATCCCATATAAATAATCACATGTGCATGAAAAATATCCAAGGATATCATAATAACAAAGAGATCAGAAGAACATAAATAAATAATCTAAAAATGAGAGAATTTGTATTTCCAAACTTCATTAACAAATCTTCAAGGAATATTAGAAATACATATTACTAAAATGGGTTTGGCATTATCTAATTAACGAAACTATTTATTCTCAGAACACCTACTTATCTATAGAGTTGTTACAATAGGGCCCACCCTTCACACACTAACTCTAATTAATTCTGTAGATTATAGGGTTGAAACATAATCATTGTAAAAATTGTATTTTAAAACTAGTATATGATATTTATTACTTTCCCTAGTTAATAAAAATCCATCCGTAGTAATATTTGGAATGGTATCAAAGTAAATCATCCCCATTTTAATGAATCATAAACCAACACGATAAATAATAAGGATGGTATAATTATAACCCATCAATAGTGGAGTATAAGCAAAATTAGGATTGTTATCACTTAAAAAAGGAAATACATTCAAAAATATCATTAATAACATTCTTGAAGAAAATTAAATTTATAATTTTCAAAATCACTTTTTAAAAAATAAAAATCTGGGTAATATTTTGAAGACAATTATTTGAAAGAAACATGGAATCATATAAAATATTATTTAATGAAAATACCGGAAATTATAGTGAGTAATTATCTACATACTATAATAGTTAGAAAAAACATTCATTTCATAATTTTTCAAAAAGGACAAAAACCTCATTCAGAAAGTGATACTAATATTCCATTCATACAATTTTGTAATAATTTAAATTCATGTAAAAATTAAATTTATAAATCATTTTGAGAATGTTGAAAATATATTTTGAAAACATGGATATGGGAGGAAAGTGGTTTTTGAATGGAGAGAGAAATAATGATTGTTTTTCTTAAAAGTATTTTCTCAATCATATTAAGTAAAAAATATTAGAAAATCATCATATTACATGAAAATATCATTAATAACCCGAGGAGAAGAAAATAAATTGGTTTTAATAAAGATATAAAAAATATTTCCACTATGGGTGACATAAAAATAAACAATCCTGAATAATGATAACATTATGATATAAACTCTTTTCCTTGACCTGATTTCCTTCAAATATGTCAAGTCCTCCAAAATAATAAATTTTGATTTATTATTAAAGTACAATATATCCATTTTCAAATATATCATCCCATATATTATTTTCTTATAACCTTTTCTAATCTATATTTATAATTTTTTATTAAATCACTATTTCAAGTGATAACTACATCGTTTTCCAAGTATGTTATCGATAAATAGTTTCAATCCTTGTACATTTATCATGGATTATTCATCTCCAAAATGGTAATAATAATATAAAAATAATATTTATTAATTATTTTATTTTTTATATAAATCCATAAAAGATATATATATATATAGTGAAATAAATTACACCTCATGTAGACGATAGGTCGTACATGCACATGAATGTTATTTTTTTCAATCGATAGAACAAAATTGTGGTACATAAAAATTCACCTTAAAAAAATTATTATATCAGATATATTAATTCAATATATCCATATTACCACAAAAGTAAAATGTGAATGAACAAAAAACACATAGCTTTATGGTGGTGGTAGTGCACACTTATAGACAAGTGATGTTATAATCTTCTAATTGATTAGAAGTTTAGATGGTAGATATAAAAATATCATTCTTAAATAATAATATTATAATAAATATCATTTATAAATATTAATATTATCATAATTACCATACATAAAACATGGTGATGAAAAAAATGAATTGTATCTATATGTGTAGACGTTAAGTCATACGTACAAACGACTGACACATTCACTTTCTATTTGACTCAAAAAGTGATTGAAAATAGAGCTTTCATAATAATAATAAAATTTACATATATTTAGGTTATTTAAGTTATTATTTAATGATAAATATAATATATTTAGTGGAGGTAATGTAATAAAAAAATAAAGTGTTCGGTTAAGGTGATTACCTATTCTTTGAAAGTACTCAATTATATCTCTTCTTAAGAACACTGGGGATTCTCTTTTCTAAAGACAAGCACCCCCATAATGTGAATAAGTTAGTTGGAAAAACATATTTCCATATTTGTGTCAAAATATATGGATCAATGCTTTTTGATTATGGGAATGAAGATGTTCCCTTTTATAAGTGATTAGACAGGTACTCTAGGAGTTTCATAAAATATTAAAATATAATAACGTAATTCTATATCCAAAATTCCACCAATGGGAGATGAATTAGAATATAATATAGAATGGTCTTAAAAAATGTTCATCCAATAGAATTATTAACATTTTATGTGGTGTTTTAAACATTATATTCTGGTTTAACATCTTAGTAAACCTATTTTAACATTAATCGTGATAACGTATTTCCAGTCTTAAAGGGTTATAATTTTACATATAATCTAAATATCGACTCATAAGTGAAAAAGGATAAAATATTATAACATATATTATCTTACTTTTCCTCTTTAAATATTTATTGATTTTTTATAGGGTTTCATAAAACATTATTTTTATAATTTATCATTAAGATCAATTTTCACACAATTGATTTAATTTGACTTGAAAAGCCTGAAGAAAAATATTTAATTTGAATGTACTACATTAAAACTACATTAATATGATATATTATTATATAAAATTTATGTAACCCTATAAATCACCCATATTATATTAATTTTAATAGTTTTAAGATCATTTATTTAATTTCTCTATTAATTGATCACAGATTGTATTATCACTACAAAATAATTTAAGGTAATTATTTAATTGGTAAAAATTAAAAATAAAGTTTCATCATCAAAATAAATTCAATAAAATCAAAAGAGAAATTTATATTCATTTATATCTTTATCTTGACCCCTATAAAAGAATTGTTAATATTTACAATAAGAGGGTAACATTTTTTATTGTTTACATTAAATATAATATTACTCATTTTCATGGAAAACTATCTTGTAAAATATTAAAATTAAAATATATGGTGATGTGAGTTGAAATAAATTCATTCAATAGGAATTTTTATGGAATATTTTGACCTTGTCACGCCTTTTTATGTAGATTAACACTATTTACGCTTCACCTATATGGTAAAATTTTACCTTGAATTTTATTCGTAATGTCTAAAAATAAAAGGGGCATATTAACTAAAAATTATACTCATGATTCCAAATATGGAATCCATTTTATAAAAATATTTTCGTATAATTGTTAGGAATTAATTATTAAATAAGTATGAAAATTTTGATGAAATTCTATTTTTAAAAAATGTAGTTTTAATGAAAAAAATTGGATTTGTTCTTAACCCTTTCAAAGTAAATATATTAGATGAATAAAAATATTATAGATTATGTAACAGATAAATTTACTTAAAATAATTCACCTATATTGATTAATTAAATTTATTAAGATAAAACACATTGTGTGCATAAAACATAATTTTCAAAAAATAACTTCTTTTACTTTCAAATGATTATTATTTTTATTAATAATTAACTGGTAATGAGGGAATTAATTTTATAAGTGCGTAAACTGTAAAATTTTCAAAATTTAGTTACCCTTATTAATTCTTTCCAATTTAACAGCTAGTTAATCCATATCATGTTTCAAATTGATATTTAATTTATTATAACAAGTAAAAAATAAATTAGGAATCGTTTTCTTAAAGTATCAATACAAATTTACTTTGTTTTCTCATTATTGATTATGTTTTGCATTTTGTGAGTTAAAATGTTACTTTTACACTGAAATCATGCACTTTGAATCATACCATCCACACCATGTGTCACACTAATATATGGTTAATTATTATACATCATAAATGATTCGATGATTGTTTTATTAATGTTTGAACATAAATATAGTGTATTTTCTCATTTTTTGTGTGTGTGATGTACATTATGAAGTAAATTTCAATTTTAAATTAAAATACTCACTTTTAATAATACCATCCAGACCATATGTCATATTTATGTTTAATATAATCATAAACAAAAAAATGATTTATAAATATTTTATATATAGTGTCAATATAATACAACTCTGTTTTCATATTTTTGAGTATTTGATAGACATTTTAAAATAAAATGTCAACTTTAAATGAAATTACACACATTAAGTTATATCAGTCACACCTTGAATAGAAGTGATGTGTGTTTAATTAATATAATTCATAAATTAATTATAAATATTTTTTGTTATATAATAAAAATCCTAATGAATGTATCAATTTTGAGCATATAACTCATGTCCTCAACTAAAATTTCATTTATAATTAAAAACATGTACTTTTTTCATATCATCCACATCCTATGTCATACTGACTAGCGGTTAATTCCAAAATGTAAAAAAATGAATAATAGATCATTTTCATAAATTATAAATTCCATCAAAGAATATTTTATTTATATTGAGTATATGACATGCATTTTTTACTAAAATATAACGTTTAAACTGAAAACATGAAATTTTAGTCAATATGGCCACATAAAGTGTCAGATCGATGTATATTGGATTATGATAAATCCAAAATTAATCACTAATGTATCATGAAAAATAATAGTTACATTTCCAATTCACTAACTATATTAAGTACAATAATTTGTTCTTTTATCAACAAAACATAATGTTTTCTGACATGTTTGATATTAAAAATACTTGGAACCAAAATGGGATTTATTGAACAACCAATAAAAATAAAAAAAATCAAATCAATAACAAATATATTGATGGATATGAAATTAAATAGTTCATAAGTGAATCATAATTTCTGATTCCCTTATCAGGAATTGAAGAGTAAAATCATTTCACCTTTAGGATCCAACTTCGTGCCAACTCAAGAAGTGGTATTTTGAAGGGGAAATGATTTTAACCTTCAAACCAATATTTATATTTATAAGGAATATATAAAAATATTTTAAAAATATATCAAAGGTAATATTCCAAAGTAATATGTAGATAAACCAACTCACTGTAATATTTTTGAAACTAAAAAATAAAAAATTTGATAGGAAAGCACATATTCATGTTATCTAAAAACATTCTAACAATATGTAAGCTTCCATCCCACTTATAAAAAAATCACTATCTGCATTAGAATATGTGTAAAACTAATAGTCCTAGTAGTATTCCGAAAATAGAGGTAAAAAATTAATTAATATATATTGTAAATGATATTGTAATTACCTTTCGAAATTCCACTTTTATCGATACTTGTTTATTGATGGAATATAATATATTGAATAACTATAAAAATATAATATCCTAAAGGTTGACATTATTTATTTTTATTCATTATAAAAACAATATGAAAATGAATAATAATTTGTTAAATTTTTTGAGAGTGAAATATTATTATATATACAAAAATACATATCTATTTGATGTACTTTATAGGCTCCCTATACACATTTTCCATCCTCATACCGGAATTTTTGATGATATGTAAACACCACCATGTCTTAACAAAATATTAATTTAAATATAAAATAAAACTTATAGTTTTAATATTATTTTTAAAATTTTGAATGTATTATATTACACATTGATAAAGGGGATCAGGTTTGGTTAGAATTTTTGGAATCTACGCTTTGGATAAAAAAAATAGTGCTTTCGAGTATCTAAAATGATTATTATGAGTATCTAATACTTCCTAAAAATAAAAAAGGAGTATGTAATGAAAAAAATATATGTTATATGATTATATTATATAGTTTTACCCATGAATTATAACTAATTAGATTAGCAGGTAGTCTATTAATTTATGTTCAAATTTTGTGGCTACTAGCACTAATATTTATTGAAATTATAGATGCTCCTAAAATTCATGTGTTGATATTATAAAATGAATAATGAGTCCAAATTTTTTTCATTGTGTTATACATTCTCATACTAGTGATATATTCACATGTATAAAATATATATAGTATTTAACAATAATTAGAATAGTAAATCCGTTATTCGTTACATTTTTTTAGAAAATTAATGTAAACAACAAACTTCTCATACATCAGTATTAAATCTTATTATATGAAAATTAAATACATAACAATCCATTCGAAAAACGTTTAGTTCTAGTGAATTTGGAAATATGCACACCTAAACTATCCGTTAATAAGTAAGATGCATAATCTCCCACTATTGTTTTTAGAAGGAGCACCCTTCTTTTCAATATCATAAAAAATAACTTCCTACATATACAGGGATAGGAAACACCAGAAAAGACTTTTATTATATGCCTAGTAAGCATAAACATGGGATATATCAATATAACATTAGTATATGGGTATATGAAAATGATGATAACATATGAAAAACATACCCTTGATATCATTGATCATAAACATGATTCATGAAATAAATCATGGTGTTTTATAAGATATAAATCATATTAAAATCAAATATCATGAGCCATGAAAACATAACATTTTCACGAGACATAAATTTTTTTAATACACAAAATCATAGAAAACCTTATGTCAGAAATACCCACCAAGATACATAAAACATGTTAGGATTGGTATTACCACGAATTTACCTATATTGGGATTGGGATAACATCACATGAAAAAAAATTCGGCTTGTTATAACCTCTCGAGTCCACCCTTTTGTGATTTAGAAAACCTCATATATACCTTTTTAGATCATATATCATTAATTATTACCAAATGCCTGATATGGGCCCCAAACATCTTGGTTATAACGTAACCACCATCAATTAAATAAAATCATACATATGTATTCCAAAATATCATAAAACAATCATCATATTATTTCCCAGGAAAATAAATATATTTTATAAACATTTCATTTATTTGTAATAGAATACACTGTAGAAAAATAAGCAGGTTTTATAATCATTTTACAATGGTGTAGCTCTAGGAAACAAAATGGGGTTCATAAAAATATTGTCATAATATACATAAAATATTAAAATAAATAATAATAATGGTATCCTTGGATAATATCTTAATAAACTCATATTTAACATCAACGTATTTTAACTTATATATAAAGTTTTTATAATAACACAACTGGAATGTTTCTTCTGGAAAAAAAAAATTTGTTTTTAAAAAAATCACTATTTAAAACAAATAAAAAAATAAAAAATATAGAAATTTATTTATTTTAAAATAAACTATGATAATTACAATGAAATATTTAAAAATAATGATTTTTTCATGATGGAAGGAAATACCTTTCATGTCGTAAACATTAAAAGAAGTATTTCATTCACATTTTTGATGAACGACAAATGGGAATTGTTTGGAAACAAACATGAATATTTATAGAAAAATATATTGTAAAAATTAAAAAATTTGTAAATTTTTATTTAATAATTAATTTATATAAGTTAAAAAAATTTCAGAACATATTTACAAAACATATTTTTGGTTGAAAATTGTGGTTTTTGACTAAAGAAAAAAATAATGATTGTTTTTCTTAAATATATTATTTTGAGCTGTTGAGAGTAAATAAAGAAGGAAGAATAAAGGGATAAAATTTATTCACATGAAATAAAAATTATTAGAGAAAATTCAATTTTTTGAGATATTAGTCCCAAGATTTCATCATTATAAAGAGAATCATTAATAAATCCCGATAACAAAATGGATTGTATATGAAAACACTTACCTCTTTGGTAACATTGTATCCTAATCCACATGAATGAATAAAATTAAATAAAAAATTGAATATGATGAGAGTAAATAAATTCATCATATTACATGTCAAAGGGGTTTTATAATTCCCTCATAAAATAATATAGATTCATAATATAACATATGTCTCAAAGATTAAAAATTAAGACCAAAATATCTTACCACTTTGGAAACTTTTGAACCATAAACCCAGTAAAGAGGGATACTGAAATTGATATGAACATAACCATAAATTTATGTATATTAATAATAAATTACATTCCTGGGACTTAGATACACCATATTAGATAACTAGGTGGTTAATATGGCATTGTCTCAAATAAGTAAAAAATTGTATAGAAATCCCTTACAGTAAGTCTCGAATTATTTCATACATGTTATAACATATTTTATAATTAATATAAGTTTATTATACATTTATTAAATATAATTAATTATATATATCATAATTAATATGATTTAATAAATTAATTGTATTCCCCTCTTATTAATAATTCCTCATTAAAACCATGTTTCAGATAATAACTCATTTGCTTGTAGTGTATGTTTTGATTTGTTTTTTTATGTCCCTTTGAATTTAACATTATTCCATAATTTATGAAATTTTAATGATGATATAAATTTCATATATATATTTATATATTTATTTTGAGTAATCAAAAATAGATATAAAATGAAATATAACATTTATGGAGACGGTGGATAACACATTCACGTTAATGTTGTTTCCATTTATTCGACATATTTAAATGGAAAATTAAAATAATATATTACCCTTAAGAATAAATTTTATGTCATATATATTTCACCTATTTTGATAAAAAAATATCCTATTTACCTTCTATTTAAGGATTATGTGAAGAGGAAATCCTACAACTTTGTGAGGGGTAGTCGGTTGTACACACGAATGACATTATCATATTCCAAATGAATGGAAAGTAAGAAGGAATATGTGATATCCTAATTCCATAAGAATAATAATATCACAACTATCAAATATAAAGAATATATACATAATTATGTCAAATATTCAGAGTTGTTAATGGAAAATAAATAGTATCGGTTTGTAAGGTGGTAGTCCGCTCTACACACAAATGATGATTTTGTGACACATTTGACAGAAGAGAACAAGTATTTAGGTCATTAAATTGATATAATAACATATCATTATATGGATTATACGTTTTCTATAGTATCATCAGGTTATAATAATAAATTTTTTTGTTTGATAAAGAAATAAAATAACACACTCGATTAGGGGTGTCCCACTTCTTCAAGAAACATAATTAGTTTTAACCCCAAAGAATTATTAAGTTGGATATTCTAAAATAATAATGCATATAGGAAGATATTGGAGAATTAAGGAATCTATGTGGGTAGTTATTTTATGAAGCAATGGTTTTTGGATGCTTTAATTGAATATGAGACAGGTGTCCTATTATAAGTGTATTGAGTAGCACACATGTAATTTTTTATATGAAAAAAGTGTACCTACATTATTCAAAATCCAAATACTAAAAATGGATAATAATTAATCATATATGATATAATTACAAAATATATTCATTTAATGGGTCTTTTAAATGTTTTGTTTTCATTTTCAAGCATTATATTTTTAGTTTGACCCATGGTAAACCCATTTTTATCTTAAAAGTCGTAATTAGTGTTTATTTTTTTCCAATTTATTATGTTAAAAACATAAGTTGAAATTATCATATAATATAAATTATTCTGATTCAAAATATGGAATCCATTTTTTGAAATTCCATTTACATAAGTGAAAAATTTTAATTTAAAATTATTCTTGCAGATGCGAGGAAAATATGATTTTCCAAAGAGAAAAAGTTCAACAGTTTATATAGTTTTAAAAAATCAATATGAAATTGATTCTAATTAAAATTTTTTTTTTAATAGATATATAATTGAACCAATTTTACTTTAAAAATTATATTGAAATAATTTTTTTTCTTAAAATCATAAAATGAAATTACAATTTTTAATAAAAACAATTATTTTTCACTATTCATCAAACAATTTATCTTATTAGAAAATTATCAAAAAATAAACAAATGAAAATATTGACATTATTATTTAAATAATTAATTTCAATTTTTTCAGTCGCTTTCAAAAAGTGTCAAAATTGTTATTTTAAGATAAGTGTTAAAAAGCTGAAAAAAATGTTTTTTAGAAAAATATCATTTTTAAGAATAAAATTAGAGTTATTCTTATGTCGTATCTACAAAAAACATAAAAATCATGTTAAATTTTTTATTGAATATATAACATATAAATTAAATTAAATTAATTCAAAAGAAATTATTTTTCTAATTTATTAAGGAAAAATGTGTTTGTTTGTATAAAAATATTTTTTTAGAAAAACGTTTATTTTATTTAAAAATAGTTTTGATTATAAATAATATTCAATTGGTCACCAAATAATTTATTTTATATAAATTTTATAACCATATAGTATCATAATTTCATTAATCCAATTAATCCACATCATTCCAAAGGCTATGAGATAACTATTATAAAAAATAGTAATATTAAAAAATTATTCATGTTTTGTTTAAACTTGGTCTTCCATGTAATGAAAGATAAAATCAATGTTTCCAAAATAAAAAATATTGAAAATATTAAATTTATTATAAAAAATATATTTCACAAAATCTCAGGTTCAAAAATTTTACCTCGTGTATACATTCACAAATGAGTCTCCCAACCATTAATGCCTGAAAATTTTATTTAAACTTCCAAGACCAAGAATTCATGTAATTCCTTCTCCAAACAATTGTTATCAAAATTTAATATGGGTAATATTTTCTACTTTGAAAATCTTATTCACATGAACTAATAATGTTAATATATATGTGTGTGGAATTTTTGGTGTAAAGGTACTCATGTAAGTTACTTTTGATTTATTGTTTGATCTACAAAATTTTCTTGACATGAACATTAATTTCCCATTTTATTTCTACATCTATAATAAAAAACCTTATTCTTGATTTTTCATCATATGTTTTTAAGTATTTTTATATAATATAAATTTTAATGAACATACTAAATTTTTTCATTCATCTTTAAAATATTGAAATGATAGTATATGAAAGATCTAACAATATGTTTTGTCAATTGAATATCTAAAACATCATGGGGAATTAGTAGCTTAGTGATATTACTGTAAATTATGTAAATATATACTCTCATTCTATATTTTTAATTTTTTTGTTCTGTATAATAGAACTTCGGATATTGAATATTTTACCCCACAGAAAATGGAAATGGGTGGGTGTTGATATATATATAAATCGTAACCAATTTCACCCAATAGATTTTTAGTATAATAAATTTATTAGTAGTTGTTTAATTCACATTTATCATAACCTTTTATAAAAAAATTGATCACATAGGGTAATAAATACCATTGAGTGGGATGTATAGACTCAAAGGTAGGGGTGTGGAAATTCATGAAGTGGTTGGTAGTGTAACAGCCCGAGATTTTATGAAAAATATTCTTTTTAATTTCATTAATGTCTTGTGTTTTACGCTACACCAAAAGGATCTTACACAACAAGAATCCTTGACTTGCCTTGCATTACACACAATCGTGACCTTCCTCGATAGCGTGTGTAGTACGCAATAACGAGTTTAACTAAACAACAATATGCTATTAAAATATTATTAAAACTAGCCGTTATGAATAGTAATAACCTCTTTTTGAAATTTTTTAAATTTTATTTTTCAAAATTTACTTCATTTTTGGATTCGGAATATCAAAATTAGCTTAGGGTAAAATTTTTGTACTTTTCAGAAAACTTTCATTTTTTGATGAATAGTGAAAATTATTAAATTTTAATTAAAAACAATATTTTTAATAGAAATAATTAATAGTGATAAATTAATAAATTGAGTGGTTTTAAATTATATTTGGATTATATTTTTATAATTTAATACAATGTTGGTCATTGTATGTAATTTCACATTTAAACCAGACATAAACAAGTGTCAATCTTTTGATAATTATTATCTCTCAAGAACACACTATTTGTTTTGACGATGGGAATTAATTTTTAAATTAATTAATGAAACTGATATGTTTTGAATTTGGTAAAATAGACATCATTTTTGAGTTAATAATATCAAATATAGCTTAGGCTTAATTTTTCGTATTTTTCTGGAAACTTTCATTTTTTGATGAATAGTGAAACCACTAAGTGGTAGTTAAAAAAATGAATTTTTCATAAAACTTAATTTTACCGCTTCTGTGAATGGAATTTCAAAAAAACCGAGAGACACGGTTGATGTCAGTAAGTAAAATGTGTTTCAATGAGATGAAAATAATTTTTGGTGAATAGTAACTTTTTACTTTTTTTACCACGGTTAAAAGTAAATAGGGTAATTAAGGGTAAAAATATTATTATTATTACCCTAACACATGTACTAATTCTATTGGATAAGTTTAATTCGACCAAAAACAACCTTAGGAATAAAATATGACCATTTAGGCCCACTTGGATTAGATTAGGACATTTATTATTAATTTATTTAAAGAAGGGTTAAAATAGTTAAAATCAAAGTTTAATAACTAAATAATTTTTAATATAGGTTTATACATAAGATAAATTCGACTATAAATATTCATTAGAAATCTAAAAATATTTCCTACATAATGGTATTTTATTTGTAATTTTTAGACAATAAATAATTTAATTTATTTATGACACAAAGATGATGCAGTAATTATCTTATTAATGAAATATTGACATAATTGATGTTATAAATACCCAAATAAATGTAATTTGAGACTTTATATGAATTACACTAATTTTATAGGTTAATATGACAAGTTATTATTTATTTAATTAACTTTGTTCGATCTAATCATTCTGTTATGAGTTTCACAAAAATAAATTCCTAAATAGTGTCAAAATTGACATAAAATAGTTTATAAAACAAATATTATATTAGTAATTGATATTTTATTCCAAAAAATCTATGGTTCGGCTAACTGACATAGATAAGGTTATATATATTAATAATAAACAACTTGGGGTTCATTTGGCTGCTTATAGTAAGTTTATTAACCTTCTAGTATAAGAACATAAGAAGACACGGTAAAAGTAAAATTATTTTACGTAATGTTAAATCTAAATGATAAGGTTAAAATAGGATCCTAAACTTGTCTAAATTCTATTGGATGGGAGTATTTCTACCCATCCCCACCATAGATTTGAAATAAATCAATTTGGAGCTATTTAAAACCGAATTTGACTTTATAATAAAATAATAGTTTTCGTTATTCCAAAGGTGCCCCTCTCCTCCCTTATAAAAGGGAATCTCCTCCCCCTCTTCCTCACACAACATTGAGACTTCAAGAATGGCCAAACCCTCCCAATTTCTCCTCTCCACTTTTCTAGAAACATCCTAGAGGCTCTGGTCTTCCTCAAAGACCAATTTTAGTGCCCTAAAAGGAGATCTCAAAGAGGCGCTTCAAAGAAGAGGTAATGTCCGTTACCGATTCTTTCAACTTTATTTCTTCTTCCAATTCTTCTTCTTAGGTTGTTTCATTATGAAGTAATACCATAAGTATCACTCATATAATGATATGTTATTATAATTATTAAACAACCCTATTTCACCATCTATCCCTCCTACGGAAAATGAAATCACCGCGCGTGCGTATGTACGGAATACTGTCTCCACGTCGTGGTGTAATCTATTTTCCACCACCACCTTTCATGGATGGGTATAATGGTGTAAATAATAACTATATATGATTATTGTAAATTGATATTTATTCTGAAATAGTATACATACACTCCAATACAATTCCATGATCATGAGAACGATATAATCGCTCGAGCGTACGTACGGACTACCGTCTCCAAGACGCGATGAGATTCATTCTCCACATTAACGATTCATGAATGATTATAAAGTATATATAATAAGTAATCATGAAATATATGAAATAATAATTATACTGTATTTATGTGTATGTCATCTACTTAATTCCATTTAACTCAATAAGGAAACGAAAACAGCGTTCATGCGTACGTATGGCCTACCGTCTCCATGAACGGTGTATTTCGTTCCATTTACTGATCTATTATAAATATGTATATTATGAATATATATTATATATAAATCATGTTTTATATTCTGGAATTAAGTAATCATGATCTAAGTAATCATATGAATAATTACAAGTCAAAACACAGAAGTCAAATGAAACAATTTTACCCAAAACGTTCTTTAACATGGAATTTACAAAAGAACGGGTAATATAAAGTCATAAGTGAACCATATATGATATAATAACAATGAGTATGATTCTGTAATAAGTCAATCACATTACATAAATCATTATATAGGAGGTTCGGACACTTACGAAGCAAATCGGGCCTATGGTAAAGGAAATATCACAATCTCATTTTTATCCGAGATTGTTTATGCTTTGGTATTTACTGGGGTGTATTTTATCATCAAAATCCATGTTTCCTCAATATGTAATATTAATTCCATCCACCTAAAATTGTTTAAATCCGATTTTACCCTTCGGTGAGTTTTTAGTAAAAGATATGAAAGGAATATTTTGTCGTTTTTCGTACGAGGTACTTTTTGAATTTTCTGAAAAAAGTACGAGATGAATGTTTTTTTTAACTTATACAGAATGAATGGATTTTAAAAACATTATTTACAAGAAGCTTCCTTTACAAGTTTTCATGTTTATTTTTAATCAACTTCTTTTAGTTTAAAATTGTATGACATGTTAAGAAAGGAAAATTTTTTTGAAGTAGAAAGGATATTTTCCTCAAGAATGGAGTTCAAGTGTTTTATCAAAATTATTTTCCATATAAGATAATATAGGGTTCTGTTTCAATCCCTATTATTACATGGATTTTATTATGTTGTGATGGAAATATTTTTATATATTCCTTTATCTTATATGAATTGTTTTATGATGTCATGATATTTAAGAATCCCATTTTTATAACATGGGTTATGCAATGATGTATGGTTTATGATTTTGTGGCACACATAAGAATGGTATCATTTTGAGATGGGTGGGACCTATCTCTCCCTCCAATGCATTGGGTAAAGATTTTATATATCATGAGATACACATGGCTGGAATGGCAAGTTAAACTGGTTTAGTGAAACAGGACTGAAACGAGGACTGAAGTCGGTTCAGAAATAGACTATGTCCACTAAGATAGTCTCGGCAGTGAGTCTTGACTAATAAGAAATGGTTCTCTATGATTATGTGTGTATGCCACAAATTTTAATGTTTTACGTTATGATTATTGGAATTAAATTTCACTAATATGATTTATCCCATGTTATGATATTATGATCTCTTTTGCAGGTTATGATTTGCAATATATTATGTTCTTATGAATATGATGTGATTGATATTTCTTTTGTTTACCCTTACTGAGCATTTGAGCTCACCCTTTTATGTTTTCTTTTCCCCAGGATATAAAGAAAGGTTTTAGGTATAAAAAAGGAAGATCTTTATGGGAGAGGATGAATATCTTCCACCATGATTAGAAGATTATATTCCGAGTTTCCAAAGACACTAAACTATTACGGTCCTTGTGTGTGTGTGTTTTTTTATGTACTAAGTATTCCGCAAAAGTAATATAATGTCAATGTATTTCAAGATTAGGGTCTCTATAGTTGGTATCAGAGGAAGGTTTAGTCAACCATTGGAAACTAGGATGCAAGAACTTTAGTGAGATCCCTAGAGATATTTTTAATGTATGTCTAGGGATTCCCCTAAGGTTAAGTATAAGTATAAGTTATAGTACCGGAATTAAGGTAACCCATGATGTTAGATATTGAAGTTACTCCCCCTTTATTATATTGTTTTCCCTAGCGTGATTTTCTGCCTCTCACACTATTCTTTTTGGGTTTTAAACGATGGCTAGAACCTGAAGGAACCGTGTTGATCAATGTAATGGAAAATGAAATAATTGTCCTTTTGAACAAACAAATGTTATGGGAGATGGAGTAAAAAATCTTATTGCTATACTTACACAAGCTATGAATCATTCTGGACTTCCAAATGAGCAGATAAGGGAACAATATTCTATTGAGTCCTTCATGAGGCAATGTCCACCTTCTTTCAGTGGGTCTTCTGATCCACTTGTTGCTGAACAATGGATCACTACTACTGAAAAGATATTTTCAGTTCTTCAATTTCTGAACATGATAAAGTCATCTTAGCAGTGTATCGTTTGGAAGGTGATGCTGATCAATTGTGGAATCTTATCTAGAATATGAGGCCAAGAGATGAAATTGAGTCCATGGAATGGGACGAGTTCAATAACTTATTTTTCAATAAGTACTTCCCTCGTATTCTTCGAACAATGATGGAGAAGGAGTTTCTTGAACTAAAGAAAAAGGATGATGAATCTGTTGGTATATACGAATCGAATTTTACAAGGCTTGCAAGATATGCATCTGGATTTATCATCCAACTAGAAAGTAAAGTTTATCGATTCTTCATTGGTTTAAAACCAAATCTTCGAAGGGAATTAGCTATAAGAGACTTCAGTAGCTATGAAGAAATTGTGCGTTTTGTTATCAAGGTAGAAATGGAAGTTGTTGTTACTTATCCATCTCATAGTTTTGACAAGAAATGAAAGATGGAGTTCAAGGAGAAATCTCAGAATAATTGTGAAAAAGAAGATTAATGTTTCCTTATGCTCAATGTGTGGAAAGAAGCACAGTGGATATTGTCTTAAATGGAATAGAAAATGTTTTAAGTGCGGAAAAGAAGGTCATCGAGCAGCTGAGTGTCGAAGTAATGGAAAAAGGGTTTCTAATGATTTGAATAAAGACAAGGCTGCAGAGAACGCACCACCAACACTTCAATGCTTCAAGTGCAAGGAAATGGGGAATTATGCTAATAAATTCCCTAATCCAAGGGTTAGTGATGATCGATATGAGAAACCAATTAAGGATAAGGACAAAGGGAAGTCACATGTGATCACTATTGGCGATGTTGAATATGAAAACAATTTGGTGGAATGATTAAGTGTTTATGTAATGGTATTCCAAAATAATGTTATATATAGTATCGTGGAATATTTGAATATTTATGTATTGGTCTATTGTGTTTTTCAATGGTACTGGTAACCATGGAAAGTGATTGAGATATTTTTGGTAAGCAGATGATATGCGCATAATGAAGGGATAAGAAGATAATGAGATGTTTTATTGTATTCATGAGATCATGATTGATATAAGGACTAAGTGATATCATGGTTTGAGTGGAATGAATTTTGAGGATTTTGGTATGTGGAAATTGTTAACTTTTAACTGCATTCATGTTTTCACTATGGTTCAATTAATGGGTATTCATTGTTCAAGAGAATACATGATTAAGGTATTCACATGTTTGTAATTTGACCAACAAGATATATCTTATGTTATATGGTGGATAAATGATGGCATTCACGTGATTGTTATGTGACATTTCAAGTAGTCATTTCCTTTATACTATGATCTTGGACTGAAGTATTTTAGATAATCCTAAAGATTGTAATGGATTATGTTGGATAGAAGTTAGTATTGGTTAAGGATATAACTTTTTCCGATATTATTGATGGGATGTTATAGAAATATTTCTTTAGAAAAAGGACAACCTGCAGGACGGGCGACAGCCCATCGTGTTGGACAAGGCTGTGGGAATCAAACCCACAACCGAAGTGCGACTGGCCTTTATCGCCTACCACTGGCCTACAGGAAGTCCCTATTTAGTAGAAACTACTTTTATTATATTAATCAGTATTATATATGAAGTATAAGTCCATTTTATGAACCATATATGATTAATCTCACTATAGATGGACTTATGTATTTTTTGAAAACTTTTCCAACCTTTTGTTTGAGACAGATGGAATGACCCATCATTCTATCACATGATCTGCTAACACATCATGAATGACAGATTCAACTTCATTTATTTAAGAGATGAAGTGGAAATTGTCCAAAGAACGACCAACGGTGAGACTATACCAAAATCATGAAAGTATTTCTTCTTATTCCAATCTCACCAACTTTAGGTAAATGATCTTGAAAACCAAAAATGTTGTCCTAGTGATCTTATATCTGATAAATCAGATAGTACCTTAGATCATCACAAATCTATGGCTTTGTGATTTTTGGCGTTTCCATAGCCATGTTCTCTACCACTCTCCATCAGAACATGATGGTTAGATTTCTCTTCCATATCCATATTTTCACCTATGTGGAAACCCAGTGATTAGTTTATTTGGGTAACCATTACGTTTCATACTTTTGTTTTTAATGATTGGTTTTGGTATTCCTTTTTAAGATGTGGGTTTATATTAAAGAATCTTTCTAGTAGTAAACCATTTATAACCCAGACGAATTTCGAGGGCGAAATTAATTTTAAGGGGGGTAGAATGTAACACCCCTAGAATTTATGAAAACTATTCTTTTTAATTTAATTAATGTCTTGTGTTGTATGCTACACCAAAAGGATCTTACACAACATGCATCCTTGACTTGCCTTGCATTACACACAATCGCGACCTTCCTCGATAGCGTGTGTAGTACGCAATAACGAGTTTCACTAAACCACAATATGCTATTAAAATATTATTAAAACTAGCCGTTATGAATAGTAATAGCCACTTTTTAAGATTTTGTAAATTTTATTTTTCAAAATGGACTTCATTTTTGGATTCGGAATATCGAAATTAGCTTACGGTGAAATTTTGGTACTTTTCGGATAACTTTCATTTTCCGATGAATAGTGAAAATTACTAAATTTTAATTGCAAACAACATTTTTAACCAAAATAATTAATAGTGATAAATTATTAATTTGAGTGGTTTTAAAGAATATTTAGAATATATTTTTACAATTTAATACAATGTTGATCATTGGATGTAATTTCACATTTAAACCAGACATAAACAAGTGTCAATCTTTTGATAGTTATTATCTCTTAAGAACACGCTATTTGTTTTGATGACGGGAATTAATTTTTAAATTAATTAATGAAACTGATATTTTTTGAATTTGGTAAAATAGACATCATTTTTGAGTTTATAATATCAAATATAACTTAGGCCTAATTTTTGGTATTTTTCTGGAAACTTTCATTTTTTGATTAATAATGAAACTACTAAGTGGTAGTTAAAAAAATGAATTTTTCATAAAACCTAATTTTACCACTTCTGTAAATGGAATTTCCAATATCCGAGAGACACAGTTGATGTCAGTAAGTAAAATGTGGTTCAATGAGATGAAAATAATTTTTGCTGAATAGTAACTTTTTACTTTTTTTTCACGGTTAAAATTAAATAGGGTAATTAAGGGTAAAAATGTTATTATTATTACCCTAAAACATGTCCTAATTCTATTGGATAAGTTTAATTCGACCAAAAACAACCTTAGGAATAAAATATGACTGTTTAGGCCCACTTGGATTAGATTAGGACATTTATTATTAACTTATTTAAAGAAGGGTTAAAATAGTTAAAATCAAAGTTTAATAACTAAATAATTTTTAATACAGGTTTATACATAAGATAAATTCGTCTATAAATAATCATTAGAAAGATAAGAATATTTCCTACATAATGGTATTTTATTTTTAAATTTTAGACATTAAAGAATTTAATTTATTTATGATAGAAAGATGATGCAGTAATTATCTTATTAATGAAATATTAACATAATTGATGTTATAAATATCCAAATAAATGTAATTTGAGGCTTTTTATGAATTAAACTAATTTTATAATATAATAGGATATGTTATTATTGATTTAATTAACTTTTTTCGAACTAATAATTCTGTTATGAGTTTCACAAAAATCAATTCCTAAATAGTGTCAAAATTGACATAAAATAGTTTTTAAAACAAATATTATATTAGTAATTGTTATTTTATTCCTAAAAATCTAAGGATCGATCTAATGACGTAGATAAGGTTTTATATATTAATAATAAACAACTTGGGGTTCGTTTTTCTACTTATAGTAAGTTGATTAACCTTATAGTATAATAACACAAAAAGACACGGTAAAAGTAAAATTATTTTACTTAATGGTAAATCTAAATGATAAGGTTAAAATAGGAACCTAAACTTGTCTAAATTCTATTGGAGGAGAGTACTGCAACCCATCCCCACCTCAGCTTTGAAATAAATCAATTTGGAGCTATTTAAAACTGAATTGGACTTTATAATAAAATAATAGTTTTAGTTATTCCAAAGGTGACCCTCTCCTCCCTAATAAAAGGGCATCTCCTCCCACTCTTCCTCACACCACTTTGAGACTTCAAGCTTGGCCAACCCCTGCCAATTTATCCTCTACACTTCCCTCGAAACATCCTAGAGGTTCCGGTCTTCCTCAAAGACCAATTTTAGTGCCCTAAAAGGAGATCTCAAAGTGGCGCTTCAAAGAAGAGGTAATGTCCGTTACCGTTTCTTTCAAATTTATTTCTTCTTCCACTTCTTCTTCTTAGGTTGTTTCATTATTAAGTAATAACATCAGTATTACTCAAATACTGATATGTTATTATAAGTATTAAACAACCCTATTTCACCATCTATCCATCCTATGGAAAATGAAATCACCGCGCATTCGTACGTACGGAATACTGTCTCCAGGTCGTGGTGTAATCTATTTTCCACCACCACCTTACTTGGATGGGTATAATGGTGTACATAATAACTATATATGATTATTTTAAAGTTATATTGATTCTGAAATAGTATACATACACTCCAATACAATTCCACGATCATGAGAACGATATCATCGCTCGTGCGTACGTACGGACTACCGTCTCCACGACGCGATGAGATTCATTCTGCACGTTAACCATTCATGAATGATTATAAAGTATATATAATAAGTAATCATGAAATATATGACATAATAATTATACTGGATTTATGTGTATGTCATCTACTTAATTCCATTCAACTCAATAAGGAAACGAAAACAGCGTTCATGCGTACGTACGACCTTCCGTCTCCATGAACGGTGTATTTATTTCCATTTACTGATCTATAATATATATGTATATTCTAAATTTATATTATATATAAATTATTTTTTATATTCTAGAATTAAGTAATCATGATCTAAGTAAGCATATTTATAATTATAAGTCAAAACATGGATGACAAATGAAACGATTTTTCCAAAACGCTCTTTAACATGGAATTTAAAAAAGAGCGGGTAATATAAAGTCATAACTGAACCATATATGATATAATAACAATGATTATGATTATTTAATAAGTCAATGACATTATGAAAATCATTATACAGGAGGTTCGGACACTTACGAAGCAAATTAGACCTAAGGTAAGGAAAATATCACAATCTCATTTTTATCCGAGATTGTTTATGCTTTGGTATTTACCGGGGTGTATTTTATCATCCACATCCATGTTTCGTCAATATGTATTATTAATTCCATCAACCTAAAATTGTATAAATCCAATTTTACCCTTCGGTGAGTTTTTAGTAAAAGGTATGAAATGTATCTTTTGTCGTTTTTCTTACAAGGTACTTTTTGACTTTTCCGACAAAAGTACGATAAGAATGTTTTTTTAACTTATACGGCATGAATGGATTTGTAAAACATTATTTACAAGAAGCTTCCTTTATATGTTTTCCAGTTTATTTTTAATCAACTTCTTTTAGTTTAAAATTTTATGACATGTTAAGAAAGGAAAATGTTTTTGAAGTAGAAAGGATATTTTCCTCAAGAATGGAGTTCTAGTGTTTTATCAAAATTATTTTCCATCTAAGATAATATAGGGTTCTGTTTCTATCCCTATTATTACATGTATCTGATTATGTTGTGATGGAAATATTTTTATAAATTCCTTTATCTTATATGATTTTTTTATGATGTCATGATGTTTAAGAATCCCATTTTTATTACATGGGTTATGAAATGATGTATGTTTTATGATTTTGTGGCACACATAAGAATGGTATCATTATGAGATGGGTGGGACCTATATCTCCCTCCAATGCATTGGGTAAAGATTTTATATATCATGAGATAGACATGGCTGGAACGGTAGGTTAAACCGGTTCAGTGAAACAGGACTAAAATGAGGAGTGAACTCGGTTTAGAAATGGACTTTGTCCACTAAGATAGTCTTGGCAGTGAGTCTTGACTAAAAAGAAATGATTCTCTATGATTATGTGTGTATTCCACAAAGTTTCATGATTTAAGTTATGATTATTGAGATTACATTTCAGTGCTATGATTTATCCCATGTTATGATATTATGATCTCTTTTGCAGGTTAAGATTTCGAAAATGTCATGTTATTATGAATATGATGTGATTGATATTTCTTTTGGTTACCCTTACTGAGCATTTGAGATCACCCTTTTATGTTTTCTTTTCCCCATGATATAAATAATGGTTTTAGGTATAAAAAAAGGAAGATCTTTATGGGAGACGTTGAATATCTTTCACCATGATTAGAAGATTATATTCTGAGTTTCCAAAGACACTAAACTATTACGGTCCTTGTGTGTGTGTTTTTGTTATGTACTATGTATTTTTCAAAAGTAATATAATGTCAATGTACGTCAAGCTTATGGTCTCTACAGCTAGTGTGTTGTTTCATACCCGTGATCACATCACATAAATTGGTTTGAAAAACCATACAACTAATTAAAATTTTCACATAGAGAATATATTTTTGAATTTATATCTTTCAATCTATCATCTGTATCTGCTATTTCATTTATTTAACAAATATTATCACATTGAGACTCTAAAACCTATACCTATGCAGAACACATATTATTCTGTCCACATCAAGGACATTGAATTGATTTGTTCATCTGGTACATCCAATGATGATTCATGTGTCTATCCTAGATAAAAAATATTTTAAAATAAGTATTCAATGTTATGTAATACTTATTTATAGTAAAAAATCATATTATTCCATAGTTACTCCCAATTCTCATAAAATTATTCTATTTTCATCTATTATTTATGGTTTATTATTTTCATAGGCCCCCTTTGTGTGAACATGACATGGGAGTAAAGTGAATTTTCATTCTGATTCATCAATATGAATATTAACAAATGAACATAATTATGTTATTACTTTGTATCACATAAAATTATTTGTGTATATTTAAAATACATAAAAAAATTTCATTAAAGTTTAACCAACCCATTATTTATGGTAGGGTTTTGTTGGTTTTTAGGAATGATTTTTATTTCTATTACACCTTTATTATTTAACAGATTTATAATTTTTAATCCAAGTGATTAAAACAAATATTGTTAAATAAAATATTACAATTATAATTTTACTGAATGTATTTCATCCCATAAAATCCAACAAAATCATCCAATGTTTCTGGAATTTTCTATTGTGCATATATATATATATATGTGGTGGGTGGCACATTTCCTTACCCTCTTTATCCCATAGATAATACTTCATATGAAGTTCCTGGATCATTCTATGAGCCACTCAAGTGATCATAATATGAATTTCATTAGGTTATCATATAATATATAATTACGTTTTAATAGATAATAAAGAGTAAATATATGTTTTATTATTTTTTATTAAAATTGAGAAAGTATATCATAATGTTATAAAAATGTCTTCTTATATTAGTTTCTTCAATGGAGGCACCAAATAGTGTGATGTATCTCCATCAATAATCCCATTTATTCAACACATGACACTAATGTAACTAATGAAAATAGACTTTTTGGGGTCAACAGGAATACCACATGCATTCTATCAGACCTCAAATTTTAGCCATTTTTTTCCTTAAAACTTTTTTAAGACTATCACACTAAGAACCTCATATTTTTTCAACCATATGTCTTTCACTAAGAAATGTTTTCATATTTTCAACAATAAAAATACATTTTTCTTTGGTATTGGTGTAATTCACATATATAGAATAAATTATTTATTGATGTAGTTAAAGTAATATTTATATCAAAACAAAATAAGTAGTGAAAACAAAATATTTTGATAAATGTAATTTTATATCACTAAAAAATTAACATGCTCATTGAACTTCCTTTTCTCTTTAAAGGATGAAGAAATTTATCCACTTTATCAAGTATCTAAATCCCCTAATTTTGGTTCTATCTAATATAAAATTCACTATATTCATTTGGACCATAGTGAAATGATAAAACACGATAATGAAAGTGTCATCCTCAATAGAATATTTATATAACCATGTATTATAATTTCTCAATAAAATGAGAAATTTATATATTTAAGATTTATGATATAAAATATTATTAATTCGTGTTATTCTATTAAAAATAGTTAATTCTTATACGATTTTTTTACTGTAACTCAGTTTCATAAATCTCAATTCATCACTTGTTTTGGTTGGATTAAACTGAATGACTATTACAATGAAAAAAGTTGGGATGAATTGTGATACTTTATATTCTATGGAAGATTCAAATAAATTCTCTAGTTATGTTGTGATCCTTTCATTATCATGGTATGATGAGTGAGAAGTATAAATAAACAAGTAAAACAACACAACGGTATATATTTCTTCAGGAAACAGTGATCCCCTAGTCCACTCAATCAATGATATCTTCGCATGTTTAGGGAATTTCAATAGTAGTTCCTCTTTTATGGAGACCTCTACAACTAAGTGTAGAAAGTTGACACCCCTAAAACAAGGCATTTATAGGGAATTCTTGTTCTTTTATAGGGAACTATAAATCCATAACCTAGTACAAGACGTTGAAAATCAACCATGACTGAGACTAAGTAGTCAAAACTAAAATAAATCAATAGAGATTAATTTGATTGAGAAAATAAAATTTCTCACAGTTGCAGTAGAAACTGAAAGATGTGTTTTATCTTCAACAACGTATAGAATTAGTAAATATATAGTCAATGTTACACCAGATTTATTTAAACATGAATTGAGAAAACACAAAAAATTATTTATTAACATGTATGTCTCTGAAGATTAATTCTAAACAATTCTTTTTCAAACATGTAGAATAAGATTTAACATTAAGGTATAACATAAGAAGAAATAAAGACTAGATAAAAGGCATGTATTTCATTTACATGTAACACTAATGGTAATGAGAAATTGTTATTTAAAAGAACATATCATTTAAATACAATGTTCATATCTATATTATTGTGTACTCTCATATCATCAAAAGATAAACATCTCTATATTTACACTGTAGTTCGGAAAACTCTAGATTAAACACATCCAATAATACTAAATAATGAATCCTAAATATTTTAATTCAAATTCATTCAAGATATTAATGAATTCCCTTAATAATAATAGTTATTTTCTCTGATGAATATGATCTTTTTAATCAGTGATAAAAAAATCTATTGGGATATTTACACCCATAAATACCATTCGGCAAAACTGGATAATACATATATTTTAAAACATTGGTGTTGACATTTCAAATATATGG
Organism: Viscum album; assembly: GCA_963277665.1. Lineage (NCBI taxonomy): Eukaryota > Viridiplantae > Streptophyta > Magnoliopsida > Santalales > Viscaceae > Viscum > Viscum album. The sequence goes on along the minus strand of OY728129.1, from coordinate 1,373,905,128 downwards.
TTCCTTCATGTATCAAAAAACTTCAAACATAGGGTTGACAATATATGATTATTCAAAAATGTAGGGTTGTTGAACTATACATTTATTCCTTTAAATGTATGGTTTATTTTAAACATAAGGTTTTGATATATACATTTAAAAAAATGTAGGGTTCATTATCCAACATGTTATTCCAAACATAGGGTTTGAAAACCATATGTTATTTTATAAAACATTGGGTATGAATAGTTTTTCTAGATTTCAGACAGGTCTTGAATACATTAAAGATAATTCATTTTCCAATGTACTAATTACTTGAGAAATATTCAAAAATAAATATTCTAATGGATATTATTTTTCAGAAATTCACATATTAATCTACTTTATTAGTAAGAAAAATGTTGGTGTTTTGAGCATCAAAACCCAAAACAAATAAACAAATTTTTTAAATAAACATATGATCTAAAATATCCCCCTTTTGATGATCATAAAACCTATAAAAACCCATAAATAAAAAAATATTAAAACAAATAACACATAACGAATAAAAACAACCAATAAATAAAATAATTATTAAAACAAATAATAAAATTTCATAATCACCCCTTTATAAATTTTTCAATTACAAATTAATTCATTAATTTCTTATTATAAATTTATCCCCCTTTTTTCATTACAAATTTCTCCCCATATGTGAAATCAAAATGATTATAATAAAACATAGTAATGAAAACTATTCCTAAATTCATGCTATGATATAAAAAATAAATAATAAACATTTATAAAAAAAATTTCAAAAAAATAAAAATGATTTATAATAAATTTAATAAACCATTTAATTCATTCCATTAAAATATTTAAATTAAATCCCCCTAAAAAATTATATAGTTAAATAAATAAACCTTAAAACAACCTTTTTACATGATATAGTGAATAAAAATATTAAAATTCATTAAGATAATTCACTACTGGAAAATTGCCCTATACCCACGGTTCAAAACCGTGGGTATAGCCCCCAAAACCGTGGGTATAGGCTATACCCACGGTTTTGGGAACCGCGGGCTGGAATGGCGTCAGGATAGGGGGGTCACCCTATACCCACGGTTTGGAGAAACCGTGGGGATAGGTTTGTGGCAGCGTGGCAAGTGGGTGGCCACGCTGGCAATGCATTGACCCCACGGTTTGAGAACCGTGGGGATTTAATTTTCAAAAAATTGAGCCCGGTGGGTGTTGAACCCAGGCCTCGCACAGCGCCGTCCGAAATCACAACACCCTCATACCACCCGAGCCATGAATTCAATTCGTTATTTATACATATATTAGCGTATATATATTAATATAGATTATTTTATTTAAAACTGCAGGCGCGGAGATTCGAACTCGCGCTGGACTGGAGACCATGTAGCGCACCGCTGCATCGAACCAACTGAGCTATATTTTATATTTGTTATTTACACACATATCATCATATATATATTAATATTGAGTATTTAATTTTAAAAAGAAGATGGCGAGAATCGAACCTGCACTTAACTACAGATCCCCGACGGCAGTGCTGCATCTAACCAACCGAGCTACCGAAACTTTGAATATTTTTATTCGTATAAATCTATATATATTAATCATAGCCATGTTCCCGCCAATGTTTTTTTCATTGTCCCGCGTAATTTTGGTTCCCGCCTTATGGCGGCAAAGCTATACCCACGGTTCTCTAAAACCGTGGGTATAGGTCTTCTATGAAAAAACCGCAATACCCACGGTTTTGAAGAACCGTGGGTATTGGTCATCCGAAAAAACTCTATACCCACGGTTTGTCCAAAACCGTGGGTATAGGTCTTCAAAAAAAATCACCTATACCTACGGTTCTGCAGAACCGTGGGTATTGGTCTTCAAATATAATCTATACCCACTGTTTTGTCCAAAACCGTGGGTATAGGGGACCTATACCCACAATTTTTTGGAAAACCGTGGGTATAGGCCTGTTTTCCAGTACTGATTTTATTACTCATAGTAACAAACTAATTTATCACATAATATTTAACATTGATGAACATGTTTGTAGATAAATTATTTAAAATTATAAACATGAAAACAAAATTTTGGTTGGATTGGATACTCAAGAGGGGGTTTAATTGAGTTCCAATTAAGAATTTATGTTAAAATATTTATATTAAAATTCCCCAATTTAAAAACAAGTTAAACTGTAGTGAATTTGTAAAACTGTAAAGGTTCAATTAGATTCTCAAAAGATTGATTAGGTCTCAGTTAATTTAGTCAGAGGATTAAATTGGACTTTGAAACTAATCTACTGATGTATAAAACTTACAAACACTTGCTAATTTAACTATGAGTGTAATATTAAAATATATTTGTATTTCATTGTAAATAGCAGCGGAATAAAAAATATATATAATATACATTAAAATTAATCTAAGATGCACGATAGATATAACCAAGAGGTTCAGTCTCAAGCCGAGACTTAGTCCTCTCATACAATTTATAAAGATTTGATCCACAACCTGGATTGAGGAAAAAAACAGTACAAAGACTGTTCTGGTCCTAAGACCTCTACCTCAGTTTTACGTGGGAAAAAATATAGAACATGCTTTCAGGATATCCGGGTCACACTATACCTCCTCCACAACTCATAGTGGGTCACAAGAAGGTGTAAAAAGTTCAGTGTGAGGATTTAATATCCCCTAGTTCAGCTCATGAGATAATGTGTATCTAGAGTAGACAGATGTACACACACACTGCTGAGAATGTTAAGCAATGAGACAAAACATAGGAAATTAAAGAGTTTGGAAATCTCTGTATATTTGAAAATATTCTCTGGACTTGTTTTGATGTTGCGGATGGAATTCAATTCCTTTCTAGTGAGGATGACTCAAAACAGAGTATCGTTGTTCTTATGAGCTACAATTATTTAGACTTGTGCATATGATTTTCAGTAAGGCACAACTACTCATCTTTTGTTTCTTCCAGGTGAAAGATCTACTTCATGCTCTCTGGTTTTTACAGGAGTTCTTCGTGTTCTCCTTGTGTTCCCTGGGACTTCACACATGTTCACCTTTTTTCGTATATATTTTATTTTTCATTCAAATCTCCTTTATTTTTACTGTAGATCTTCACTTTTATTCCATGAGATCTGGAAAAAAGAATGATTACCTTTTTACGGGTATGAGGTATGGTTTCCTAACATTTGACAACTAACATTAATTAATAGTAGGTGCATTTAACTAAGAAAATATAACCGTTGGAATTAAAAGGGTTAGTAGAAAGGTCAAACAGTTTTCATGACTATCGGTGAGTCATGAGATTGGTAAGTCATTTAGAATTTGAATCAGTATCGGTAGGTCTTGTGATCCGCATCTGTTTCGGTAGGACATTTGATCAGTATCAGATTGGGTAGGTCATTTGATCATCATCAGTTTCGGTAGGTCATTTGATCAGCATCAGTTTCCGTAGGTCATTTGATCAGCATCGGTTTCGGTAGGTCATTTGATCAGTATTGGTTTCGGTAGGTCATTTGATCACCATTCGTGCGACCATTCTGCATTGGTGCGACCATTGTCATCAGTGTGACCATTGTTCATCAGTGCGACTGTTGTCATCGGTGTGACCGTTTTCATCAGTGCTACCATTCTTCATCGGTGTGACTGTTCTTCATCAGTGTGACTGTTCTTCATTGGTGCGATCATTGTCATCGGTGCGACCATTCTTCATCGGTACGATCATTGTCATCAGTGCGAACTAATGATGACTCAAGAAAATAACTAACGGTGAGTCAAAATCATGAAATATGAACCACGTGTCTATTCAAACCAGAACACATCCAGGTCAATAGAAAACAATAAATAATCATAGATAAACATATGTAAACATGATTAAACATATATAAACACATTTAGAACAGAATGAATAGTTGACTAAATTTATTTATAAACAGAAAGAACAATGATTTTTTATTATTAAAATAACCATTTCATAGAGGAATCAACAATCCCTCCCTTTTTGATAATCACAAATCTATGGCATAAAATAAAAGAGAGGAAAGAATGTAACATTCGGTATGATCCCCCTACGTAAACAAAATATATAACCAAAGATAAACAGATCATCAGAGAATGTACCAAATCATAAAAAAAGTGAGAGTATATCAACATAGCATCAGATTACAGAGTGCTCCCCTCTATATATAAGGTATTTTATCTATGTATTCATTTATATATGTAGTAATCATTTAAGAAGTCATTATTTCTCCCCCATACATCATATAGTCTGACTGTATGCATGTAATGCTTGTTCATCCACTTTGGGATAATCAAAAAGAAAAAGGGAGCAGAGAGAGAAAACTAAAAAAAGTTACATTGAAATAATGACTGAAAAAGGTATAAGAAAATGAAACACATAAAAGAAACCCTATAAAAAATGACAGGCATGGCTACATCATGGGATGTAGAGGAGATTTTCCTTTATCATATGAAGGAATGTATGGGATATAGCGTGGCTTGTTGGAAGCTTAATTTGGCCAGATGGAGAGATGTGGCAGGACAACTCTGGATGGAAGCAGAGTGGGTGCTAAAGTGATTTGTGGTTGAGTAGAAGATCTTTTTAAAGGCAGCTGCTGAAAGACTGGCCGAATATTAGAGAGATCTTAAAAAACAAATAACTGACCATGAGAAACACCAGATGGACTGAGAGGCTCAGCAATTGGAAAAACAATTGCCTTAGCTTGCACATGAAGATAGGGTTTGAGTAGATTGATAAAATATTGAATGAATTCACCACTATATTTCATGGCCTTCTCAAAATAATCTTTATTCTACATGAAGATCTCTAGAGAAGGAGTAAAATCTTTCAACTACTGTACCTGAGCCTTAAAGTCTTGAGTGACTGGAGGAAGCCTCAAATTGTCAGCAAAGACTTTAAACTGATGGTTCAACTCATGCTTGGTATAGATTTCATAGAAATAGTGATCTACCGTTTCTTTGATCTCTTTCTGATCCTAAGTAGCATCAGCTAAATAAAGCTTCACCATCTTGTGAATATGATCACTATTTTCTTTCATCTTTTTAGAAGAGTCCAAATCTAAAATCTGTCCAAGTGCAGCTAACTCTTATTTTATAACACTTTTTAGAACATTGATCTCATTACCAGTAATCTTGGTCACTTTAGAGGAGCTAGCTTGAGCAACAATATGAGTAATCTCAGCGTTCAACATTCTCAAATCCAACTTCTTCATATGTTCTATCAAATTTCTCATAACATCCATCATACCAGTGATGGTTGACCTAAATTCTCCTTACAGAGAAATTAAGTCATTGAATAAATCTTTAATTGCATGATTTAGAGAGGTAATGTGCCTGCCAATCAACTCATTAGTATTTCACAGGTCTTGATTGATAATACTTACTAATATTTGAGTTATAGCATCTGTAGCAGCCTCAGATAAATTAACAAGAGCAGAAGCAGGAGTAGACGCATGAGAGAATTCCTCTTTCATTGTATCTCTAACTGCATGGAGCAACTAATCTTTAAATCTGTCAAAATCTGATCGAGAAACTGAAGGACCCGGTCTTTCTGTTGTCACTTTCACATTCTCAGCAACAAGTCTAGCCTTAACTGAGAGGCTTTCCCTTTCTTTCTGCATCCCTTCTTCCTCCTCCTCTGAATAATCCAAACCAAGAACAGAAATGTAATGCCTCGACCCTAGTTACGCAGAGTATGTGCATTATTACATAACATTGGCATTATCACAAAAGATCAAGTCTTGAAAGACCGATTAATTTAGTAGTCTTGGAAATAGTTGATATATTTATAAGTCTTATATTACATATTAAAGTAAAAAAACTACAACAACATCTTGTCTTCATATCCCATCATACTATCCTTACAGGTTATTAATAATATACTTCTTCACATCCTGGGAAAAATAAAACATTGAAAGGTGTGAGCTCATATGCTCAGTAAGGATAACAATATAGCGGAAACTTTCTTAAATAAACATAAACATTTAAATCAATTCATAACTAAAACAAAATCCTATTAAACTTGAACATCAGCATAACATGTAAAAAATAAATTGAAATAATTCCATTTAGTTATTCACATTGATATTCTACTAGTCAAATAATCACATGCAATATAAATAACCACATTCATAATGATGGAATGCATAATGCTAGTCTATCATAACCACATATCCAAAGGCCTCGTTCTAAGAATACAAATAATATTTTGTCAAGGCCTTGTGCCAAGACACTAGATTGTCTCATGAGACCTACCGATGAATCGAGGAGATATAGTGGGCTCCACCCGACACTTCATAAGTAGAATGCATTCCTCATATGAACATGTTTAAACATAACATAAAAATTCATATTAAAACTAGCAAATGAAATGTAAATACATGTTCCATAAACCATGAATGGTATAAAAATAACACATCCACAGTCAAACATATCACAAAACCTTCAATACAATATGGAAGTTTTGTATCATAATAATCAACTTCAAATAAGATTAAAATCCATCAAAGGATGTTTACCTAGATGAAATCAAAACTATTTGAGAGAAATATCCCTTTTTTCGAAATCATTTAAAAGTCACACATTTATAAAGGAAGAAATTTAAAAGATATTTTTGAATCAAAGTGTCCCATACCACTTTGAAACTCTTGAAACAAAATATCATTTCAAAATATACATTTTCATATAAATAAATAATTAAAATAGTTTTGAAAACATGGACATTAATTAAATATATTTATAAAGATAAATCTTTGAAACATTTAAAATTCTGATCTTGATAAACAATACCTTTAACAAATTCTTAAAATATTCATTTTGAAATCATTTAAAGGTCACATAATTATAAAATAAAACATTTACTATAAAAATATTCTTATAATCTTGTAAGGGTAGCTTCGATTATTTTATAATGGCGGAATATAGCCACACCCGTCGTATAAGTAAAAAACATTCTTACCTTAATTTTTTTCGAAAAGGTTAAAAAGGTCCTTGTTTGGAAAATGACAGAAATATTTCTTTATAAACATCTTATAAAAATTAAAACATGGGTATAAATGACTTTAACCCATATTATATAAAATAGTAAAAATGGTTTGAGGAATATTCTTAAGAAACATGGATGTGGATGATAAAGAGGTCCCAGTAGATAATTACGTATAAACAACCTCGGATAATGAAGAGATTGTGAACTAAACCCTTACCTTGTACTTTTCTTTGGATGAGGGTAGGTTAAAATATTGTATAATGGTGAAATAATTGTTATTAATATATACAAGAATCATATACATTAATATGATATCATATATGTTCTTTTAACATTGACTTGTTAATAATGTCTTAGTATTATCGTCGTTTTGGGTGTTAACTTACTCATTTTCTTTTATATGTTTTGTTACATAAGTTGTGTTTGTTATGGATAGGTTTTATTTTGTTCATATAAAGAATGATATCAAGTCCTTAAAAATTATTTTCAATCATTAAATGATAATTTTACTTGCATGGATATGATGTAGAATGAATCTCATCGCGTTCGTGGAGACGGTAGTATGTACGTACGCACGAGCAAAAATATCATTCTTTGGATATTAATATAACATATAATTGGATGGTATATCATATATACAGAATAATTATCAAGTTATATTTATTATTTACATCAATTACACATCATTATCATATCCATCCAAATAATAATTTTTTGAATAACAATTACACCACGACGTGGAGACGATAAGCCGTACATACAAACGTATGGTGACAAGTCATTCAAAGGATGGATAGAATACTGAATATGGTTGTACCATATTTATAATAACATAATAGTATATAAGAGATACTAGAGTTATTATTTTAGAATGTAAATAACAAAGAAATAAGAAGTTGAAGAAGAAATGAACTTGAAAAAGGGTGGTGAAAACATTACCTCTTTTTCGGGTTATTCCTTTTGATTTGATAAAAAGGTCACCATAGGTTGGCTTTTTGATTGAAATAAGGCCTCTAGGTTGAAGTGAGGGAAGTTGGGAGAGTATTTGAGCAGGGTTTGGCCGAACCAAAAGGCTTTTAAGGTGTGAAGAAATGGTTAGAAGTTGTGTCCTTTTATAAGTGGGAGGAGGGGCTCTTTAAGAAAAACTTGAAGTATTAATTTATAATAAATTCATTTTCAGTTTATAATGGCACAAAAGAGGATTATTAAAAGTTTAAAGTGGCTATGTGTCAAAATCCTTACAACCAATAGATTTTAGATAGGTTTGGGTCATTATATTAACCTTATTATTTTGTTTTAACTCTTAGTTAATTAGTTTGACATTTACCATGTCACTTTGTATTTTTATATTATATAGTTATAAAACATACTATATACATCCAAAAGACTCAAAAGTGGTCAATTAATGATACAACTATCATGATATAACTAATTTGTCCAAACATTATATTTTTAGGAATAGAATATCAATTAATAATATAATATTTTTTTAAAAAAACTCATTTATGTCAATTTTAACAGTATTCAATAATTGATTTTTTTTAAATTCATATAAACTTTATTAATTAGAAAAAAAATAATTTAATCAATACTAATATGTAATATTAACAAAAAAATTCGTGTATGTCATCAAAAATTTCAAATTATATTTATTTTATCATTTATAATACCAATTGTTTGATTCTTTCATTAATATATAAAATACTGCATCATTGTTGCGTCGTAAATAAATTTAATTATTCAATGCCTAAAAATTATAAATAAAATAAAATTATATAAGAAATATTTTTATCTTTAGAATAAATATTTATAGTAAAAAATATAACATATATAACCCTATGTAAAAAATTGTTTTACTAAAAGATATATGCTTATATCATTTTTGTGTTTACTTTAACTTAATTAATATAAAGTGTCCTTATCACCTACAAGTGGCTCCATAGGATCCCAAAATCAACCCAAATATGCCCATGGTCGGACATGTATCAACCAATAAGGTTAAGACACGTTTTAGGGTAATTTATATCTATTATTATATTATTTGTTTACCCTTATTTACAGGATTTACACTTAAACCATGGAAAATAAAATATTTCCCGAATTATTATTCAAAATGTCTAAAAATAAATGTTATATATTTACACAATATGAAACTGCTGATTCCAAATAAAGAATACATATTTCAAAATTCAAAACACAGAATTAGCATAAATTAATTTAAAACTAAGTCCTGTTGTTAAAACAAAAAGCGGGTTTTTAAGAGATAATAACTATCATAAGATTGACAGTTGTTTATGTCCGGTTTAAATGTGAAATTATGTCCAATTACCAAAATTGTATTAAATGGTAACAATATATTCTAAATATACTTTAAACCCACTCAAATTCATAATTTATCACTATTTATTATTTTGATTAAAAAATTGTTTTTAATTAAAATTTTGTAATTTTCAATATTCATCAAAATATAAAAGTTATCCGAAAAGTACCAAAATTTTACCCTAGGTTAATTTTGATTTTAGAAATCCAAAAATGAAGTCCATTTTGAATGGTAAAAGGTATAAAATTTAAAAAAAAGTGTGTATTACTATTCATAACGGCTACTTTGATTGGTCGCGAGGTGTTAGAATCTCAAAGTTGCGTACAATTCAAGCTATTGAATTATTAATAGGGAAACATACCGTGGAAGCTTGGGGTGTTACATTCTCCCCACCTTCAATAAATTGGGTCCTCACAATTTGAAATTTTTCTTCGAAAATTGATGGTTAAAAATAGAAAATATCTTTGTGGGAATACCCACATCGGAAATTGGTTTAATAAAATTTAGTCTTAATAAGAGGAAAAGGGAAATGGAAGCGTCACCACCAAAATATGATCTCAATTTGGAGAACATTGGTGGAAATTAAAAACACATAATTTGATGAAAATGTAAATATTTGTAGGAAGTGATTGATGTCATCAGTCACAAAAAATTGTAGAACTGAGGGCCTCAAAGCCATCAATCTATGATGATTTAAAATATCATTGGTTCAACAAAACATAAGGTATTAGGATAACACATTTTTGGTTTTAAGATCCCTTACCTAATGTTTATTAATTAGTTTCTTCATATAATAAAAGAAATATATATACATATATATATATATATGTATATATATATACTTGACAAGTAGTGTTTCATCCTTCAACTAATTTCTACCACAAACTCATCTTTCACTCCAAAAGATAATAGAACTAAAAAATATTATATTTATCCTAATCGTATAATGATCCAAACATTATCATATAGCATTAAGATGAAGAAAAATACTCTATAATGACTAGGGACTTCCTACATGCTAGTGGTAGGTAATAAAGACCTATCGCACTATAGTTGTAGGTTCTATTCCTCCAGCTTTGTCCGACGCAATGGGTTATCTCCTGACCTGCAGGTTATCCTTTTCCTAAAACTATAGTATCATAATATTCAAAAAATTGATCATAAGAATTGTTTTAACCTTAAACAATATTATCCAAAGTTCAACTTAATCCACTCCAAACATTATAGTTATCCAAAATACCTCTGTCTAGACTCTCTGTAAAAGGTATCTAAATTCCAAAATCATTTGTCACATCAGATTCCCTAGACCATGTAAAGTTTATATTATTGTCACATAATGAAAATATGATTACCTTAGTTATATTAAAACCTTAATTAAAACAACATGTACTTCCGTACAATCCTTATATATATCACATTATTCATGTAACCAGAATATAATCCTTGAGTCTAAAAACACAAATATATTAATTATTCCACTTCAACTATAGTAACAACATAAGATTGGCCTTGATCCCTTGGCCTTTTCTGAGGTAATTTTCCTTGGTTCTTAGTTAATTCATTCACATAATGCCCCATTTCTCTACAATTGTAGAATTCAACATTGATAGAATCTTTCTTTCCCTTGCAATCACGAGCCCGATGACCTTTTTCTCCACATTTGTAACAAACGCCCATTCCTTTTAGGCAAGTACACGGTTATTTATTCCCACAATTATCACATAATGGAAAATCCTTCTTTCCCTTTTTCCCTATATCTGTCTCTTGTTCCACCATTCTCTTCTTCTCTTGCTTTCTTTATTGTCATAAGATTTAGAGAATTCTTTTTTTGTCTTTAAAGCACATGAGACAATGTCTTCGTATGACGAGAAGGATTGTGAGACTAATGCTCAATGGAGAAATGGTTTTAACCCATTAAATAAATGATCAATATTACTCCTTGGGTTATATATATTATCTACTACATTGCATGCTAACCTTGTAATGTTAGCTTCATACTATGCGACATTCTCATCCTCCATTTGCCTCAGACTGAGAAATTTAATTTCCATATTTGCTCGATGTTCATGAGGAAAGTATTTTTCTAAGAAAATATCTTTAAACTCCTTGTATTCCACAATTTATACTTCTTCATCATCCTTCGTGTTCTGAATTAATGACCACCATTGATCATCAACTCCAGTGAGGTGGTAAACTTCCATGACAACCTTTTCCCTTTCACTACTCCCCAATGACTGAAATATTTTCTCTAGGAAACTTATCCATTTCTCAGCTACTAGTGTATTTGTACCCCCATTGAATGTTGGTGGTTTTTGCCTCATGAAGTTATCTAACATTGATCCTCCACACTATGGATCGGGGTGCTCTATATGGGTAAGGTTATTATTCATTGTAGAGACCCGTATCTTGACGTACATGGACATTACATTACATTTGCGGAATACTTAGTACATAACAAAAACACACACACAAGGATCGTAATAGTTTAGTGTCTTTGGAAACTCGGAACGTAATCTTCTAATCGTGGTGAAAGATCTTCAATATCTCCCATAAAGATCTTCCTTTTTTCTACCTAAAACCTTTCTTTATATCCTAGGGAAAAGAAAACATAAAATGGTGAGCTCAAATGCTCAGTAAGGGTAAAAAAATAAATATCAATCACATCATATACATAAGAACATAGCTTTTGGAAATCTTAACCTGCAAAAGAGCTCATAATATCATAACATGGGATAAATCATAGAAGTGAAAATGATATCCCCATAATCATAACATGAAACTTGAAACTTTGTGGCATGCACACATAATCATAGAAAATCATTTCTTGTTAGTCATGACTCATTGCCAAGACTATCTTAGTGGACAAAGTCCCTTTCTGAATCGAGTAACCCTCGTTTCAGTCCTGTTTCACTGAACCGGTATAACCTACCATTTCAGCCATGTCTATCTCATGAGATATAAAATCTTTACCCAATGCATTGGAGGGAGATATAGGTCCCACCCATCTTATAATGAATCCTTTCTTATGTGTGCCACATAATCATAAACCATACATCATAGTGTAACCCATGTAATAAAAATGGGATTCTTAAATAACATGACATCATAAAACAATTCATATAAGATAAAGGAATTCATAAAAATATTTCCATCACAACATAATCAAATCCATGTAATAATAGGGATAAAAACAGAACCCTTTATTATCTTAGATGGAAAATAATTTTGATAAAACACTTGAACTCCATTCTTGTGGAAAATATCCTTTCTTCTTCAAAAACACTTTTCATTTCTTAACATGTCATACAATTATAAACTAAAATAAGTTGATTAAAAATAAACTTGAAAACTTTTAAAGGAAGCTTCTTGGAAATAATGTTTTAAAAATCCATTCATGCCGTATAAGTTAAAAAAACATTCTTCGTACTTTTGTCGGAAAAGTCAAAAAGTACCTCGTACGAAAAACGATAAAAGATTCCTTTCATACATATTACTAAAAACTCACCGAAGGGTAAAAATGGATTTAAACAATTGGAGGTGGATGGAAATAATATTACATATTGATGAAACATGGATGTGGATGATAAAATACACCCCAGTAAATACTTACGAATAAACAATCTCGGATAAAAATGAGATTGTGATATTTCCCTTACCTTAGGTTCGATTTTCTTCGTATGTGTCCGAACCTCCTATATAATGATTTAAATAATGTCATTGACTTATTACAGAATCATATTCATTGTTATGATATCATATATGGTTCACTTATGACATTATATTATCCGTTCTTTTGTAAATTCCTTGTTAAAGAAGCGTTTTGGGTAAAATCGTTTCATTTATCGTAGGTGTTCTGACTTGTTGTTCTTGACATTATTATTACTTATATCATGATTTACTTACTACCAAAATAAAATATGATTTATATATCATATATATTCAGTATATATATATATAATAGATAGATAAATGAAATGAAAAACACCGTTCATGGAGACGGTAGTCCGTACGTACGCATGAACACTGTTTTCCTTTCCTTATTGTCTTGAATGGAAGTAAGTAGATGACATACATATATATATATATACATAAATCCAGTATCTTTATAATTTCATATATTTCATTATTATTTCTTATATATACTTTATAATCATTCTTAAATGGTTAACATGGAGAATGAATCTCATCGTGTCGTGGAGACGGTAGTCCGTACGTACGCACGAGCGATGATATCATTTCCATAAATATTGAATTGAATTGGAGTGGATTATACAATATATCAGAATCAATATGATGTTTTAATAACTATTTATAGTTATTCTTTACACCATTATACCCATCCATGTAAGGTGGTGGTGGAAAATAGATTACACCACGGCGTGGAGACGGTATTCCGTACGTACGCACGCGTGATGATTTCTTTTTCCGTAGGATGGATAGATGGTGAAATTGGGTTGTTTCATACATATAATAACATATCAGTATATGAGTGATACTGATGTTATTACTTCATAATGAAACAACCTAAGAAGAAGAAGTGGAAGAAGAAATAAAGATGAAAGAATTGGTAACGGTAATTACCTCTTTTTTGAAGCGCCTCTTTGAGACCTCCTCTTAGGGCACTAAAATTGATCTTTGAGGAAGACCAGAACCTTTAGGATGTTTCTAGGGAAGTGGATAAGAGATTTTGGCAGGGGTTGGCCGAGCTTGAGTGCTCAAATTGGTGTGAGGAGGAGGGGGAGGAGGTGTCCTTTTATAAGGGAGGAGAGGGGCACCTTAGGAATATCTCAAAATATTATTTTATATTAAAGTCAAAATCGGTTTATAATGGTTCCAAAGGGTCTTATTTAGAAGTTAAATTGGGGGTGGGTCGAAATCCTATCAACCAATAATATTTAGACAAGTTTAGGGTATTATTTTAACCTTATCAATTAGATTTAACTCTAAGTTAAATAATTTAACTTTTACCGTGTCTTTTTGTTTTCTTTCACTATATGGTTAATACACTTACTATAACATGCCAAACGAACCCCAAATTGTTTATTATTAATATATATATCCTTATCTAAGTCATTTGGCCGAACCTTATATTTTTAGGAATAAAATAACAATTAATAATATAATATTTGATTTAAAAACTATTTTGTGTCAATTTTGACACTATTTGATATATGATTTTTGTGAAAGTCATAACAGAATTATATGATCGAAACAAGTTGATTAAATCAACACTAATATATCATAGTAACCTAGAAAATTATTGGAATTCATAAAAAGTCTCAAATTAATTTTAGTTTGGTGTTTATTACATCAATTATGTCAATATTTCATTAATAAGATAATTACTACATCATCTTTGTGTCATAAATAAATTAACTTATATGATGTCTAAAAATTACAAATAAAATACCATTATGTGGGAAACCTTTTTAGCTTTCTAATTAATATTTACAATCGAATTTATATTATGTATAACCCTATATTAAAAATGTTTTAGTAAATAAACTTTGATTTTAACTCTTTTAACTCTTCTTTGAATTAAATAATAATAAATGTCCTAATCTAATAAAAGTGGGCCTAAATGATAATATTTTACACTTAAGGTTTTTTTTGGTCGATATACACTTGTCCAATAGAATTAGGACATGTGTTAGGGTAATATTAATATCATTCTTACCCTTAATTACCCTATTTACTTTTAACCGTGGTAAATAAAAGTAAAAAGTTACTATTCACCAAAAATTATTTTCATCTCATTGAACCACATTTTACTTACTGACATCAACCGTGTCTCTAGGATTTTTGAAATTCCCTTCACAGAAGCGGTAAAATTAAGTTTTATGAAAAATTCAGTTTTTTTAACTACCACTTAGTAGTTTCACTATTCATCAAAAATTGATGTTTTTCAGAACAATGCCAAAATTTCATCCTAAGCTATATTTCATATTCCGAATTCAAAAATGAAGTCTATTTTACCAAATTCATAACATAAAAGTTGCATTAATTAATTTTATAATTAAATCCCGCTGTTAAAACAAATAGCGTGTTTTTAAGAAACAATATCTATCAAAAGATTGACACTTGACTATGTCTGGTTTAAATGTGAAATTACATCCAATGACCAACATTGTATTAAATTGTAAAAATATATTCTAAATATACTTTAAAACCACTCAAATTAGTTATTTATCACTATTAATTATTTCGATTAAAAAAAGTTGTTTTTAATTATAATTTATTAATTTTCACTATTCATCAGAATATGAAAGTTATCTGAAAAGTACCAAAATTTCACCTTAGGCTAAATTCAATACTCCGAATCCAAAAATGAAGTCCATTTTGAGGGCTAAAATTTCTAAAATTTAAAAAGTGGTTATTACTATTCATAACGGCTAGTTTTAATAATATTTTAATAGCATATCATTGTTTCGTGAAACTCAGTATTACGTACTACACACGCTATCGAGGAAGGTTTCGATTGCGTGTAATGCAAGGCAAGTCAAGGATGCGTGTTGTGCAAGCTCCTTTTGGTGTAGCGTACAACACAAGACATTAGTGAAAGAAGAATATTTTTCATAAAATCTTGGGTTGTTACATTCTACCCCCCTTTAAATGAATTTCGCCCTCGAAATTCGTCAGGGTTATAAATGGTTTACTATTCGAAAGTTTCTTTAATAGAAACCCACATCGTAAAAAGGAATAACAAAACTTGGCTTTAAAAACTAGAGTATGAAATGTAACGATTACCCAAATAAACTAATCACTGGGTTTCCAAATAAGTGAAAATATGGATATGGAAGAGAAATATAACCATCATGTTCTGATGGAGAGTGGTAGAGAACATGGCTATGGAAAAGCCAGTAATCACAAATCCATAAATTTGTGACGATCTAAGGTACCATCTGATTCATCAGGTATAAGATCACTAGGACAACATTTTTGGTTTTCAAGATCATTTCCCTAAAGTTGAAAATTTGAATTAGAATAAATACTTACTTTATTTTGGTACAATATCACTGTTGTTCGTGCCTTGAACAATTTCCACTTCATCTCTTAAATAAATGAAGTTGAATTTGTTATTCGTGAAGTGTTAGCAGATCATGTGATAGAATGACGGGTCATTCCATCTGTCTCAAACAAAAGGTAAGCAAAAGTTATTAAATATACATAAGTCATTCTATAGTGAGATTAATCATATATGGTTCCTAAAATGGACTTATACTTCATATATCATACTACTTAAAAGTAGCTTCTACTAAACAGGGACTTCCTGTAGGTCAGTGGTAGGCGAGAAGGGCCAGTCGCACTTCGGTTGTGGGTTCGATTCCTACAGCCTTGTCCGAAGCGATGGGCTGTCGCCCGTCCTGCAGGTTGTCCTTTTTCTAAAACTACGTTACTATAACATCCCATCAAAAATATCGAAAATCTTCTATCCTTAAACAATAATAACTTATGTCTACCATAATCCATTCTAATCTTTAGGCTTATACATAATACTGCAGTCCACTCTCATAATATAGTGACAACGATTACCAGAGATTTAATACTGTCGTTGATCCCCACATATCATAAGATATGTCTTGTTGGTCACATTCCAAACATTCAAAGTCCTTAATCATGTATTCTCTTGAATACCTTAGTGAAAACATGAATGCAGTTAAAAGTTAACACTTTCCACATACCAGAATCCTCAAAATTCTATATACTCAAACCATGATATCACTTAGTCCTTATATCAATCATGAGCTCATGAATACTATTAAACATTTCATTTTCTCGTTTTCCCTTCATTATGCGCATATCATCTTATTTCCAAAAAAATATCTCAATCACTTTGAATACCACATCAAAAAAATATTGCAATACTCAATGATACAACATTATTTTGGAATCCCATTACATAAACACTTAATCATTCCACCACATCGTTTTCACATTCAACATTGCCAATAGTGATCGCATATGACTTCCCTTTGTCCTTTGCCTTCAGTGGTTGCTCATGTTGATCATCACTAACCCTTGGATTAGGGCATTTATTAGCATAATGCCCCATTTCCTTGCACTTGAAGCATTGAAGTGTTGGTGGTGCGTTCTCTGCAGTGTTTGCTTTATTCACATCATTAGAATTCCTTTTTCCATTACTTCGACACTCAGCTGCTCGATGACCTTCTTTTCAACACTTAAAACATTTTCTAGTCCCTTTAAGACAATCTCCACCATGCTTCTTTCCACACTTTGAGCATAAGGAAACATTCATCTTCTTTTCACCATTATTATGAGATTTCTCCTTGAACTCCATCTTTCGTTTCTTGTCAAAACCATGAGATGGATATGTAACACCAACTTCCATTTCTACCTTGATAGCACAACGCACAATTTCTTCATAGCTACTGAAGTCTCTTATAGCTAATGCCCTTCGAAGACTTGGTTTTAGGCCACTGAAAAATTGATCAACTTTACTTTCAGGTTGGATGATAATGCCAGATGCATACCTTGCAAGTCTTGTAAAATTTGCTTCGTATATACCAACAGATTCATCATCCTTTTGCTTTAGTTCAAGACACTCCTTCTCCATCTTTGTTCGAAGAATACGAGGGAAGTACTTACTGAAAAATAAGTTCTTGAACTCGTCCCATTCCATGGACTCAATTTCATCTCTTTGCCTTGTATTCTTGATAAGATTCCACCATTGATCAGCTTCACCTTCCAAACGATATACTGCTAAGATGACTTTATCATGTTCAGAACATTGAAGAACTGAAAATATCTTTTCAGTGGTACTGATCCATTGTTCAGCAACAAGTGGATCAGAAGACCCACTGAAAGAAGGTGGACGTTGCCTCATGAAGGACTCAATAGAATATTGTTCCCTTCTCTGCTCATTTGGAAGTCCAGAATGATTCATAGCTTGTGTAAGTATAGCAATAAGATTTTTCACTCCATCTCCCATAACATTTGTTTGTTCAGGAGGACAATCATTGCATTGTCCATTGCATTGATCAACACGGTTCCTTCGGGTTCCAGCCATCGTCTAAAACCCAAAAAGAATAGTGTGAGAGGAAAAAATCATGCTAGGGAAAACAACATAATAAAGGGGGAGTACCTACAATATCTAACATCTTAGGTTTAATTCTATGATCGTTAGCGTAATTCTAGTACGATAACCTTTACGTATACTTAACCTTAGGGACATCCCTAGACATACCTTAGAAATATCTCTAGGGATCTCACTAAAGTTCTCGCATCCTAGTTTTCAATGGTTGACTAAACCTTTCCTCTGATACCAACTGTAGAGACCCGTATCTTGACGTACATGGACATTACATTACATTTTCGGAATACTTAGTACATAACAAAAACACACACACAAGAATCGTAATAGTTTAGTGTCTGTGGAAACTCGGAACGTAATCTTCTAATCATGGTGAAAGATCTTCAATATCTCCCATAAAGATCTTCCTTTTTTTAACCTAAAACCTTTCTTTATATCCTGGGGAAAAGAAAACATAAAAGGGTGAGTTCAAATTCTCAGTAAGGGTAAACAAAAGAAATATCAATCACATCATATACATAAGAACATAGCTTTTGGAAATCTTAACCTGCAAAAGAGCTTATAATATCATAACATGGGATAAATCATAGAAGTGAAAATGAGATCCCCATAATCATAACATGAAACTTGAAACTTTGTGGCATGCACACATAATCATAGAAAATCATTTCTTGTTAGTCATGACTCATTGCCAAGACTATCTTAGTGGACAAAGTCCCTTTCTGAATCGAGTAACCCTCGTTTCAGTCCTGTTTCACTGAACCGGTATAACCTACCATTTCAGCCATGTCTATCTCATGAGATATAAAATCTTTACCCAATGCATTGGAGGGAGATATAGGTCCCACCCATCTTATAATGAATCCTTTCTTATGTGTGCCACATAATCATAAACCATACATCATAGTGTAACCCATGTATTAAAAATGGGATTCATAAACAACATGACATCATAAAACAATTCATATAAGATAAAGGAATTCATAAAAATATTTCCATCACAACATAATCAAATCCATGTAATAATAGGGATAAAAACAGAACCCTTTATTATCTTAGATGGAAAATAATTTTGATAAAACACTTGAACTCCATTCTTGAGGAAAATATCCTTTCTTCTTCAAAAACACTTTTCTTTTCTTAACATGTCATACAATTATAAACTAAAATAAGTTGATTAAAAATAAACTTGAAAACATGTAAAGGAAGATTCTTGGAAATAATGTTTTAAAAATCCATTCATGCCGTATAAGTTAAAAAAAACATTCTTCGTACTTTTGTCGGAAAAGTCAAAAAGTACCTCGTACGAAAAACGATAAAAGATTCCTTTCATACATATTACTAAAAACTCACCGAAGGGTAAAAATGGATTTAAAAAATTGGAGGTGGATGGAAATAATATTACATATTGGTGAAACATGGATGTGGATGATAAAATACACCCCAGTAAATACTTAAGAATAAACAATCTCGGATAAAAATGAGATTGTGATATTTCCCTTACCTTAGGTCTGATTTTCTTCGTATGTGTCTGAACCTCCTGTATAATGATTTAAATAATGTCATTGACTTATTACAGAATCATATTCATTGTTATGATATCATATATGGTTCACTTATGACATTATATTACCCGTTCTTTTGTAAATTCCTTGTTAAAGAAGCGTTTTGGGTAAAATCGTTTCATTTATCGTAGGTGTTCTGACTTCTTGTTTTTGACATTATTATTACTTATATCATGATTTACTTACTTCCAAAATAAAATATGATTTATATATCATATATATTCAGTATATATATATATATATATAATAGATGGATAAATGAAATGAAAAACACCGTTCATGGAGACGGTAGTCCGTACGTACGCATGAACGCTGTTTTCCTTTCCTTATTGTCTTGAATGGAAGTAAGTAGATTACATACATATATATATATATATACATAAATCCAGTATCTTTATAATGTCATATATTTCATTATTATTTCTTATATATACTTTATAATCATTCTTAATTGGTTAACATGGAGAATGAATCTCATCGTGTCGTGGAGACGGTAGTCCGTACGTACGCACGAGCGATGATATCATTTCCATAAATATTGAATTGAATTGGAGTGGATTATACAATATATCAGAATCAATATGATGTTTTAATAACTATTTATAGTTATTCTTTACACCATTATACCCATCCATGTAAGGTGGTGGTGGAAAATAGATTACACCACGGCGTGGAGACGGTATTCCGTACGTACGCACGCGCGGTGATTTCTTTTTCCGTAGGATGGATAGATGGTGAAATAGGGTTGTTTCATACATATAATAACATATCAGTATATGAGTGATACTGATGTTATTACTTCATAATGAAACAACCTAGGAAGAAGAAGTGGAAGAAGAAATAAATATGAAAGAATTGGTAACGGTAATTACCTCTTCTTTGAAGCACCTCTTTGAGACCTCCTCTTAGGGCACTAAAATTGATCTTTGAGGAAGACCAGAACCTTTAGGATGTTGCTAGGGAAGTGGAGAAGAGATTTTGGCCTGGGTTGGCCGAGCTTGAGTGCTCAAATTGGTGTGAGGAGGAGGGGGAGGAGGTGTCCTTTTATAAGGGAGGAGAGGGGCACCTTAGGAATATCTCAAAATATTATTTTATATTAAAGTCAAAATCGGTATATAATGGTTCCAAAGGGTCTTATTTCGAAGTTAAAGTGGGGGTGGGTCGAAATCCTATCAACCAATAAGATTTAGACAAGTTTAGGGTATTATTTTAACCTTATCAATTAGATTTAACTCTAAGTTAAATAATTTAACTTTTACCGTGTCTTTTTGTTTTCTTTCACTATATGGTTAATACACTTACTATAACATGCCAAACGAACCCCAAATTGTTTATTATTAATATATATATCCTTATCTAAGTCATTTGGCCGAACCTTAGATTTTTAGGAATAAAATAACAATTAATAATATAATATTTGATTTAAAAACTATTTTGTGTCAATTTTGACACTATTTGATATATGATTTTTGTGAAAGTCATAACAGAATTATATGTTCGAACCAAGTTGATTAAATCAACACTAATATATCATAGTAACCTAGAAATTTAGTGGAATTCATAAAAAGTCTCAAATTATATTTAGTTTGGTGTTTATAACATCAATTATGTCAATATTTCATTAATAAGATAATTACTGCATCATCTTTGTGTCATAAATAAATTAACTTATTTGATGTCTAAAAATTACAAATAAAATACCATTATGTGGGAAATCTTTTTTATCTTTCTAATGAATATTTACAATCGAATTTATCTTATGTATAACACTATATTAAAAATGTTTTAATAAATAAACTTTGATTTTAACTCTTTTAACTCTTCTTTGAATTAAATAATAATAAATGTCCTAATCTAATCCAAGTGGGCCTAAATGATAATATTTTACACTTAAGGTTGTTTTTGGTCGAGATACACTTGTCCAATAGAATTAAGACATGTGTTAGGGTAATATTAATATCATTCTTACCCTTAATTACCCTATTTACTTTTAACCGTGGTAAATAAAAGTAAAAAGTTACTATTCACCAAAAATTATTTTCATCTCATTGAACCACATTTTACTTACTGACATCAACCGTGTCTCTCGGATTTTTGAAATTCCCTTCACAGAAGCGGTAAAATTAATTTTTATGAAAAATTCAGTTTTTTTAACTACCACTTAGTAGTTTCACTATTCATCAAAAATTGATGTTTTTCAGAACAATGCCAAAATTTCATCCTGAGCTATATTTCATATTCCGAATTCAAAAATGAATTCTATTTTACCAAATTCATAACATAAAAGTTGCATTAATTAATTTTATAATTAAATCCCGCTGTTAAAACAAATAGCGTGTTTTTAAGAAACAATATCTATCAAAAGATTGACACTTGACTATGTCTGGTTTAAATGTGAAATTACATCCAATGAACAACATTGTATTAAATTGTAAAAATATATTCTAAATATACTTTAAAACCACTCAAATTAGTGATTTATCACTATTAATTATTTCGATTCAAAAAAGTTGTTTTTAATTATAATTTAGTAATTTTCACTATTCATCAGAATATGAAAGTTATCCGAAAAGTACCAAAATTTCACCTTAGGCTAAATTCGATACTCCGAATCCAAAAATGAAGTCCATTTTGAGAGCTAAAATTTCTAAAATATAAAAAGTGGTTATTAATATTCATAATGGCTAGTTTTAATAATATTTTAATAGCATATCATTGTTTCGTGAAACTCAGTATTACGTACTACACACGCTATCGAGGAAGGTTGCGATTGCGTGTAATGCAAGGCAAGTCAAGGATGCGTGTTGTGCAAGCTCCTTTTGGTGTAGCGTACAACACAAGACATTAGTGAAAAAAGAATATTTTTCATAAAATCTCGGGTTGTTACATTCATAACCTGAGTAAGTTGTCCCGGTATGGTGATTAGCTGATCAGCACTCGTTGCATTACCAGCACCACTATAATTATCAGTAGCAGGAGGGAAATACATACATGGAGTGAGTGAATTGATACGGTTTCCATTTCTTCCACTAGGAACCATTTATAAACAATGGAATACACTAGATTAGTTTATCAATTGTAATACATATATCCCAACTTGTATAACACTTATCATAAATTGAACAGTTTATGGATATAATCCATAATCATAAAAATGTCATCTTTGAGGAAGTATATACTCATAAACCCTCCATAATTTTTTGTAAATAAAATGAGAATTATCCTAAGCATATCCCCCAGGAGTGTCGTAACCAAGAGTGCAGCAAAGCCCGTTGTCATGCACCAGTCCACGTTCGAGTCTAGATCAAAGCGGTGTTTTTTGGTTTTACCCCTAGTTACATAGGTCCCAGAGCCGCCTCTACCTGCTCGTATCCAAACACAGTTGTATTTCTCGGAAAACTCACAAAATCTCTACAAAACAAAAATTATAGGAAGTTATTCTACACTAATCCTCAAAGTCCATCTTAGGTCTATGTGCTCTAATCAGAGTTTGTCTAAATCTAGCTTCTATGGTTGTACTAAAATTTCTCTGATACCAATTGTAACGCCCCGAACTCAGTTACCCAGAGTTGGTGCATTATTACATAACATTGGTATGATCACAAAAGATCACGTCTCAAAAGGCCGATTAGTTTAGTAGTCTTGGAAATACTAGATATATTCATAAGTCTTACATTACATCTTAAAGTAAAAAAAACTACAACAACATCTTGTCTTCATATCACCTCTTACTATCACTATAGGTCATTCATAAAATACTTCTTCACATCCTGGTAAAAATAAAACATTTAAAGGGGTGATCTCATATGCTCAGATGGATTACAATATAGTGGAAACTCTCTTAAATAAACATAAACATTTAAGGCAATGCATAACTAAAACAAAAGCCTTTTAAACTTGAACCTCAGCATAACATTGAAAAAATAAATTGAAATAATTCCATTTACTTATTCACATGGATAATATACTAGCCGAATAATCACATGAAATATCAATAACCACTTTCATAATGATGGAATGCATAATTCCAAACTATCATAACCATGTACCCAAGGCCTCATGCCAAGACTACAAATAAGATTTTGTCAAGGCCCCATGCCAAGACACTAGTTTGTCTCATGATACCTACCGATGCATTAAGGAGATAGAGAGAGCTCCACCCGTCACTTACTAAGTCTAATGCCTTCCACATATAAACATGTTTAATCATAACATAATAATTCGTATTAAAAATAGCACATGAAATGTAAATTCATTCTCCATAAACCATGAATGGTATAAAAATAACACATCCACAGTCAAACATATCACAAAACCTTCAATACAATATGGAAGTTTTGTATCATAATAAATCAACTTCAAATAAGCTTAAAATCTATCAAAGTATGTTGACATAGATGAAATCAAAACTATTTGAGAGAAATATATCTTTTTTTTAAATCATTTAAAAGTCACACATTTAAAATGTAATTTAAAAGACATTTTGGAATCAAAGTGTCCCATACCACTTTTAAACGTTTGAAAATAAATATCATTTCAAAATATTCATGTCCATATAAATAAATCCATAAAATAATTATGAAAACATGGAAATTAATTAAATATATTTAGAAAGAAAATCTTTAAAACATTTCAAATTCTGATCTTGATAAAGATTACCTTTTACAAATTATTAAAATATTCATTTGGAAATCATTTTAAGGTCACATATTTATTAAATAAAACATTTACTCTCAAAATATTCTTATACGCTTGAAATGGAAGCTTCTACAATTTTATAACAGTGGAAAATAGCCGCACCCACTTTATAAGTTAAAAAAAATATTCTTACCTTAATTATGACAAAAGGGTTAAAAAGGACCATGTCTGGAAAACGATGGAAAGATTTCTTTATAAACATCTTATAAAAATTCAAACAAGGGTATGAATGACATTAACCCAGATACTATAAAATAGTGAAAAAAAATTGAGAAACATTTTTAAGAAACATGCATGTGGATGATAAAGAAGTTCTAGTAGATAATTATGTATAAACAACCTCAGATAATTAAGAGATTCTGTAATAAACCCTTACCGTGTACTTTTTCTTGGTTGAGGGTATGTTAACCTCCTTTTTAATGGTGAAATAATTGTTATTCAATTATACAAGAATCATAGACATTAATATGATATCATATATAATCTTTTAACGTTTCTATGTTAATAATGTCTTAGTATTATCGTCGTTTCGAGTGTGAACTTACTCATTTTATTTTATATGTTTTGTTACATAAGCCATGTTTGTTAGGGATAGGTTATTTCTTATTCTTATACAGAATGATATCAAGTCCTTAAAAATTAATTTATTCATCAAATGATAATTTTACATGCATGGATATGATGTTGAATGAATCTCATCGCATTCGTGGAGACGGTAGTCCAAACGTACGCATGAGTGCCAATATCATTCTTTTGATATTAAAAAAATATATAATTGGATGGTATATCATATATACTGAATCATTATCAAGTTATATTTATTATTTATAGCAATTACACCTCATTATCATACCCATCCAAATAATAATGTTTTTAAATAACAATTACACCACAACGTGGAGACGGTAAGCCGTACGTACGCACGTATGGTGACATGTCATTAAAAGGATGGATATAATTCTGAATATGGTTGTACCATATTTATAACAACATCACAATATATATAATATACTGGAGTTATTATTTTATAATTTAAATAACAATGATTGAAGAAGTTGAAGAAGAAAGGAACTTGAAAAAGGGTGGTGAAAACATTACCTCTTCTTTAGGTTCTTCCTTTTGATTTGATCAAAAGGGATCCTTAAGTTGACTTTCTGATAAAACTAAGGCCTCTAGGTTGAAGTGATGGAAGTTGAGAGAGTATTTGGGCAGTATATTATTCAATGTATAAGGTGGGTATGGGTCGAAATAATTTCAACCAATAGATTTTAGACAGGTTTGTGGAATTATACTAACCTTATCTTTTAGTTTTAACTCTTAGTTAATTAGTTTGACATTTAGCATGTCACTTTGTATTTTTATATTATATAGTTAATAAAATTACTATATACATCCAAGAGACCCCCAAGTGGTCCATTAATGATACACCTATAATGATATAAGTCCTTTGGAAGAACCTTATATTCTTGGGAATATAATATCAATTAATAATATAATATTTGTTTTAAAAACTCATTTATGTCAATTTTGACACTATTAAATAATTGATTTTTGTTGAAGTCATAAAATCATTATTAATTAGAAACAAATTCATTTAATCGATCTTAGCATGTCATATAAGCCAATAAAATTCATATATGTTAACAAAACTTTAAAATTATATTTATTTTACCATTTATAAAACCAATTGTTTGATTCATTCATTGATAAGGAAAATAATGCATCATTATTGTGTCATAAATGAATATAATTATTCAATGTCTAAAAATTATATATAAAAACCCATTATGAAGTCAATCATTTTAGCTTTCTAGTGAATATTTATAGTTGAAATGATAACATATATAACTCTATGTAAAAATTGTTTTTCTAAAAGATATATGCTTATGTCTTTTTTTCTATTTAATTTAACTTAATTAATATAATGTCTCTATATCATCAAAAAGTGGCTCAACGGGGTCCTAGAATCAACCCAAAGATGACCAGGGTTGGACATATATCAACCAAAAAGTTTAGGACCAGTTTTAGTGTAATTTATTATTATAATATTATTTGTTTACCCTTATTTACCTGATTTACCCTTAAACCATGGTAAATAAAATATTTACTTAAGTAATTATTCAAAATGTCTAAAACTAAAAGTTACCTATTTACACAATTTGGACCTCATGATTCCAAATATGGAATCCATTTTTCTAAATTCAAAACATATAAGTGGCAGAAATTAATTTAAAATTAATTCCCATTGTTAAAACAAAAAAACATGTTTTTAAGAGATAACAACTATCAAACGATTGACATATTTTAATGTCCAGTTTAAATGTGAAATTATGTCCAATGACCAAAATTGTATTAAATGGTAAGAATATATTCTAAATATACTTTAAAACCACTCAAATTCATATTTTATAACTAGTAATTATTTTTATTAAAAAAGATGTTTTTAATTAAAATTTAGTACTTTTCAGAATTCATCAAAATATGAAAGTTATCCGAAAAGTACTAAAATTTTACCCTAGGATAATTCTGATATTCTGAATCCAAACAAATGATGTCCATTTTGAGAGATAAAATTTATAAAATTTAAAAAAAGTGGGTAATATTATTCATAACGGCTACTTTGATTGGTCGTAGTGTGTTAGAATCTCGATGTTGCGTACGATGCAAGCTATTGCATTATTCAAAGGAAAACGTACCATGGAAGCTTGGGTTGTTAGAAGAAAAACCTGGGTTTTCCTCCCATTCAGCTTTAAAATTGGTATACTAGGGCTTTACAAAATCATCTTTTCCTGAATTTTGATGTGATATTTCTTCAACTACATCAATCTCGGTCTGCAATGTTATTTCAGCCTCAGTAACAGCTTCTTCTTCAACTCGATGTGGTTGTGGATCATCTTGGATCACATTTTGACCATCTACTGGTCAAGTGGCGGCATCATCACCACCACCATTATCATTATTTCCATCATCATCACCATCATCATCCTTGACATCATCATCACCATCATCATTTTTTCCATCATCATCATCACCATTATTATTTTCTAAAGTTTCATTGGTGATGACTTTGCTACTGGAATCATACTCCTCAGAATTTGATACTTCAGTTTCAGCTTCCTCTTCATCAAATAGAATAGTATATGACTCTGGTAACTTTAGAGGTGGAATAGCTGGTCCAAATTCCATTCTTATTTTCTTAGGACATACTGTATCAGGATCACTCATGTCGTCAGGAGGTGACTCAGGTTCATTTTCATTATCCACATTATCATCAGCCTTAGCTTTCCCCTATTTCTTTCTTACATGATTCTCTAGTTTTTTAGGGGCTTCTGTCTCCTCTCCCTCATTAGAATAAATAACTTCTTCATCAGGTTTTAAACTAGGATCTCTCATCCCCTTTGGTCTCCTAGTATGGTTAGAACTATTAAAGGAGTCATACAACTTATCTTCATCAGCAACCCATGCCTTCTTCCATGGGTTCTAGTTAATTTTCTTTCTTTTGTAGATATCCTTGTTAATGAAAAATCTATTACTGGATGAGATACACTCATCTCCATCTTCATCACAGTCCAAAAACATTAACATGGTAGGGATTTTCTTAGATTATAACAAGGTTTTAGCTTTCTTGGAAGGATTCACCATCTCAGCAATATGGACAGTAAAATAACTACACAAGTTGTTCTTCTCATCATTCTTCAATATAAAAACCGGAAAACATCCTGATACTTCAAAACAAAAAAATCACACTTTCTAGGATAGATTTGGTGCTGAATAAACTTAAACAAATTCTACTTTCACCATCTAACCCAGCAGTTATTATTCTTCTAGATTCAGAATTTCCAGTCAGCATCTCCAGAGAAAGTTCAAATGAAAAATATTCAATGGTAGGAGATATTAACCTTCTTTCCATTATGAAAATAGTCTATATACACATTGTCTTCGAGTTCTGATTGTGTTCCATGGGACTTCACACACATGCATCTTCTTTCATATATCTCTTTTTTTCATTCATCTCTACTTTATTTTTACTGCAGATCATCCTTTTTATTCCTTGAGATCTGGAAACAATAATGATTAGATTTTTACATGTACGAGGGTTGGATTCCAGACATCCAACAACCAACATTAATTAACACCAAGAGCATTTATCTATGAAAATATGATCATTGGAATTAAAAGGTTTAGTAGAAAGTTCAAACAGTTTTCATGACTATCAGTGAGTCATGTAATCAGTAAGTCATTTTTAATTTGAATCTTCATCGATAGGTCATGTGATCAGCATCGGTTTTGGTAGGTCATTTGATCAGCATCGGTTTCAGAAGGTCATTTTATCACCATCAGTTTCGGTAGGTCATTTGATCAGCATCAGTTTCGGCAGGTCTTTTGATCAGCATCCGTTTCGGTAGGTCATTTGATCAGCATAGGTTTCAGTAGGTCATTTGATCAGCATCGATTTCAGTAGGTCATTTGATCAGCATCAGTTTTAGTAGGTCATTTGATTAGTATCGGTTTCAGTAGGTCATTTGATCAGCATCAGTGCGACTGTTCCTCATTGGTATGACCTTTGTCATCGATGTGACCGTTGTTCATCTGTGCGACCATTATCATCGGTGTGATTGTTGTTCACCGGTGCAACCATCGTCATCGGTGCGATCATTCTTCATCAGTGTGACTGTTCTTCATCGGTGCGACCATTCTTAATCAGTGTGAACGTTGTCATTGATGCGGCCTTTCTTCATCGGTGCGACCGTTGTCATCGGTGCGAACTAACAATGACTCCATAAAATAACTAACGGTGAGTCAAAAACTTGAAATACGCACCAAGATTATGTTCAAACTAGAACACTTCAAGGTCAATAGAAAACCATAAATAATCATAGATAAACATATTTAAACATGATTAAACATATATAAACACATTTAGAATAGAATGAATAGTTGACTAAATTTACTTATAAACAGAAATAACAATGATTTGTGATTCTTAAAATAACCATTTCACAGAAGGTTCAACAGAAAATAATGAAACAATGTATAACACATAATTATACTAATAATAAGATAATATATTTTCCTAGATTATGGAAATAATAATTATTCAAGATATTTCAAAGGATTATATGGATTATCCACATTTTCCAAACATCAAACTATTTCAAGAAAAACCATTAAAAATTATGAAAATTTCTCTATTCTAATTTGAACATCTATAGATAATTGATATAATGCGAAACACAAAACCAGCTCAACCAAAAGCACTTTCATGGTATCATGGTCCTACTCAGTAGCACCTTCACTTTTGTGTAACTTAGCCTAACTTATCATATCTACACATAAAATTTGTATTTTGAAATTTAATATTCATTCATAATATCATACATCCTTTGATGTGCATAAAATAATATAATTTTAACAAGTATTACATGATGTTTTGTATGAAAAAATTTAGATGCATCTAGATTATCCTGCATGTTGACTATTTCTTCATTAACGATATTGACATTAAAAGAATATATCCATACAAAAACCTATTCCTTAACATTTTCAGATGATGAAACCCCTAGTTATTCAAATCCATGTACATTCTTACATCTTCCAAAATATATTCCAAGTGAAACATAAACAAACAAACCTTATTGTACTACTAATCTGTCAAAAGAATGAAAACCGTTTTTTCTCTTCAAAGAATTACTTTTCTCTGAACATGAAGATCTAGATTACATTATCCACACACAAACTAGTTTCATATGTCCTTGAAAACATAATTTTTAAGAAGAATAAACTTAATAGGTTTTCCAAGAAGAAGATTTTAGGATTTTTAAAGAAAGAGATACCTTTTATTCTTAAATGATGAAGACATAAAATTTTATATTCAGAAAGAAAATGCATATTTAACTATTTCAAATTTTAACTTTGGAAAATTCATTTTACGTAATAGGTTTTACACAAATTTTATGTAAATGATGCTTAAGAACATATAATTAAAAATAAATATTAATTTTAAAAATATTAAACAAATGATTTATTTTTTGATAAACATATTTTGAATATTTTATAAAATTTGGTTATGCAGTTATATATAAATAGGTTTTAAAAATTTAATTCGAAGAGTAAAGAGGGATTTAACTGGATTAATCAATATTCTTCCCACTATGTAAAATAATTCATTAAATAAACCCCACATATAATAATAGTAATAAGAAAATTAAATTTTAATAGTTCTAGTTCTAATTATTTTTCAATAACAAACAGGTTTAGAGTAGATCACAATATCTTGGGATAAAAATTACCATACAATTCCCAGTTAACCACTTAATGGTTTAACAATGTGACTTGGTGGTGTATTCCTAAAAAACATCAAATAAAAGTTCCTTTTTTTATCCATATGATCTTGAGTCTACTAGTGTTAGTAATTATGTTTTATGGTAACCAAATTATTTTATTTTGTGTATATATTTTAATATTATAGTTTAACAAATCTCCAAAACCATAAAACTACTAATACCAAAAAATTGGGTTTTATAAACCTAAAATGATTTTAATAATTTATATTTGCACCATAATAAAAATATTTAGTAGATTAAATGATATTTTAATTTAATCTAAGAACACAATATTTCTTATATAACTTTGGTTTTTCAGCATTATTACCAATTCCATATTTTTCTTTTTTTATAATTTTTTTTCAGGAATATCATTAATTGATTTTTCTTCTTTGTCTAATATAATAGAATATCTTTTGGACAATTTTATATCATATTTTAATTATTGATTTTTTAAATCATGTTGATCATCATAAATTTTGGATGATTTTTTTTCAATTGGTAATTTTTTTCCATGTTTTATTTTTCTAATAAAAAGAATCATATGATTTTATAAGTCGTCTAAAATACTTTTTCATGGTTTAAATTTTATCTTTTGTCCTAAAAAAATACATATATAATTCATCATAGTAATGTTTTTCAGAATTTTAGTTATGAGAGAGAGGGGATTTTACCTCGTTAGTATGAGAAATAAGAAATACCATTTGTTTATTCACAGTCTCTGAATATGGAGAATACTCATCAGAAGAATCCCTCTAAGTAGCCTTCGGTATTTTATTTCCTTTTCTTTTATAATTATATTTTCTTTGTTCTTTAATTAAAGGAATATTTACCTTTTTATGACCTTTATCTTGGCATTCACAGCATTTATTCTCCTTAGTCTATTTTTTCTCATGGTTGATAGTTTTTAAATCATTTTGATTGTATTTGAAAAGTCTTTATCTACATTTGGATGTCTTCATTCAGAAGATTCATCAAAAGTAGTATTGAGAGTATATTATTCATTTTTTATATTATTTTTTACTTTATCCTTTATCTCAGTATCATACATCATCGATGTTCTAATTAATTATATAATTTCTAATTCATTCTCTAGTGTAGATTGTCCTGTAGCAGCATATATTCCATTCGATCGATAATTGATTTTCAATTAAACATATGGGAACAACCCCCATCAAACTGTAAATGCTCATGGTGGTCTAAAAGGGTGAAGTCCAAGGGAATCCCCTTGAACAACGTTTTTGTATTCCACAGGAAGGGATCCCAGACTAGAATAAACAATCATGTGATCTTGAGAATTACACCCTCTTGAGAGGGCATCCGTAGCATGATTTGACTCTCTTTTGACATGTCCCACCGAACAACCCAGGTTGATCTCCACAGAACATCTATGAACCATATATGTTAGCTATCAAGGAGGATTTTCATTTCCATGTATCGCATGTACCAATGTTTTGCAGTCTGATTCAACCTCTGAGACAGCCAATGCACGACTCTTACAAAGCATAAGCCTGGAAGGTAAAGCTCTCATCTATGCTCCTAAAGAGTTCCATATACCATATCAGTAGCTGAAATCAATCAGAACTGACAAAAAGTTTCATCATGCAGCACCCCCCCCACACGCATCTTCCCATTCAAATAGGAGCCATCCACATTGAGTTTGAGGCCGCACTTTGGTGGAAGCCATCTGATCAAAAAACCTTGGGTTCTTACGACCTATGGTGGTCTATTGAGGAGACTGCACATAATCGGGGATCAGATTCCATCTTTCACAAGAGAGAATATCTCATGAATCTGCACCTTCAATCCCATTTGTAGAACGGAAACCATGGGATAGTTATCAACTCGCGGTTTCTTCCTCACTTCCCACAGAATCCAAAAAATAGTCGGGGTGATGAGGGCTCGTACATTGATAGCCATATCTTTGTTTCCCGGGATCGAGATCCAATGAATTATAAAGATCTGCAAGTAATCGCATGTAGGGTCATAGTGTCCTCATATTTTCATTTCCAACCAGAGGGAGACCACCCACTCACTCATGATAAGAAGGTGGAAGACCGATTCTGCTTTTGGTTGCGAACAACAGAAGCACCGCTAGGCTAGAGAGATCCCTTTTTTAATATTATCCCTTGTTGAGACTGCCTATTAAATCACTCTCCAAACTAGGAAATTTATTTTCATGGGTATCTCTTCGCTCCACATATGAAAGACCCATTCAATGAGCGCACCTTCAAGAATGAGAAAAACCTGATAATCCTAACCTCTGATGTTCCCAGTCCTCGATCTCATGAAACAACACATATCATCCTCTTCTGAAGAAACAATTCCAAAACGTGTTTCCTTCTATTCTTTATTCAGAATACACACAAGATGGATAGGGAATTATCTAGCCACTTCGATAGACATATCAGGTGCTGGAAAATATCGGAAAAATAGTTTCTCTCTGGTCAAGTTGTTATTCTAATGGATAATTTCTCTTATTCCCACTACCCAACAAGTACCACCCTAGAGGATTTCCAGATGAGAACGAATGGTTTTGGCCAACCTGGAAAGTTTGTGATCATCCCACTCCTCCCAACATGGCCCGTATTTGGCACTCAACATCTTAGGCCAAAGAAAATATCCAGTAAGAAAATCCCATGCCAGCCAACCCTACATGGTTAGATTGGTAATTCCTAAATCCCCGAGGCCCACTCCACCCTCCTCAACTAGTTTCTCTAGAAAATTCCAAGTAGCTCATCTGAACCGACCTAAATCATTTGAATCCTAGTGGAACTTGTTCAAATTTTTTTTCATCATAAGAATAGTCCCTTTTAGAGGATTGATGATGGATAAGACTTGCATTATAATTGATACCATCACACTATTGATCAGAGACACCTGCCCGCTGAAGGATAAGAATTTGTTTTTCCAACTGAGAATCATCCCAAGAATCTTGCTAATGAGGTCATCAAAGAAGGTCTTTTTAAGTCTACCATTTGACATAGAAACACTGAGATACATCGTTGGAAAATGCTTCCGCTGAACTCCTAGGATAGCTTGAATGTCTCACACCCTTCTCTTGGATCATTTGTTAGAAATATAAATATTGGTTTCAGATTATTGATTCTTTGGCCGCATATGCATATGTACGTAGACATGATATCTTTGAAATTCTGCAGGGAAGACCTACTTCCATTCATGAAGATCAAAATTTCATCCTCATACATAAGGTGAGAGAAGGTTCCATCTAAGGATTTGGAATGGTATGGAAGTAGCCTCCCTTCAGCCAGGCTTTTGTGAAGATTTTGTAAAAGAGCTTCCTCAGCAATGACAAACAAAGATGGTGAAAGGGCATATGACTCTATATAATTTTACTAATTTATATTTTTTATTAACTATACCATATAAATAATAAATATTATTGATAACTTCTTTCAATATCTCTTTTATCTAAGTGATAATTTCATCTTCATACATTCTGAATGTATCAAAAATTTACTTTTTAGTTATATACTATAGTTGTTGGATGTTTTCAGTTACATTGTATGTAACTAATATAGTTTTCAACATTTTATAGATAGTAGGAAATTGAGAAACCATATTAAACTCATTAGTTCATAAACCATATATAATATCATTCATTTCAATTGAATTAATGTCAAAATCTTCTTCTTAATCATCATCCCATTTTTCCATATCGTTCTAAGGACTTTCATAAAGCTTATAAACCATTAAATAAACTCTTATTTGAATATTTTTCAAATAAATATTCCAAAAAGATTTAAAAAATCTATATTTATAACCATTAGAGTTTGTAGAATTATTCATTCACATACCTTCTCTATAATAAGTAATTCCAATTTACCTTTATTTGAAACTTTAACACAGGCTTGTTAGATCTAGTAGATACTCTTGATATTTCACAAGAATAAAAAATTCTGAATCATATGTTATAATCAAACAAAATACTAAAGGGATATAGAACTAGAGAAATCATTTGATATTACTTGTTTATAGACTAATTTTTATTGATTAGATGAAAATATACCTGTAGATTCATTCCTTTTATTTGACTCATTATGTCATATTGAACTTAATGACTATGACCAAGACAAAAGAGGGGGGTGAATTGTGATCCTCCAAAATCCACAACATATTCAAATAAATTATAGTATAATATAGTGATCCATTTATTCTCTCTTAATAATGACCAATCAATGGATATAAATAATGAAAATAACATAGCAACGTCTAGTGGTTCTGCTCAAAAAGATCCCCTAGTCCACTCCGCCAATGCTCTTACCATGAGCTTGGTGATTTTTAGTAAGATACAGTTCTTTTATAGATTTATCTCAAAATAATTTTCATGTACTCTTCTATAATTATATGAGTACATTTTTTGGTTTATTCCTCATGGATTGTTTTAGTATAATTTTGATAAAAATAAAAGAAAAATTGGTTCTGTACAGTTGTCACACGGTTAGGGTAGACCGTGCATCGCATCCCAGCTAAATGTGTGAACCTAGGAAGTGGAAATTTACATAGATGATTCATGGTTTTGTAAATTATATTCACTCAAATGAGTATAGTTTCAACCATATAAAAGTGGCACATTGTTGGTGCATGGTTAGGGAAAACCATTCACCCCAACCCATCAAAATGTGCATGGGAATTAAATATTCATGTACATTAGTTATAAAATTAATCAAACCCTATAATTAACCCCAAATCCACCCCCATTCGACCATATGTGGTCTTTCATGATTTTGGACCAATATTTTCATTTTCTAATCCTTCTTTACCTCTATTATTGGTGATTCATTTTCTGGATCATAGATTTGCATCCCTCTCAGTAAGTGGATTATATCCCAGTCATCCTCATTTCATCCCTAATTATTTTGGTGTGAAGTAAAATATACTTTTATAGATCTGTGCCATGATATAAGTATTCCATATTTTGGATTTTTATCAAGATTTAGATCTAAAAGGTATTATTTAATTAGTCTTAATTTAGGGTTTTAGTTCCAAATATCGATCTATGTCGTTGTGATACTCAATTTTGGGGATTTATGTTTGGAGATAATTCATTAATGAATTGAGGAATGTGGTCTATTATTCAATTCTCATAGTATTATTATCAATTATGTGTAAGAGATTGGATAATTTATATGGTTCCTATAGTAATTGAAATTTTTACAATGAATTAGTTAATGTTGAAAATTAACTAATTATGGAATTTGGGGATTTAATTGAATAATGGAAATTTTGAAATTAGGGATGTGTCACGAACCAACACGAGTCCACCCTGAACCGGTCACCAGAGTCGATCCACAAAAAGGCCCGAGAGGTGTTCCCGATCCTCTTGGGCTGGAAACAAGAACCAAGGGCATATACAAAGTGATGAGGGGAAAAAATTCATTCAATATAAATAAATAGAAGCATCGGAATAAAAAAATGTAGCAAAAAAAAATAAACTGAACAAATCAACTAAGCAAGAACTGAAAAGAAAAACTAACCGAACTTGATGACCATTGAACTGCATGTGACCCCGTGGGTTACTCTCCGATCACAAGACACAACATCACCCACGGTGATTGAGATCAAGCAGAAACCTGCACCTGTGACTCAAAACAACAATGAATTATAGGCGTGAGTATTAAAACTCAGTAGGTGTTCCTAAGTAATATATTCCTAAATTCATTTAATTTAAACAAAATAATCATCAATTTCAGGTTTGAAATACAATATATAAATATAAGGCTTTCTACATGTTAATCAAAAAAAAGTACAATTCATTTCCCTTATTCTTTTCTCAAAACCCAAATAAATCTTTCAGTGAGACTTTCACATTTTTAAAGGGAAAATATTGTTTATATTTTCAGCTTTGTACAATGAGGGTTAAAAAATTTCATTTGAAATCCATTTTTAAAAACCCAATCAAAACCATTTTACCACATTCTAGGGAACAAAATAAAGAAATGCACAAAAAAATCACACAGTAAGGGCAATATAGGTGTATATATAAGCATCATAATCACTACTGAAAGCAACAAAAGAAGAGTAGACACAGGTGAACCTAGGAGATTGAGAATAATATAGAAGATACCAATACATGAGACCTCATTCTCATTGACATGTCACACACTATGAAATCAAAATGCCAAATATGATCGACCATCCTATCTCAGGAAGGCTGAGGGAAAAATCCCAAAGTAATAAACCCAATGTATCCACCTAATATGGGCCAGTTGTCCATACCATAACCTACCAGTTCAGCAATCATTCTCAGAATATTCTCTCAATATGCCAGGTTCCTATGTCTCATATATTTAGAAATGGGGTGGGCCTATCGATGCCATCCGAGCATCCAATCATAGTATATATAATAATAATGCACAACATGAGACACCTCAAGTCACCCCAAGGAATATGTCCATCGCCTTCCTACCACTGATCACAGGGAAGTCCTAGAATGTAGACCCCCATAAATTATAACTCAATCAAAGCCAAGGGACCCCATCCGATTATAATTTTATTGAGAAAACTAGTTTTACAAAAGTGCCAATTGGGCCTCACATGATTTTCGCATACCAAATGATTTCTTAAGAATTACATGCACACCACTTTG
Source organism: Viscum album (assembly GCA_963277665.1). Lineage (NCBI taxonomy): Eukaryota > Viridiplantae > Streptophyta > Magnoliopsida > Santalales > Viscaceae > Viscum > Viscum album. The sequence goes on along the minus strand of OY728129.1, from coordinate 1,373,867,564 downwards.
AAAAATAGAAATACACTTCGAAACCTATTTATGATACCCAAACTAGATTTTTAAATATAAAACATGTTCACAAAGGATAAAGGGTCATTTAATCAGGAGATTAATGTGAAAACATGATCAAACCATTTATTTAAACATATTACCGAAAATAAACAACTCCAATTCAAGGCAGACAATTTACTAACAGTTCTATATCAATAATTAATATTAGAACTTGGTGAGAAAATCAAGAAATAAATTATTCTTAAAATAAAATTCAAATGCATAGGGAAACCAACCTCAAATAAGGAGTGGAGCAAGACGAACAACTCGGCACCGGACACCTTTGATGAGGACCGCCCCACAGTTGTGCCCATATACATCCCTATATATATACACCCCTCAATCCAATACACATATTCCCCCTACAATGAGGAAATATGGGTAAGGAGGATTTTTATATATATAGGTATATGTACCTATGTATATGTGTATAATCCTTCGAGAAGACCCCAAACAATCTAATTAACCCAAAAGAGAATCGATGATTACCAAAAACATTAAATAAAATTAAAAAAATATATAAAAAAAGGTAGAAGCAATCAACCAATGTTGGGCCAATCCCCCTTGTAAAACGTCACATAAACCAAGACCATTTTAAAACATGACTCTCACCATTCAAACCCATCTACAATTGATATTAAATAAAATACAAATTAAGTTCAAATGTCAAATATTTCATTTTCCTTCAAAAACTCTTTCCTAAATCATCTGCACCTTAAGTGCCCATAAATCAAGGTCTACGCCCACCAAATAACCCTCAAAACATCCTCATGAAACTCCACACCAAGACACTCGAACAAAACCTAACCAATTATTGATACAAAACCTGAGCCCAAAACACGAGTGTGTCAAAACCTTCCAAGACGTATTTGGCATCACTCAAACAATATAGAAAACCATTTACACAATTTATAAAAATGCTTTAACGAGTCCAAACATGATTTTAAACCTAAATTACACACTCTTTCCCAACCCATTCCCTGGAAAGTCTATTTTAATAATTAAACAAATCCAAAATTCAAACGTAAAAATACACAATAAGGCATCGATGCCAAAACTACTCCCTTCTTCAATAAAAACTCATTTTGAACCAAAACGCACCTCAAATTCCATAGAAAATATAATTTTCACATTGCAAATATGGAATAAAACACTTTTCAAGAAACATTACAAAACCATATCACAACACATGGTCATTTCTTTTGAAAAAAAATCAATTTCCAACACATAAACATATTAAAACACTAACAATTCACACTTTGCACTACCCAAATAACATTTATAACTCATTAAAATTAACTAAACAGATAATATGGTAATATAAATCAACCTAAAATAACGGTGTATGAACTGGAACAGACTGATGCACTTCTCCTTCGGCAGAAAATTTCAAAACCCGCACGAGGAAGATCTGAAAGACCCACTTCGCACCCTAAAAAGAGAAAAAAATTAAAAAAAACTGGTCAACCAAGGACCTAGGGTTTGGCCGAGACAAAAACTGAGGGAGTTACCTATCTAAATGGGAGTCGGTGAGGTCTCTCAAGGGAGAAGAGGCCACCAGATGGAGAGGACGTGGAGAGGGAGGGTTTGCCGAAAGGAGCACGTCCAGAGGCGCGCTGAGGGTAGGAGGCATAGAGGGGGGCCAGCGTCGCGCGACTAGAAGAAGGTAGGGTTAGGCCGCATCACGAGGCAAAGGAGGAGGGGGGTTAGATTAGGTTTTCATTTTTTTAATTAATTATATTTTAATTTTAGTTAAACTTATTTAATTTAAAAAAAAGAATCCTCAAAAATGAATAAAATTTTAATTGAATCACAAGAATAGATAAAATAACTATGAATGTTGGGCCGGGGTGTGACAATTCTCCCAACCATGACACTTTCTGTCCCCAGAAAGTCCCAAGAGATTCAGCTGATCAAAACCAAAGAAAAGATTATTTACAAAAAAAGCATAACCTATAAACTCAAAGACCAAGGAATCAACTCTCCCTTTCTTTTAGAACCCAGAACTACAATGTCCCGAAAAGAAACAACGAGACCACCCTCAAGAGAAGCCACACATCCATGGAAGACATCACATAAGACCACAGAGTCAAAACAACAATAATGAGATGTTGATGAAGACTCAATCTCTTCTAAACACAATCCAACAAGGAACACCCCGACCCCTAACACAAAAACCATCGAAGAAACCAGTTGTGGCTTGTTCAGGACCTATGTGAGCATCCATTACATGTCCAACTATCCCTACCAACCAACTACTATGGCCGGGGTCGATCAGAGATAAAACAATGAAATGCCTAGCCAAGAACACCTATAAGATGGATTCATCACGAGTTCATCCCATGGTGGTATCCCCACCATATTTGGATTCCAGACGACCATTGATTTCACAAGATGATATAGCTCTCAAATCCTAACGGAATCCAGAACAGCCAACGAAATGGAAAATGGGAAAATAGGCACCACCATTCTAAATCAACAACATTAAAAACACCGCAAATACATTCCTATTAAAACAATGTTCCAAAAGTACTTGCGAAATAATTCTTCACATGCAAAATAATACAACACACCAAATTAAATTAATTGCCGCAACAAAATAATTCACAATAAAAGAATCTTCTGATTGAGCTTGCGATAGTGCTATGTCCATTCAACTGAGTTGGAGGGTTCTCCAAGGGAGTTAATCTAGCCCCATGTCACTTCTTGGTGCTTCCTGGAAAAAACCCTAGAAAATGACTTAAACAGGCACAAGTATTCCAGTTCTTGGGTGCTTCACGACATGAAATCATCTTATGCCCCAGCTTCCCAAACTAGAAACACAACTAGTACTTCCTCTCGGATGAATCTGGTGAGGTGGAAAACAACGGCCTTTTTTTACCTCTTCTTAACTAGATAGACGCTGCAAAATCAGCTTTGACATGAACAGCTCACTTCATGACTTCTTCATAATCATCAGGGAATGAAGGCACAACTGGGGGGAATTCTGATCGGAGACCTCTATCGAAGAATCAGGAATTCAAAAATTTGTCCCTGACGAGGTTTGGGAGATACGAAACTAGCTCAGCGATTCTCTTAGCATACTCCAACACCCTTGAATCTCCATGGTCGTGACCATACAACCTTGAACCCATTAGTGTCTTCACATCATCAGGAAAGTATTTCTAGATGAACAAGTCTCTAAAGCACTCCCATGAAAAATTCTTATGTGGTTTGTCCTGAAGAATGGATTCCCACCATTCTCAAATTAGACCTTAAAACGTGAAGGTGGAAAGATCCAACTTGAGAGGTTCGGAAGATTCAAGCTGAAAAAAGATCTCATCAATGTTTTGAAGCCATTCCTCAAATTTTCCTAGATCCAACTTCCCAAGAAAATGAGGAGGTTTCGACCCTCGAAACCTCTGGACGAACTCCTGATATTGAGAACCACCAGGCTCCATATATGTAATGGACAAACCAAACATATAAAGAACAAACATGATCAACTAAAAGGAATGCGGTGAATGAACTACCCGCAAATGATTCTCAAAATCCCTTAGAACTCAGTGGGGGTGAAACATGAAAATAGGAAGCATGAAACCAAATCAAAACACATCATAAATCAAAATTCCACATCTCATTTTCAATTCAACAACCCAAACTCAAAACATATTTTCAATCACACCTCTAACATATCAAAGCTAAAGTCCAAAAAGGAAAACACCAAAAACAAAAGGGCAACATCACACACTCACACATTTTAAAACATTGAAAACCCCCTTTTTTGAAGAACATTTTCAGAAAACATAACAAGCCTTACGAACCAATCACCTGCTATCGGTATTCTTTATAGCCTCACATATATAAACTCTTGTGTTAGCTCAAGAGATCACCCATACATACCAATATCCATCCACTCGCCACATACATACGTCCATATACATATATGTGAGAACTCGTAGGAATACCAAGAGTCAGATAAAAGAAACATTATCACTTTCAAAACAACTTTAAAAATACCTCAACCAATTTTAATACCACTCATCACTATCAAAGAAAAAAAATTTCAAATTCTGTATTAACTTTACAATTTCACATTTCATTAAAACTTTCAAAAACACCCAAAACATTTTCCAAAATAACCCTAATTTTCAGACAACCCATTTCACTCTCAAAATATTTAATGATTTGGTTTTTGAAATCCCACTTTTGACTAGCCAATCATCATTTTGTCAAACCAAAAATAATTTTAAAATCTAAACAAGACACCACAAAAAACCACCATCACAGAGAGGATTTCGGGGAAACTAGTGTCGATGGGTGACTTGGCCATATGGTTGGCAACCATATGCCAATAAAACCACCATCACAGAGAGTCTTTCGGGGCCACGTCCCCAGCTCCACATGGCCTGCCAAGCCCTGCGAGATCACTGAGACAACAGTCCTAACTGTCATTTCATTTCCCCAAATACCATGTAGCCCAAAAGAACCAACTAATACAAGAAAATCCGACTTCCCATGGTAACTCAAGGTTTGGCCCAGAAAGTGCTGGACAAACACTCCCTAGAACCTACACCCCAAGCTTTGACAATCCTACTCCATCTACCTTGACAAAACAAATAACAAACGACGCTCTGAAATTTTGGTCCAATAAATAACCCAACCTTGCCTCTGATACCCTTTTTTCACAATCCAACATAGGTCGACCCTGAACCGGTAAACCGATTCGATCCATGACAGGGCCCGAGAGGCATTCCTGATCCTCACGGTCTGGAAACAAGCACCAAGTGAATATAAAGAGAGACGATGGGAATGTATTATCCCACTATAAATAAATAGAAGCAACGGAATAAAAAAATGCAGCCAAAAAAGAAAACTGAACAAATAAACTAAGAAAGAACTGAAAAGAAAACCTAACAGGACCTAATGACCACTAAACTCCACGTGACCCCTCAGGCCACTCTCCGATCACAAGACACAACATCTCCCATGGTGATCAAGATCAAGCTAAAACATGCACCTGTAACTAAAAAAAGAATGAAGTATAGGCATGAGTATTAAAACTCAATAGGTGTGCCTAAGTAATCTATTCCCAAATTCATTTTCTTTAATCAAAAGAATAATAAATTTCAGGTTTTAACTACAATATATAAAAATAATACTTTCTAAGTGTTACTCAAAAAAATGTACAATCCATTTCCCTTGTTCTTTTCTCAAAACAGAAATCAATCTTTCAGTGAGACATTCGTATTTTCAAAGGGAAAATATTATTTATATTTTCATCTTTGTACAATGAGGGTTAAATATATTCATTTGAAAACCATTTTTTGAAACCTAATCAAAAAAGTTTACCACATTACATGGAAACAAATATACAAAAAATGCACAAAAGAAATCACACAATAAGGGAAATGTTGGTGTTTATAAAATAATCATAATCACTACTGCATGCAACAAAAGCCGAGAAGACATAGGTGAACCCAGGAGATTGAGAATAAACCAGAAGATAATAATACATGAGACCTCATCCTCGTTGACATGTCACACATGATGAAATCAAAACACCTAATACCCTCGACCATCCTATCTCAGGAAGGCTGAGGGAAAAATCCCATAGTAACAAACCCAATGTATCCACCTACTATGGGCCACTGGTCAGTACCATATCCTACCGGTGAAATAATCATTCTCATAATATTCTCTCAATATTCTAGTTTCCCATGTCTCATGTATTTAGAAAGGGGGTGGGCCTACCGATGCCATCTGAGCATCCAATCATAGTATATATAATAATAAAGCACAACATGCAACATCCCGAGTCACCCCAAGGAATATGTCCCTCGCCTTCTTACCACTGATCACAGGGAAGACCTACAAAGCAGACCCGCATAAAATATAACTAAATCAAAGATAAGGGACCACATCTGAGGAGAGTTTTCTTAAGATAACTAGTTTTACAAAAGTGCCAACTGGGCCTGACATGATTTTCGCATGCCAAACCATTTCTTAATAATTACACGAATTCCACTTTGAAAACTATAAATACACTTCGAAACCAATTCACAAAACCAAAACCAGATCTTTAAATCTAAAACATGTTCACAAAGGCTAAAGGGTCATTTAATGAGGCAATTAATGTGAAAAAACGATCAAACCATTTATTGCAACACTTTACAAGAAATAAAAAACTCCAATTCAAGGAAGACAATTTACTAACAATTATATATCAACAATTAATATTATAACTAGGTGAGAAAATCAAGAAATAAATGATTCTTAAATTTAAGTTAAATGCATATGGAAACCTACCTCAAAAAGGGAGCGGAGCAAGATGAACAACTCACCATTAGACACCTTTGATGAAGACTGCCCTGCAGTTGTGCACACATACACCCCTATATATATACACACCCCTCAATCCAATAAACATATTCCCCACACCATGAGGGAATATGGGTAAGGAGGATTTATATATATATAGGTATATGTACCTGTGTATGTGTGTAAAACCCTTCGAGAAGACCCTGAACAATCTAATTAACCCAAAAGAGAATCGAAGATTACCAAAAACTCTAAATAAAATTAAAACAATATATAAAAAAGGTTGAATAAATCAACTAAAGCTAGGCCATCTCCCTTGTAAAACGTCACATAAACCAAAACCATTTGAAAAAATGACTCTCACCATTCAAAACCATCTAGAATTGATATTTTAAAAAATAAAAATTAAGTTCACATGTCAAATATTTCATTTTCCTTAAAAAACTCTATCCAAAATCATATGCACCTTTTAGTGCCCTTAAAACAAGGTCTGCGCCCACCAAATAACACTCAATACATCCTCATGAAACTCCACACCAAGAAACTCAAACAAAACATAACCAATTATTGATACAAAACCCGATCCCAAAGAACAAGCATGGCAATCCCTTCAAAGACGTATTTCGCATCACTCAAACAATATAATAAACCATTTACATAATTTATAAAAAACCTTTAAAGAGGCCAAAAAATGTTTTACACCTAAAGTACACAAACATTCCCAAAAAAATCCCAATAAAGTCCATTTTAATAATTAAACAGATCTAAAATTCATACGTAAAAATACACAACAAGGCATCGATGCCCAAACTACTCCCTTATTCAATAAAAACTCATTTTGAACAAAAATGCACCACAAATTCCATTGAAAATATACTTTTCACATTGAAAATATGGAATAAAACACTTTTTAGTAAACATTACAAAACCATATCATCAACACATGGTCATTTCTTTTGCAGAAACACAATTTCCAAACCATAAACATATTAAAACACTACCAGTTCACACTTCGCACTACCAAAATAACATTTAGAAATCATTAGAATTAACTACAAAAATATGTGGGTAAAATAAATCAACCTAAAATAACAGCGGATGAACCAGAATGGATGGAAGCACTTCACCTTCTGTGGCAGACAATGAAACCCGCACGAGGAAGACCCGAAAGACCCGCTACGCACCCTAAAAAGTAATGAAATCAACAAAACCCGGTCAACCCATGTCCTAGGGATCGGCCGAGACAAAAATAGAGTGAGTTACCTATCCAAAGGGGAATTGGGGAGGTCACACAAGGGAGAGGAGGCCGCGGGAGGGAGAGGCCGTGGAGAGGGAGGGTTCGCTGGAAGGAGCACAGCTGGTGGCGCGCTACGGGTAGGAGGCACAGAGGGGGGTCGGTGTCGCGCGACTAGAGGAAGGGGCAGGGGGTTTGTCCATGACGCAAGGCAAGGGAGGAGAGCGTTAGATTAGGTTTTCATTTTTTTTAATTTACTCTATTTTAATTTTATTCAGTTGATTTAATTAAAAAAACTAAAAAATGAATAAAATTTTAATTGAATAACAAGAATAGATAAAATTACAGTGAATGTTGGGTCATAGTGTGATAGGTTGATTAAGTGATGAGGTATATATCTAATTGTTTAATTATGAATTTATAATAATTTTTTGATGAATTAATTATTTGAATGTTGTGATTGACGAAAATAGATATTTAATTGAATAATTAATTATGAGTTTATATATTAATGTGCATTGAGTTTACTAATTGGTGAATTAATTAATGGAATTGTAGAGAATAGTTAATCAGTGAATTAGTTAATGAAATTGATGTGACAAATTAATTGATTAATTAATTAATGGTATGGACATGATGAATTAATTATTGAATTTTTTAATAGAGTTACTATGATTAATTAATTGTAGAATTAATTCATGTGAGATATGTGATACATCTGATATATGTGATTGATTGATAAAATAGGTTGAGGGAAACAAAATGACCCACCAAACAAACTGATTCCAAGAAATGGAATTTTAGACCTTAATCATGCATGCAGATTTTATGGGACAAGAACTAAGGATCTAAATACCAGATGTATGTGACAGGGACTGAGTCTCCAAATACCAATGATGTGTGACATAGGGAAGGATTCTCTAAATAATCATTGGGAATTAGAATTGATGGTTTATGCCTAAGATAGTGTTTTTGTACTATGGTTCTAATTTGATGTATCATGATTTAATATTAAATGGATAATAAAATCCTAATATTTAAATGAATTGTTGATACTCTGAAATGTTTTAGAATCTAGAATGGACCTAAGTAGGTACTGAGGATCAAGTGTCCAATGGAATTCTAAGGTATATGTGGTTAAATAAAGAACATATGATAATATGATAAATGATCACTTATGCATTGTACATACTTATTTTTTCAACTATATACACTTTTAATTTACTATGTATATTTTGGACACCATTAGGGGAGGCCTTCTAAGTCGTACTGACACCCAACTCAGGAAACATGATCGGTAGCCGAATATATTTCATGAATGTAGAACAGGTCAATGGAAATGGACCTATGTTAGATGCCTAAGTTGGGATGAAAAGGTTTGAGGTAACGAGATGTGGTTCTGGATCCACATATGAGTTTTCAATGACTTATTTTGAGTTATAATTTTTGACATTCAACACATATATTTTTATACCATGTCTATTCATTGGTTTTGGTTTTTTGTTCCCAACTTTTGGTCATATTGTGATCATAGTATTATTCTATTTATAGTTAAATATTATTTAGGTATTGTATTTTATTTTTCAACAGCTGTATCACTCTAATAAAAGAGCCTATAGTCTCTCCATGATCAAAAATAGGCCCTCGCTACTAGTCGGTAGCCTCTTGCATACATGGATGCATTCTTGAGGTCAAGTGGAAAACTAGATCAGGGAAATGATGTGTCAAACCCAATATGGTATGTTATAAAGTAGTATCAAAGGTGATTTCATTACATTATTATTTTGTATTACTATTTACAGGAAAGGTAGACAGTGGACTAAAATTATTTGGGCCTTGGTTATGAGCTCTTGCATGGGATTTACAGACCTATTTATACGGTAAAAGAGAATTTCCCAGTATTGTTTTATTATTGTTGTTGTGTACTATTATAGTTGAATAGTATTTCATCATGGGAGACTCACTTTTTGTGTAATAGAATTATTTTTTTCTCAATTGGTGAGTATTGAATTGTGGCCTGATATGGAACAAGAGTTGAGTTGTCATGCATCATTGTAGGGACTCTAATTTATGGTGAAATGAATCATTATATGCTTGCATGGGAAAACAAGTTTTGAGCGAGTTCTTGAACTTTGAATATTTTCTATTGCTTATGTGAAATTGAAATGAAAATAATTCCTAACATGATACTAAAAATTCTAGTGAATTTATTAAAGATGGGAATAAATGGATGTCTAATGATTTACTTGATATTATAATTATTCTAGCCTTGTTAACTATGAATTTGGGGTAGGATGGTTTAGGTTAGTAATAGAACCTCGATTTGGATTGCATGGTGATGATTGGGGAACATACTTATTTTGGGTTATTGTGTTTCCCTATTATGTAAATGCAGAAATGTTCTGTTTTGAGTCCTAAGATATGTGTTTTTCAATTATAGTGACATGTGTTGATAACGACGTCTATTTAGAGGATACGATGAGGGTATGAATGGAGATTCTCCATCAACATTGGAACCTGAGGCACCGATGGTTCTAGAAGAGGAATTAGGAGAATAATTTCTAGAGAACATCACCTGCTTCATGAAATTCATAGAATGTGACCTAGGAAGGGTTGTTAAAAGAATGAATTATCTGAAAAGGGAGTTCCAGTTGCCATACCATCTAACTTCTACTAAAGAGGGAGTACCTGAGAGATATGAGGTAGGGATTGTGTCTATCTAGAATACACATGGCCACATGAAGACACCCCCTGAGAATGGAGTGTAGCTTACTGCTTATATGATACAAGGATCAGTGAAGTGCTGTTGAGATGTTAAGACTCTAATTAGATTGGTTGACAGTATGTTATGGATGGGAATCATGGAGTGGTACTTGGATAACTTATATTTAGTGATGTTGAGGTAATAGGGAGTTGCTGAGTTCATGAGATTAACTCAAAGAATTATCTTTGTAATATACTATGCGAGGTGATTTACAGATTTTCAAATCATTTTTCATATGTTAGAAGTGGATAAGGATACTATTGAAAATAGGTTTCACGAAGGACTTAAGAGTGAAATTAATTCCCAAATAATATCTTCAGGATGAAAAAGGTTTCAGAAGTGGTCAATAATGCTCTCATAACAAAGGGGAACATGAAGAAGTTTTCTATTGGCCAACATGTGGATTGTTCTAGAAACTATCATGATATGTATTACTAATAAAAGGATACATTATTATAATAACTTTATCCAAAGCAGTGGGAAGAAAACTACCTAGTCAGAAGGATCAGTTACTCATGATATTACCTGAGTACTTTTCCACAAGTGTGGTAGATCATGCCACTTTCATAACAATTTCCCTTGGACCCCATTGATGTGATGATCCAACAAATATTTGGGTAATCTATAGAGGTTATGTAAGAAGCCAAGACTTATATTCTGTAATGGATGAGGTAGAAAGAACCAGAGTGCAAGAGGAGTGTTTTTTGTATAATATAATAATGGAAGATAGAATTCTAATGTTCGAGGCAGTTGAGGCAGTGGACATGGTGCATATGGGAAAGGGATCCTATATAAAACGAGTTTCACAACATAGGGGATCCAAACTGTGAAAAATGGAATAGGGGTAGGATAGTTACATGTTATTCAACTTAAACTTGGGCATCATAAGACTGGAACATCGATAGGGAGGTACTATTCTTGTAGATTCTACAATATCTAGTGCCTTATGTGAATCTATTTTTGATCCTTACATTATATCAACAAAATATTTTAATTTTTTGATGCTGATGGGGGAGTTTCTGAATGAGAAAATTAAAATATATACCCCTTTAGGAGTATGGTATAGAGACTTATGTTGGTTCAAGGGCTGTTCTCTTGAAATTTGTGAGTATCGCCTACTATGGGATCTTTATATTCTGGGAATATCAAGTTTCAACCTAATTTTGGGTAAAGATTGGTCAGTCGCATATAGATCCCAAAAAGGATACTATAATAAGGGAGTGACTTTTTACAGTTATGGGTGATAGATATTGTCACCATAGAGAGTGGGATATCATATAAAGTGGATAAAGAATAATTAATCTTCCACTAAGAGAGCTCACAGTCCATGTTTCAAGTAAAATCATGGATGATAGTGGTGTAAAGTAAAATATCATTCCACCTATAGTGGAATTATTTTTGGACGTGTTTTCTGAAGAGTTCTCAGGTTGTCCACAGGAAATAGATGTGGAATTAACTATTGAGAACTTGTTGGGGGCTGGGCCAGTCTCAATTACCCTATACATAATGGCCTCTATAGAGATACAAAAGCTAAATACTCGGCTATAGGATTTTTATGACAAGGGATTTATATCTCTAAGTACGCCAACAAGGGGTTTACTATTACTGTTAGAAAAGAAGTAAAATGTGATTTTGTGAATATCTTTTTATTATTTTAATTTTAAACATATGAATATGAAGAACTGATGTCCTCTTCTATATATCGACAATATATTATACATGTAGAGAGGAGATTTTGTATTCTTGAAGATAAACTTTGGATTGGTGTGCCATTAGATGCTGCTTTTGACTTATTATTTAATGGGTAATGATTTTAGAATAAACTATAGACTATATGAGTCATTTTTAATTCTATTTGGGTTGAAAAAAACACCAGTCATTTTTCTGGACTTGATTAACAAAATATTCCACCCATACTTGGATCAATTTTTTGTTGTATTTGTGGATGACATCTTTGTGTACTCCAAGACTCATGACAGTATTTCCAAATATCTTGACATCATTTTGAGTGAACTCAAATAGAATCATCTATACACCAAGCTAACTAAGTTCTTTTTTTTTTGATCGATTAGGTACACTTCTTTGGGCACATCATCTCATAGGAAAGTGGGTTAGTGGAAGTGGATAAAGTACAGGAAGTGTTTTATTGGGAGCATCCTAGGAAATATTTTGATATTTATATCTTTTTGGGGGTAGTTGGATACTAAAATAGGTTCATCCAAGAATTTTTCTATAGGAAAATACTTCTAACAGTCTTGACTAAAAAGAGGTAATTTTATATTTATTATAGTATATTGAAAATTCTTTCTATGAGGTGAATAAGTGGTTGACATCGGCACTAATATTGATCCCAATTTTTCCAGGTGAAGTGTATTCAGTGTATTGTGAAACTTTTGGGATTGGACATGGAGTTATGTTGATAAAATGTGATCAGGTTTTCGTACATGGGTGTCATTGGTTGAGGCCTCATGAATAGAATTACCCTATGCACAACCCTAAGTTGAAAGTAGTAGTTTATTATTTGAAGTGTTGGAAGTATTATATATTGGCTGAGAATTTTATTGTGTATAGTGATAAAAATATATTAAATTAAATCTTCAAATTAGATTTGAATATTTGATAGTGGATATGGGTTGAGTAAAGGAAATTATTTGCCTTTGAGCTAGAATATACACCCAGAAATGGGAACAGTGTTACTAACCCATAAAGTAAGAAACCATAGAATTAGGTAGTAAAGGACTCTAGTGTTTTGTGAAGATAATTACTCGACTATCTAAAATGCATGTCTTGGTTCATAAAATTTTGGAAAAGATGAATCTAATTTCAGTTTTAGTGGATTATATGCTTTATATCCAGATAATAGGTAGGCGGTATGTGGATATAGAGTTTTGTTTCATGAGGGAAATCCATTATGGTTGGGAGTGACCTTATTATTGAATCATATATAAAGATAAGATTATATATACTAGAAATTGGTTTATTATTACATTGAGTATAATGGATAAGTTAATGCATGAGTTTCATGCCTCTAAGTGGGTGGTACATCCTGGTGTGACACAAATTTTCCAAAACCTAAGATTACAGTTTTGGAGGTCAGGCATGTAAAAGGAGATAAAATGGATTTTGAAATGATTCCTTACCTATAATCTATTGATTTCATAACATCAAAAACATGGAGACTTTATATAGATTTTTTTCATTGTAAAATGGATGTGGGATGATGTAAATATGTATATTGTGGTGAGTCCCCCAAGGATGCCTCTGAAGAATGATTCTATTTGGTTTATTATAGATCGAATGATGAATGTGTAAAATTTCTTACCTATAGAGGATTATTTATCTATGCACCTGGTGGAAGTTTTGTATGTATAGAAGATAGTCTGTTTGAAAGGGTTTCCACATGCAATAGTGTTAGACCATGACTCATTTTTTACCACACAATTCTGGAAGTGTTTATTTATGATGCTAGGTATGTAGGTTTTGTGGAGTATGGATTTCATCCCATAGATATTTGATCATTCAATGTTTTCTATGCAGGTGCTTATGGTTATATTGTTGGAATGTGTTATGGACTTTGAAGGGTCATGGGAGAAGAACCTATCTTTAGGGGAATTTTTCAATTGCAATATTTTTCATGAAACGATAAAAATGTAAAAAAATAAGGATCATTATGGTAATCCATTCAGACAACCTTTATGTAAAATGTAAGATAGTGAGTTAGGGTTGTGGGGACCAAGTCTCATGAAGGTGATGTTAGAGGTAGTTCAGCCGAAGTTGAAGTGTATGGGTACATTTAAGTGTATACAGAAGTTGTATGCCGATAGATGAATATTACCCCTAGAGTTTAAATAGGGTGATCATGTATTCCTTTAGGTTTCACCATGGTTGGGTTACCATGGGATATGAAGATTGGTAATGTTGGCACCCTGGATCATCAGACCATTTCTGGTTTTGGAGATAATCGGGAAAGTGGATTACTGATTGACTCCTCCATAGAAATATAGTGTTATGCATTATTTTCCCATGTATCAAAACTATGTTAGTATCACTAAAACACATATCATGTTATGAATGTGTATGATTTGGAGCTTTAGATAGATTTGTTCTTTGAGGATTATCTGATCTGTGTGTTAGATTATAGTGAAAAAGTGTTGTGGGGATGGACTGTGCCAGTATTTCATGCATTGTGGAAAAAATGGAATTCTCACATAGAAATAGGATAAAGGGATGAAGATATAAGGGATAAAAGTAAAATTCTTTTTGGATCATAGTCATATAAATACTTTGGAGTACAGCTCATAAACAAGCTGTTATAAGGTGGGGATATTGAATGATCCTGAAAATTTATAGAGTTTCCTGAAATCATTTTTATGTACACTTATATTATTATTTGGGTAATTCTTATCTATAATGAATTGGTGTGTGTTTGGGTTAAATTTTGACAAAAATAAATAAATAAAATGTATTTCTCATGTTTGGCGCATGGTTAGAGAAAATAGTGCGCCCCAAACTAGCTAACTATGTAAACCCATGAAGAGGGGATTCACATGGTTGGCACATGGTTTCGAAAATTGTTATCCCTAAATATTTAGTGAAAATTGTGTGCCCCATCCCAGATAACCATACATGGGAATTGATTATGCCCAAAAATTAATTCTAAAATTCCTGAACATAATAATTTACCCCAAATAAACACATATTCAAATCTCGGAGTATTTCATGATTTCGTGGATCTATGAATGATTTCCAAGCCTTCTCAAACTCTATTCATCATTATTTGATGCCATGGTCATAGATCTGCATCCCTCTCAGTAAGTGGATCCTATCAAGACTCTTTCTCATTCATCCTCTTTTATTCCCTCATTATTTTGGGGGGATGTTTTATTCTATTTTTATATATATAGACCAATAATTCATAAATCCATATCTAGAATTTTAGATATAGATATATATCAAAGACATCTTTTTTTAATCTTGTTGTTTGGTTTTAGATCTGGATACATATCTACTTCATTTTGATGCTCAATTTTAGGGATTTCCATTATGTGATCATTCATCAATGAATTGTGGTAGGTGGTCTATTATTCAAATATAATTTTCTATTATCAATTACATATATGTGATTGTATAATTTCTAGGTTTTTATTAGTAATTGAAATTCCTTGATTGAATTAATTAATATAGACAATTAATTATTTTCTAAATATGAGGATTTCGTTGAATATTAGAAATTGTGAAATTCAAAATGATTAAGTGATGATTTAACTGTCTAATTATTGAATTATGATTTAAGACTAATTAATTTATGTATTATTTATTTTAATGTTGAGATGGACGAATATGGATAATTAATTGATGAGTTTATTATGAGATTATTTGTTATTGTGAATGTAGTTAACAAATTAGTGAATTATTTAATTGAATTATGAAGACTAATTAATTATTGAATTAATTAATGAAATTTATGTGACCAATTAATTGATGAATTAACTGAAGGGACTGAATTGATTAATTAATTTTTGAATTTATTAATAGATTTATTGTGATTAATTAATTATACAATTAATTAATAAGTGATATGTGATACATGTGAGATATGTGATACATGTGATTTATGTAGTTGATTGAGAAAATGGGGTGTAGGAAAATGAATGACTCTCCAAATATTCATGGTGTCCTAGATATGGTGTTCTAGACCAAAGGAATGCATGAAGATTGTATGTGATAATGAATGAGGCTTCGAATACCTAGATGAATGGGATATGGAATGAGGCTCGAAATACCAATGATGTGTGAGATAGGGACATGATCTTGAAATACTCAGAGGTGGTTGGACATGATGATCTATGCCTAAGATAGTGGAATTAGAGAATGTTTCCAATTATATATATCAATAGTGGATGTTAAATTAACAATGAAAGCACATTAATTAAATGAATAGTGAATTGATAATGTGAAATGTTTAAGACTCCAATATGGGCCAAATTAATTATTATGGATTTCATGTCCACGGGAACCTGGGGGTATGTGTGGTAAAATATAGATCTTATGTTAATATTATAACTATTTATTTATACATTTCACTTACTTATTTAGACATCTATATACCCTTTTTATTTACTAGATTTTTGGGAAATTTTTTATGGTGGCCTACTAAGATGTACTCACACCCTACTTGGGCTACCTGATCACTGCCTAAATAAGTTTCATGGAAGAAAGGTTGGTCAAGGGAAAAGCCTTATATTAGATAGATAAAACAAGATGGATCATGGTTGAGGGGACCAGAAATGGTTCAAGACCTGCTTCGTAGTAATCAGTGTATTATTTTGAGTTTTAATTTTTGACATATGACCCGTACATTAGTATGGAATATCTACTATTTGGTTTTGGTTTTTTGTTTCTAGTTTTTATTTATCTTGTGGTATTGGTACTATTTTTTCTTTAGTTATATATTATTCAGTGGCTGTTTCTTATATGTATGTCCATGTATAACTTTCATAAAAGAGTGTATAGTCTCCCCTTGATCGAAAATAGTCTATCGCTACTAGTCGGAGGCCTCTGACATACGGGGAGGTGTGCCTAAGGTATTGTGGTGAAGTGGCTTAGGGAACTGGTACCTGGTACCTAGGTCAGGTTGTAACATTTTCACTTGTAGTTTCTCTTGGGAATAGACCTTGACAACTAAGTCCAAGATGTTGACACCTTTAAAAAAAATATTCCACAAGGCCTAATAGTTCTTTTATAAGGAACCAAAAATCCACTACATATTATAAGAAGATGAAACTAAACCATGAATGTGTTTATGTATTAAAATCATACATAAATCAATAGTGATTGATTTTATTGATAACATAGATTTGTTAACAGTTTCAACTGAAACTTAAATATGTGGTTGATCTTCAATAAAGCAAAGCCGTACCAAATAGATCTTCAATGTTTCATTAGATTTCATTAAAAAAAATTGATAAAACCCAGACATATGTATAAAAAGGTATTCTCAAAAGTTTATTTCTGAATAAAGATTCATCAAACATGCATAAAAATATTTAATGATAAGGTATAACAATATATACTAGATAAAAACATGAATGTCTCCCAAGTGTACCTCTATAGGAAATGACAAACTATTATTTACAAGAACAAAACATTTCAATCCAATTAATATATCCATATTGTTGTTTTTATCATATCTTTATAAGTTGAAGAACCAAATATTTATAATATAAGTTCAACAGTTCTGGGAAAAGTACATCCTAAAATTCTACATAATAATTTGTGAATATTTGAGTTCAAAATCACTTAAGAGAGTAATAACTTCCATTAAGAATATGAAAAATTTACTCCAATGAATATGATCATATAAATCATTTGTAAATAAATATTTAAATATATAATTACTCTCATCAATACCTTTTCTCAAAATATTGATAATATATTAAATTTAATGCATCATTTTTGACCATTAAAACATAGGATTGTTTCACATAGCAACAAAGTTCAAATGTAGTGTTTACAATGTGTGTTAATTCACAAAATTTGAATTCCTTAACAATATTTTTACACCTTTAAATGGATGTTTTTTTGCAAATGTGGGGTTTGGATCCATACTTTTATAATAGCATATGTTACATGATCCAAACATGCTATTCTAATCATAAGGTTATCAAATCATATGTTAAATTTTCAAATGTTTGGTATGTATAGTGTTTCTAGATTTCAGCCCCACCCATAATACGTTAAATAAGAAAAAAAATCCAATTGATTAATGAATCTAGAAATATTTCAAAATAAATATTCTAAAAAATATTAGTTTCCTGAAATTAACTTAAAAATCCATATTATTAGTAACACAAATATGGATGTTTGTGACAATCTAAACAATAATGAGGTTAATGAAATTTATTAATCATTATAGGATCACCATAATTTCTACTAAAATCATATTATTAAAACATTTTCATCAGAAAATCATCACTTAGATTGTTGTAGAATATAACTCCACTGTTTTTTTATAATTGTAATGTATGAAAAAATCACGTAAATGAGATTTATATCCTTAGTACTAAATACAAGCATCAAATCAACAACAAAATTACTCCATTATTTTTTATCATAGTGTGTTAATCATTTTTATTTGAATGAATTACTTGATCGTTAATTAAATAACCATTATAAGATAATTCATGTAAAATTGTTCCTTTGAAAATACATTAAATCCATTCTAAAATTGAATTTTTAGTTTTAGGTATCCACTTAAGAAATTAGGTCTCCAGACCATCCTCTAATTTCTTAATTATATGTATCTTTATATTCCACACCTATATGGATTATAAGGCCTAGGAATTATTTATTGGTTCTAAAATATGAGAAAATTACTTAATTATTATATAATATTTAAAGGTGATCCTACCCCAACTCGGTAATGGTATTTACAATAATAGATTTTCCTAATCTTTCTTGACTCATAAGGTGCCCATTATGGAAATATTTTAGAGACCTATCTAATCAACATAGGACAGATAGTTACTATATAATTAAATATATTAAAAAATTACTACTATAAAATATAACCATGTATTCTAAATTGTTTTTTGTAATATTATTTCCAAATCTTCAGATATCATTCAAGGGCGTAAATCTATCTGTCATTCATATGACCACATAATAGAATCTAACTAACCAAGTGAACAATTATATAAAAGAATAAATTTGGAATTATATATTCAATTCACATAATATGATAGAAATTTACTTATCTATTTAATTTTTTTGAGTTTATAACTTTACTATATATTTCTTTGGAAAAAATGATGTACTTGGTTAATGTTTGAAGTGCATTGTGTTGCATTTGTTGTCAATGAGACATGTTGTTGTCTTAGAATGAATGGATGTCGAGGAAAGTCAAGATGTGAATGAAAAAGGTTGTGATGGTGTTGGTGATGAATGGAGAGTGGCCATGGTACTAAGAGACATGTCACTTAGGAGATTCACTAAGTGACATAGGAGATGTGGTTGAAACATTCTCTATTAAATCTGACGATTGTTGAGCTGTTCATTAAGTTCAAAGAACTTGTATCATGATGATACAAAGTCACAACAATGTTTGAAGACCATGCACTGTAGTGACAATGCATGAGGAGTTGAAGAAGATCCATCCACAACTTCTAAGTGGGTGAAGTGGTTTAATGAAGTCCATGCACTAACACTTAGTGCATGTGAATCTGAAGACGCCCACAATTTGATCTCTGATTAGATCAATGAAGCACATTGAAGAATTTAAGTGATTTAGGAGCTCAGTTGAAGATGAAGACCCTTCGTGAATTCCATTACAAAGTGATGAATAAATGTTGAAGAATAATGGAGGAATTCTAATGAAGAAGAAATAATTGATCAAGTAGCTCGGTTGATGAAGATCCTTGAGAATTCTCTCCTAAGTTGAAAATGAGATGGTAAAGAAGAATTATAAATTGAGGAGTTGTTTTTAATCAAGAAGATTAATGTTTGAATTCTCAAGAAGAAGATGAAGGAAAAGAATGCCTTGAAGGGCAAGTGGCATTTGGCATTTGGCATGTTTTACATAGAGGAGGACTTTGTTTTTACAAAGTCTAGGTTCTGTCCTTTGCCAAAAAATTGGCCATCTCAAGCCAGCCCACGGGTTCAACCCCACGGCTCATATGGGCACTAGGCGCCATGCCCATGGGGGATCCCATGGTGCAAGCTCGAGAGGCAGGGGGGCCGTGTATAAGCCCCCGAGGGCACGCAGTGGTGAAGCCCGCGCGCCCGGAGAGTGCATGGTGGGCGCTAGGAGCGCGCCCGCAGGGAGCAAGAGTGGGCGCAGAGCGCGCCCGCAGGGTGAACACGGTGCGGGGCGGCACCGTGGAGGGAGAGAATTCAATTGCCGGGATGAGGAAGCGGCAGGGTTATTAACCGCGGAAATTCCGCGAGAGAATTCGATGTGGGACGCGCGATTTTCACCGGGAACGAATCCCAGCCACACGATTCATCGCGCGCTCGATCTGGACCGCCCATCTAATCCGCCGCGGCCCAGCCTGATCGCGGCCGTCCAAATCTTTAATCCAACGGCTCTCCGCGCGTCTTCTTCCCCGCGCCATGCGAAGCCACCCGCGACGTCCCCGCATGAACCAAAGCCTCCCGAGCAGTGTTCTCGAGCTTCCGGCCACCTCTGAAGGATCTAAGACCTCCATTGTGATCGTCTGGCCTCCACGAACACGATCATGCAATAAAAAAGGCATGCATGCAACAGATGGAGAATTTCGGTCGAGGCCGAGGCAAACGAAGTTGCCGAGGCCTTGAGGGTTCGTGCCTTTGCATGGGATAAAAGAGACGAAGTCCGTGCATGCGTTCTAAGTCGCATGCACGTGGAGGAACCCGAATAAAAAGGGGAGAACCCGCGTTGAAACAGTGGAAAGAAAATAAAGATTGGAAAGATTTCAAAGATGCGAAATCTTCGGGATTGAAGTTATCCCACGCGGAAGATTTGAGGCGTTTCTCTGCCTATAAAAAGAGAGGCCGAGGCTCTCATTTCGGTTGCTGAAACTCTGTGAAAATCCGAGTCCCGTGAGCTCTGTGCCTCACGAAGTTTGGAGCTCCGCGCAACCCACTTGCGCGACGAAGCAGCCCGAAGCCATCCTTGGCTTCGTGTGTTCCTTTTGCGCACCTCTTGCGCGAAAGAAGAGAAAGGGAGTCCCCTGTGCGCCTTCCTTGCGCGACAGGAAGACCCGTGGCCGCATCCTTGCGCGCCCGTGGTTGCATCCTTCTCTGCCCGCGGACTTGCGCGGCAGGAAGTGTTTGCGCGAGCCTTGTGCACCTTGAGGGCTTGCGCGCGGCATTTGAAGACAGTAGAGGTCGCACCCTTGCGCCTTGTGACCCTGCGCGGCAGTGGAGTTGAGTGTTCGGGCTGTGTGTGCAAAAAGAGAAGAAGGCAGTGTGTGTGCAAAGTGGAGAACCCAAGCCGTAGCTTTGTATGGGTGAAGTGAAGACCACACCTTAGTGTGTGTGTGCATAAGTGAAGAAGGACACATTTAAGTGAGTGTGCAAGAAGAGGAGAACCCGAGACCACACCTTGGGTGTGTGCAAGTAAAGGCCGCAGCCTTGGGTGTGTGTGAAACAAGAAGACCCTACGGTATTGTGTGTGCAAGGAGAACCCGAGGCCATATCCAGAGTGAGTGCATTTGAAAAAGAGGCAGTAGCCTTTGGGGTGTGCATCTAGTGAAGAGGCTGTATCCTATTAGGTGTGCAAGAATTAGTAGAGGCCGAGACCACACCTTGTGTGTGTGTGCAAAGAGGAGGAAGGCAAAGCTTGCACTTTGTGTGTGCATTTAAAGAAGGAGGCCGTAGCCCTTATGTGGGTGCACACATTGAAGAACAAATTAAAGAATACTATTTGTGTGTGCTAAGTGAAGGCCAAGTCATGTGTGTGCAACAAGTGAAGACCACAACTCAACCTATGTTGTGTGTGTGTGCAAATTAAAAGGAGTGGCCGAACCTTAGTGTGTGTGCAAACCAAAGTGTGTACACACTAAGAAGAAGAGAGGACATCCACACTAAAGTATAACACACATTCTAGTGTGTAATCATATTGCATAAAGTGTGTGAAAGTCTGAGAAGTAGGTGTGTGCTCAAAAGTGATTACACCCTTTGTGGGTCTACTGCACCAAGAAGAGGAAAGGGAAAGTGCATGCATGCATGCATGCACGTGCACACGTGAACAGTGCTAAATCAGTGGTGTGCATTCTGAGTTGTCCAAGACTTGAAGATCTTGAAGATATTGTGATGCCATGCATTCAGTGCATGAAGTTGATGTGAATTGAGACTGGACCAGACCGAAGATAAAGATAACAGTTGTCTGAGCATTCAGTAGTTGGAGAGAGAAGCCGGGTCATCCTTAGAAGAAGGTGATAAAGCTCAAGCAAGACGAGAAGACCTGATCACCACAAGTGATCAGAAGAAGAGCAAGGCCAGCAGCCTTTATCCCAGGCTGCTGAGGATACTTGAAGAACTTAAAGTGAAGAAGAGCTACTCGTGCGACTCGAGGAGCCAGGAGAAGACCCTGTGGGACTCAGGGAGAAGAAGTCTTCAGTGGGATTCTGGAGCAGGCCAGTGGGACTCTGGTAACACTGTGGGACGCAGTATAAAGACCCTCCTGTGGGACTCAGGAGAGATACGGTGGGAAGCTGTATCGACCATTGTAATTCTAACAAGTTATAATGGGAGAATCCATGCTTGGAGAGCATGGCAAGGATGTAGGCCTTTGGTGCCGAACCTTGTAAATCCTTGTGTCCTGTGCCTTTTCATTACTGCATTATTCGGGAAAGGTTGAGAGATACAAGAAGAGTGGATCGAGGCCTTAACAAGCCATAGAGGTTTAATTGATTAAGAATCAATTAGTAAAAAGTTTTAAAGGGATCACTGATTCACCCCCTCCCCCTCTCAGTGATTCACACTGATCTGGGCACTTCAATTGGTATCAGAGCGAGGTTACCTCTAAAAGATCCAAGAGAGTCTATATGGAGTGCAGATTTGAGGAAATGAAAGAA
This sequence comes from Viscum album, assembly GCA_963277665.1. Taxonomy (NCBI): domain Eukaryota; kingdom Viridiplantae; phylum Streptophyta; class Magnoliopsida; order Santalales; family Viscaceae; genus Viscum; species Viscum album. The sequence goes on along the minus strand of OY728129.1, from coordinate 1,373,844,667 downwards.
CAGCCTCAAATGGAGATATCTGCCAAGACTCAGAAAAACAGAATGAAGAAACAGGCAAAGAAGATGAAGAAGAAGGCTGGTGCAATCAGAGAAACTCCTTCTATGGAAAGAAATGTGAAAGTCACATCAGATGACAATTCCTTTTATCATTCTTCTGATGAAGCCTGCTCTAGCTGTGATGAATATGGAAGGAACAATGATCTTCTAAATGCAATCAAATATCTTCAGAAGAGAGTCCCCAAGGGAATTGCAATGTGTATAGCTACAGGCCTCCTTGATCTTCAAGAAGAAAAATTACAGCTAGAAGATGAAGCCAATTCTCTATAAGTCCAATTGGCTAAAAGGGTTGGCATAACCAACACTCTCAGAAAGCTGGTAAATGCCAAAGATGAAACAGTATCTCTTTGCAATGAAAGATATGAAGACACTGCTGAAGAATTGCAAAGAAGCCTTTCTGAGAAAGAATTCTTTATGATAATAGTCAAAGATGTTGTCCATGCACTGGAAAAGAGGCACAAAGTGTCAATGAATGTCAGAGATGCTCAACTCGAAGACAAAGTCAAATTGGTGAAGGAGCTTGACAATTCATTGCAAGAAATGAAGAAGGTGCATGAAGACCAGATGAAGCAGCTGAAAGAAGATTGGGAAGGAAAGCTAATTATTGTTGAGGATGAGAATAACTCCCTTAACATGAAATGCTTAGAACTAGAGGTGATATTGAAAAATCTGCAATCACCCAAAGCTGAATCCTCCCAGTCAGCTGAAAGAAGAAATGTTGCTACTCAAGTGAGCTTTGAAAAGGATGATTCTAAAAGAAAGACATCCTCTAATAAAAAGGCAACAACTTCTAAAAAGAAGGTACCATCCATACCATCTTGTACTCATGCTTCTAAAAGTGTTTCTACTAAAAGTGCAGGATGGAAGAATGAATCCAAACAATTATGGATGAAGACAATGAAGAAAGAGAGCTCTCCTAAAACAGCACAACAAGTCAAGAAAAGTGCCCTACAATCAGAAGGACTGAAGAGGTCAAGATTTGTGGGTCAATGTTGGTGTTGTAACAGGTATGGGCACTGTGCAAAGGATTGTTGGTATAATCCACTGAATGCCAAAGCACAGAGGAAGCCCATGCCAAGGGGGAGCAAGCCAGAAGGAAAGAAGCAACATCCACAGGTCCAGAGACATCTGTTTACTGCAAATAGATTTGGATTACTTGACAACATCTGGGATGATAGCAAAAGTGGTCAAAAAGATACATGTCAATCTCCAACTGTATCCAGAGCTCAAAAGAAGAAAAGATCACAGAACCTAGCTCAGAGAGAATCCTTGGGAAGCAAGATGAAAGGTGACAATGCTCCCAAGAAGATGTTGAAAAAGGAAGAGAAGTCCTTGGAGTCTAAATCCAAGGAGGGTGATGCATCCAGAAGGACCACCAAGAAAACATGCTTCTACTGTGGAAAGAAAGGTCACATCATGGATCTTTGTAAACAAGCCATGGAACTGAATAGAAGCAGACTGGACTCAAACAGACAATCAATCCAGAAGAAGAAGAAGGGATTGATTGAAAACAAGTTGCCTAAGAAAGGTAGCTTGACAGCATTTAAGGAACCATGTGGAACTTCCAAAACTGAGGCCACTCTTCCAAATAATTTACTTGTCATATGGCCACATCAGTTGCAACTTGCCAGAGAACTACAAAGAGTTGAAGATGAAGCTCTGGCAATTGCTAAAGCAAAAGGGAAGAAGAAGATTTCACATGAAGATGTATTGAGATCCACACCAGCACAACCATCATTGAAGATCAAATGTGCAAGTGTGAAGACTGGTGAAAATGGGACATCTTGGTTGAGAGAATCTTCTCAACCTTGTTGTTCACATTGATGAACCAAGGAGGTTCCATCTTATTCCCTTATACTATTGGTATTTGCATGTGCTAACATTGCAGGGAATTGAAGATGATGATCATTCTCAGCTGGAGGATGGTTTGGAAAGAATGGAGTGCACCCCTTGAGGGGGAGCCAATCTGAAGAAGATGGGATTCTTAGATTAATACCATCTTGAGAAAAGTGAAGGTATTCCAATCATGCTTTCATCCCTTGTCTCTTAATTGAGTTTATCTTGTCAATTAAGGGGGAGTATGGATTGAAGACAAATGGATGAAAGGGGGGGCTTTATCTTTGCACTGAACTTTCTAATGAGTTTTGTGAAGTATGTGCAGGATTCAGCAATTCATTGAATATCTGAAAAAAAAATTCAAACCCCTAAGCATGATCTCACATGTGTAGAGAATTATGGACAGCTTTGAATTCCTTGGTTATATCACTCTTGTTTTCTACACCGGGTTAGCCCAAGTAGACTTAGAGCTGATTTACTAAAGGTTCTTTGCTAAAGAGAACATGTGACATCATCCCTCTCTCAGTGTTTTTCAAGAAAATACTTTTATAAGGGAGGAAGAGATTTTTGAAAGTGAACCACACCACACCTTTGCATTTGATTGCCAATAAGGGGGAGAAAATATTGGCACACATATTGACCCATTCATATGTGCTGATGGAGTGTATTGACAACAAATACAAAGGGGGAGATTGAAGTGAATTGTGTTGCATTTGTTGTCAATGAGACATGTTGTTGTCTTAGAATGAATGGATGTCGAGGAAAGTCAAGATGTGAATGACAAAGGTTGTGATGGTGTTGGTGATGAATGGAGAGTGGCCATGGTACTAAGAGACATGTCACTTAGGAGATTCACTAAGTGACATAGGAGATGTGGTTGAAACATTCTCTATTAAATCTGACGATTGTTGAGCTGTTCATTAAGTTCAAAGAACTTGTATCATGATGATACAAAGTCACAACAATGTTTGAAGACCATGCATTGTAGTGACAATGCATGAGGAGTTGAAGAAGATCCATCCACAACTTCTAAGTGGGTGAAGTGGTTTAATGAAGTCCATGCACTAACACTTAGTGCATGTGAATCTGAAGACGCCCACAATTTGATCTCTGATTAGATCAATGAAGCACATTGAAGAATTTAAGTGATTTAGGAGCTCAGTTGAAGATGAAGACCCTTCGTGAATTCCATTACAAAGTGATGAATAAATGTTGAAGAAGAATGGAGGAATTCTAATGAAGAAGAAATAATTGATCAAGTAGCTCGGTTGATGAAGATCCTTGAGAATTCTCTCCTAAGTTGAAAATGAGATGGTAAAGAAGAATTATAAATTGAGGAGTTGTTTTTAATCAAGAAGATTAATGTTTGAATTCTCAAGAAGAAGATGAAGGAAAAGAATGCCTTGAAGGGCAAGTGGCATTTGGCATTTGGCATGTTTTACATAGAGGAGGACTTTGTTTTTACAAAGTCTAGGTTCTGTCCTTTGCCAAAAAATTGGCCATCTCAAGCCAGCCCACGGGTTCAACCCCACGGCTCATATGGGCACTAGGCGCCACGCCCATGGGGGATCCCATGGTGCAAGCTCGAGAGGCAGGGGGGCCGTGTATAAGCCCCCGAGGGCACGCAGTGGTGAAGCCCGCGCGCCCGGAGAGTGCATGGTGGGCGCTAGGAGCGCGCCCGCAGGGAGCAAGAGTGGGCGCAGAGCGCGCCCGCAGGGTGAACACGGTGCGGGGCGGCACCGTGGAGGGAGAGAATTCAATTTCCGGGATGAGGAAGCGGCAGGGTTATTAACCGCGGAAATTCCGCGAGAGAATTCGATGTGGGACGCGCGATTTTCACCGGGAACGAATCCCAGCCACACGATTCATCGCGCGCTCGATCTGGACCGCCCATCTAATCCGCCGCGGCCCAGCCTGATCGCGGCCGTCCAAATCTTTAATCCAACGGCTCTCCGCGCGTCTTCTTCCCCGTGCCATGCGAAGCCACCCGCGACGTCCCCGCATGAACCAGAGCCTCCCGAGCAGTGTTCTCGAGCTTCCGGCCACCTCTGAAGGATCTAAGACCTCCATTGTGATCGTCTGGCCTCCACGAACACGATCATGCAATAAAAAAGGCATGCATGCAACAGATGGAGAATTTCGGTCGAGGCCGAGGCAAACGAAGTTGCCGAGGCCTTGAGGGTTCGTGCCTTTGCATGGGATAAAAGAGACGAAGTCCGTGCATGCGTTCTAAGTCGCATGCACGTGGAGGAACCCGAATAAAAAGGGGAGAACCCACGTTGAAACAGTGGAAAGAAAATAAAGATTGGAAAGATTTCAAAGATGCGAAATCTTCGGGATTGAAGTTATCCCACGCGGAAGATTTGAGGCGTTTCTCTGCCTATAAAAAGAGAGGCCGAGGCTCTCATTTCGGTTGCTGAAACTCTGTGAAAATCCGAGTCCCGTGAGCTCTGTGCCTCACGAAGTTTGGAGCTCTGCGCAACCCACTTGCGCGACGAAGCAGCCCGAAGCCATCCTTGGCTTCGTGTGTTCCTTTTGCGCACCTCTTGCGTGAAAGAAGAGAAAGGGAGTCCCCTGTGCGCCTTCCTTGCGCGACAGGAAGACCCGTGGCCGCATCCTTGCGCGCCCGTGGTTGCATCCTTCTCTGCCCGCGGACTTGCGCGGCAGGAAGTGTTTGCGCGAGCCTTGTGCACCTTGAGGGCTTGCGCGCGGCATTTGAAGACAGTAGAGGTCGCACCCTTGCGCCTTGTGACCCTGCGCGGCAGTGGAGTTGAGTGTTCGGGCTGTGTGTGCAAAAAGAGAAGAAGGCAGTGTGTGTGCAAAGTGGAGAACCCAAGCCGTAGCTTTGTATGGGTGAAGTGAAGACCACACCTTAGTGTGTGTGTGCATAAGTGAAGAAGGACACATTTAAGTGAGTGTGCAAGAAGAGGAGAACCCGAGACCACACCTTGGGTGTGTGCAAGTAAAGGCCGCAGCCTTGGGTGTGTGTGAAACAAGAAGACCCTACGGTATTGTGTGTGCAAGGAGAACCCGAGGCCATATCCAGAGTGAGTGCATTTGAAAAAGAGGCAGTAGCCTTTGGGGTGTGCATCTAGTGAAGAGGCCGTATCCTATTAGGTGTGCAAGAATTAGTAGAGGCCGAGACCACACCTTGTGTGTGTGTGCAAAGAGGAGGAAGGCAAAGCTTGCACTTTGTGTGTGCATTTAAAGAAGGAGGCCGTAGCCCTTATGTGGGTGCACACATTGAAGAACAAATTAAAGAATACTATTTGTGTGTGCTAAGTGAAGGCCAAGTCATGTGTGTGCAACAAGTGAAGACCACAACTCAACCTATGTTGTGTGTGTGTGCAAATTAAAAGGAGTGGCCGAACCTTAGTGTGTGTGCAAACCAAAGTGTGTACACACTAAGAAGAAGAGAGGACATCCACACTAAAGTATAACACACATTCTAGTGTGTAATCATATTGCATAAAGTGTGTGAAAGTCTGAGAAGTAGGTGTGTGCTCAAAAGTGATTACACCCTTTGTGGGTCTACTGCACCAAGAAGAGGAAAGGGAAAGTGCATGCATGCATGCATGCACGTGCACACGTGAACAGTGCTAAATCAGTGGTGTGCATTCTGAGTTGTCCAAGACTTGAAGATCTTGAAGATATTGTGATGCCATGCATTCAGTGCATGAAGTTGATGTGAATTAAGACTGGACCAGACCGAAGATAAAGATAACAGTTGTCTGAGCATTCAGTAGTTGGAGAGAGAAGTCGGGTCATCCTTAGAAGAAGGTGATAAAGCTCGAGCAAGACGAGAAGACCTGATCACCACAAGTGATCAGAAGAAGAGCAAGGCCAGCAGCCTTTATCCCAGGCTGCTGAGGATACTTGAAGAACTTAAAGTGAAGAAGAGCTACTCGTGCGACTCGAGGAGCCAGGAGAAGACCCTGTGGGACTCAGGGAGAAGAAGTCTTCAGTGGGATTCTGGAGCAGGCCAGTGGGACTCTGGTAACACTGTGGGACGCAGTATAAAGACCCTCCTGTGGGACTCAGGAGAGATACGGTGGGAAGCTGTATCGACCATTGTAATTCTAACAAGTTATAATGGGAGAATCCATGCTTGGAGAGCATGGCAAGGATGTAGGCCTTTGGTGCCGAACCTTGTAAATCCTTGTGTCCTGTGCCTTTTCATTACTGCATTATTCGGGAAAGGTTGAGAGATACAAGAAGAGTGGATCGAGGCCTTAACAAGCCATAGAGGTTTAATTGATTAAGAATCAATTAGTAAAAAGTTTTAAAGGGATCACTGATTCACCCCCTCCCCCTCTCAGTGATTCACACTGATCTGGGCACTTCAATGTTTATCAGTTTTGTTTATGAAAAATGAAAAATAATCCCATAGGAATTAAATCGTAAATCAAAAAATGAAATTTCTGTGTGGTTAGGACCATTGAATTAAAATTAGTCTTCATAATGATACTATCAGGATTTGAGGATCACCCATTTAGAACGTCAATAAAATTCACAAAGATTAAAATATAAAATCTCTCTTATCTAGAAAGATTGTAAGTCTCAAGAGGATGAAATGATTACCTATTACCTTTTACATTTCTGAAATATTCCCTTATCCACATTTCAATCATTTCAAACCTATCCTAAATGATATTTTTATTTTTGAAGTGCATTTATTAACGAGTCAATAACATTATCACCAAAAATGGTTCTAAATCCATTACATCAAGAAAATTCCTGTCATACAAAAAATTATAGTAAGGTAATTCATAAAAAAAAATTCCAACAAATTATTGTACATTTTTTTCAAAAAGTTATTGCCAAAAATGATGATTATAATTTATCAAATTGTTAATAACATATTAGTGGATATGGTGTCATACCATCCTCTAAATTCTTATCAAATGATCTCATCTAGAATCGATATTTATGTCATCTAGGTAAAATATTCATATATACCATAATCACTGACATTAAGGACTTTTTTAAACTAATTGAGTGTTTACCTTTATCACAAATGAGACACCCAATAATTTCATTTATGTTATATCTTGAAAAATTCCCATAAGTATGAATGCAATTTATTTTCCTATAAAACAAGACTCTCATTGTGAAATATTTATTTCTATGATAATAATAAAAAACTATTAAATATGTAATTAATTTCATATCCATACTCTATGTAGGAAAATAAACATGAATATCAATATGCGTCTATTTCTGTATTTATATAAGAAGGGAAAACATCATATATTGTTTCTTCTTGATTTACAATGGAGAAATGTTATAATTTATGAACATAATCATCAATGTAATGTAATTTTTAGTTTATACACCAAAAGATTTATCACATATATAGATAGTGCAATATTGAGTTTTCTTAAATCATTTACAAATTTAGGATACCCATTATTAATTTTCTTCTACTAGGGAGAGTCTATTAGGTATTAAAGTTTCCCCATCCTAAATTCATATATTTAAATGGTGTATAAAATACATTACAGTCTCTTCACATTTGTATAGGCATATAAACCATGTAATTATTTGAAATTACTATAAAACATTATAAGTACATGATTCATTTTTCTTGTATCAAAACACACCACAATTTGGGCCTTTATTATGTGATTCATGGTCCTTGAGAAAATATATAAATTTATTTAGATACAAATGTTTTCTTTCAGATACCATACAATTTATCATAGCATTCATTTTGAATAAGATGCTCGACATGTAAAATTGGTATATTTTAGAAACATTCCATTCAAAATAGAAAGTGGTTTTTACATTCTGTTGTTAATCCACCCTTTTCTAGCATTCAAATTAGAAAGATTCATAATGGAATAAAATGTTGTATATTTATTACATCCTATATTTGATAGCACAATTACAATTTTATTTAACTTCATAAATATATTTTTAAATTAGCAGGGTTATCTTTAATTCTCATTTTCATTTACTTGATATGATCTCTATAATCATTTTCTCTTTTAATCATATTATATTATCCATATAAGGTAGTATTGTTTACGACACAAAATACATTCTATTTTCCCCCATAATTAGTCCAACATTTATAGATTAAATTTATTATATGAAATGTAATGTGTTATTTGAACTCTTAAATAGAAATCCATATTAATTCAAAACAACAAAAACAAAAACAAAAGATTTTTGAAGATTTATATGAACACATTGTTAAGTTCTTGATGGAATATTTATCCTCATACTCATATAATTTTTTAATATGAAAGGATTCTATAATGAACCTTCTATATACCCAATTTCATTTTTTGATATATTCAATTGGTAAAAGACACAAAAGATCACATCACATCGGACTGGATTTTTTCGATATCTTGGGATATTAGATACATATATGATCACCATATTTCATTGAATGAATTAAATCATAACATATAAACTTCTTAAAAAAATTATTATTCTATAAATTAATTAAATGAACCCATCTTGGAACTCTAATGAAATAAAAATAAAATAATATGAGATATTATAATCTCAGTAAGGGAAAAGTTATGATTGAATAAAACAAGAATACATAAGGAATAAAAATTATGGCTGATTTAATAATCCTTAAAAATATCATTTAATCAATAAATTCATCCATGTATTATATCAATGAAGTATCACATGGACAATAATGGTTGATTTCTCAATAATGGAATGCATAATTCCTGACATTTGAATTCTATCATCAAGGCCTCAGTGAAGAATCTTTCCATAATTAGGTTGTCTATACAATAAAAACAGAAACAATACTAAAGGAATGCTAAAACGATTATCTCATGAGACCGAATAATGTATCAAGAAACAATATAATTCTAGTCCACAACATAATTAACACATTTTAAATGCATTCATCATATGTGAAATGATCATTAAAATATGAAATATATATTTTATTAATAATAAATAATTATCTATATTCAATCAAGAATTCATATTATAAATATTCCTCAATGAATAAAATAATATTTGTACATTTCTGTCTATTTATCCCAAATATAGTAGTTGAATGCGGTTAAGAATATATTAAAATGTTTAACATACCCATGACATAAAATAATATGAATAATATTTCATAAGAATAATGATGAGTGATAAAGAATATAACTTCAGGGAATTAAGGATATTTATTATAAATAGATATATATATATATGAACCATAATTAAATAATTATGAAAGGAATCCCAACAATTCATAAGAAATAATTTTTTCTAATTAAAGGACGCTTTTTAATAATTGGTGTGGAAAATAGAAGTGAAAATTTATGAATAATTTAACTAATTTATAATTTTTTCATAAATAAGTTGTAAACCACTTTAAAAAACATCTCAAAAGGATTCAAATTGAAATTTAAAGCATTATTTATAAAAAAATTATAAATATATCAAAAATATTAACTATAATTAATTATGAAAATACCATGTAGAAGATAAAATATACTTTTATAAAATGAATCCCTTTTTTCAAACCTTTTGGTAAAATAATATCATATTATTTTTGTTAACTTTTATAAATAAATAATAAACAATATAATTTTATTAGTATTTAATTGAAATAAACATAATAAATATAGATTAATATGGATAATGAATAACAATTATGGTGGCTGAAAATTTTATTTAAGCGATAAACGTTAAAAAAATTTTCTTCACACTTTTGTAAATCGAGTAAAAACTAAACCATGTGGAAATCAATGAATGGACTTCTATAAAAAAAATTAGTAATTAAAATTAATCAAAATTTGACCTTATTAAATAATCTTAATATATAAAAAAATTAATGAAAATGAATAATGAATAATGATATTGAAGACAAGGGCTCTTGGCTGAAAAAAACAAATAAGGTTAAGTTTTTCTATAAACTTGCTTTCAGTGGATGTGAGTACCAAATAGAAAAACTATAAAGAATGATTGAAAACATCAAAAATAAACCTAGGTAAAAAATATATATTGTTTTTATGATATAAATATATTATAATTCCTTGAAAAAAGATTCAAGAATAAACAATCCTGATAAAATATGAGATTGAAAGATTAACTCTTACCTTGGATTACTACTTGGTCGGACACTTTCAAACCTCATATATTATAAATTTATATTTTTTAATAATATATATAAATAAATATTTTCTTTTATTTTTTTTCAGTTTTTCTCTTTGAAAACCATTCATTTAATGAAGTGATAAAAAATTAAATTCATCGTTTATGGAGGTGGTAGAATTCACGTAAAATAAAATAATGAAGATAAAGATCTACCATTATAAAACCATAATCGTATCAATAATAACAAATTTATTCATTAAATACATATTTATTTTAAACCATGAGTCATTACTGATAAAATAATTACATCGATTGTGGTGGTGGACGTCTAGACATACGCATGACCGGCGTTATCATTTTCGGACGAATGGGAGGGTAATATGGTAAATAATATATGATATTTAAAAAATATAATTTTTTAGTAAATATAGTATAAATACATTTAATATATCTTTATAACCATCAATGTGAGGTAGTTATAAAAAAACACAACTCTTCAATGTGGCGGTATATCGCATGTATGCATAGGCGATGTTTTCATTCCCAATATGATGGAAAGGAGGTAGAAAATGTTTTAACATAAAATAATAAAATTTTGGCACATGAAAAATGAATATATAAATATATAATTATTTTTATAATATATTTCAATAAAATAAATGAGGAGTTAAACATGAAATAATTCGGTTAAGACTTATACCTCATCCTTGGGTATCTTCATTTGGAATATATCTTATTCCTTCAAGGATTTCTCTTTTTGAGATCATGAACTATATGAAATTTATGTATATGTTAGAAAGGTATTTTGTCATATGTTGGATGGTCAAAAGTTATCAATGTGTGTAGAAAGGAAAATAAGCTGAGCTACACATTTATAAGTGACATGAGTTTCCCCCTTTTTAATATTATTAACATGAAAATGTAATTAATATATTTCTCTAGAAAAGTGCCTCTAAAGAAACCCAATTTAGAAGATGATAAATTTTAGGTATTAAATACACTCATTAAATCATTCTTAAACATGTTTTATGGATTGTCATAGACTTATATCTTTGTTTAACATCCCCGTTAATTCTTTTAACCATTATCATGGTGAAAAACCATTACTATGGTGAAAAACCTTTACTATGGAAACTAACATTATATATAATAATAAAATTGAACTCATTATAAAAATATAACATGGTATTTAAAAATAGTGAATTAATTTTATATGATTCATTTTCTAAAATTGGTGAATTTTTTTTATAATATCAGTTCTCAAAACACCAAGAAAAACCATTTTTAGAAAAATTCATTATTTATGCAAACAATGTTTTTATGCCATAATCTTATAAAATTTGGTTTTAATAGGAATTAATTAGATTATATATAATTAATGATAATTAATTTATTATTAAACCAAACCAAAACAAATATATAACCTTTCGAAATTTTATTAAAATATAATAATAAAAAATAATATTTATTTCAATAGAAACATTACCCAGATTTCCAAAATGAAAAACATATATTTCTAAACTCCACATTACTTTTTGGTATTTATTTTATAACATCATAAAAATATATTTTTTCTAAAAAATGTTTTTATAATCTATCAATTCATTCATTCATTACGAAAATGTTATTTAAGTGATAGTACTTTTAAAATCATTATTTTTTACTATTCATAAAAAATATTAGACATTTAAAAAAATACCAAAAATAACCCAACAAAATTTTTAAATTGATTAATTAAAAAATTAATTTCATTTCATGAAATATAAATTATTAAATTTATAAATATATCTTTTAAATAAAAATATCAAATATGAAGAAAATAGCTTTTATATAGAAGTTGACTTCTTAAATTCCAAGTTTTCTTAATCATATTTATATCAATTTATAATTAATTAACAATTAATTTATTATTTCATATACTAATGTCTTTTAAAAGTTATAAATTTATAAAAATACACCAAAATCAAAAAAATATTTCAAATTACTCCTTTTTAACATTGAAATATTTTAATTATAACACATTAAATATATATTTTTAATCGATAAATTTCATTACTATAAAAATAATACAATGTCAGTATAATATTTGTTAACATTTTTATATATTAATGAATTATTAATATATGTGGTGTCTTGTTTTAGTTTGGTGTTTGATGTGTTATAATTTATTCAACATTGTATTTATTTTAAATAAAATAAATACTATGATATTGGGATGTTTTATTTTATCCCCTTATAAAAATTGCATCTTCCAGATTTTAATTATTAATTACTGATGAAATGAGCATATGATATCCATTAGAATGATATAATTCTACTAAGATATCAACCTCACTATCTTATGTAATACTGGTAAATTATGAAAAATATTTCTTAAACTATATATAAATATATATTTATAATACTTATGATTGTGAATGATGTTTAAAATTTGCGCAGTTGAGTTTTGTTTTCCACATAATAGATTTATAATCCTTTTAAATTTATTATATAAGATAAAAAATAAATAATTGATCCAATCCACTTTTTATGTTAAATTTTTTCCCGTCCTTGAGTGTTTTAATTAAATTTCACCTTGGATTTTAATGATGAATTACTATGAAGATTTATTCATTCTTGCATAATGAAAATATAATTTTAAGGTATTATAAGATCCATAAAAGAAATATAAGTTAATACACATATCTTAATTAAAACTCAAAATTAATTAAACACCCATAATCAAGATTATGTTAAATTCAATCATATGTATAATATCTATGTTTGAAACTAAGTAAAAGTTGATCATATTAAAAGATACCTCCAAATATATTCTCAATGTAACTAGATTCACAATATGTGTTTCATAATTAAGAACTCCATCCTTATAGTATCAAGTAATGAATCAATATCCATGGAAAACATAATATAGATCATAGATATTGAATAAAAAACATGATTTTATGGTTAGAATACCTGTTATCATAATTTTATGGAATTCAACTTCAGTTGTAGTAATTTAATAATTTTATTACTTATGAAAGAATAATTTAATACAACAAAATCTTTATATCACTTATTATCAAATAATGAACTAATATTTTTTATTTTAGTCATATTATAAATAGTGTATAACATTTTTGAACCAATGTTTCTATATTGGTTAGAGAATAATGGATGTTGAAATTCGATTTGTTACATATGTTATAAAATAAGAGCCATAAAAATGTTTTCTACATCGATTTCAAGAATTGATTATAAAATAACCATTGTATAATTTTTTGGAAAATATGGATGAAATTAGTGTTTAATTTTAGTTTTCCTCTCTTGATCCCCCCTACCTGAATAGAAACCATAATATATATTTTATAAAACCTTAACCCATGATCTCTCTTATTGTTCTTAGTCGTCATTGTTATCATCAATGACCTGTTTCCTCATCATCACCACTATAATCATACAAAAATTCCCATTCATCACCATGATTTTTTCCTTCATCATCTTCTGTTATTTCCTATCTATGTTTTTTTATTCCATTGAATTAAATTCTCCCGTTATTTCGGATTTTTTTATAACATTTATGTTTTATTTTAGTTATTTGTTTCTCATGTTTTAATTTTATTTCATAACGTTTCAATCATTGTATGGTTAAATTTTTTTTATATGAGAAATTATAATGATAATAAAATGTGATGTGTGGCATTTTCACTATGAAACATATCTCTATGGTACATTTTAAAACATTTTCTTTATGTTTTTTATATATGAATACAGTAATTTTGATGGCATTGTCATTGTCTATTTGTTTGTTATATGATTGAATGTTTTTCTATGAAACATTATCAAACATTTTTAATTAGTTAATGAAACTATCGAAATTTTATTTTATATTTTTATTTATTTTATGGAGTACCTATAAAACTATTTATATACTATTATACAATACTTCAGAAATATGTGTGTTGATTCCCATTGACTATAATAATACTATAAAAATATTATTTACAGTAATAAATCATTAGGTAATATATAGTATGCTATTTATATATATATTATGAAAACATTAGATATATAATTACGAAATTATATAAAATAATAATAAATAGTGTCTTATTAGTGTCAATATTTTAAATTCCCTTATAGGATTTTTACTTTTATAACTTTTTGGAATTTTTTTTATTTATGAATTTTGTTTTAATTTTTATAAGTTTACTTTTTTGTATAACAATTTATAAATGTAAAATTGAAATTCAATTTTAATATATAGTAATTTACATTCAGTAATCATAATTTTGAATTGGTGATAATGAGTCACAATTGGATTACTTCAAGGAGAACCAACAATGAATTTGAGTAGAGTGTTTGTGTTTCTTTTTAATTTTTTTAAAATTAACTATTACAAACAATGACATATTTTTCTACACATTTTTAAAATGATTAAATATATTAATGTATCCAATAATATAAATAAAAAATATTTTAATTTTTCATGGCCATATTATGATTTATAGATCTTGTATTTTTCATCGTGAAATTGCGTAGAATTCAAAATCTATTTGTTATTATATTTTTCAAGATGATAAGTATAATGAAATTGAATATCTAATTCATGATATTTAATTAGAGGTAATTGAGAATGTGTTGATGATCAAGCACCTACATGGGGGTACTAAAAAACATTTTATCTTTATTTTATAAAACATATGGTTTTATCATTGATGTTAAGATTTAATAACTTGAAGAATGAAAATAAATGGAATGAAAATAGTTTTACAAATTTTCTACAGTTGTGGAAAGATATCCTTCCTAAAGAAAACAATATTCTATATTCACTTTATAATGAAAATAAAATTTTATACCTCTTGGATTTAAGGGAATATGGGTTGCAATCCTACCCAAATTACTATGTCCTATTTGGGAAGTGAAATGAAAGTATGTTAGAGAGTCCAAAATGTAATATACCACTGTATTAGTTAAAGGAAAATTCCTAGGTTGATATAGATTTTACAAATACTACTAGTAATTCAATTTGGTATTATACTATAATTACCCATTTGAAAAAATTATTTTCAAATTAAAATAATTTAAAAAGGTTAATATGGAATAAAAATGAGTGAATATCTGATGCAAAATTAAATCATCTAGCATATTTTCCATATTGTAAAAAAACTGATACATGGGTTTCTACCTTTATAAATTATGTTATGAATCTCAAAAAAGGATATCTCCGAATAGAAAGAATCTATATCAGATCATTCGTATCATACATAGTTTATGTATTGTTTTATTAATAATTTATAACTTATCTCATAAATTGTTTTGGAATTAAAAATATAACATATTGTGTTTATTGATTTCTAGACCAAAATAGATTAGAAACTATATAGATGTCATATTCTCAAAATTATGTGATTATTTGAAAATTTTATGGGAGGAAGGTTTAAGTGTTTATGATTATTATAAAATGAAATATTTTCAATTGCATAAAATGATTATGTTCACTATAAATGAATTACCAACATATGGAAATCTATCTGCATATAGTGTTATGGGGCATAAATCATATCCAATTTACGAAGAAGGGACTTTTTATTATAAACATCCACATGGGAAAAAAATTGTATACATTAGTCATAACAGATATATTTTTTGATCACTCTTATCAGATATTAACAAAGCCATTCAAAATCTCATAGGAATTTTTTATTCCACCAAAACCATTATCAACCGATTAGTATTTTTATAGGGTAATAACCATTGATGCCACATTTTCAAAGATAAAAAATATGTGAATTATAGAAATATATTTAAAAAACAATAAATATTTTTTGAGATTCCATATTAAATATTACATGAGGTCAAACATAACATTTATGGCATTCATGTTAAGAAGAATGTTTTTGGGAGTGAAATGACTATGATTATTTTAAAGATATATATCATGGAGCTTGTAAAGAGAGATTTTTTGGGCATCAACATGACGTAAGACTTTTCTATTTAAGTTGACTATCATATTATATCAATTATTTTAATTTAATGAAACTTAATACTTGTATTTTTTTAGGTATATTTATAAACTTTTTATATGATATGATATTAGTATATTTATTTTTTATCCCACAATTTATTTCCCCAATATCAAACCTGATGAATGATACAAAGAATAATTTTATATATTTATAAAATATTTTAAAATAATGTAATTATGTGTTGGTTTCTTCCTTATTTGACGTATATAAAACATATATACTTAATTATTATTTTATCTTAACTAAAAAATCATTCACAATTTATTATTATATTTTAGTGGTCATTGAATGTTGTTTATTTTTTCTTCTAAAGATATGAAAACTAACTATTTGTTCTCTATACATTCTAACATGTGATAAAATTTTAGTCAGGTGTTGAAAAAGTAAGTTTGATCATTTCAAAAACTATATATTATAATGAATTTAAATTATATTCCTTACATATAATTTTAAAAATTAAATAAAATTTAATATTAGTGAAAAAATTAAAGAGGAAACCAATTATCCAATATCTATATGAAATGGTGAACTCTCATTTTTAAGTGAAAATATTTGGATTCAACTAAGTAAAATTTTATTTTGAATTGGAATCTTATTTTGAAATAAAATTAAATTCATCAAAACAGAGTAAGGGAATGTATATATTATCTTATATGATTTATATTTGAAATGATTTAGATTGGGATAGTTAAATAATTCTTCATGGTAATATTTTATTATTAAATTTATTCTAATTTCTCATATGATTATATTTATAGCACATGCTAAATATTTTTAATTTTATTCTTATCTTTTTTATGACCCCCAAAAATAATCTAAAAAGACCTAAATCACTTTCAAGGAGCATTGGTGGAATATTTCAAATTTTTCATTGGGTTTTATTTTATTTCTAAAATATATTTTCACATTTTAATTTGAAATTATAATGTTGAAATGCTATGAAAAAAAGTGATGTTTAATTTTTTATTGTGAAGCTGTATTTTTTATATTGTTTTTTCTTATTTGTGTTGTATTTTGGTATTTTTAGCTACTATTGTACTATTAGTGTCATGTGTCTCAAAAAATTCAAAAAAAATCAATTATATTTTTTATAATTGACATTAAAATTTGAATAAAAGTGAACATTAATTTTTTTTATAAAGAGTATTTTACCATAGTTATGACATTAAAAATGTGAAATACCCTTCATATTATACACTTTTTCCGATTTTCTGTAATGGATTATTTGATAACCATTGTTAAAGGATATTCTAATGCCGGCTAAAAATAATTTCGATTAAAAATACGATTTACAACATCTCCTTTAATGAAATAGCTTTTTAACCGACGCTGAAAACCATTTTTGTAATAGTGGGTCCGTTCTCTCTTAAACTCTTCTAAGGTAAACTCCCATTACGATTGGCGCAATGGTTCGAGTAGATCCACATCTCCTTATAAATGAATCATTGGATATCGATGGCTTCCTTCCTTCCCTCAGTGTTATAAACCTTATGTACGTTTTCTACTCACTTGATACAAAATCTTATTCCCTTTATGAATGTTTTGAGGCGTTTTATTTAGAAATTATTACATGTTTTGAATTCAAATATTCCCTTTTTCCTTTTTCCCACATTTACCTTTATTTAATTACCATTCATTCCATTTTATCTATATTTCCATGTGAAATTTAAAACTTTGGTAGTTCATTCTCTACCTTGTGGGAACTTAAGAGAGAATCATCATATATTAAAAATAGTTCAGAGTAACACCCTTTTAAGTCTTGGATTTAACCTAAAAAAATAAATAAAACTTTTTGGATTATATACATAGTTTGTAGAATCCCTTATTAATTTTATAAATCTCACTTCACACTCAAAAAAATATTTTTTTGATGACCTGATTATTTAGAGATCACTATGTGTTATGGGAAGATCCAAAATACCAGTTCTGCTTAAATATGTTCATTGGATTCCTCCTCTTAATTTATGTAGAAAAATAAATGTTTATGGTTAAAAATCTGGAATACCAGGGACATTAGGTTGTGGAGGTGCCTTTCAAACCCATCGTTTATTCTTCAAGGTCATGTTTCATCATTTTATTAGTATAATATTTTCTATGAATCTGAATTGTGGGTTATGATCTATTCTATTAAATATATTTCTCATGAAAACTAGAATTATTTATGGTTTATTTTTGACTATACAATTGCAGTTAGGGAATTAAATCATAGAACTAGGGATGTTACTTGAATGATATTTCTTCCTTTGATCTAGTGCATGAAATAGGTAAAGAATCTCAACCTGATTTTTCTACATGTCTATAGGGACTCCAATCAGGGGACATATGTTTTTTCAAAGAAGATGGTCACATATATGAAAAACTTGTGGAATTTTAGAGAACTGGAATATTGGTCACCATTTGTGGTGGTAGAAATTCGAGGTTTGATTTATTCTCATATTTTTAAATCTTATTTGATGCTTGAAATCAAGTTCTTTTTATTTTATTATTTTTGGGAATGTCTTTGGTTAGATCCTTTACTTTTTTATAGCAATATTTTTTATCATTTTCTCAAATAATTTTTTTTACCTTCTAAATAAGCTCATTACCCATGAGGAATGTATTTATCAAATAATATATTCCTATATTTCTCTCACTCACTGAAATATTTTTTTCAAGCTCCATTGTGTTTTGAATGAATTTCCATAATTTATTAGTCTCTTTTGTTATATAACACACTTATAGAATAACTATTTTCCTTTAATTAAATCCCATATCTAGAAATATGTTTTTGAGTGAATTGATCCATTATTCAGTTATCAATATATTAGTGGTTCTATTAAAGTATCGTAGTTTCTTATACATGATGTGTTATAACATCATAATATCATTTTTTAATGAAACAATTTATTATATACTTCCAATATTATTTCTCATTACATGTACTGATATATTTATGATCTTCCTAGATCCAAAATCACTCTTATATACTCTCTTAAGTGGGTAATCCCTACACAAATTATGGAATTTGAAATGGTTTTTTTTTCTTCTAGTAAGTATAATTTCTAAAAATGGTATATAGTTACCGTGCTCATAAAATTATAATAAATGGTCCATAACGTAAAAAAATACAAATTACGTAAATATTATTGGGAATTATAATGTTTTATCTAAATGATCACAATTTCTATATTATTATAATATCTAGTTCCCAACGTTTCTACTAAACATACTCTAATCCAAATTTCATCAACCCTAACTCTAGTAACCTCGAGTCAATGTTTTCTATATTATATTTTTACAATATATAAGAGGTATCATCCCATGGAACCAAAGGATTTTGAAATTTCGGGAGACCGGATTCATATATGATTGTTATATTATTTTAGAAACAACAAAACACATCTTATTGACTTCTTGAAAACTCATTATTTCCTCCATGAATTCATTAAAACGTCCCTTTTGGTACCCTATGGGAAGGAAAAGAATAAATGGCGAGCTTGGTTTCTAAGTTTATGAAATTGTATAGCAGAATCTATCATGAATATATAAGTAATAAACAATATGAAAATTAATAATCAACACATATTCCAATTAATAAAATAAATTCAACTATGTATTATATCAATGTTGTACTCATAAGGTAAAAAAAATGAATTATCACATGATACCAACTTGTGAAAGAGTGGCTATATAATTTCAAGCCTCACCCATCACTAACACATATCCAACGCATCCCTTATATATTTTTTGATTAACACAATACGAAATAAATAAGTCTCAACTATAAACAAATATATGTATTGAATCTAGAATACAGAATGTCAATATTCCCCACATCAATGAATACATTTTATAATATTTCTTTAAATAATAAATTATATATAATTTTTATATAGTTTATAAAATTTTAAAATAATTCTATAATGAAAAATAATGTGAATATAAGTTCAAAATAATAATTGAGAGTGATAGAGAACATAACATCAAGGGACTAAGAATATCATTTTTAAAAATATAATTATAAAACAAAAATATGTTATAGATAAAAGAATAAAATTAATTCAATAGAAATGATAGCTATGAAGTGAAGGAGGTTATTTTGAAAACTATAGAGTAAAATGGAAGTTAACCTTTAAAAATATTTTATAGAAAAATTTCAAATTTTATTATAAAAATTAATATATAATACACTTAGAGAAAAAATTTCAAAACATCTCAATGAGATACTTAAGAAACGCATTTTTAAAATAATTATAAAAAAACAGAATCTTGAAAAAAAATATTTCTTAAGAAATATTTACAGTAGAAGATAAAATATACATATATATAAATAAACCTCTTTTTCAAATCCTTTTTAAAAACAACATCATTTTCATTTTTGGTAACTTTTAAAAATTATAAAATCCATAAATAATGGGATATGTCTTTATTTTCAAAAAATACAGAATCTTTTAAAGGAATATTAGTGAATAATAATAGCTATGATAGTAGGAAATGATGGTCAACTAGTAAATGTTGAAAAACATTCTTGCCAAACATTTCAAAATAGAGTCAAAAAATGAATCATGTGTAATATTAAGGAAATATATTGTTAAAAACTAATAAAAATTAAAATTTAGAAAAAAAAATCAATTAAAAAATAATTTATGAATATAAATTAACTTTCGTGAATAAAAATAAATAATATGGATTTGGTAGGGAAAGGATATTGACCCAATATGGAAAATATGGTAAAATTTTCATATAAAAAACCTTTTAGTGGATTTGATTACCAAAGGAGGAAATATAAATAATACATGTAAGTATCAAAAATAAATATTGTAGAATAATATTTGTGGGGTTTAGGAAAAAAATTATATAATTCTCTCAAATAAGATTCATGTATAAACAATTCTTATTATATGTTTGATTGAAACAGAAATCCTTAATTTGGATTCTCTCTTAGTCAGATTCATTACAACCTCATATATAATAAATTTTAATTCATTATAAATATATATATAAATATATATCATATAAATATTTATATCTTTTTTTCTATATAATATTAATTCATAACTTATTTTTACCCATTTGCTCAAAATTCTTTGTTAATATCAATTATTCAGGTGTTAATTTTTTGTATGTTTTGATTTAGATGTTATAGTTCTAACACATTGGTCATGGTGTCATAACCTATAAAATATTAATCATGAAATATATATCATATCTACCAATTAAATTCTATTATATAAGTATTAATCTATGATGGTAATAAAAATGTAAATATATAGTTCATGGAGGTTATAGTTCACATATATGCTTGGGCGATGTATTCATTTTTAAAGACATGAAAATGAAAATATAGAATATTATTTTTTACCTTTATAGAATAATTATAATATTATAAATATAATATTTATTCATTATATTAAATCTTATTATGAGCCATGTGTGGTTGTAAATAAAAACTATTTGTATCGGTTCATGGATGTGGTAGTTCATACGTATGTATAAGAGACATTCTCATTTTCTAAAATATAGAATGGTTACAAGGAAGATAAAATATTTTCTTTACATACTAATAATTATGTCATAAATATAATATATATCTACCAAATACATTATTATGACATTTTATGTGAGGTGGTGATGAGAAAGAGAACACATCACTTCGTGGAGGTAATACTATGCACATACACATGTGCGATGTTTTCATTTCCCATGGGATGGAATGGAGGGATAAAATTTTTATTCAAAACACATAATAAAAAAATAGGGTAAATATATTTATGTCATTATATTAGGATAATTACTAATATTTTAAAGATGTGGAATAAGATAAAACCATGAAATAATCTGGTTGAGAATTATTCCTCTTCCTTGGATATGTTCTTTTGGCTTACACATTAAGCCATCTAGGAATGGTATTTCTATGGAAACCAGACCATTAAGAAATAGATAAGGATTTTATTACAGTTATTTGTGTAGATATTTTTCAGGGATTCAAAGTGTGTGTCGAAAATAGGATAGCAAATTCCCTTTTAAAAGTAAGAGGAGTTGCACCATTGTAAATATTAAGAACATTATAATATAATAAATGTATTTCTTTTGGAAAGTGTCTCCATTTCAAATTAAATCTATTATAATATAGGTTAATATTTAAATATGTGAAAAAATATTATTTATAACCGTTTTAGATATATTTTAAGAATAATATCTTGGTTTAATCCCTTATTAAACCATTAAACCCTTACTGTGGTCACAAACTTTTACCATAATAACAATTCCTTAAGAGTAAAAATGAAATTTACCTCAGCAAAAAATATTTACATGATTATTACAAATATTTAATACATTTTCAAAGATTCAAATTCTATAATGTATAAAAATAATCCTTAAGATGAGTTGCAAAATTCAATGAAAAATCATTTTTTTTGAAAAATTGTTTTTTAGCTTAATAATGATTTTATACTGAGATCAGGTATAATTTTTATTCATAAGGAATTATTTGGATTGTTTTCAATTAAATTAGACTTATTTGATTTTAAAAATAAACAAAAAAGTGAAATTAACCTTGTAAAAACATGATTAAAAGAGAAGAATAAAAAATATTGTTTTTGAAATAAAACATTACATAAATTACTAAATTGACATACGTTGATTTATAATTTATAAATTATAGTATCGAAATAAATTATAATAAATTTTAAATATATATATTTTTGAATAAAATAGTTTTTAAACATAAAATTTATTCCTACATCATGATAATGTCATAAAACATAAAGTATTTGTAGAAGTGGTATTTTTACTTTTCACCAAAAAATCAATATATTAGAAAAAATACCATGAAAAACACTATATGGTAATTTTAAATTGATGAATTTAAAAATGATTTTCATTTGATCATATTAAAATAATAAATTTAATAAATTTAACTTTTAAATGAAAATACTAAATATAAAGAACACAATTTTTATATAAAAATGTACTTTTTTAACATCAGGTATTATTAATATTATATCATATCAATTAATTATTAATTTATTATTATTAATTAGTTCATATATTTTATTTAGCACCATGAAATTCCAAATTAAGAACATTGTATTTGATATACTGTATGACAAACAACACTAAGTGCGTAATGAAATGTAATATCCCAATACATTACAATATAATTTCTTTTTTTAATAAATTTAATATATTATATATTGTTGATGTCATGAAAAAACTATGTTATCCTGGAATAAATTTAATACTGACCTTGTTTTATATCCTACATTAAACACAAGATCATGTTTTAATAGAACATTAAAATAATATTGAAATATTATTATTTAATATATTAGAACTTTACCTAACAATTAAATTTATGCTTATGAATATTATCCACCCACGTTTTAAAACCTACGGTTTACACAAATAAAAAATTAATTCAATACCTAAAATTTGATTAGAAATGAATTTAAAAATTAAATAAAATATTTTTTATATTCATCCAACAGACATGGTATGGATACGATAAGAAACAGGCTAATTTTATTCATAAAAACTAATATTTTTATTAACGTAGTTTTACCTCATTTTAATGGATAACCATTTTTAAATCAACATTTCATTTCATTTATTGAAAATATATGTCTAAATAAACTTCATATTTGAAATAAAAACATTAAAAGTATGTTAGGATGAATTTAAGGTGTTTTTCATTCTAATTTCACATTTTGTGAATTGAGAAAAGTACTAAATTTTAATTCAAAACTACTTTCTCATCTAATTTACTTAAAAGATTAAATTATATTTTTAATTTGTACTAAATTTGAATTATATTGAAGTATTAGTAATTAACCCAATTTAGCTAATTGTTACCAATTTAAATTTTAAACTGTGTATAAAAACTTAGTAAACTTTTATTGTTTTCAATTTAACAATCCACATTGTCATCTAGTCTGCAAGATTAATTTTAAATTAATTTCTACCACATCTGGGATTGGAATTTTGGAAAAATATTTCATATTTCGAATCTATATTAATTATAATTTATAAATAGGTAAACATCATATTTGTTAAAAAAATATTGGTGAATGTAATTAAAATTTATTACAATAATTATGGTGAAATTAAGCATACTAAGAGACTAAACCTTAATATTAAGGGCCGATATAACCTGGACAACAACAAAAAATCCAATTGATGGCCATATTTTGACCCTATACCCCCTTTTACTGAGTTTTTTAGAATTATTTTATCCATATTTAGTGGAAAAAAGTGGTTTTAATTCCTTTTCGAATATTTGAAAGTGTCACTCCTCATATACTATAAAAACGCTTCCTCTCCTCCCACATCCTCACACCACACAATACACTCTGTATCAACCAATATATTCCCAAATAGATAATAAAAATCTGTCAAATCATCCTAGAAGACTCCTCTTTGGAGGATATCCATCCAATGAAGGTCTTTGACATAAACCAAAAGGATTTAGCTAAGGAAAAGGTAACTTTTTTCCTTAAGCTCTTTAGTTTTATATCAATTATCCACCCCCTCAACTATAATAATTAAATTCATATATCATAAAAATATTATCAAAAATATAAAATGAATTTTTTATTCTAATGGTTATACCTACACTCATAGACACTTCTATATAATGGGTAATGAAAATACTATTGATGTGTATTGAAAACTATCACAACAAAAAATGATGATTGTTTAATTTATTTTTCCACCTTTCATGGTTCTGAATTACAATGGAAACTATATTAATATATGTTACATATGATATTTATGATATCTTTAAGCTTATTTAATTATTTTATTACACATACCATTATACTTTCCATTTTCTGTAAATACGGTAACATCATTTTTGGAAGTGTGGACTACCGCCTCCTCAAAGCGATATGATTCATTCACAGTACACATGGAATATATAAAGTATGGTTTTAATTAAAAAAATTTATCATAAATAACATGAATAAGTTATTAAATAAATAATTAACTATTTTTAAATATTATATATCATTTTATTTATTATCCTTTTGACACACTAAAAAATTATAACTTCTATCACAGACATGTGAACTACCGACTCCTCAAAAAGATGTGATTCTGTTTACATAACAAGAATACAATGTATAAAAATATATGATTAAATAAAATGGTATATATTATATTATTATAATTCTGAAAATATATATTGTTACATAACTTCATTCTATAAGGATCATTGAAAAATGGGAATGTTATTCATGATTATGTACGACCTACTATCTCAATGATTGTATTGTTGCTTCATTTTTCATAACCATAAGTCATGATTGGTTTTAAAATTATAATTAATGAATAAATATGATAATTATTTGATGATTATTATAATTTTGATATTTATATAATGACCCCTTTGACGAAATTAAATCTACCAAAATCATTTTTGATGGATAAACCAAATATGATCAAAACACCTGATATAAACATAGTGGTTAAATTAGTTTATTAAATCATTGTAATAAGTGAAGTAAAAGTGTTAATAAAAATCAAAAATTTTGTAATAAAAGTAAATAATTTACATAATTTTATTATTTGGGAATATGAATATACATGTGGCAAGTGATACTCAAGGTAAGGGTTTTATTTTCTTTTTAAATTCATTGAGACATTTTGTAAGGTTATTCACCTATATTATTTTATATGGTGTATATACTGAAATTTGAAATTTTTTATTATTAATTTATTCATTCTAATGATATTCTATTACTATTTAATGTTATTAACTCTTGGGGGTTATGAATCAAATTTATCAATGTGGAATGGGACACTTTGGAATGTTTAAAGATTATGTCCCTTAAGAATGTTTTCTTCAAGGGTATTTCCATTCATAAATATCAATAATCCTTTTTTCTATTTATCCTCCTCTAGGAAATAATTTATAAATCTATTTTATTCATTAAATATGATTATTTTATAAGGCATATTTTTTTTTAATTATTCTATATAAGGAATGCTTTGAACTAATAATAAAGGGTGTGTCCCGAAAATTATATAGCCCCTTAATGCCTCAAATGGTTCTCATGAGAAGAATTAGTTAGATAGATTAAATGGGCTACTATCGATAGTTTTAACCATCTTGTGAAAGTTCTTGATCTTTTATGTTATCATGTAACATAGACACAATGTCTAATAATTAACCATTTTCTTCATTTTTATTCAGTTAAACATATCTATGATATTTTATGTTGACATTGCAATAGATGATTTTGATTCTCAAGTTGATGATTAAATGGAAAGTATTTCAGTTTCATAAATTGAAATATATATTTTTCCTTAGACACTTATTTGAATGGAATTTGTTATCAACTATTTAATTTTATATATTGAATTATTCTCATTGATTCATTATAACTTATGCTTTACTTACCTTTAATGATATTTTCGGATCAACCTTATTGTGTTTCTTTTCAAAGGTTCTAAAGAATAAATAATTTAATACGAATTAAAGGATACAGTTTATTTCATTTTATTTTGTATCATGTTTATAATTTCTATTTTCTTATATATTATGGGTATTTTGAATGAAATATGGCATACCAATACTACTAAACTATTTGGTCCCCATTGATTTAAAGCATATATCAGTTCCAATGTAATAAAATAATGCATTGTCTCTGCACTTCTCGGGTTAGGGTTATAAATTTATGTTTATAAAATTGATCAATTTATTAAAATACAAAACCCTTGAAAATCATTCCTTGAAAATAACCCATTAACATTGAATTATTTTAGTCATATCACATTATTATTTATTTTATAATCTTTAAATTTGCATAATCAAAAAAATAACACAATGTAATTATCATAATAGAGTATAATATTTTTATTTATTAATGGATTATTCTTCAATTCCATGAATTATTTTAGTTTGGTGTTTTCTGAGTTAAAATCTATTGGAAAATATATTTATGTAAATAAAATCTTATGGTATTATAGTATCAATCCATTTTCAATCCATATTCATCCAATTTACTACAACAATATTCATTTTTATAAAAAAAACTAAATAATCATAAGGTATGAATATAATGTTTCATTTTTCACATCCATAAATTATATAATGTATAACATTAAAAAAAATTATGATTTATAATATATACATATATAATGTTTATAGAATATTAGATAATAAGAATATGTTTTATAATAAAATAATATATATATATATAACAATGCCAATGTTATGGAAAGAATTATGTCTTATCTATTAGTATCAATTTTTTTTCTTAGTCTGAGTTAGGAATCTTCATGAACTAATTGGTGTTGGAATATAGAATATGATAATATATCTTTTGAATTTGGTGCCACCATTATTGGAGAAAAAATTATGTGAATCTAAGTGTAGATGTATTGATTTTATATTAAATTGATATGTTATCTAGTTGTTCAATACTATATAAATTAATCTCATTAGCTACATAATTATTATATCGATTTTTATATAATTTATTCTAATTTAAAATAAAATAAGGAAGCATAAAATTATGTTAGGAATTATAGGGTGTTTTTATGTGTTTTTGTGATCATAATATATAATTCCAGTTAGATGAATTAGGGTTCATCAATAATTTGTTATTATAAAATTAATTTTATTTTTGGTATATATAAATTTAGATAAATAGTAGGTATAATATAAAATAATATTAGTATAAATAAAAAAATATAATATATCATATAAAGTTATGAATGTAATATATTAATAGAAAAATACACATTTTAATTAGGGATTTTATTATATATAATATAATTAGAATTAAAATAAATAAATATTAAATTTAATATAACCTAATATTGATAAATTAATATATAAATTTTTGTATATAAATACAGACAAAAATATGTAAATGCATGAACAAAAATAAAAACACATTCAAACATATATATTTATACACACAGAAACAGATGAAATAAAAATTTATGGATAATCTTATATACGTGTTTGTGTACATACTTATATAAAGAAATTAATATAGAAATGACAACCAAAATATATTTTAAATTAATCTTATTCTAAATATATGAATTTATAAACCAAATAGGAAGAAAAAAATTCTTGAAAAAACATGCACGATCAGTGAAGGGAGAATATGAAAAATGGGATCACATTACAGAAGGGGGAATAAAACCAAAAATCAAAAATAAAATATGTAGGATCAATTTATAAATCTTGAAAAAATATGTTTTCAATACATTACCATTCATTTTATAGGTTTATTCATCAAAAATATTCCATGAAATTTGACATTAATATTTGAGTTCTATTAGATATTGATCAGTGAGGAGGATTATCCGGAAAAATCTAGATATTTTGGTCTCAAAAATCCAAAATTTGTGGCCATGAAGTTTTTACAATATATATGAAGTTAATATAGGACCCTAGGAATTCCTCCCATTATTCTAGATGTTTCTAACTAGCAGCAAGGGTATAAAGAATTAATATTGAGAGACTATAAAACCTTATTAGATTGTTGGATTATAGATAAATAACCAAACATAAGAACCACAATAATAAAAATCAG
The DNA here is from genome assembly GCA_963277665.1 of Viscum album. Lineage (NCBI taxonomy): Eukaryota > Viridiplantae > Streptophyta > Magnoliopsida > Santalales > Viscaceae > Viscum > Viscum album. The sequence goes on along the minus strand of OY728129.1, from coordinate 1,373,816,163 downwards.
AATATTTGTAAGTAATAAAATATAAACATCAATAAAAAAATAATGAATGAGAAAGTTAGCACTATTACAAACTCATGGTTATGCCATCCACACATACTAATCTCCAACTGGTTCTATCACATAAATGAGATACAGAAAAAGAATAAAATATATAATTCTATACTAAATCTTCAAGTTATACCCCATCCATCTCCAGACATTGATCAAGCTATCCATATAAAATATCTTAACTCAGAACTCTATCCTACCTGAACCGGTGGTCATTGAGATCATATTGGGTACCTAATGGCCATGGACAACAAAGAAAGTTATGAGTGAAAATTAGTAGGTTACTAATGATATGATCTCTAATATAAGTAGTAAATAAATTGCCGGTACATGGGATATGTTCCTCAAAATAAATAAATAAACTATTTAAGAAGAAAAAACTAGATCTTGTGGTTTTAATATAACACCCGGGATTAGTTACACCTCCTTTGGCCTTTGTTGGAGTATCTCTGAGCATGTCATATAACTTTTTATACCATTACTAGGACCATCTCCCACAAAATAACATTTTCAAACACCAAATACATAGAATTATTCAACAAACACCAAATAGTATTTGAAAAAAAAATAGTCAAATCCACATGAATTAGTCTTGGGAATTCCTCATATAGCATGTATACAATCAATTCCTATGGTGTGACCCTATAAAATCCTTAAGTATTATAAGGAATCAAGCCAATTCCTATGGGATGACCCAAGGAATCCCATATAAACCTCAGTGGCTGGATCCCAATATCTTGTATGGCATCCCACCTTTTTATTACATAACTTTCCATTGCATTTTACAAATAGAGGATCTATAATGCCTAGTGTCTATGAAATTAGGATCATAAAACATGAAAACATAAAAAAAATATTTTCAATCCCCATGAAAAGATTCTTTAAAATTTCATCCTATGTAAAATTTCCATATCTCTTAACTTGGAGACATACATCAAAGGAAAGGGTGAGCAGAAGGCCCAATAAGGAAAACATGTGAAACGATTTACATGTGATTTTGACCGCTCTCCATAAAAACATGAGGGATATCATAAAGGAATAATAAATAGGAACTTCATAGAAATAATAACATGAATCACATATTTATAATTTGGGTACAACATTTAATTTAGACATTCATGAACATATCACCAAGGTCCACCCCAATTTGTCATAAAAATCACCAAGTTTATTCACCAAGGTGTCATGAAACTTGTCATCTCTAGAGATTAAATTATTTATCCAATGAATTATAGAGACATAGAGGCTCACCCGTAACATGTATTTATTTTCATGTGAGCCAGAAAGATCATAATCAAATATTTCCTAAATAATCCCAGGAGAATAAAAAAATGGGTTTCATGTCAAAATCATGAGGTTTAAAAAGTGCTTAAAATTAGATCATTATGGTATTTATAACCCATGAAAATGGATTGAGGGTTATATGTATTTCAATTAAAAATCAAATTGGTCAATTTTATATCATGATGAATCCCCCTAGAAATGAAAATAGATTTCTTTGTTCACATAAATAAAACAAGAGAATCTCTTGAGAAAAAAAAACAGAGATAGATTTTGAGACAAAAATTGTGCAGTATAACAGCTACATAACATGTTATTAGAAAACATTAAAAAGAGAGGGGATAAATATACACCACTCAGAAATAACTCATATTACAATATAGGGATAGAATAAAATAGAAATAAGATCATGCTGTATATATTTGAATGACATTCTACATGAAAAGGAAACTTGAAAGAAAAGAGAAAATGCGAGTTCTATTATAAAAAATTTGATTCCTAAAAATGTCACTTAAAATTTTAGAAAATAAATTGATGAGATTTGAAATGGTCACTCATAATATGGAAATGTAATGGAAATTAATATGGATATATTAGAACATAGCCCATTATAATAAGATGGAAACTAGAATACATAACATAAATGAAGTAATGACTTAAAACAAGAGGGTGAAAGGATCCCTTACCTTGAAGAGTAACATTCACATCATGATGGTTGGGAGCTTGGTTGCTTGAGGGAACCTTGGGAGGACTCCTTGAAAGGTAAAAAGTCCAATGATTCGTTGATGGTAATTTTTAAATGAAAGGGATGAAAGAATAAGTTGGTATTTATAGAAAAAGTAAGGGAATATTATATTAATTTCAAATGGACACATCATAACATATCATACTATTCATAGGTCGATCAGAATTATTACATCATGATTACAATATTAATGATATCATTAAACACACCAAAAACCAAAACTGTAATTTTACTACTCAGAAAAAAACAAAACATTTTATACAAATCACATAAATTCACCCTAACCTAATATAAATGCTCTGAATTCAAATATGAACTCCATTTTCTGAATAAAAATTTCTAAATATTATTAACTTAATTTATAAATAAAATCATTATTTATTCCAAAAAACAACTCTAAAACTATAAATTGTTTTATATCTTGTTGAAAAATTAATCAATGTCCCATAAGATTATTGTATAACCATAATACAATAAAGTAACAATTTATAATTACATGTTATTAAAATACATTTTAATGTTAAATTATTAAAATAATTATAAAATTGTAAATAAAATATTTATGACATACAAAAAAACCAAAACTTATACTATGATCATTTATTCACTATTAAGATATCTAAATTGTATTTATATATTCATGGGTGATATTTCAATTTTTTTTGGTTGATTTACAATTCATTCATATTCATAAAGGTATTTTACTCTTCATCAAAATATAATTTTGATCTTATTTAGCCACAATTTTTTCCCCTGATTACTGTCATAACCCGTCCCCCGGGGCATCTACAGTGACTACCTCAAACCCTCCTTCCATAGGATAGGGCATAGAGACTAGAACCAGAAAGGTGTATCCCATAGCAGGAAGTTGTCACCTTTTAACCTGTACAAACACAGACATCCAAGAGCACAACAACAGGCAACCATGAAGTAAACAGATTTATTAAAAGTATTTTGAATGTAAAGGGTCTAGAATACAAGCCCAACTGAAAAGTAAAATTACAAATGAAAAGTAAAGTTACCACTAGAAAGTGAAAAACATCTCCTGGAACATCCACTGAGGATCCTACTAAAAAGTTAGGTACAACTCATGATCAGTAGTCACTATGTCACGTCACGCCAAATGGTCCACCTCCGAGCACCGTCTAGTCCTTGCTCCCTCATCCTTGATTAACAATGTACGTCTTCTGCACAAGACACAACAAGGTGTGGGAGTAGCCAGTGCAGGGGTGAGTATAATGATACTCATTAGGGACCCTTAGACCCCCATAGGTCACCCAATGTTGCAAAAAGGAAAAACCACAAAGAAATACCTCCCTCTCAAAGAACGAATTTATAAACATCATCTCCAATTTTTTATATGCACATACATATACCAAATGTATCAAGATATACTCATCCCATACAAGTTGGAATAATACCACAATGGAAACACCATGAAGGTTGAATTATGACACAGGCAACACCATGCAGATAGATGTACCACAGAGGTAACACTACGAAAATAACACCACGATATTAGAAGTACCACATGGGTAACCCCACGAAGACAACACCACGAAGGTAGAAGTAAAACATAGGTAACACCATGAAGAAATCACCAAAATGGTAAAAGTAACATATCGGTATCACCACGAAGGTAAATGTACTACACATGTATCACTACGAAGGAAAAGACCCAACTCTCACCAGGTATATAAGTTAGGCATAAGAGTATAGATGATTACTTGAGAAGTTAGATCATCTTATTCTACCAAGAGGAACTATTGTTGATTATACGGAGTCTGAACCACATAGGATTGATAGGAACTAACCACCGCAATGATCCACATAGGATACGACCCACCAAGAGTCGACAGGTACTGACCCCCACAATGACCCTCACAGGATCTGACCCACACAGTTTCGGTATGCGCTGACCTCCACAGGATCGCTGAGCACTGACCCACATAGGGTTGGTATGTGTTGACCCACACAGCATCACTGGGCAACGACCCATATAGGATCTGACCCACACAGGATTGGTGATGACCCATAGGGTATCACTTAGTACTAGCCTTCGAATGATCTGTCTCCAACCTTCGCCTACCTGCCAGCCACTGGATTCCCGCTCATAGTACGCTTGATTAAGGGTGAACCACTCATCAAGACATCCAAGAAAAACTCAACCACTACAAAGCTCCACAAATACTTATCCCAAAGGAAAGCCATGTTGTAAGGGTTCCAACACGACCGACGATGAGTCAATCAGATATCGACCGGTGACTTATAAGTGTTACAGTTCCGAGGTCCCGGTTGGATTCAGATTCAATTAAACCTAGACACAATCTAGCATTATCCAAATCTCATGTGGAGTACACCAAAAGAAACATCTCACTCCAAGGGTCTCAGCGTCCTAGATGGTTCATCAAACGGATGCCCAGAATTCATGTTATGGCCCTTTATGTGGAAACTGGCATGGAAGGGCCTAGGTCCGGTCCGACTCGGTCTAGACCAACCCAACCTAGTCAGATGGGTCCATGGAAGGCTCGACCCACTGGGCTCAAGTGGCCCAACCTAAGGAGGGGCGGCCCGCTGGGCTCGTGGAGCTCGGCCTGTGCAGGAGAAGCCCGCTAGGCTCGCATGGCCCGACCTATGGTGGGGCACGACCCACAAGGGGAATGGCCCAATGATGCGGTGTTCGTCAGGATGGCATGGGGGGTTTCCCCCATTTTAGAAAGGTGAAGTGGCAGTGCACTTTGCCGCTGCCAGGACACCCAATGGGACCCACTATGGGTCCCTCCATTGCCCTATCGGAGCCACTGATCCTCCGTCTAGGTGTCGTTGCACTCCACACCTTCCTCCTGCTGTTGGCTGATACTGGACACCCTATTTGACCCCACCATAGCTAGAAATCCATGTACCTTCCCTGTCTGCAGTGCGTGACGGCCGACCACATCACCCACACGGTTGGCCAGTGTCGGTCGCCCTGCTCACTGCCACGACATAGTGTCGCAGCCTCCTCCCGGGGCCCACGACAGCGCACCGCCTCAGTCACCGCCAGCCAGTGTCGTCCTCCTCCATCATTTTCCAGCGCCGGTCTCTGGTTCCCTATGTGTGGTCTTCCACAGAGAACGCAATGGTAGAAAAAAATTCAGAGGGATCGGGCATTGTTCATTTGGCCCATGCCATCGGCATTATTATCTTATCAATAAAAAGGATATATTATTCCAAAATTTCTTGAAATTAAATGAAACAAAACCCTAACTCAAGATTATTGGGGAATGTCACGTTCGAGGAAGTGTCGGCATTCGTCATCCCCATAACAAGCTGCCAACGATGCTGCTCAAAAGTTGTCCTTCGATTCGTGATTCAGTGTCGCTCGACACAACCCATTTGAACTGGCTTCGTCCTCTAAGTGTTGGGCATTGATGCACCTTACCAGGGTATTTTTTCTTGCTAAATCTGTGCCAATATCTTCCCCCCCAAGATTCATATAAATATGAGAGGGGGCGGGTATGTAACGATCATTGAATTTATGGGGGTTCATTTAATAGGAACCTTCTTAAATTCCAATGACGCTGTTACATAGGATTTGAAGAGTCAATCCATTTAATGGCTTGACACATCACCATCCCCACACTATCGCTTATCTGTTGGAGAAAAGAATGAAATAGATTAAATAACAAAGTAATTTTATTTTTCTTGTAAAAAGTGCCAAAATATAATTTTTTTTCTAGACCAAATACGGTTGAATTGAAGCATCCCTTAAGATAATATTGGTGTTTTAGATTCAATGTTTCATTCTAATTTTTAATCTGACAACCATTTAAAATAATAGAAAATGTCTCCCGTGCGTTATTGAATGTACCTAAGAAATATTCATAAATTTATTCTGGTCACACCGGGCCTTAGAATCATGCACTGTCAATTTTCGTAGACTCATAATAATTATATATAATTAAAATTAATTACATGGAAAATGTCATGCACTTGGTGAATCTATGGGGGAATATCCAGGCGATACGCCACCTCGCCAACAATACTGAGAACTAGACAAGGTCTGAAGATCCTCAAAGATAGCTTTCCGCCCCAGCCAATTCTTCAAATACCTCATCCAAGTGAGACCTGTATGAAGACATAGTATCCCTCCTCAAACTCAAAAGGTCTGTATATCCCAGTAGCATAATACTTCTACATGATTTTTATATTCTTCATCCACTCCTAGATGATATGAACCTTCTCAATAGTATCTTGTACTAACTCTGGACCCATAAGTGCTGACTCCCATGGGTCTGTCAAGCATTCGGGAGATCTTCATGGTCAACTGCATTGGTCCACGAATAGTGCAATACCGATGGGGGAGTGATAGCTGATGTTTTATGAAAACTCCACAAAGGGAAAGTGATCATCCCAACTGTAGCCAAAATCTAGGACGCAAGCATGAATCCTGTTCACCAGTGTTTGTATGGTCTAATCCATCTAACTATACCTCTATGGATGAAAGGTGGTGCTCCAATGTAGCTGAGTCCCGAATGGATCCTATAATACCTTCCACATCCAGGGTGTAAAACGAGCATCGTTGTTAGAGACGATTGTCGATGGCACCCCATGAAGCAGTATAATCTCCTATACATAAAGGCCTCCCAAGCCCTCTTCTGATACCTACAGTCAGATAGATAGGAAGTGGGCCAACATGATGAGTTGGTCAAAGATAACCCGGATGAAATCATGTCCCCTGGACGTACATGGAAGCCCAGTCACAAATTCAATAGAGATAACATCCCCTTCCAATCTGACACCTCTAATGGTTGTGTTAAGCCCGCTAGAACCTGATTCTCAGCCTTCACTTGCTGACCAGTGAGGCATCATGAAACAACCAATGCCACTATTTTCTTCATCGTTATCCACCAGTGCTTACATCAGAGGTCCTAGTACATCTTCATCACACCCAGATATAACTCCAGAGGGGATTTATGAAACTACCTCAATACCTCCTCCCATAGTGCCACTGGTACCATGATACGTCCTATGAGGAGGATGACGTCCTCCCCACCATCATAAAAGTTTTCAGGTATCTGTCTTGAGGATATTTGAGCACATCAAGCCTCGTAGTCAATGTCCCCAAGATGTGCCACCCAAAATCAGTAGAGTAGTGGGGGAGTGACAGTCGTAGATTGGAGGTAAGTTTCTCCAGCACTACCCACAGAGGATATCTGTAACGTGGCTAGCTGCTCTGTCACATCACTCAATAACTGTAGAACAGACCTATGGCTGAGTGTGTCTTCTAATACATTCCCCTTCCCTAGAGTGTATACTATCTCAAGGTCATAGTCTTGGAGGAACTCTAGCCATAATTTTTGTCTCAGTTTCAGGTCCTTATGTGAGAAGATATACCTGAGACTCTTTTTATCGTATTATACTATAAAACGATCTCCCATCAAGTAATGTCACCACATCTTCAAGGAGAAGACCACTCCTTCTAACTCCAGGTCATGGGTAGCATAGTTCCGATCATGCTCTCTTAGCTACCAAAAGCCATACATGATCACTACTCTCTTCTGCATCAGGATACATCCATGTCATGCCCCTGATACTTTATAGTAGACTACATACCCAATTACCTCTTCTGGTAGCCTCAAGACGGGGGGGGCACTCATCAGTCTCTGCCTCTACTCCAGAAAACTCTACTGGAATCTCTCCATCCACATGAAGGGTTTTCCCTTCTTCATCAATTCCATTAAGGGTACCGCAAATCTGGAATATTCAGGAATGAATTTTTGGTTGTACCCAGCCAACCCTAGGAAACTCAACACCTCAGTCACACTCTTGGGTGGTTCCCAAGCCATCACAACCTCTATATTCGCCGGATTTACTACATCTCTAGCCTCCATGATAATGTATCCCAGAATGTGAACCTATCAAATCCATAACTGGCACTTCGAGAGATTACCAGAAAGCAGGTGCTCTCGAAGTGTATCCAAAACTATCTGTATATGATAGGCATGATCCTCCTCTATCGATGAGTAAACCAAGATTTCATCATTGAAGACCACCACAATGTGATCAAGGTATTTCTAGAAGATCTTGTTCCTAAGTCGCATGAAAATTTTACGGGCATTGGACATACAGAAAGGAATAACCAAGAACTCGTAGTGTCAATAATGACATCTAAAGGTCATATTCTACACATCCCCATCTCTTACCCTGAGCTGATGATAACTTGATCTGAGGTCTATCTTCGAAAACCATCGAGCACCCTTCAAATGGTCAATGATATCATCAATACTCGGGAGTGTATACTATCTCTTCATGGTCAATTGGTTCAGGTGCCGATAATCCACATAGAATCTCAAACTCTCATATGCCTTCTTGGAAAACAAAATAAGGGCTACCCATGGAGAAACATTGGGCCTTATGAACCCCTTTCTATATAAGTCCTCCAACATTACCTGTTACTCATGAAGCTCCACAAGAGCCATTCGATATTCTGGTGTCGATATTGGTGACATACTGTGGTATAGGCCGATGTAAATGTCCACCTATCTTCATGGAGGTAGTCCCGTAACATCATTAGGAAAGACATCAACATACTATTCCACCACTACAGGATAACTGGGACTATCAACATCAACAAATCCAAGGGTAAGGAAATCCAACTACTGTGTGATCAGTTTCACCCTCCTCTGGGTAATTCCATCCTGTGCTGAAAAGGTTACCTTCTCGCTGGTAAATGAAAACCTGGTCCCATCCTCGTAGACACACCACACTTTGCCACTAATATAGTCAATATGAGCATGTAAAGTGGATAAATAGTCCATACCCAGGATGATGTCGTAAGGTCTCGACCCCACTACTACAATATCACAGCCGAATCCCTCACCTCCTTTAGTAAGATCACAATGTTGGAAGCAGTGTGTAATCGTCAAATCTTCTCTCATAAGAGTCTCTAGCTGAAAATATTGAGATAACGACTCCTTCAAAATCTCTAACCTCTGAACGAGGGATGTGGAAATAAAAGAGTGACTGGTACGTATGACTATAAGTATTGTAGCTATGGAGGAATAAGCATAGTTCATACCTCTAATCATATTAGGAGCGTTGTGGTCATAGTTATCAGCTACCTAGAGCTGATCTCATCCTTATTTTCCTACTCCATGTCGTCTAGGTAGACCACCTGGAGGTGGTGGCAGTAGAACCTATAATCACCACTCACCGACTACTACACGACCAGCTCCTCAGACACATATGCTGCCATGCAGATATCCTGACTCAAACCTATGCCTCTGCCTCTTTGGTCCCTCAAATGTCTGATGATCGTCAGTATGGCGGTTCGGGTAGTTGTGGGCCATGTGACCCTACCCGCTGCATGAGTAGCACTATCTTATCTTCAACTGTCCTCCTCTATCCCGTGATCCCCTCACCACATACCATGTATCTTGAGGTCTCCCACCAGAAGGTCCGGCTCACTTGGGCCCCTCCATCATCCACTTACTGCTTTGTTTGGATAACTCTGCTACATGAAGTCTGGTGGTGGTTATCGTTGTGTGTGTCTTATCAGTTAGGAAGCTTTCCCCCAAAATCCCTCGCTCTATCACCTGAGCATACCTTGGAATACTGAGCAACACCATTGAAGCTATGATCTTCTTTCAAAGACCCTACTCAAAGTTCTAGCCCTGAAAAAATGGTCTCATACCATTTTGGTGGAGTTATGGGAGCGGTCAGTGAACCTCACCGAGTACTGGTCCAATGTCATGCCTCTCTGCAGTAAGTGTAGCAGCTACTGGATACGCACTGTGCGTAGAGTCGATAAGAGGAACTCTTCCTAGAAAATACCATTTAAGTCCACCCAGGTGAGGGTCACCTCATCATGTAACTGGATTTTCAGACTCCACCATCTCCTAGCAACTCCCTAGACGAGACTGGCAGCTATGATCACCATCAGATCAGCTAGTGTACCATCAAATTGGAAAACATTGGCCACAACCTCCTTCCAGTCTTCAGCGGCCTACGGGTCCATCTCGCCTCAAAACCTCAGAGCTCTCTACCGCTAAAACTTGTGCAACCTTCTCAATCATCATGAACTGTCTATAGGTGGGGATGCTATATTTGGAATCCCAACTGTTAGTGGTGTTGCTGGTACATCACCTGAAGGTGCTAACACCATAAGAGGGCCTTACATTGAGGCATCATCGCTAATTGGGCCATCCTCGTGTACTCTGTCAAGAATCATGAATGTTTGTCTACATGGTGGCATCCTAAAACAAAATTAGTGCACCATGATCAACAAGATATACCTGGTGAGCCGACTCAATGAGATCAAAAGAAAAACATTTCAAAAACACATACAATCAGTGTTTCCATGTACTAAGTTGGAAATCGGAATTTAGGGTACTGTTGGATGGATACACCAGCTATCGCACCAACACTAGATTCAATAAAAATGAAAACCACACTCATAACACATAACACTATTTCAACATAGGCAGGATCAAAGTCTTAATTTTTCGATACAATCGACTCCTTTGATACCACTTTGTCACGACCCATCCCCCGGGGGCCAAGCTATGACGACCACAAGAATGCATTCCATAGGATAGGGGCTAGTGACCATCACCAAGAATCCATATCTTTTAATGGGATGGAAGTTCATGTTAACCTATACAAACAATGAAATCTAGAAGCACAATAAGAGGAAACTACGAAGTAATATGTTGCAGTAAAAGTGTGCTAAAAGTAAAGGGGCCTAAATACAGGACCAACTAAAAATTACAAGTTCAACTGAAAAGTAAAATTAAAACTGGAAAGTGAAAACAACTTTGGGACCATCCACCGAGGATCCTACCTGAAGGGTAGGTATATCTCATGATTAATAGTCCCTATGTCCTATCACCACAAATGGTCCACCTCCGGTCACCGTCCAGTCCTGGATCCCTCATCCTTAATCAACAATGTATATCTTCTGCACCTGGAACAAAAATTTGCGGGTGTAGTCCATGCAGGGGTGAGTATAATGATACTCAGTAGGGACCTCGAGAACCAGGTAGGTCTCCCAGAGATCCAGAAAGGAAAAACCACAATGCTAGACCTCCATCTCACATCACGAAGTGATAGACATCATCTCTACTTAGGTATATGCCAGTACATATAACTAAGCTATCAATATATACTCAACCCATGAATGAGGGAAGAATACCCCAAAGGTAACACCATGAATGTAGAAGTTCCATGTAGGTAACACCATGAGGATTGAAGTACCACACATGTATCACCATGAAGAAAAAACCATGAATGTAGATGTACCACACATGTAACACCATGAAGACAACACCACGAAGGTAGAAGTACCACATAGGTAACACCACAAAGATATTACCACATAGGTAAAATTAAAACATAGGTATCACCTCGAAGATATCACCACAATTTTAAAAGTACCACACAGGTATCACCACGAAGGAAAAAAGACTCATCTCACACTAGGTATATAAGTAAGGCATTGAAGTAGAGATGATTAATTAAGAAGCTAGATCATCTTATTCTGCCGATAGGAACTACTGTTGATTATATGGAGTCTGAACCAAATTGGATCGATAGGTACTAAATGTCGTAGTGATCCACATAGGATATGACCCACCCAGTGTCGATAGGTACTAACCCCAGCAATGACCCACACAGGATCTGACCTGCACAAGATCGGTATGTATGGACCCACATATGATCACTTAGCACTGACCCACATAAGATCTGAGCCCCACAGGATCCGATCCCCACAATATCGGTATAATTTTTCCCTTATAAGATCGCTAAATGCTAACACACCCTAGATATAACCCACATAGAATTGATGCTGACCCACATATGATTTCTCGGTACTAACCATCATATGATTTGTCTCCAACCTATGCCTCACTACTAGACACTGGATTCCCGATCATAGTACACTGGATTATGGGAGAACCAATCCCCAAGCCATCTATCTTACCTCATACATCACAAATCTCCACGTAGAAGTATCCCAAAGTACATACTTGTTGTAAGGGTTCCAATGCGACAGATAGTGCGTCAATCAGACGCTCGGTCTGTAACTTATAAGCGTTATAGTTCTAAGGGCCCAGTAGGTTTAGGATTTGATCGAACCCATCCATACTCAAAAAGTATCCAAATCGCATGTAGATTGTAACAAAATTACTTTATCACTCAATGAGTCCTAGCACCACAGATGGTTCGTCAAACAGACGACCAGATTTCAAGTTATGGCCCTTTAAGTGGAAACTGGCTTGGAAGGGCCCGGGAGTAGTCTGTCTCGGCCCGGCCGGATCTGGGCCAACCCATCCCGGTTGGGGTCAGACTCAGCTGGGTATGTCCACAGCATGCTCGTCCCATGGGTTCGTGGTCTGGCTCGGCCCACAGGGGGGGCATGTCCCTGCACGTTGGGCTCACGTGGCCCGACCTAAGGAGGCCCAGCCAGATGGGATCGCTTGGCCAAGACCATGGTGAGGCATGGATCTGTGTTGTGGGGTCTGTTGGGATGGAATTTGGGGGTTCCCCCTATTTTTAAAGTCAAATCAAGAATGTTCTTTGTGGCTATCAGGTCACACACGGGACCCGCTGCAGGTACCATCACCGCGGCTTCTCTAAGGTGCATCGTTGAGCGCCGCTGCTTCCTACTACAGCTGGCCAATACCGACCGCCCTGTACGACCCTGCTACAGCTAGAAAACCACATCCTTTCCCTACCGGTGGCATGCGATGGCGCGCCGGATCACCCCCATGACTGACCGGTGTCAGCCGCTCTAATGACCACCGCAGCATAGTGCCACAACCTCCACCTCTAGAACCCGACATTGCACGCCTTCATCGCGGCCGGCTGGTGTCGGCCACTAACATCATCTACCAGCGTCTATCATTGGTGTCATGCCTGTGGTCTTCCATTGAGAACACAATGTTAGAACAGAAGGCCAATGGACAGGGCCTTGTTCGTTTGGCCCGAGATCTCTGTGTTATCATCTCATCAAGAAAGTGGATATAAGATTCAACAATTTCATGAAAATAAACAGAACAAAACCTTACCTCATGATCATTGGGGAACATAATGTTTAGGGAAGATTCGATGTTCATCGTCCCTGCAACACGCTTCCAAAGATGCTGCTCAAACATCATCCTTAGGTTCGTGATTCAGTGTCGCTCGACACCGCCCACTAGAACCAGCTCCATCCTCCAAGTGTTTGGCATTGCAACACTTTACTAGAGCATCCTCACATGGTGAAGTCATGCCAATACATTCCCCCAAGCTCCCTATAAATAGGATAGGGGGGGTAAGTAAAGATCATAGAATTTATGGGGGTTTATTTAATAGGAACCAACCTAAATTCCAACAACACCGTTTCTTAGGATTTGAAGGGTCAAGCCAATTAATGGCTTGACATTTCACTGGTCCCACACTAACACTTTTCCATTGGAGGAAAATAGAGAAATAGATAAAGAAAATAATGTTATTTTATTATTCTTTTAAAAAGTCCCAAAATCTATCGTTTTCTACTGACCTTTTTTAGATGGAGTGAAGCCTCCCTTAAGCGAATCTCGGTGCTATAGATTCAACGGTGCCCTCATATTTTTAATTCAAGCACCAGTTCAAAATATTTAAAACTATGCCATGTGTTTACTAAATTTTGCTTAAAATTGTTTATAAATTTAGTTCAGGAACCCCGGGCCTCAAAATCACACGACGTCAATTTTCACAGACTCATAATAATTCCATATAATTAAAAAAATACATCGAAAATCTAGATCATTACAAATACAACCATATATGATGGATATCTAAAAATAATTTCATAGAAAAATATAATATAGAACACTATTTGTACAATTTTTGGAGAGAACTCACTATCCCTGCAAGTTTACAACCATTCAAACATTGAAATAGCACTACTCTCTCAATTAATGTTAATGAAATTATCCACTTGAATATTCTCTTAATGAACTGTATTAGTTCTGTTTTGGTATATACTAAAATAGGTTTTATATATTGATTTTTTTATATGTGAGATAAAATCCTCCATTCCACATAATATACCTCAAGGGAAAATATTCATTAAAAACTCTAAGCCTCATAGATTTTGATCAATGTTAACTCCAACCCCATGGAATAGGTGAAACATGAACTATACAATTGTACCATATACTTAAAATTCATGGGAAAGGTTTACTATGAAATCCAAAATCACTTTCCACTATTACCTCAAACTCCAATTTGATGAAATAGTTCAACGTGAACTTAGTCCCTAAAGACTCATCCTTTTTGAACTCGAAATTTTCCTCTTGTATTTCAACGTCATGAGATTTAATTGTAATGAACTATAACTTCATAGGTTGCACCTCCACAAACTTCAATTTTTGAATTGTACATCACAAACAACCTTTAGAACATATAAAAAATACTCTAGAAATGATGCTCTAATGGAATTTTCCCACCCAAATGAAGATATTAAGGGTCTTTTATACAGGAAACTATTTCTAGGGAACCAGTTAAAAATTCATTTATTGTTTATCCATACATTTAAACTCATATTCTTCATCATTGCACCTAATACCACGAACGATGCAACATTGGGAATAGACCAACATTGTGGCCCTCATATTCTACATCCCCATAGTGAATAGAAATAATCAAATATTGTGTATTCATGTTTACCCGACCTCTATAAACTCATCGCCTTCTCTATCAACACATATTACATTCTACCTTACCACTACATACTATACCATTCAATATTTTCACTTCACAATGTGGTCCACTAGCCCTTAGCTTCCTTTTAGATTTGGTAAGATTGATATTTTAGTCCACATAATCAATCTAATGGTCCATGCACTCTAATTAATGGAAAAAACCATTATAAAAAAACAACTTTGAAACTCTAGATTTTTAGGCCTAACAATTTTAAAAACATTGGGTAATGATGACACCTTCAATTCCCCAATACTAGGTATCTCAAATAAATTTCAAAACAAAATTTTCAGAATGATTTTTCGAATATCAAAAAAAAAAATAAATCATTAGGAGGGATTTTTCCCAAACAATATCCCATTTTAGGTTTATTGAAAACACTTCAACACTACATAGAAACATTTCTCGAAAAAACTCATACACATTTTACTTTCCCAAAAACCTCACAATGAAACTCTAAATAGTAATCAAATATTTACATACCACATACTTTAATCCTACATGATCCATTATCCTAATGAGAAATAACAGTAGAGTGTAAATTTCATCGATGAATTAGTTCATTATCAAAACCACATATTCATTATCGATGAAAAATGATGATCGATTCCTACATACAATGTGAGGATCTCAAGAATACCACCATCCAAACAACACATCATAACTATTTTAATCATAAACCCTTAGGATATGATTTTATGATATGTCATCATTGAAAGAAGATCTTACATGTCATCAGATTTTTAGAAATCCCCCAGGTTCCATGATCCCCCTGTTATTGTCTCCCCCTTTCATAATCAAGACTTATCCCCCATTTTCAATGAACCCAAAGTTCACTCATTTTTTGTCTAAAACAATCTTAATAATTCATATAAAAAATAGGGAAAATACTCTATACCTCATAATGAAGGGATATTGCAGCTGTATTTTTCTAATCTGTGGAGTCACCTAGTCTCCGATATCTATTCAATTACATTAAATATATTATTTGGGTAAGACCTTAATTTGGATGTCTACAAACCATATGTAAGTATGCACATTCAACAACTTCACTATCCTTTCTTCCACTTTCTCCTTGATAAAGTGATATTTGATTTCAATGTTTTTTTCCATGACTAATGGATAATATTTTTTCTATGATTCATAGAACTTGAATTATCACAATGGATTCCAATCAAAAACTTCACTTCAAATTTGGTATCTGAAATCCAATTCATTATCCACAATAACTATTTTTTATCTTGAGTTGGCATGATCTATTCAACCTATATAGTTCATAGAGAAATGAAATCGTGATTCTTGATTGGAAAATAAATACACAGTCTTCCAAGATAGAATGAAACACCTAGTATTTAATTTCTATCATCATTTAAATCAGCTAAATCTGTATTTTTATAACACAATAACTCTTATTATGATTTTTTATTGTACAGAGAGATGAAATCCATTGTTTCCCTGATATACGAATATATTATTTTCAAAAAAAATTAAGTGGATGTAGTTGGGATTAATTTTATAATACTTCACTTGGAATGTGGAGAAAATATTATCCATTTAGGTTATAGTATTGTACAATATAATCCCAATGATCTACCTATATTTTGGGTTGTTGATTATTTTTCATTTATCATCCATTGATAGTTTCATCTAGGTAGAGACTTCATTTTTCATGTCTTTGTAATTATGGATTAAAATAATTCTTAGAACCTCCTTGGAATATTTTTATTGACAAACAAAAGGTTCATACCATCCCTATATTACCCATAAACCAAGGAAAATATCATCTCTCCAATCATTAATAGACTGAACTCGAGTTTCATGAATTTTGTAACTGTTTTCATTTATCTTCATTTGATAAAAAAATATTAACTCATTGACATACACTAAAACCACCATCCTTTGATTACTATCATTGTTTTCATAATGATTTTAATAAACTCCACCATGATGGAAATTGATATTCATAAAATACTTATCAATTCTGTAATATTATGATCTTATTCCCAACTTCAATCCATAAAACAACTTATTTAACAAATAAAATTTGTTACCATATTTTTGATATTGAGAACCATATATTTATTCAATGTAAAAATATTTTTCTAAAACCCCATTTAGAATCATTTACATGGAAGTGGTCTAGAAAACCAAGAATTACCTTCACATGAAAATGGTATGTGTAGTTAAATTTCATATAGCCTTAACATTTCTAGAAATGTCTCATCTATATTGATTCCATAGATCTAGGAGTATACCTTTTACACTAATAATAATTGGTTTTGAATAAATATTCCTTAATTATTTAATTTTTATTTGGAAAACTGATCTTGTCCTTATAATGTTCTTATCCATTAGACTAGAAATAATCTCCCACATCATATTCCTCTTGATTTGATCAATTTATCCATTCATTAGCTAAACTTGATAATCATCTCTAGAATCTTCTTCATGGTATTTTTTCTAAATCTATAATAGAATGTATTTTTGTTGTTGATACATTATTCTCCTCATTTTTATTGGTGATGTTGGATCAGTGAAGATATTATTCCAACCAATATTAGATCGACTCTAAATCTTATATTTAGATATAGGTATAACTTCTTCTTAGTTTCATTATTTGAATCTTCTTATAATTTTTCCTTTGGCACTTGTACTCCCTTGGTGCTACACATCTCTTCACCATTATCCTTTTAATATTTTTCACTTATATATTGATTATTAAACTTATTCGCCACCACAAAAATATCATTGGTCTCCAAAACCATTCCAATATTCTTATTTATACATTTATATGATTTTGTTTTTAACTATTAGATATGAAATATAACTTCATATAGATAAGATTTTAACATTAGGTGTCTCTCATTATCGATAATGAAATGGATACTTCCAAGAACATAAAATCACATCGAAGTTAGTATATATCAATTCCATAGTGTATTTAGGCTATTATATTCCCTCAGACACATCATAAATCTATTAAACATAAAGATCGATGTCAAAACTACATTTTATCAAAAAATATTGTGGTAGTTTTCAATAAGAATCATTCATAGAATATTTTTAAGCTTACTATTTTTTCATCTCTACTAATCAATTTAAATGATTATTTCTAACTATAGAGACTCAATGCCTTACCATGTGATTCTTGTGGAAATACTACACTTTTTTATTTTTTAAATCCATACCATTGTATGTTCTATAAAATTATGAGATATTTTTATAAAAATATTAAATACATTGTTTCCACTTATAAAATATGAGTATTATGGGAATATTTACTTGGGTAAAGGATTGAGAGATTTGACTAGATTATGGAGTATTAAATATTGTGTTTTTCTATATCCGAAATGGGAAAACCCATGGTCTGGGGCTAGCTGTGGTGGACTTTGTGTGTGTATCGTAGAATAATAGAAAGGACTATGTCTCATCCAAGATGTGGTAATCAAATAAGTCTCATGCAAGACATAACTTTTGAAATCACTCCATGCGCATTTTAGAGGGTGTGGGGAAGGTAAACCATCATATTTTATTGAAACATTCCATAGGCACAATCCATTTTTTTTGGGATTTCTTCATGGACAATATGAACATAGTATTTCTATGGTGTAAGGTGTGTTGATTATCAAGATTATTTTTAAAAGATGAATCACTATCATGTATCATTATATATACATAAATGTGTATTCTTTGGTAATCAAAAATTGTTTCAGTCTGATGGGGGATCTTTTAATACCCATTTCACCTCAAATAATCCTATTGATTCTTCTCCCCATTCAATGACTGAAATTTTCTAGGAGCATCTGATAGAATGCCTATTTTGTGCTATGATCTTTTTATGACTTCGGATTTCGTCTTTTTTTGGACTAATGTTTTCCTCCATTTGATCAATCTAGGTACTTATTACATCCTCCTTTAATGGTTAATCTATTTTAGGTTTATTTGATTGAGAACCTAGTGTGTTCGGCAGATTTTAATCGAATGCTTCTTCCCCTTCTTTGGATAATCCAAAAATAAGTCTTTTTTTATTATGTCCAGGTTTTTACATGTGATATTTTGGGGGTTAAATCATTTTTATGGATAGTATCTCTTCTCAAAGGCATTTTGTATACCTTGTAATCTTGGTGGTTAACCTCACGAGGAATCATTTTTTATAAAATCTCTCAATCCTATATTTGACATTTTTTAACCATAATTTGATTCTATCATTTTATGGTGGTTTTTTTTAGGTAATGTTTACATTACCCCATAGATTATTATTCCTCATTTCTTGGTCTATAACAAATTTATTTCATCTGATACCATTTCTAGGATTTTTTGTCAAGTGATATTATTTTGGATGGTGTATATACGTGGTTTGACAATTGATACCCTTGACGAACCTTTATTTTGGCATCATTAATTTTTAGTTAGGAAGTTTCTTACCATATAGAGACTTTTATATGATGATGTCAAAAAATTTTATGCTTGTTATAACGTTATTGATAATTATTTGTGTGTGGGTCAATATGATTCCCTTGAGACCCTTTCCAAGATTTTTAATAATATGATTGTGTGTAGTGCCTTGAGAAAATTTATTGATATGACTTATTTTTTCGTGTTATGATTTGTGTTTATTATAGTATTAAAAATGATTTAGGTAACAGGATAATCAGGTTTGTCAACTTTGGTTAGACAACCCCTTATCGGGGGAATGATTACATGATGATGGAAATGGATTGTTGTACACTTAATGGTCTGTGTAAGATCATGGACATGTCTCCTAATGTGGGAGTAGACCATGCATGGGAATTGAGATTTCATCCACTATTAGTCGAATTAGGATAATTCTATGAAGTGGTGATGTGAAATCCCATTATGTCAAACATGTATTTTGGGACTTACTATCATCCAATGATAATGAACACTATCAAAGTTAGTCATGGTGTGATCATGATACAGACCACCATCATGGTGGGATGTGTGTAATTTCTTTAAAGGTGCAACTTAGGTTGATAAAAATTGACATCCTGGTTAGCATTGTTCCAAAGTAGTTGGGTTTGAGGTTCATGGAGACATTTGTGGTGGAATAAGACATGTAGCATGTTTAGTTTCATGTTTATTTGTGAATTTACTTATTCCATGAAATTCAATGTTATATATTATGTGAACTTTCTTGAATAATGCATTGGTGTGGTCCTACTTGTTTCATAACTCACACCCTTCATGCGAATCATATCTCACAGGGAAATTTCATGATCTAAGATCCAATGAAGAGAAAGGTCCCTATAATAATTATTTGAGGAGAGAAAGGCTTTGAGACGAAGGTGTTTCCAGAATTTACTTCAAACTATTACTGCAACATTTATTTTTCCCACATAATTTATATATTGTGGATTAAATTTCCACATTGGGAACTCATTTATTTTATTATAAGATATTTTTTACATTAGGAATTGTTTTTATTCCTCATTATTAATCTATATTGTTATATTATTTTTATATATTTGATATCAGGATTTGATATGGAGGGTATAGTCTCCTCCCTGATAGACATTAGACTCTCACTACAAGTCAATAGCCTCGTACATATAGGGAGGCATGCATGTGGTCTTGAAGACTATGATATGGACCAGATAGTTTAGGACTTGTCATTATAAAATTGTATCATATGGCAGTTTTCTTCTTTTATTGTGATTAATTAGGTCCATGGTACAAAGTGGATAGGCAGTATAAGAATCATGTAAATGATTTTCCATGTGCCTAGATAGATTATATCGGATAGGGATATATGTTTCCATTGAAGAGATTTGATTTATTATATTATTATTTTTCCAGTAATCTCTTGCATCATGATGAGGCACATAAAAACACATTATATATATGTAACTATTTTTTGTTCCATAATTGTTATTAAATTTAATTTCATGATGTTTTCAATCTATTTGGGATCAGCATTTATTCTCTCTTAGTGATATATCTATTTCCATTGAAATTTTGATAAATCTATAGACCTTAAATAATTGAAATCGAGTAAGAAATTATATATATATATATATCTCTCTCTCTGTGTGTGTGTGTGTGCTTGTGTGACCATAAAGAATATCTCGATGTGAAAAATTGGTTAGTGGTAGGAGAGATTTATGTATAGTTATAGTAAGACACCATGGAGAGCCTTGGGTGATCTCAAAACAAGTTAGGATATATCTTCAATTAGTGACATTGTTTGTTTAAAACATTATTCTACCATTTAAAAATTCTTCCACAAAGATGTTTGTAGGGACTTTCATGTGGGGTATCCCGAGATGCCCCCATTTCACCACCCGTGGTGTAGGATAATATAACCTACCATGTTATTATTCTATCACCAATGAGTCAGGATATAGATCTAGTTTAATAGGTAATATTTTATATTATTATCATATATCTAAAACCCATCCAGAAGTCCATGACTGATCATACTCAATAATTCCAGCTCTAGAATCCTATAGTTTTTTATTGTACACGTTGCCCAATTGGAGAAGTGGACTAGATGTATATTATATAGATCAAGTTTGTGTATGTCCAGACACTTAAGGAAGGTGAATGATTTTAGAAACCTATATATTCCAAGGATCTACCAGGATATAGAGGAATATCCAGAATCCAACAGGAAGATAAGAGTTTCTTTCTTGAGTGAACTTCAATGAGATATTTATAAAGAATTATTTTTCTGACATGATGCATTTGGACTTTTCCCAGATTTTGTAGAGTTAAAGTCAGGTTCTATGACTATCTCTATATAATCAACTTGGTTTAACGAGTTTCATCATAGTAATCATATATTTTAATGTAATGAAGATCTTAATGATCAGAATTTGAGATAGGCCTTCGACTACACCTCATATATTAGGTTAGTGGCTTTGGCCTGATAATGTACATAAAAATTCATCGAAAGGCCATATATTTTGAAATGGGGATAGAGGCTGAATGAGAATTAGGCTAACATCGGGTCCCATGAAGAGTAGTGAATAAGATTCATCTCATTAAAAAATTATAATCTTCTGTTATTAGGAAGAAGAAGATATAACTAGAGTAACAACATAGTTTTTAGATGGTTCAGAACAGGACTTCCTTGGGATCCCTATGGGATATGATTTTAGAAGGTGCTTCAATTGGGGGAAGTGGTTTCATGATATTAACAGATATAAGAAAACAATTATGGTATAACACATTTTTATAGGGATTATCAAATTTAATGTTTTTTCATGAGGTTTTATCTTAGGTGTTTTGGGAGATTTTGGATATCTAGGAGTGGAGGGCCTTATTAGAGTATATAGACTTTCTAGAATATAATCACTTAGTGTGGAGGGTTATGTATAAATGACATGATGATATTATGTATTAGGTCATACTATAATAGATGGTGGTGAGGAAACATCTACTATTAATGTTATAGTATTATTCACTTTTCCATTTCCAATAACTTTCTTTGATACTGGTACTTTACATTCATGTATATCTGCTAATGTTTTTTTAGACTTCATATACTAATCATGTTGTCTTCTGAGTTAATTTATCTCATTAAACCATTTGGAATGAAATTTGATTATCTTAAGCGATTCTTATTGTGTCTTATAGTCTTTTTTTGGACATCTATGGGAATTCCTGATTCTAGATTTGATGAACATCGATGTGATTCTTATAATGGACGGGTTAACCAGATTCCTAGATCACAATCATTTCAATTAGAGATGAGTATCATTTACATCATCTAAGGGAGTAATGTTGTTTATAACTTGTTATTGGGGAATGGGAAAAGGTATATTTTGTCAGAAATTGAGTCGTCTTTGGAAGATCACCATGTAGATTTCTGGATTGGAACTTTTAGAACGAAAAGTGTTATTCACCTCATCTATTCCTACAATTTTGGATCTCTATCAGGATGTTTTTGAGTTCCTTCATATGGATTCTCATAGATAAAGGATTTTACATCAAGATAGATATCATATTGGGTGTGGATCCCATTTCTATAACTCCTTTTCATATGGCGTTATTCAAATTTAGGTTTCTCAAGGTATATCTCTATGAATTGGAGTACAAGTGATTTATTAAGATTTTTATATCACTTTAGGGTTCACCATTCATATTTTCTAATAATGAATATTATATTATATGAATCTATATTTATTAACCAAAGATGAATCTGATGACATTAATGAAAATATAGCCCTTGTCAAGGACTAATGGTATCATATACCAGTTATAGGGCAATAAGTAGTTCTCCATGGTTGATCTTTGATTACGTAATCATATGTTTTGGGTTAGAGAGGAGTAAATCCAAAATATGGGGTTTTAGAGAAATATTGGGATTTAAGAGTACATAGTGACACTTTTGGGACAAATTAATATAATGAAATCATTCATGAATCTCATTAATAAGATCATACATTGTTATCTTGACTACTTCATCATGGGGTATTTTAATGACATCCATATCTACACATCAACCCCATTGTAGCATGACAAACATCTTGAGATAGTACTATTTATTCATCAATCTAAATGAAATTATTCCAACATATTAATGTTTAACCTTTAAAATCAAAAGCATAAATTCTTGCTTCATGTAGTAATTGAGAAAATTATGTCTATAGAACTAGATAAAATTTAGGTAGTGATATCAATGAAATATCTATAAAATATTTTCTAGGTCATGATATATTTTGGTTTAGTGGGATACTACTCATGTTTTGTCGATTACTTTTCCAAATTATCAACATCTATGGATGTGCTGATGAAGAAGGGAGTGGAGTTTTACTGGTCATATTAGTGTGAATGGGATTTCTATAAGAAAAATAGATGGTGGACTATAACTCTAGTGTTGATTGTTCCAAAACCAAGGATTTGATAAGATCTTATATTGATTCATTGAGTATAGTTTTTTGAGTAGGATTCTTGGTATGTGAGTGGGTAGTATCTTGTGGGTCATGTCTGTTGTGAACTCATGAGTGGAAATACCCCATACCTAAATTGGATTTTGAATTCTTAGTGCACACCTTAAATTCTCAGTTACATTATCTCCTCAGTGATTGGTTTTTTATCTACATGAACCACAAGATATTTTACTATAACTTCACATATTGGGGCCTAAACCTGAGGTAAAAGTACTAGGTAATGTACTTGAAAATGTTTGATATTTATATTGACATTTCACTAGATAATGATAATTTTTTATAGATTCACATATTGATAAGATGCATGTTTCATAGGATATTGGTGATAGGCCATTGGAGGAATCATGGCACCTTTGTGATCTTGATGGATGACTAGAGGATGGATGCTTATATGGTCCACGAATCAACGATGTAAGCTCATATTATGGTCACATGTTCTTTTATAGATGAAGTAAAGGCTGGACAGAAAATTGGTTTACAATTTTTTGATGCAAGAGTAGCGAGATTGGGGTGACCTCATACTTGGGTGGTTATTAGAAGGCAACAATATGATCCTTGTGCGTGGTTTTTTTAGTCTCTAATTCTCTCAATGATGAAATGATGTGAGAAATAAATAGCTAAAAGTGGGTGGTTTATCCTAGATTGAAGAATATGTACCATGACTTCAGGCATCATTCCTAGGGGCCAGGGATGAGAGGGACATTATTTGTTTTATTCACTAATTCTTTACTTTCCTGAGGATAAAGTTCATGAACCAACGTCCAAGTGGTTTATGTAGCCACATTCTATTCCCAAGTGGAAATAGAAGTAAATCATAATGGAAATTTGTATGGGGTTAGGTGGGACCCCAAGGAGTCATGATATGGTTTGGGGTATTGTCGATTCAATAATGAAAGAAGCTCATTTATTATTGATTCGTGAGAATTAATAAGTGGATGAGCTGTGAAGTTTATATGTTTAAGAGATTATACCCTTAAATAGAGTTTCGATGAGCATTTTATCTGACATAGAAACTCATTTCATTAACTATTTCTTTAAGGATTAAAATGTACTTTGGGACACATCAAAGATGGATCACAACGTCTAATCCCCGGACAGATGGATAGTTGGTGTAGATGATTCATGTATTGGAGGATATGCTACAATCGTACGTTATAGAATTTAGTAGAGATTAGAATGACCAACTAAACCTAATTGAGTTATCTTAAAATAATTATTACTATGATTCGATATAAATGGAACCTTATGAGGTTTTTTAAAACTGATAATATCATTACATACATTGTTGGAACAAGGCTTGTGAGGAAGCAATTGTGGGGGCCCCATGGTACTGGAGACCTCCATGAGAGTACTGCTGATTCAGAAGAGGTTGATCACAACCTAAAGTTAGAAGAGATATATTTTCAAGGAAAATTGTATTTTCTAGAGTGTTTTTTAGTTGATAGATTTTTATTATGATTGAATCCTTTCTTAGGCCACCAATATAAATGGAAGTTGTGAAATCTATTGGTTCATTTTGTTGGACTATTCGAGATCACGGAATTGGTTGAGACAATGACATACCATCTGAATATTAATTTTTGTAACCAAGGTGTGCAATATTATTTTCATTTATATAACATTTATAGGTACATAATTGATATTACACGTGTTTTCTACTATGACGTTATTGAGATAGATCATGATTCCACATACATGGAATGCTCAGATTGGTTTATAGAATGGATTGAGGGAAAGTACTACGAGATAAGATAGTACCACTTATCAAGATATTGTGGTAGAATTGATTGATCGAGGAGGATAAAAGTGGGGGGAGGGAAACATTCATTCTTAGCAGCCATATTATTTCATGTAGGCCCACTATAGATTCATCTAAAGGTTTATAATTCATTATAAAGGTATATTACTAAATTCACTGGTCTTTTTTTATTATGAATGGTAGTGTTTCCTTGTCTTTTGATTTTAAGTGGATCCATTCTTAGGTAAAAAATTGGGAGATTTTAGTAAGTTATAGGGTATAAAAAGTTATTTTTAGTGTTTTTCTATGAAAAATGTGAAACACCATAGCCTTGTTTAGGCCACAGTGGCCCAGGGCGAGTCTTATTGATAAATGATAAAGGAAATGGTTAGTCCAATTTGTGGTTCTCAAATAAGGATCATATCAACCACATCTTATGAAACTACACCACACACATTTTAGAGGGTTTGGTGAGGGTACAATGGTACAACTCTTTGAAATAATTATATAGGGACAAGCCATTTTAGGTATTAATTGAAGGACACCAAATCCATGGCCAGACAATATTATTGGTCATCGTGACAGTTATAGTTCTTTGTAATGGATGGAACACTCTCTTCCCTCTTATAATCTCCATCAATGTGAAATTTTTGGTTTATAAATCCTATTGTAGTGTTATGAGGAATTTATTAATACTATCTTTTTTATTTTTCATCAATTAAACCTCTCATTTATTCACCTTTTTCATTGATTACTGATTATTAGAGTATTTGATATAGGGGTGATCGGGTGCTATTATCATATTCCAAACACATTTTTCTTCATTTTTTGGATTAATATTTAGCTCCCTTTGATTGATGTAAGTCCTCCATCTATTTTTCTTTTCTGGTTCTTTTATTTTGGGGTGATTTTTTTGGAGATCTAGAAAAATTCTTCTTATTCTAGCAGAATTCCTATTCTCCCTCTTTATACAATCATAAAATAGTTTTTTACTAATATCTTCTTTCAGGTTATCTTTTGCGGGTTTAATAAATGTTATTTGATAATTACTCTTCTCAAAGAAGTTTTTCTTTCATCAAAATCTTGGTGGTGAACCTTTTAGGGAATCCTTACTTAGAGAATATCTCATATTATATCTTTACTATTACGTTACAACTAAACAAGGATTATATGTTTGACATTGGTTGTCATTTTTAATGTTTTATTCTACCCCTTGGAATTTTCTTCCTTATGTCTTACTCTAGAAACAATAATATTTTATGTATAATTAGTTCTAGGATTTATTGGTCAGTGTGATTTTTCAAGTCAGTGTGAGAATATTGTTCGTGGGATAATTCTCCTGATGAAACATGATATCTATGTGAACAATCTTGAGTTGGAAAGTTTCATACCATATAAGACCCTATAAATGACAATTTCCTGATTGTTTGTTAATTCTTAAAAACCCATTTCTGATATGTCTGTATGTGGGTCAATTAGTGGCCCTTAAAACCCTTTCCTTGATGTGTGATCATATCGATCGAAAAGTTCCTTTTTATTACAAATGATGTTGTCCAAATTCCTAAGACAGGGGGAGTCACAGGGTTCTAAAATGATGCAACCCAAGAGCGTCCCCCTACACAAAATTATTACATTCTAGAGGCAATGAGCCAAAACTAGAGAACACCACCAATGGTTCTTCATAATGATTAGATTTCTCAACATCGGTGAGACGGTCCCTTGGAGGGGGATCATGATGACATGACGATGGATACAAACTATAGATCACATTATGGTATGGGTAAGATCATAGACATGTATGTTGATGTGATAGTAGTCTATTCATGAGAATTTAGAGTTCATCAAACATAGGCTGAAGTGGAATAATTCTTTGAGGGGGTGATGTGTTGTCCGATTAAATCAATCACATCAGTTGGGACATACCAACATTTCAGGTTAACGACCACTACCAGAGTGGGTGTGCGGTGTTCTTGATAATGACCACTATCAGAGTGGGCCTATGTAATTTCCCTAATGGTAGAACATGGGATTAATAATAATTAGATCATTATCATCATTGAGCAAAAGCTGGTGGGGATAGTGTTTGTACAAATAAAAACCCAGCATGTGTTTTATTGTGTTCTTATGTCATCATTTACTTGTTTCATGACATAAATTTTTATATATTTTGTTCAGTTGTGTTAAATACACATTGGTGGTGTCCTTATGGGTTTATTACTCCACCCTACAAGGGTATCTTTGTGCGTGTGTAAATTTCAGGACCAGGGATCTGGTGATGGGAAATTTCCCTAAGACAAGGAGTTCATGAGATAGAGGATAGGAGTCAGAGGTGATGGTAGAACATATCCAAGACTATTTCTACTGTATTTTTTTCTTCATCATTTTAAATACATTGAATTATCATTCCACATTGGGATCCAATTAATTTTGTTGTATTACAAGTTTTTTTATGTTATTTTTACTCAACATTATTACTATTAGTTTTTATATTATATAAATCTATGTGTGTTTGTTAAAGGATATGATTCTACGGGAATAGTCACCCCCCTAAGAGACCTCATACCCTCACCATTAGTTGGAAACCACTTGCATATGTGGATGAATGCTTGACTCCCTGTGACTGTCCAGTATGGACATAGTGGTTTGGATTGGGGCATTGTAGGTTTAGAACTTTCAAAATTTTGTATGAAATCATCCTTTCAACCTCTCTCTGGTATTGTGTTATGAAAATGAACACGTCAAAATTGTGGGAGATGATGAATATCTATTCCATTAGACATTAATTTTTAATGAATTAAACATAGTAACTCTTCCCATCAATGTATATTGTCTATATAGGTTTACACACATCAACATACAACAGTTCCAACAGTCTTGTAAAATTTTATTATTTTTCCTTGAATGTCTTTCATGAAATCTTCCCTTCATTTCAAGTATCACAAGTGTGTGTATAATCATGTGATATCTTAGGGATACCTAAAACTCTATCAATTTTGTCCAGATCAAACAATGAGGGTTGGATCAATTTACCAAGATATTTATTTAACAACTCAATCTCTTATTCCGTGTATATAAAGCATATATCTTTTTCTCCCCTCCCATGTAATATATTTTCCTTTATGCACATACCCTACATCAGAATTTCCCTATATTTTCAATTAAATATACACATATTATTGGTAAATATAATTTCAATCCCTAAGTCTCATGATTTATTTAAACAATGAAAATTTTTACTTAGACCTTCAATAACCAAAACATATGTAAATCACATATCTTTACCTCTAAATGTTTCTTTAAGAGGGACAATAATCTGTAGGCTTATATCATTGTTAAAAGAAGTGAAACCTTAATTACTCTTCTTGATGTCTATAATGAGATTATTATATGCTATAATGTTGGAGATGCATCCAGTATCAATGATTCACACACCAATACAATCTAATAATTTTAGGGAAATATCTTCAACTAATGTTTACTCATCTCTTCCCTTATTGATCCATGTCATTGGTTTCACACCTAGTTTTGATTGAAACTCATGGTATTACTCAATATAAGATAGGATATCATTTTCATGAAAATATTCAATTCAATTTCACATTTTATGATTGCTTGATAATTCCTTATGAATTTACATATGAATACATTAGTTTCTAATTAAAACATTCAGTTTCACTATTGACAAAAATATATTTGGCAGTATATCAAAATCCCCCTCACTGCCAATAGTTACCATCAAAATCATCCTTGGACTATCGACTCATGTTTGGGTTCCGTAATTCCTTCATATTCTTTGGTACCTCTTATCTATGTAATATACAATTTGATAATGTCCCATATTTTTAGAAATGTAGCACCTGATACGACATGCATTCATGAGTCCCATTTTTTATGATGCGTTGTCCGTTCGGTTCCCTGATTCTAATTTATACAGAAAAGAATCTCTAAATGTGTACTAGATTATTGTGGCCAATTATAAATCATAGATATGTTCCATTTATTATCAAACCTTAATTCATCCTTACCATTCATATATGACTTTTTCTCACAACTAGAAAATGGAGCTACTGCCACGGACCTATAACCACGGTTTTAAAACGGTGGCTATTGGTGGATATATCAATGGTTATTTGGCCTATAGACACAATTTTGTGGCCCATATCCACATTTTTGTGGCCTATGGACATGGTTCTCAAAACTATGGCTATAGGCCAAATTTTTCCATTCCCTATAGCCACAGTTTACCAACACAGTGGCTATAGGGTTCCCGCGCTTCTGCGAGATAAACAATTCCCGCCACAAATTTGACGGGAATACTTAATGCCACTATTTTGAGGATTTTCCCATGGTTTTTATTAATATATATATATATATATATCCGATTCATGGTGTGTTTTAGTGGTATGTGCGCTAGATTGCAAATTAGAGGTGCATGGATTAAAACCCGCCGGGGACATTTTTGATTTAGGCTATTGCCACGGTTAAAACTATAACAATAGCCTTGGTGGCCAATTTGGAGGCCTATTTCCATAGTTTTAAAAACCATGGGAATAGTCCAGGACATACTTACCTGGTGAAAACATCCACGGTTGGACAAAACTGTGTTCGTAGGCTAGGGCCACAGTTTTGGGGCCTATTGCCACAATTTTGAGAAGTGGCAAAAGTCCTTTTTTCCAGTTGGGTATTTTTCATTTCTGTGCATCCATGCTCCATTTTAACATTTTTTAGAAGTATTTACTTTCCCCATGTCATACAAAGAGTAAATATAATCTCCTAACCATCAAATATTCATCATAGGCCAAAACTCCCACCTCAATCTCTTGGATAAATTTGACCTATTTTTTTACTATCTTAGTCAATCCATCGATAACATCATTCTGTTCTTGAACTATGATTTTTTACTCAATTATATTCTCTAGGATTATTGGGTTTTTAGATTTGATATTTTCAATTTCTATCATCGTATTGAACTTTTCTTGTTCATACTACTAGAAATTGTGTTTGGAATTATGAACCACTCTATTGTATTTATTTAATTTGTGTATCCAAACATAAATATATTAAAGAGAGGCCTTAGTCTCGAATTACAGATCAAATCATCCTTCCTCCTCTTATTTTCCAATATTGATCTCTACCCTATTTTGTGAATTTCTCATGACTACAGCTATAAAAATTTCTTCGATGTATTAATATTCTTCAATTTCTTCTACCATGACCTCTTTTGAAATATCATTTTCTTATTAAATAATATTATTCTTCTTGAAGTAATTATTCTTATTTCATTTTCAACCATCCAAATTGTATAAAGGCTTATTATTTTGAATACCATCATACTCATAATCTTCGTAAAACATCATTGGACACTGTTGACCTCACCTTTTTTGATAATCCCAACTATGATTTCAAATACTTTGATAATCCTAACTATGCTTTCACATACTTTGATAATCCCAATTAATGTTTATCTATATTCAAATTCACTCAATCAATGATATACTATTATCATGATGATAATAATATTAATATAATCCTTGAAATATGTTAATCAATGTTTATCCATATTTATATGAGTTTTGAAGTAACTCTAACCCAATGGGATATGTTTTTCATAAAACAGATAAGTGTTAAGTCCCTAATCTGTGTATAGATACTGATATGGAGATACCGGTACTTAGTCTACCAATAAGCTAAGGTCACCAATACACAGAGCTACCGGTATGTACAAGTCCATTGACAGTCACCGATAGATCAGAGGTACTGATATACCAGAGCTACCGACAGACCAAGAGCTACCGATATGCGGAGTCACCGATACAGAATGAAGCTACCGATAGAAAGAAGAGATACCAATAGATCAAGAGCTACCGATTGAATGAAGTCACCAGTATATAGATCTACAGATTCCAAAATCTACCGATACAGGTTCAAAGACATACAGATGCAAAGAGCTACCGATACAAGTTCAAAGAGCTACTGATACAAGTTCAAAGAGCTACTGATGGAAGGTCATTGTTACACAAAATCCATCGAACACGTCTACTAACAGGAGGCTACTAATGATTGACCAACCATTCAATATCTACATTCTAAATACTATTTATTTATTATGCTAATGGTTACATTTGATGTATTTAATGCAGTTCATGTTATTTAATGATTTCTATTGCCATGTCATGGAACCGTACCTAGTACCCATGAAAAAGGTAGTCATTCCCATTTTCCAAAGCTGAAAGCTACAAAAGGGAAGATAAATACCTAGCTGGACATTACTGAACACGGGGTGTGCATACAACAAGAATCAAGGAACTAAGAATACACACAAAGGGAGAAAAATAAAAAGGCTCAACCGCATTCAAACGTGGTGCATTCACCCAAGGGTACATCCATACTCCAAGATCACTGGACATACACGAAGCAATTCATCTCTAAAGGAGAACAAAAGCTGCATCTTGAGTGAAGAACTACAAAAAACACTTCATGCACTCAGGATGATAAGCTGAACCTGGAACCATGAAAGAAAACTATACTTTGTTTTTCAGAACAAGGACCAGAGAAGGAATCGAACCTTTTCTGAACAATCAAAAGAGTCCAGAGATACACTGCCAATAACTAAATCTTTTCTAAAATCATTCACACTTTCTTTAGTGATTCTTTCATATACATTTCGAGCAGTGTGTGTATCCTGTTTATTTTACACACACTGCCTCCTGAGCTAAGATGGAGGATTCTAAAATCCTCATTCGAACTCTATAACTCGCTTGAATCCCACTGTGGTTAGTGGTAGAGGTCGAGAAAGACCTGGACAGTTGTGAGTTGTTGTTTGTTTTCCCATGTAGAACTGTGGCAGAGGTCGTTGAACCTGGACAGTCTTTGAACTTTTTTTTACCCTGATCTAGGGTGTGGATCAATTTATAAAAATTGTTTGAGAGGACTAAGTCTTTTCTTGGGACTGAACCTCTGGGATACATCTACTGTGCATTTTAGTTTAAGTCATAAGTACACTATATATTTCATATTTCGCTGCTAACTACTTTGATATATAATTTGTTTTAAAGTTACTTTGATAGTTAAATTAGTAAGTGTTTATACTTATTATAAACCAGTAAGTTAGTTTCAAAAGTCAATTTAATCGTCAGATTAAATTAACTGAGACCTAATCAATCGTTGAGAAACTAATTGAACATTTCCACTCTTTATAAATGCACTACAGTTTAACATTGTTTTTTAATAGGGGGATTTTAAGAGAAATATTTTTAATAGAAATTTTAATTGGAACTCAATTCACCCCCCCCCCCCATCTTGAGTATCCACTCCGACCAACATTTGGTATCAGAGGATTGTTTTGGTTTTTCAAAGTTTTCAAAACACTCTGTTTTTCAACTATGATTTTAGTTTCATTTTAATGATCTTAAATTTCTGTTAGTTCTAAATTTTATCTCTTTAATATATTCTCTAAAATCTAGTTATGGATAATAGACTAGAAGGTTCTGCTACTAACCGAACACCTTTCTTCAATGGTGCCAACAATGCCCAGTGGAAACTTAAGATGAAAATTCATTTAGAAAGTTTGGGTTTTGATATTTGGACTCCTATATATTCACAATATAAAATTCCAGAAACTGGTAGAACTACTTGGGATAAACCTATAAATACTAGTTACAATAATAATTTTAAATCTATGAATGCCCTGTATTGTACTTTAGGAGATGAAGAGTTTAATAGAATTTCTGCTTGTAAAACTTCCTATGAAATATGGGAAACTTTGACTGTTTCTCATGAAGGAACAACCAATGTTATAGAAATGAGATTAAATACAAATACTATTAAATATGATAATTTTAAAATGAATACTGATGAACTTATTTCTGATATGTATCTCAGGTTCAATGAGATTTTCAATACAATGAGATCTCGTGGAAAGGTTGTTCCAGCAAAGGAACAAATTATGAGAACCTTGAGATGTCTACCAGACCAATGGAGGGGCACTTCTGTTTTAATCATAGAATCATGTGACATTGGTTCTCTCCCTGTAAAAGAGATTATTGGTAAATTAATGATGTATGAGGAAGAACTCAAGGTGAATAAGGAGGAAGATGATGAACCTAAAAGAAAATTCGTAGATTTCAAGTCTACTGCCTCAAGGAGAAAGGACAAATACAAAGTTCAAGAACAAACTATACGTTCAACAATTAAAGATTCAGAATTTGATAGTGATGCTGATATGGCTCAAATAGATAGGATATTCAAGAAGTTCTATAGGAAAAATAAATTCTTCAAAAAATTAAACTACAAATGTATGTATGACAATAGAGGTAAGTGGAAGAAGGACTGGAAGAAATCTGATAAAGAAGATGATATAGTCTGCTATGAATGCAATAGGAAAGGACACATCAAAGATGACTGTCCAAAATTAAAATTCAAAAAGAAATATGATTATAAGGACAAGAAGTACAAGAAGGCTATGAAAGCTACATGGAGTGCTTCAGAAGACATCAAAAGTGAATCTGATGTTTCGGATTCTAATAATAATCATGCCAAATTGTGTTTCATGAACAACACATCTGAGGTAACCTTAGATAATCCTGTTTTAAATTCCTATTATTCTAGATATGATGTGGAATCTGATTATGATTCTAAAGATATGTCTAAGGCTGAATTGTTTGAATATTGTAACATGCAATAAGATACATGTAATGAACCTAATGGCAAATATAAGTCATTAAAGAAACAGTATGCTCTCACTGCCAATGTTAAATCTACCTTTGATATAGAAAAGGAAAAGAATGCTAAACTGTTAAAGGAAAATACATAATTGAAAATGTAAAATGATCAACATAGAAAGGACATAGAAAAATTCACAAATGGAAAGGGTACTCTAACTAAAATGTTAGGAAGGCAAGTTGAACCAAAATACACTACTGATTTGGAATACGAACATGGAATAAGACAGTTCACTAATACTCGATTTATTCCTAAATCTGGATAAAATTCTACTTCTTCCAGTTCTGGAAATTCATATGCTTCAACTAGTTATTCATAGGGTTCTAGATCAAATAAATTTTATCATTCAAAATATATTGATTCTGTAAATTATATGAGACCCATAAGAAAAATTTGGGTACCTAAATCTTTATTTGTTAACCTTTCTGGACCCGAGAAGATCTGGGTACCAAATTCATTTTCCATCTAAACCTATTTTGTAGGAAACATGTTTAAAGATTTCTCAAAATAATTTATGGTACTTGGATAGTGGATGTTCATGGCACATGTCAGGAAATTATTCATGCTTTAAAATCTAAATAAAGTTTGATGGAGGCCATGTCACCTTTGGTGATTATTCTAAAGGAAAAATCATCGGCCTAGGCCTGATTGGTAACAGTGGTTCAGTTTTGATTTCTAAAGTTTTATTTGTTGATGGACTTAAATATAGTCTGTTGAGTATTTCTCAGTTATGTGATGATGTCTTTAATGTAAAATTTGAAAATTATTCCAATAATGTTTTTAAGTCTAAAAATGCTTTAGAGTTCTATGCCTTGAGAAATGAAAATGTTTATGCTGTTGATTTA
This sequence comes from Viscum album, assembly GCA_963277665.1. NCBI lineage: Eukaryota > Viridiplantae > Streptophyta > Magnoliopsida > Santalales > Viscaceae > Viscum > Viscum album. The sequence goes on along the minus strand of OY728129.1, from coordinate 1,373,781,162 downwards.
AAATCATTGGACAAGCAAAATGTTACTTGTTTAAATGCTTTTCATAAAGACGCTTGGCTATGGTACAGAAGATTAGGACACTACAACATCCATTCAATTAGAAAAATGACTAGGATGAACTTAGTTAGAGACCTACCCAAACTTAAATTCCCAAATGACAATGTTTGTAATCTCTTTCAAAAGGGAAAGCAACATAAAGTTTCTTTTAAATCAAAGAAAGTTTCAAATTCTCAACCTCTCGAGTTGGTTCACATGGACTTGTTTGGACCTTCAAGAGTTTCTAGTTTAAATGGGAAGCACTATGTCTATGTCCTAGTAGATGAATTTTCTAGATATACTTGGGTATATTTCTTGGCTCATAAAAGTAAAGCTTGTTATTATTTTATAAAATACTCCAAGTCTGTAGAAAACCATAGTGGATTTAAGATAAAAACCCTGAGAAGTGATCATGGCCGTGAGTTTGAAAATCATGATTTTGAATTTTATTACTCACACAATGGCTATAGTCACAACTTTTCTGCTCCTAGGACACCTCAGCAGAATGGTGGAGTAGAAAAAAGAAAAAGAACCCTTCTAGAAATTGCCAGAACCATGCTTAATGTGTATGACCTGCCTATTGCCTTTTGGGCTGAAGGTGTGAATACAGCTTGATATAGTATTAATAGAGTCTTAATTAGACCTATTCTCAAGAAGACCCCATATGAACTATTGAATAATAGAAAACCCAAAGTTATTTACTTTAGGGTCTTTGGTTGCAATGTTTTTATTCTCAATACAAAGGATAATCTGGACAAGTTTGCTTTTAAGAGTGATGAAGGAATTTATCTTGGTTATTATTTAACTAGAAAAGCGTATAGAGTCTTTAATAAAAGAACCAAATGTGTTGAGGAATCTGTTCATATCAAGTTTGATGAAACTGATCCACATGAACCTAAAACCTCTCTTGAAAATCGTGAAGAAGACTTGACTGTTCTAGACCTTAGTGATAAAACTAAAGTACCTACTATAAAAAAATACAGCTCTGGACATATTCCAAAATCTGCTACTATAGAACCCAAACTTAGAGATGAACCAGAAATTTCTAGTCCTAACTTTACTAGATCAACTAGGATTCTAAATAATTATCCTCGGGATGATGTTGTTGGTAATCTTGATAGAGGGACACATACTAGAGCTTCTCTAAGAAACCAGGTTGAAAATTAAGAATTTATTTCATAGCTAGAACCTAAAAATGTCAATGATACAATCAATGATGAATTTTGGGTAATGTCTATGCAAGGAGAGTTAAATCAATTTGAAAGAAACAATGTCTGGGAATTAGGTGATAGAACCAGGGACACTTAGACAATAGACACTAAATGGGTTTTTAGAAACAAAGTTGATGAATCTGGAAATATAGTTAGAAACAGGGCTAGGTTAGTTGCACAAGTATATAGTCAAGAGGAAGGTATAGACTATGAGGAAATATTTTCACATGTAGCTATATTAGAAGCTATTATGATTTTAGTTGCCTATGCTACTTATCTGAATTTTAAGTTATATCAAATGTATGTCAAAAGTTCTTTTCTAAATGGTTTTATTATTGATGATGTTTTTGTTGAACAACCACCTAGATTTACTAATCCTCATTTTCCAAATCTAGTTTTCAAACATTCTAAAGCCTTTTATGGTTTAAAACAAGCTCCAAGAGTGTGGTATGATAGGCTTAGTTATTTTCTTATTTCAAAAAGTTTTACTAAAGGGATTGCAGATCCAACCCTTTTTATTCAAAGATTTTCTAAAGATTTTTTAATAGTACAAATCTATGATGATGATATTATTTTTGGATCTTCTAAACATTCCTTACATACTGATTTTTCAAAGAGTATGAAAAATGAATTTGAAATGAGTTTAATGGGAGGACTTAAATATTTTCTTGGATTTCATGTTTTTCAAAATGAAAATGGTATTATTTTTAATCAAAGTAAATATACAAAGGATCCTTTAAAACGTTTTAGTTTGGATAGTATTATGGAAAGTGATACTCCTATGAGTATAGTCTGTAAATTGGATGCAGATGAAGCTGGGAAACTAGTGGATCAATCCAATTATAGAGGTATGATTGAAATCTTACTTTACCTTACTACTAGTCGACCAGATATTATGTTTGGAAGCATACTTTACCATACTTCTAAAAAAATATACCCTATATAAATCTTATTTAGTCATGAAAAACACAGTTCTCTTGCCATCATATAGAAATGTTTTATTTCAAATTAAAACATGGATGAGACACTAATTTCGTACATCATCCTAACTTAATTGGTAATTTTCAAGGAGTATAAAAATTTAATGTGCCAATGTAAAAAAAATCCACTACATTGTACACTTATGACTTTGTCAAAATAGACTCCTTATCCCTCTGGGTTTATAGCCATTCACAATTTCAAAGCTAACCGCTCTCTCAACTAAAGTAAATGCATTTATCATCCAGGATATTATTCTGATGATTTGTATCAAATCTATTTTTTTCACACTAAAATGATTGTGACATGAAGTTGTGTTTTCATATTACAGATGAGATACACTCTTCTATAAACTTGACCTCATGAAATTATATTCAATATAAACTCCAACCTCATAATTCAAGTTCACAACAAACTCCAACAATATGAACAAGGTTCACTCTGAACTCCCCTATTGCATCATATAATTTTAACTATGTGTAAAATGTTCACTATAAAATCAAACCTCATATGCCACCATCACTTCAAGCTACCATCTATAAAAGAGGTTCACCGTGACCTCAGGCCTCACTAACACATCTTTCACAAATTAACAATACACATATAATATACTAACTTCGTTGTATTTAGTTTATTGTGAGAACCAACATTACAGGTTTCACCTTTGTGAACTTCCTTAACTCAAATTCACTTCACAATAACACTTTAAAAATTGGATGAATTCCTCTTGTGATGATTCTCTCTAATGGAATTAACTCACTCAAATAAAGTGATTAAGGATCCTATATATAGGAATAAATTTTTGAAAATCCCACTAATCATTGAATTATTATTCAACCCTTTAAACTCATAATCTTCATCACATCACAACTTACCACAAACTCCACCTCACAGCCCATGGACCAACTTGGCGGTCTACGTACTGTTCTTAATGGTGTTCCAAAAATACCATTGAATGACCACATACTCATTTCCATCCCATCTCTATGATCCCACATTCCACTTCAAAATTGGGAACACCATTCTACCTTATGACCATGTACTCAACTTTCAAGTCTACATGCCTTACCATATTATTTTCCAACTGTGAGCATCCTTAGTTATTAAACACAATCTACCTCAATGCTATATACTGAAACTCATGGTCCATGTACTATACAATAGGTAAAAAATTTATTTTACAAAACCAAACTTCAAACATCAATATTTTAAAGAAAAAAATTAGAAAATCAGTGGGATATGACGCATCCATTAATAATCCAATTATAAAGACCTCCAAAAACATTAAAAAACAATTTTAAAAAAGATTATTAAAAAATAAAAACAACCATTGAACACAAAAAAATATTTTTGGTGCATTTTTCCAACAAAACAATACAACTAAAAAAGTGTGATTAAACAATAGAAATCTTGTATCCCTTGTAAACTAAATTTTCCCTTGAAAATGGTGTTTGTGATTCACCTGTCTGAGGTACATCAGAAACATTAACACAATTTTATATCACATGAATACCATATCAAAAAATACTAAGGCAAAATAACCTCCCTATAATACCACAATTTCATATCCTCCCTCAGTCTATGACCTTTAAGTGGTGAGAAAAATATAGAAGTCTCTACATGACCTTGGGCGCACTTCCGTGTACTCCAGACACTTCTAACTAGCAGTGGGGGTCTAGGGTGTTACCATGGGGAGACTATAACACCATATCATTGTGAGTAATAAAAAAAATAACAAAAAAATGAAAATAATAATCATCATATTATATGGAATAAATAAACCACATTTATCAAAAACAAATAATGAATGTGTAGGTATGTAATCATACAAAGCCATGGTCATACTAGTACACATAGACTGATGACCCACTAGGTTTATCACATAAATGGAATAAATAGAAGAATTAAATAAATGGGGATCTACTACATACTCAAGTTTTACCTCATCCATCTCCTAACATCACCCATGATATGAAAAATACAATCCAAACCAAGTCCTTTTCCTTACAAGAACTCTTGATCAATGAGATCTTCTTGTGTACCCAAGAGCCACGACCAACTAATGAAAGATTAAGTGCAACCCAATAGGGTCCCAAAAACGTCTTCCTTAACATAGGTAGTAAATGAAGTGGGTGCATATATGAAATACAGATTTTAATAAATAAGTAAATTATGGATATTTAAATAAATAAATATGATTTATCCTTGGAATCTAAAATGAATCAAAGATCGATGATACCAGCTTTGGTTAGTGTATGAGTATCTTTGATCACATAATGTATCTACACCATACAAAACTGGGACCAAAAAACATAAAATATCATGTTCAATTGTTGTATATTTGTATGTATCCAAATGTATCTTAATGTTATCAGTCACAAGTGATCAAATTAATAGGAGTTTATCTTGATCAATTTTAGGTGGTAGAAATGCAATCGATTCCTTGTGAGATTACCCTAGGTAATCAAGTAAAAGAATCAGGTATCTATCTGATTCCTAGGTGATAATCCTAGGCAAACCATATAGAACATAATTCTTATAACCATGATTATTAGGAATCCAAAATATAAGACCCCCAACCCACCTAAGTAGGGACCCCTTTATTTTTTTATAAAACACCTTTTTTTTGTCTTGGAAGAGGTGTTCAAGGGTGTAGGGGAGGTCTTGTTAGTTTCTTAGGGATTTGCGTCATTGGACTTTAGGTATTTAGAGTTATATCCAAGGGCTCATAGTTAGCGCATGGTTCGTGTTTAACATGAACCCCATCCATGCAGACAGGTTTACATAGGTGCATGATTTTCTAACCATGTATAGGTATCTAGGAAACCATAAAAACCTATATTGAATTTTAAAATTATCTCCCCTAGTTTACAAGAAATTGTTTCCTGTGAGTTGTAACCATTTGAATGGTTTGTCCAAGGAAAAAATAAGACAACACTATTGATCCTCGATTTGTCTATTATTGTAGAAAAACCATAGGCCTCTTTAAAAATTGAAAAAATAAATTTTTACCCATAATTACCCTTATGACTTAAACATGATTTTTCATTCCTTTTTGGATAAAAACTACTCCATCTCATTCCCCACTATTCTCACAGGAGATTTTATGGAATGAATTTAATTCTCATATATTTCTCCTTCCATATATGGTAATTAAATTCCTTATGTAAGTTAATGACTCATTTTCCTTACACTATTCAAATTTTTTTCTTCCTATTAAACACAATAAAATTATGTGGTTTATGCCCTACAATTAAGGAATTTTTTAGGATATTAAATTTATCTCATTTCTAATTAAACCAGATATTGGTATCATATGGGTAGGTCCCTATTAATTTATATTGGGTGGTTAATTTATTTTTTCTTAATGTCTCGACATCATATTGTATGTTGTCCTATGTAGTTGGGCCATCTCATTTAATTTATGACCTAATATTTAAATTAAATTGAATATTTTCTTAGAGATGCATTGAAATACCATTTATGTATAGAAAAACATTTAATATTTGGATGAAAATTCATTAGACTATTAAAGTAATATGTTAGTATTATAACATGAAAAATGGTGATTTAATTATCATGGTCTAGGGTTTTCCTTACTAATGTGATGAGTAATTTTAGAATTTCTATTTCCTAGGATGTTCCTTGGGAACCAAAATGGTATATGGACTTGGAAATCATAAAGTGAAGTTCCATTTAAAATAAATCCTCATCATGGAATTGGAGATTATAAAATGGAATTGTGAACATAATTATATAGAAATGTTGGCTTAAATTTGTGAAATTATTAATATGTGAAATGGACTAAAGTAGAGAATCTTGGATTGATATATTAAATTATTTTATGTTAATTTTATAATAATGACTTGTTTGATGTTTTTGAAATTGATTATGAGAATTAAAATTACTTGGTAATTCCTTTTGATTCCTTTTGAAATCCCTGTATACAAAAAATTTATAGAGAGAATCCTAGGATTCCTTACCTTTGGTATTGCTGTGGAATTCCAAGGATGAGAATTGGATTCTACTAGGGGACCCAAGTGAATATCATGATTGAGTAAGTTATTGAATATAATGAATTCCAATGTTATGGAATGTCTCAAAAAATCCATTGGAATCTACTTACATTAATTATGATGAATGATAGGGGTTCCTCCCCTAGGATTTAGTAAATGTATACATTTACCCAATTCCATGGATTAATGATGTAGATTTTTGAAAGTCATCCTTATTGAATGTCACAAGATGATCTCCCAGTATTCGAACGGATTATTATAGGTATATAATTCCTTGGGTTTGAGCCTTAGATTCCAATCATGTCGATCTTATGAATGTTAAGGGTGTCCCTTGTGTTTAGACCTGAATTATAGTTATATTGGTAATTGTTTGGAGATAATGCTCACAAGATCTAAATGGATTCCTCTCATGAAACATTATTATAGTTACATTAATGATGTAACTTTGAAACAAATTTGGATATAATGCTTATATAATGTGCAAAGGATAGTTCCATTTGATCATGTAGTGTTGTCCTAGTTTTTCAGGTTGGGGACGGAGTCTGGACTGAGTTTTGATTATTTTCCCATCTTTATATTTTTACTACATGATTTATTATCATTGATCATATTTTTATAAGAAACCATTAGTTGTGTCCTAATGATATATTCCCACACCTTTATGAGCCAACCATGGAACTTGGGTTTCTGTAAATATTCTCACATGTTACTGGTTTCGGGTGAGGTCAGATGTAATGCTTGATTGTATGGATTGGTTTGACATTGGGAGTTGGGAGATGGATAGAGATCAGGATTGCTAGGGTGATAATGAATTTTTATCATTTTTACTTTATTTACCTCTAGGATGGTTATACATCACTTCACTAATATGTATTTTTATCCATATTTATGTAGCTTCATTTTGATATTTCATGCGATGTGGCTTAGTATCTTTCACCTATAGTCAAATTTTTTTGTATTTGTTTTTATATGATGTTACCCTAATACATAATGTATTTATCACTATGATAAATAGGAAATAATATCCCCACATATATGTTATATTCCCTCACCCCTAGTCAGTAATCTCTAGCATATGAGGAATCATGATTAAGGTCATTTGGATCACTAACCTAATCCATTAGAACAATGTATTGTAGTTCGAGGAATTACCAAGTGGTATCATGGAATCTTTTCCTTTATAATACTATTTTTTTCATGCAATGTAGGATACTTTAATGTTAAATGGCCTTGGTAATGTTCTCATTCATGGGAGTTTCAGACCCATGTATAGGGTGAAATTCATGTTTCTATGAATGGGAATTATTGTTCTTACTAACTGTTTCAATAGTTGATTATTTTCCACCTTCAAGGACACACATTAGTGTAATTCTATTGATTTGTAGTATTTTTAATGATGGTTTCTATGAAATGAGGGTGTGTTAATTCATGCATATTTCTAGGTACATAAGAATTGTATGTCATATATATTATGCTTGTGATTGACAGCTGCCAAAGATTCAGATATGTTTGTGTTTTATATTCTATTGTGTCCCATAACTGTTAGTGGTTTATATCAACCTATGGAATTAAATAATTTATAAGGGTTACTTATTTTAAGTGTTCTAATCTATTTATAAGGTGTTTCTCTCATTTAATTCTAGCATAAAATTCTAGTTGGCCAAATCCTTGAACAACCCCTTGTAAATTTTAGGAAAATATAAATGGGTTATTAAAGTGATAGATTGGATTAAATTAAGTGCATGAAAGTAACTTATAAAGTGTTTTACTCTATAATATAACTAAACAATGGGATTCTATATCTATATAAATGATAAATGGTGAAATAGTGGACCCATGTTTAATAATAAATACTTCTTAAAATTGAATCCATTGAAATAAAGGTTTAAGGAATTGGATAGTGAACGAGGCTTGGTAGGGTGATTGGGTTACAAAAACCTTGGGATTAATGTTACATATAGGTACAATAAAATGGTGAATTCTTAATTTAAATTTACATTGGGGTCAATTAAAGGGGATTTCAATCACAATTTAAAATGTGTTTTCATCTATAACTTGTGATTAAGACAACATATAATCACATTTTAGGGATGAAAATTTCATGTTTATTGTAATAGAAGATGATAAAGACCAAAATATATATATGATATGTGACACATGACACAAATTATTTTATTCCTTTAATTAACTAAAATTATAATAGCTAACTTATTATGTATCCTCCCTAAAAATTTATGAATGGAATCTTATTTTCCCAATCATTGGGGAATGAGAGAAGAAAAGAGAACATAAAATTTTAAAACTATTGAAATTAAGAGATCAAAAATGAATGAGGAAATGTGAATCCTTTTTTAATGATGGTTTATGGAATTTATTAGTGGGTGGGATGGAGGGAGTTCTTGTGTTGTGACCATGTGTGAATCATGGCGAACCTAGTTATGGGTACATTGGGAAAGAAGTCAGCCTAGATTATGATACCATTATGGAATACCTATTTCTTTTAATATAGTCGCATATTGGGGTCTAGTTGTTAGTTTTTCCCAGATAGGATCCACATAATTGTGAAAATATATTAGGATGATAGAAAAGAGCTATTAGTTGGTGTTTTGTAGGCTAGGTTAGATTGAAGGACCGAGTAACTCTTACACAAGATCATGTTTCTTAGTGAATCAATCTTTATTAATCCTTGAGGGTGGTCCATGAGGGCTTTTAACCCATTATTTTGTCTTCTTAGAAATGATAAACTAGCATGGAAGATTATCCAGTGGTATCACTTCATGAGAGGTACTATCGAGCATCTAGTATCAGTGCTTTATATGCCTCTGTTTTTATGAGGAAGATCACTTAGTGTTCTATAATCTTGACATTAAGGTCAGTATTGGAAGTTAGGATTATTTGAAATCCTATAAGAGTATCGTTTTGTGGAGTTTTGATGTTTTTGTTTGTGAGGACTTTAAATGGTTGGTCCTAGATTTGGTGAATCATAGTAAAACACTCTCAATTGTAAATGATTCATCGTAAGTGGTGAAGGGAATCAATTTAGACATGGATATTTCCTGAGAATACTCAACATGAGAAAGATATTTTTGGTGAAGTTTTTTGGTTTATTCAACAGGATCCCTATGGGTGTGGTTTCCCCTAAAGGTGTTTAATGAATGTTTATAAGTGAAATTGTATTTTAGGGATTATGAGACCCTAAGTACTATTTCTTATGGATACAAGGCTACATTGTGATTGGGGGATCAATTTAATGAATGTCCCTATGGTTTTTAGATTCCTTATGTAATATAGTAATGGTGGTTGGATTCTCTAGGATGGAATGATTCTCTAGTGATGGATGTTCATAGTGTGAGTTTTGTCTTAGTTTGGATCATAACACTTCATGTGAGTGGGTCTTGGATTTATATGAATCAAGGGGTAATGATTCATGGTTAGAAATGGTTACCAAAGAATGTTTGACCATTAGGTTATAATAAAATATTTTTTTAAAGTAAAAATTTCAGAAGAGAAGTGTCGATTAGGGGATGCTACCAAATGGCTCAGGAGTAAGTGTTCGTTGTTCTCCTCATGGTCTAAGTGGTGCACATTGGCTACATATGGGTACTTTTGTGTTTGGATTAGTGAAATCAGATATGTATGGGTCTATTGAAATTATTTCATGTCAAATAAAAAATCAAGTGACATGATGCTAGTATTTTTGGGAATACCATGGGTTCATGATTTCTTGGTGGAGTCCTAGAAACATAGTAATTTTATTCTTAAATTTTCTATCATAGTGAATTGACTGGGAAATTGTTGATTATTTTACGCAAAAAAAATGTATTTAATGTTAGTTAATAATTATCCTTAAACAAGGTGGTGATACATTGAATGATAAGGGTGTTCTAGCACTAATGATCTTAGTTAATCCAAACCGAGGTGGAAGGGGTAGATGATATGGGTGAGTGTTTCTTGAATGAATTGACATGCACATGTTTTTGGTTAAATGAAAAACCCAGATGGAATCTTGATTTCACTTGGTTCTAATAAAAAATAAGTTAATTTTATCCCAAACAACACTAATGATAAATTCATGGTCAAGTGGAAGTTTGAGGTTGAACCCATAGAGAGTGTGGAATGCCGACTATAATTCTAAACTAATGGTCGAATTGCTCCAATTTTAGTATGGTTTTATTATAATAATTAAATGATACAAATTAAATAAATAAAATTTGGGAAGGAATAAAATAATTGATCTTCTCAAATTTATGATTAGGTAAAAGATAATAAAAAATCTTGTTTAGGATAGTCCAATGGATAATGTTGTGAAGTAGTGAAAGGGTCACCAATTGGTTTTGGTAAACCCAGTTGGATCTACCTATGTTAAAACAATCCCTTGGTTATAGTATAGCTAATAAGTTAGCTGAATTATGCATATATTATATATAGAACTCATCATAGGATAATGGTAAAAGTATTACAACTCTAATTAAGTCAAGTTCATTCAATTTTACCTCTCATCATTAAGGTTGTAAAAAAGAATTTGACGAATAGATATTTCTCAAATAATTACTAGCCCTAGGTTTACCAATCATCAATTGATATATTCATTCGGCTCATAAATACCCCTACTCCTGGCCCCTAACCCTCTTAGGATTCACAAAACATGAAATAATTAAATGAAAGTATGGAAACAAAGGGAATTCTCGACATAATGACTAATTTATTAGAAATAAATAAATCCACCATTGAACATGTATGAAAGTATTTAAAAACAAACATGAATGAGAAAATACTGAAGAACATAACAATGGATGAATGAATGAGAAAGGAAATTAATAAATGAAATAGATTTGAATAAAACATGAAATCATTTAATTTAACATTAATGATAAGAAAAGAAAAAAAGAAACCTATTTAGGAAAAATAGATGGTCGGAACCCTATGGTAGCCTATTTTTGGTTGTACCTCAACCTTGGGATAGAATTATTTCACTCATTGTTGGATCCAAGATATAATGTCGTAGAAGTTATTAATGGGATTACATAGGTCAAATGTAGTACCCTCAGTTTGCGGTATGTATCCTTTGTTTATGTTTTTTTATGAGGTTACAGTTCATGGGATGAGTTGGGAAAAGGTCAGGAGAGTTTGGAATGTTTTTGGATAAGTTTGGAGGATTTTAAGGGGGCGCACGGTTTGAGCACGGTTAGTGTAAACCATGTGGATGCTCCAAGAAACCGTGTAGGGGGAGGCAATAGGCTACGAATGGCTTGCACAGAGTTTTCGAAACCATGTGAGGAAACCGTATGGGCACCTGCACTCGAGGTAGTGGTGTGCGCACGGCTTGCGGACGGTTTGCCAAACTGTGCGGGCTAACCATGCGGCCACGTAAAGTTGGGATTTTTAAGTCTGGGATCTCTCGAACTTGACCTAAAACACTCCTCTCTTCCTCCCACTCAATCCTCACATGAGATTTTCGGTTCTCAGGGTCTTGAAGTGCTCTCCCACTCATTTTGGAATGGTTTTGAAGAGGATTCAAGAGGGTTTGAAGGCGATTCCTCTCAGGTAAGTCTTCTCTCATGGTCTCTTTGTGTTTTCCTCTAGATCTGCTCTTCCCTCCTTCTTAGTTCTATATATATACACTTGTTGTGTGTAGATAAAGCATTGTGGTGGCCTTATATGATGTTTTTAAGGATTTTGGGTGTTAGGGAAAAGGATCTAGAGAGGTTTCGGTGGTGCATTCACCGGTTTTGGAGGTGCGATTGTGTGTGGATCGATTTCTTGGGAACCCTAAAGGTAGGTGTCTTCTCTCTCGACTCCACTTGGTGGAATTGCGTGGTGAATTTACAATTAAATTGTTTGTTGGAAATTTAATTGGTAAATCATGTGGAATTTTTTTTGGAAAATTTTTGGGTGATGAAATTGGGGGGTTTTGGCATGAAATTGGGATTTTTTGGTAAAAAATGGGTTTTGTTAGAAATTGATTCAATTGGAAGATTTGAAATTGTTGATTTTTAAATGACAATTAACTAGAGAATGAAAATGGCATGTGATGGTGTTTTCAATAATTTAAGATTTTTGTGTGGCCTGTGCTTGTGTGGATATGGATGGGATGTTATATTAGCATGTGTTGTGATATTGTGGCGTGGTCGAGAAAGTGCCACTGTAATCCAGTAAATGGATGGATAATGGATGGAAGGGCCACTATCTAGGGAAGTGGCCAAGAAAGTACCACTTGTTGGGTTGTGAATATGTTGGGCGAGAAAGTACCCCCGTTGTTGGTTGATTTCTTAACTATGTGATGTTTATAGATGGGGATTGTGAGTGAAATATGAACATGGTAACCGGTGTGTGGCTTGATTGTTGTGGCTTTCTCTTGTGTGGCATGTTTGGATTTTTTTCATAAGTTTGCAAATGGGATTGTTTTATATAGTATGTTTTATATAAATGTGCTAATGGTTAATCCTAGTGGCGCTTTTAGGGAATTCATTTGGGGAAATCCTATCGAGTAGTTGTACTCACCCCCTGCTTTGGAACTTTGGTGTCTTTGTAGATGTAGAATACCGGGACATGGTATAAGGTAAGTCACCACCATCTTTTAGCGGTGATTCATGATGCTTGGTGGGGCATGGAGTTTGGAGCTTGATGGGAGCTGTGGAGTTGTCATGGATTTTCATGGCTATTATTTTTTTATTTCATTGTACTTTGATGTTTTGGTAATGTTCGGTTGTATAAACCTTGGGTTGTGATGGCATGGGTGGTTAAGTTGAGATGCATGTGTTTATAGTTGTTTGATGTTCGTTGGTTGGGTTATACTCTTGAGTGTAAATCTTTCCCCACTTTTCTCTTGAAGCCCTCGACATTCATTTCCATCCTTTGGAATCTTGGGAACGTCTCTTAAGGCCATGTAAACCTCACCACCTCCTCAATCCAATGAGGTAGGGGAGGGGTGTTACAAGTTGTATCAGCTTTTTCAGTCCTTTGGAGTTGATTCTCGGATTTGGAGTTTACATTCGTTCTTGGTTATTCCTTGAGTCGGGATGGTAACAAGGTGTAGAACTATCGGAACTTGGAATTTATAGCATAAAAGGACGTAGCTAACCCTTTTATGCTGAACATCAAGTTACTAGGGAGTTGGGTACATAAGTGTTTTGGAGACACTTATAGGCATTGGAAATCTCATTGTCGTGGGTGTAGCCAATGAGATGAGCATGATATATATGATAGAAATGACTTCCCTATAGGATGAATATTTCATTTGGTTTAATGATTTATAGGTTCAATTGAAAAAACATTTTTTTTTCAAATGTGTGAACCCGAAATGTGAATAAACATGGTATTTTGAAAATGGTTGATTTTCAAAAATGGTGCAACATGGGAAATGTGCAAGAATGGAAAGTATAGTTTTGATTGATTGTTATTAAATGGTATCTGGCGTGGTTGATTCGTGATTTATATGGAAGTGAGACTCATGCTTGTCAATTTTATGTTTATAGAAATGGCACAAGGTATGCATCGTAGAGACCAACCGGAAGCAGCTGATGAGAATGTTGTTGCAACTGAGCCCCAAGTAAACCACCAGCTAGTGAAAAGAATAGTCCAAGCCTTCCAAGTGGTGGGATGTATAAATAGAGTGGAAAAGACCAAGCATGTTGACTATGTGGCCCAATTTCAGAAGAAGAAACCACACGTTTTTAGGGGTGATGCGGACCCAGAAAGGGAAGAGGCATGTCTTTCGCAAATAAATAGAATTTTTGAATTCTTGGGAACCCCACCCGAGCTAAAGGTCAAGTTAGCAACGTATAAGCATGAGGATATTTCCCTTCAATGGTGGGAGCTGTTAGTCCATGCAGGGATGGACCAGTGTATGATGTGGGAAACCTTTGAGGAAGTGTTTAACAAACAATTCTAACCTCATGCGTTCAAGATTTAGCGTACAACTGACTTTTTCAGTTAGAAGGAATAACAGATGTCGGTAATGGAGTATCCAGCTATGTTTATGAGCTTAGTGTGGTTTGCACCCGAGGTGGCGGGTAGCATGTCGTTGAAAGCAAGGATCTTCGAGGTGGTATTGAGGTAGGAAATCCATTCTAAAATAGCAGTGATGTGTATTGGGGGACTACACAGAAATGGTAAATCGAGCCTCGGTAGCTGAGTGAGATCTGCTGGGAACTCCGAGCAGAGGAAGCATGGTAATACCCCCATGGACTAATGGGAACTCTAACGTTGGGTTCAAGCGGAAGAGTGACACATATTCCCAAAGCAGTAGAATGGAACAAAATCTGACGACGGGGTCGGTGAACATTCCTCCGATGCCCCAGAGTAAATTGGGTTGTTTTCAGTGTGGCTCCTCGACACATATCAAGCGGGATTTCATGGAACAACCGAGAGCATGTTATTGTTGTAAGAATATGGTCCATCTCCAATGATACTATAGGAATGCTTTGAGGATGAGTATATGTGACACTCCACAAGGATTGCAGGCGACCGATGCATAGACTGGACGAGGGCAGCAGCATACCCCTTTTCAGCAAGGTAAGGTTAGTCATGGTGATTCTCGGAACACCATGAAACCATGAAAATGCAGTAAAGACTAGGGTGCGGAAACTAAGACGTTGTTCGGAGCTGACCAGATTGTGGTGGATGATCAGTCGAGGCCATCCATATTACGAGGTACTATTCTTTTAAATTCTACGTGCATATAAGTGTTTTTTGATACGAGTGTCTCACACTCTTTTATTGCTGCATGCGTTGTTGAGTTGTTGAGTTTAGAGGTAGAGATGATGCCTTCGCTTTTGAAACTTCAAACCCCTTTGGGTAGAAAAGAGTTTTGAGCCTTCTTGTGCAGAGCATGCTTTATCGTTCTGGGCGAGATTGAGATAGTGTGGGATTTCTCAGCACTTGAGATGGATGTTTATGATGAAATCTTGGGCATAGATTGGCTAACAACGTTTAAGGACCACATCGATTGTGATGCACGAATAGTGAGTTTCACGACACACGATGGTGTTAAACATCTCTTTAGAGGAGAGATGCATGAGAAGCAGGTTGTAGTAGGATGGTTGGTACTGGAATATGGAACATTATTGTATTAGTTGGTAGTATTTTCATTGGAATCGATAGAGGGTGTTGGGAATAGTGTTTCTCCAACAGTGGTTGATCATTTCATCAACATATTTCCCGAAGAATTCTTTGGGTTACCTCCTGTAAGAGAAGGGCAGTTTACAATTTATCTCCTTCTAGGGACCAATCTTATCTCACTTCCATCTTACCGGATGACACCGGGAGAATTGACGGAGTAGAAAGTCCAGTTGGAGGAGTTAGAAAATAAAGTCTTTATCGGGCCTAGCACATCTCTGTGTGCAGCGCAAGTGTTGTTTGTGAAAAAGGCCGATGGAACATTGAGGCTTTGTATTGATTATCGTCGACTTAACCAAGTGGCGATAAAGAACAGATATCCACTTACACGAATTGATGACCTATTTTACTAGTTGAGGGGATCTTATTGGTTCTCCAAGATTGACCTAAGATCGGGATATCATCAATTGCGAGTAAGGAAAGAGGATATTCCTAAAATGGCTTTCAGAAGTTGATATGGCCATTATGAGTACGTTGTTATGCTCTTTGGTCTAACGAATGCACCAACAGTGTTTATGGTGTTGATGAATCAGATATTTTAGATATATCTGGATTCATTTGTTGTGGTGTTTGTGGATGATATTCTCGTGTATTCAAATACAACCGAGGAGCATGAACAGTACATGGCGATAGTGCTAGGGATCTTGAGAGATCATCAGTTGTACGACAAATTGTCAAAATGTGACTTTTGGATACATGAAGTTTGTCTTATTGGCCATGTGATTTCTGAAAATGGTGTTTCAGTAGAATCATAAAAGATAGAGGTTGTTATCTTGGGGCAACCACCAAAGAATGTGTTTGAGATACGAAGTTTCCTTGGTCTTTCTGGTTATTATCTACGTTCTGTTCATGAATTTTCATAGTTGGCTTCACCAAGGAAAGCATTAATGAGGAAGAATGTCCCATTCCAGTGGAATGTACAATGTCAGCAGTGTTTCGAAGAGCAAAAGGGTCGCCTTACATCAGCACCAATCTTGGTTTTTCCAGAACTGGGGAAAGGGTACGTGGTGTATTGCAATGCATTGGGACCAGGGTTGGGGTTCGTCCTCATGTAAGGGTATCATGTGGTTGCGTATGGCTCACGGAAGTTGAGGGTGCATGATAAGAACTACACAAATCATGATTTGGAGTGGGCGGCATTTGTCCATGCTTTGAAAATGTGGTGCCATTATCTCTTCAGTGATAAATTCACGGTCTACACGAATCATAAGAGTTTGAAGCACATTTTATCACAAAGGGATCTGAACTTGGGGAAAAAGAGATGGATGGAATATCTCCAGATGTTTGATTTTGACTTAATGTACACACCGGGTAAGGGAAATTCGGTGGCGGATGCATTAAGTTGGAAATCATATGCTCAGGTGGTGAAGATGGAATCAGACTAGTGGCAGTTGATGTCAGTGATAGCTGACATGCAGCTAGAAGGTGAGGACCCAATTGATAAAGTGGTATTCTTTCCGGTTTCCTTGATTCTTGACTTGGAAGGCCTGGTTAAAAAGGTGCAGATGTCTGATTCGGAGTGTGAGACCTTGAGGTCAAAACTCAATGGTGGGGAGACCATTGAGGGTTGGATGCTGAATAAAGAATCAGTCTTGTGTTTCCAGAAATAGATAGTTGTACCGGTGGCTTGTTATGAGGATCTTCTCTGGGCGTACCATCATTCCAGGTGGGATGTTCACCCTGGAATTTCAAGATGTATAAGGCGTTGAAAGCACAGTTCTGGTGGGCTGGAAAGAAAAAAAGAGTGGTTGAGTTCCTATCATGATGCTTGACTTGCCAGCAGGTCAAGGTAGAGCAGTAGAGGCCAGCGGGAATGTTGCAGTATTTACCAATCCCTATTTGGAAGTTGGAGCAGATAACGATGGATTTTTTCATAGGTATCCCAAGAACGGTCAGAAAACACGATGCCATTTGGATGATAGTGGATCAGCTAACGAAGTCGGCCCATTTCATTCCAATTCGTGAACCTCATACGATGGAGGATCTGCCCAAAATCTATGTCTGGGAGGTGGTAAAGAGGTATGGTGTTCCAGTTTCAATCGTATCAGATAGATATCTGAGGTTTAAATCCCATTTCTAGAAATCATTGTAGAATGCCCTTCAAACAGAGTTGACCATGAGTACGGCATATCGCCCTCAGATAGATGGCCAATCTGAGGGGATGATACGATCCTTGGAAGATATGTTGTTGTCCTGTCTGATGGATTTTGGTGGCTCATGGGAGGAGCACCTGTCCTTGGATGAATTATTGTATAACAACAGTTATCAAGAATCCATACATATGGCTCTGTTCGATGCACTGTATGGGCGGTCGTGTCATTCTCCACTATGTTGGGTGGAAACAGGTGAGTCTTTGATGGTTGGACCGAGTCTTGTCCAGGAGACTATAGAGAAGATCAATTCGATCATGAAGAGGATGGAGAGGGCTCAGAGTCATCATAAATCTTATGCAGATCATCGTCGACGACCATTGTCGTTCGAGGTGAGTGATGATGTTTTCTTGAGGATTTCTACTCGGTTGGGACATTGTCGGTTTGGGAAACATGGAATGTTATCTCTAAGGTACATTGGACCCTTTGAGATTGCTGAGCAGTTTGGTGAGGTGGATTATCGGCTGGCTTTTCGACCTAGGTTTATTGTGGTGCAAAAAGTGTTTCATGTGTCGCAATTGAAAAAGTATCAGCAGGATGTGGGCCATGTTATTCGATGGGATCATGTTCAGCTAGAGCTAGATGTTTCATTGGTGTACGTGCCAGTGCCGGTTTTGGATAGGCAAGAGAATGTATTGCATGGTAAAATCATTGGTCTAGTTTGGGTTTTGTGGAAACATTGCCAGATCCAGAAAGAAACGTGGGAATGGGAGAAAGAAATGGTCGAGCAGTGGCCCGAACTCTTTCGGAAAAGGGCGAGGTCACTACTTTCTGAGGACAGAAAGTACAATGGTGGGGAGAATGTAGTACCCCCGTTTTGAGGTATGTTGCCTTTGTTTTTGTTTTTTGTGAGGTTACAGTGCATGGGATGAGTTGGGAAAAGTTCGGGAGAGTTTGGAATGTTTTTGGATAATTTTGGAGTCTTTTAAAGGGGCGTATGGTTTGAGAATAGTTAGTGTAAACCATGTGGATTCTCCAGGAAACAATTCACGGGGAGGCAGTAAGCTACGCATGGCCTGCACACGGTTTTCCAAACCGTGCGGGGAAACCATATATGCACTTGCTCTCGAGGTAATGGAGTGCACATGGTTAGCGCACGGTTTGCCAAACCGTGGGGGATAACCATGCAGCCACTTAAAGTTGGGATTTTTAAGTCTAGGCTCCCCGGGCGTGACCTAAAACACTCCTCTCTTCCTCCCACTCGAGCCTCCCTCAGGATTTTCGGTTCTCATGGGATAGAAGGGCTCTCCAGTCATTTTGGAAGGATTTTGAAGATTATTTAAGAGGGTTTGAAGGCGATTCCTCCTGGGTAAGTCTTCTCCCATGATTTCTTTGTGTTTTCCTCTAGATATGCTCTTCCCTGCTTCTTGGTTTTCTAGATCTACACTTGTTTTTTGTGTATATCTAGGGTTTTGGTGCCCTTGGATGATGTTTTTATGGCTTGTGGGTGTTATGGAAGATGATCTAGAGCGGTTTCGGTGGTGCGTTCTCCAGTTTCATAGGTGCAGTTGCGTGTGGATTGATTTCTCAGGAAATCTAAAGCTTAGTGGCTTCTCTCTCGACTCCACTAGGTGGAATTTTGTGGTGCATTTACAAATAAATTTGTTTTTTTTTTGAAATTTAATTTGTAAATCATGCTTATTTTTTTTGGAAAATTTATGGGTGATGAAATTGGGGGTTTTTGGCATGAAATTGGGATTTTAGGGTAAAAAATGGGTTTTGTTGGAAATGGATTCAATTGGATGATTTGAAAATGTTTATTTTAAACTGACAATTAATTGGAGAGTGAAAATGGCATGTGATGGTGTTTGAAATAATGTTAGATTGTTGTGTGGATTGTGCTTGTGTGGATGTGGATGGGATTTTGTATTATCATGTGTTATGATATTGTGGAGTGGTCGAGAAAGTGCCACTATAATCTGGGAAATGGTTGGATAATGGACAGAAGGGCCACCATCTAGGGAAGTGGCCGAGAAAGTACCACTTGTCGGGTTGTGGATGGGTTTCCCGAGAAAGTACCCCCCGTTGTTGGTTGATTGCTTGACTATGTGATGTTTGTAGATGGGGATTGTGGGTGAAATATGAACATGGTAACCGACATGTGGCTTGATTTTTGTGGATTTCCCTTGTGTGGCATGTTTGGATTTTGTAATAAGTTTTCAAATGTGATTGTTTTATATAGTATGTTTTATATAAATGTGCTAACAGTTTATCCTAGTGGCGCGTGAAGGGATGTTATTTGGGGAAATCCTACTGAGTATTTGTACACACCCCCTACTTTGGAACTTTGGTGTCTTTCTAGATGTAGTATATCAGGACATGGGAAAAGGTAAGGCATTACCTTCTTTTTGTGGTGCATCGTGATGCTTGTTGGGGCATGGAGTTTGGAGCAGGAGGGGAGTTGTGGAGGTGTCACATATTTTCATGGCTGTTCTCTTTAGTTTCCGTTGTATTATGATGTTTTGGTAATGTTTGGTTGTATGAACATTGGGTTATTATGGAATGGGTGGTAAAGTTGAGATGCATGCATTTATAGTTGTTGGTTGGTTGGGTTATCGTCTTTAGGGAAAATCATTCCTCACTTTTCTCTTGAATCCCTCAGCATTTATTTCCAGCCTTTGGCGCCTTGGGAACGTCGCTTAAGTCCAAGTAACCCTCACCACCTCCTCAATCAAATGAGGTAAGGTGGGGTGTTACATCAAAGAAATAATTTTAATGGAAATATGGTCATTAAGGTTAAAAATAAAATCAATTATATGCTAAAATCAAACTTTATTTTTGTATTTGACACTTACATGTCATGTAAATATTACGCAATGTGTAATATTTGGGCATGTTTTCTACTTCTCATTTCCTACAAAAAGTTCACGAATTATATATTTATGATTATTTGTTTATTTAAATTACATGTATCTTTATTTTTTAACATCGGAACCTCCGTTTCATCTTGCTTATTCAGTTTTGGACCTCCAAAAACTCTCTTGATCACTTTGTATGAAATCATTGACCTCAGTTTCTTCTTCTTTTTGTTTGTCACACCGCATCACTTTGTTCCATGGTGTGATGTGACATTGCATTCCCCAATTTCCACATTTTCCACAATATTTATTCAAATTTCAGTCATGTATAATAATACACAACACATCAATATCTTCCATGAAACTCATCTTTAATCAACTAATATTCGGTTAATTCACATATAATAACATATAGATATATAGACATAAATGGGAGTTTTCATTAAGCCTAATGGAACTATTTAACTAATTGAAATGATTAAATTTAGTTGATGGTAAGTCCACCATAAGCTATTTGTGGGTGCAATGATCATTTTAAATAAGGTTTTGATGGACCACATGGATGTCATTCCCCTAATTAAGAAATGACCACCAATTGATTTATTATGTGATGATCTCATAATTCATAAATGTGTTGTGGTTATTGTCTCATTTTTGTTGATCAAGGATGATTTAGAACGCCACACATGTTCATTGTGTATCATGATGGATAGAACATAGTCTATGGATATCATGAGTTATATTCCTTGGGTTATGAAAACATCACTCCTTGGTTGGGATTGTCAAATCAGTTGTTAATGGGTCAAACCTTGATTTAAGGTTTTTTAGGTGTAGTGAGAAAAGCCATTAGGCTAGTGGATCTATATTTTTTGTGTCTTAGATATGATGTCAAAAATAATTTAAGATGTTTTTTCAGATGAATTTTGTGAATTTACATTAACATGATATTTTCTAGATATCATATGAGGGTAACACTGATTAGTGGGGTGTTGATGCTTGTGATAAAGCATGAAGATGATCTCATATAGTTAGTATTCAAAATTTGGGGTTCTATTGAATTTTATTCTTAGACATGAATTGTCATATTTGTTTTGTTCAAGGAATGTATATGGTGAAAAATGATCTTTGATTTGGTGCTTGGGTAATGTGTTAGTGGGTACAGTCAAGTGATCAAAAGATCCATCCAATGAAGGTCCAACCATTTTTTTATTTATAAATGGACATGTGAGGTCTGAAAATACATATGGTTCTTCATATTCAACATTATGGGAATTAATTATTTAAAAAGTAGCTTTCCTAAAAAAACTAATGTTTTGGACAATATAAATGGGGGTGGTTGAACTCAGTTGGATGGTCCAAATTTTGAAGCAAGGATTTGTACGGGGTTTTGACCATGAGTTGGGTACTTCATGTTGGAAACATATCAATTGTGTATTTTGGACTATATAATTATGAATTTTTGGGGTTTCTATAGGAGTAAAGAACCATAAATCATGAATGGTCATTTTAGGTTAAGATCTATAGAGGGGAGTGTCATAGGACAAAAAGTAAATTGGTTGATGATGTTATTTTGTTCAATATTAGGTGAGGTTATTGATCCCCTTTGATAAAGATAAATGGTTCTAGTAAACAACTATAATTTAATGAGATGAAAAATTCATTTTTCAGTGGATAAGGTAATGTACATTGGGTAGACTTTTTTGGATCTAGTTTCCATGGGAGGTTAGTCTTGGCTCAGGAAAGTGGTTTTATAGGAAATCGTTGCATTATTAGAACATACAAAGAGGTTCATCTTGATGGATGGATACATTATATGATTGATTCTTATAAACTCTATTGCTTTTTTGGTGATGGTTATTATATTTGTTTGTGGGCATAGATCAGCAATAAGGATGTTCTATGGTCGAGAGCACACAACATATTTTTTGAGTGTGTAATTCTCCTTTCATCCAATTTTGAATAAATTTAGAGAATGAAGTGTTGTCAAACCCAGTGAAAGGGGGTTTAGTTTTAGTTGAACACTAATTTATGAGTCTCAGATGGTTAATATTGGATGGATTCACTGTTTGAAAGTTGAATAGCGATAGTAGTTGGCTTACGGTCTGGTGCTTGGATTGAATGTATGTATTGATAGGAAAGTTTTTTGGGTGAACAAGTCCTTATGGTTTCTGTATTACTAGGTGACATTATGATGTTAATTTTTTAGTAAGACCTAGTGAGGTAGTTAGTCGTGGAATAGAGACAATAATTTTTATGCATTTTCAAGTAAGAGTTCTCTGGTATATACAAATGTCATCAACCCATGATTTGTGATGTGTTGAATCAAAAGTACATGGATATCATCATTATTGGGGTCTCAAACTAGGTTTTGAGATATTTCTGGTGTTTTAGTGTATGTAAAAGGGTATTCTATATAAAAAATTGTTAGGAATGGTTTTGGTAGGACCTTAGCCTGTTAATTATTTTTTTATAAATTTATTCTCAGTGATTATCAAGAGTATATCATGGATATGAGATGTTATATAGTAGGTGGTTGTAATAATAAGAACCTGCACCATGGTATAAACCCATTTGGTTGTTTATTAGACCCTTTTTGGGGTCTTGGAATAGGTTATTAAGGAAGTATGGAAGGTCTCATGAGTTTCACAGTGGTTTCGGGATCAAAAGACTGAGTTCTTTTAGTTGCAACCAAGGGTGCACGATTGGCATGTGGTTAATGTGAATCGTGAACCCCAATAATGCATCATGGATTTCATATATAGGAACATGATTTTTTAACCATGCATGGGCCTCCATGAATCCATATAATTATCTATATAATTTTATAAGTTTTTTTAATGAAACCAAATGGTTTATAACCATGTGTTATGACCATGGGAAAAGATTTTCTCTAAACATTGGACGATTTCATAGTCGAAGAATTGATTGGGCAACCATATGTTAAAACCATAAAGATCAATAAAAATTTTAAAATTATATTTTTACCCTTATGGACCATTATTCCTTAAAACTGGTTTTCCATTAATTACTGGACATATTATTTTCCTTGGTGTAACCCTATTATCTCCATTGTGTTTTCATTGAAATCCATTGATTAGAATCACTTTCTCCTTATATATAAAGATATTAAAGGGTCTGTGTAAGACAAAAACAAACTTTCCATTATTTCCTTGGGTTTTTTGATTAATGTAAATCCATCTCGATTTATTTGGGTTATAATCTATTTTTATTGGTTCTGTGTTGTTCTTTAATTTCACTCGTTTCTTCTTGAAACAAAATAAGATATCATATGAGTGGGTCCCTCCGAGGTTTAGGTGGGTGGTGTATTTGTTTTCCCATTAAATTATCATCATCATATTTCATTTTGGCTTGTGTATTCTAATCGCCTCATCTGACATGATACCTAAATTTTAAATTAAATTTAATGTATCTTTAGATATCCCTTGAAAACCCCATTTGGGTTTATACAAACATGCGTCCTTATGATGGACCTTCATTAAAACTACTAAAGTATAATGTTAGGTTTTTTAATTGGGAATGGTTGAATTGATTGGGGTGTTCTAGGGTTTCCTTGGTAATGTGATGAGTTATATCAGAATATGGGTTTCTTAGGTTGACCTATAGGAATTTGTACTTCTCATGGTCTGGGAAATCAAAAAGGGGAATTTGAATTGAATTCAATCACAAACTTGGACTTCGATATTTTTAAATTAAATTATTAAATTAATTACAACGCATTGTTAATTTTTTTTAATATTTGAAATGAACCAAGGCAGTGAATCTTGGCTTCATATGTCTGATAGTTTTATGTTAATTTTTAAATAATGTTTTTATATATTTTTTTGAATTTATTGGGAGAATTTGAATTACATTAGAAGTCTCCAGGAATACATATTAAAAGGATGTATGTGTAAAAACATTCATAGATTACATGGATTGTTTATGATTTATATTGACATAGAATACCATGGAAGAGACTTGGATTCTACCAAGTGACTCATGTGAATGTAGCAATAAAAATATTCCTAGATTGAATTTTGTTCAATTCTATGTAATTACTTATGAGAGATATGTATTCTACTTAGATTAATTACCATGAAATCAATGGGGGAAAATCCCTCATGAATTCAGGTAATTTATATATTTATTAACAGTTATGGATTATTGTTGTAGAATCTTGAGAGGTACCCCTGTTAAAAGTTGTGGGATCCTCTCCTTATATTGGAATTTGTTATTTTTTATATGGAATTTTGTGGGTGTGATCCTTAGATTCTAGTCAATCCATATTTATAAATTTCAAGGGTGGTCCCTTCAGTTTATACCTAACTAATTCTTTTCATATTAATTCATTGGACTAAATGTATGTATGAACTAAACCTATTCATATAATGGTACTTGGTTATGGTTTCCATAGATATTCACCTTGAAAAAAATTGGAACAATAATCTTCCACTATGGTCAATGATTGGAGTTTACCAAGTAGTTTGTTTCTTCCATGGTTTTCCTCTTGATACTTTAGGATTGATTGGGTTCTTTTTATTCATGAAACATAGTATTATTAAAAAAAGTTATGGGACACATTTATAGTTTACAATCATAAAATATATTTAAATTATAAAAAATTTAGGTGGCTTATTCACTAGTACTAACACACTTCTTGGGTTGCCAAGGCACTTGGGTACCCAAGAAGATTCCACTTGGTCACAGGTTATAGGTTCAGGGTGATGCATGATATGATGCTTGATTATATGGATATGTTGGAGTATGGGAGATGGGAATAGTCCAATTCTATAGTCTTCCAGGGTTATGTAGTATTTTATTAATTTACCTTTTATTTACCTTTTTACTAATTATACATGACATGACGGATATATATTCGCTACTTCACTCTATGTATCATCATTATGATATTGGTTGGGGTGTGACATGGTATTTTGAACATGTTACTTATTTTTATATTTTGTTTTGTAATATAATGTTTCCCTTTTTATGCTTTTTTTCCACTAATAACAATGTAATAGTTTCCACATGTATAGATCATAGACCCTGACCGCTAGTCAACAACCTCTGGCATATGAAGAGGTACAGTTGAGGCTATCTAGTGCATTGGCCAAAGGAACCAGTATCGTGGAATCCTTTTAGTAGATTTAATCAATATATGAATATGATCAATCTAGGGGCATTTAATTTGAAATTCTAAATATATATACATCAATTTGAATACAAGGTGCATATACCAAGGAATATTTATAAATAGGTTTGTGGTAGAATCCAAGGAGCATGTCCAATGTATTCTATAACAAAAATAATACATAGTGGATCCTTAGAATAATAGGAATCCCATTCATGAATTTATATATATGGAATTAGAGGTCAATTATCCTCAGTTGATATCTCATCTAACAAATGATTCTGGTTCTATGTTTACACCCACAATCTTCACTACTTATTCCTACACACACTCTATCAAGGGATAATAAATCTTTGGGGAATTCACTCAGATCCCTTATGTAACATCAATCACGAAAATCCCACATGGAATCCTTAGTATCAATATTATCTCTCATGCTAGGCCCATTAGTCAAATGGATTCACATCCCACAACATAATCATAATCATATCATGACCTTTTTAAACTCATAAAGAAAGATTCATTGGAAATGGTTTAATCAGATGTCAATATACCCATCTTACTTTTCAATGTCGCACAAAGTTAGACTTCTAAAAAAATATAGCATCAATATGACAAGGGAATAACTTCTAATGGTACAAAAACACAAGGGTGGATAACTTTCTCCATTTTCATATCTTTTAGCTCAATGAAATTAAGGAATTTCGAGGTATATAGATGGACTTCGTGGTCTAATCACTCTTAATACACCTCTATCCTATATAAAGATGAATTAAGGTAACATATTTCAAGGGTCGTAATGTCTAATCCACTTTATTTATTTCCAATACATTATGAGTTCTTGTATCACATGGAATACAATTTTACTTATGTTATTGACCATCTCCAAGAATTTTTTTTCGCTAGTGATGGTTTCGGGGTGCAGTGGAAGTGACTGGGCTCATTCCCAAAAAAACTTTTCATCAACTATTTCATATTTATCATCGAGACTAGATGAAATAGATACCTCAAACTCCATGACATAGGATTATCAGATATAATTTTTAACAAATTTTAGTCAAGATAAATAACTTCCTATGATTTAAATTCTTTCTTAATCTTTGATTTTATTGAGAACCCTTATCATATTGTCATTTCATCATAGAAATTATTTGAATATTATCATTAGTGGACATCCACACATGTTCCATGAACCTCTAATCATCAATGTATAATTCTATGAGTGATACCATTTATGATTAGAACACTTATGTTGATCATAACTGATTGCAATGGAAAAACTATTTTTAATAAAAAATTTTAATATTTTTTTATTATTCATCAAAAAATGAATCTAATCAAGAAAAAAACAACAAATTTAAACAAAGTAAATTTTTAATCACCAACTTCAAATAAAATGTTTATTATGTCATATAAAAATAATAAATGTGCCTAATTGTTTTTAAAATGGGTTCTCCATTAAATGGACATAAAATTGCCATCTTAATAAATATAGGTTTTTATGCATACAATTGGGTTTTTTTATCATATGTCACTAGAATCTATTTGATGAATTTTAAAAAAAATATTTTATTGAATATATTTCGTTTTTTTTGTTAGTATCATTCAATAATGGAAATTAATTTAATTTATTAAGACAAAATTATTTTTGGATCATAAATATCATTCCTTTATATTCCATTGGTATATATTTTCATTTCTAGTTTTTTAGTAAGAAATGACTTCATTGTATAAACCATGTATTTTCATAAGTTAGTAAAAACTATTCATAATTTTTATTTAAATGGATTGGTTACATCTCGTAATAATATTTTTATAATATACTATTGTTCAATAAAACACAATCTTACATGTAACACAATCTATTGAGAAAGATCGACATTATGTGTCACAGAAACCAGGATTATAGTTTCATAAAGGAAATCAAACAACAATCTATATTAATTATTTTTTGAGTAGAAAATATCAAATAGATTAAGTTAAATAAAATAATAATAATTTAGAAAATCTCAGGGCATTACATTCAACCCCTCTTAAAATCAATTTATCCCTTGAAGGTCATCTGTGTTATCAAAGGATTAATATTTGAATTTTCCTTCATAGAAACCACTTAGTAAAAATGAATTATAAAACATTTAAAAACATGAAATTTTATAAAATAATGCTTGCCTAATTTAAATCATAACATTTTTTTTACATTGGAGAGCATTATTAATGAATTGGGGATGGAGGAAAAGATTAAATAATCCTGTATATTGATAAAGATCACTAATCCTAAGAATGTGGGTGATCTAGAGAAGTTTAGAAATCCTTAAACTATAGAAAAATGAATCAACAAGTGTTCATTGATATCATCAATAATTGTGATAATAAGGTAGCCTTTAACATTACAATTATTTTCCTAATGTTGAATAATTTTAAAGGGAAGATATAGTTACATGATTTTCACATAATCTCACCCTATGATGTGCCTTGATTAATTTCCACTTCATCTTTTATTCAATGAAATTAAGGTGAGATAATCATTCCATAAGTACTGATAGATCATGAGGTCCCCAAATAGAATATCATGTAATAACAACAAAAAGGTTAGAACAAGTTAAAATATACATAAATCTACCAATGGTGAGATAATACTTTAATCTCACAAATGTCATTCAAATATGAACTTTTCAATTCCGTAAATGGATAACCTTACAATATTTCTTAAAATACATAACATTTGAAAGAAGTTCACTAAATCAAATTATTATTTATCCCCCATATAACAGAAGGTATCTATTGGTTGTCATTTTACAATTCTATGAATATGATAATCAAATATTCCATTGAAACATATTAATAACCAAAATTACCATACATCCATATTGAAATCATGAGGGACTCCTTATTCTAATGTTTATATTATCTATTTCTTAATAATAAATGTTTTTGTAAACTTCATCTATGATAGGATAGCCCATTTTTCAAAAAATCCTTAATTAGTTACAAGATAACGAGTATCTTCTAATTTACTTATTCACATCCAACATATCATTATCCATAAATCATTATATTAAGTTTTATCTTTCCTTATGTCATGTGTTTTCCAAACATATAACCTTAACCCCTTAATCACTTTTCATGTTTACTTGTACCATTCAACATATGCTCTCAAATCCTTAAGAAAAAACTATAGTGTATCAATCTATAGATGTTTCAATATTCCTTAATACCATAAGATAAATTTTATAAATTCCCATACATATAAACTATATCATCACACCACTTTGTTGTTATAAACCACATCCCCAATAGTGATCTCATGTGCCTTTTCTTCTTCATTTGACTTAAAAGGTTTCTAACATCGATCATCATCATTAACCCTTCGATTTGGGTAGTGGTTAGCATAATGTCCATTTTCAATGTGCCTGAAACACTTACTTATAGGATGTGAATGATTTAGATCGTTCTTTTTTTCTATTACATCTGTAGTAAAATGATTGATGACATAATTTCCTACACCTAAAACATTTACTATTCTTTTAAGACAATTTCATCTATATTCCATTTCACATTGTGAGTATAAAGTAAATATAATATTTTTCTATCCACATTTTTTATTGCTTCCATTGAATTGTATCCTTATTTTATTTTTATAACTACGATATTGATGGGTAACTTAAACCTCCATTTTTGTAAGAAGACTATGAGTAAGTAAAATACTAGAAATAATTTCTTGAACTCATATCAATCTATGGAGTCAATTTTATCTTATTGCTTTGTATTCGTGAAAATGTTCCACTACTGATTCACTTCAACATCTAAGAAAAAATTTTCTTAATTAAATTTTTTATGTTCTAAATAGTTTATAATGAAAAATATCACTCCAGGTAATGATCCTATTTAAAATAACTACTAGATCAGTCGTTCCACTAAAATATGGTGGGTTTTCCATAAAAATGATTCAAGAAAAAATCAATGACTCAATTGGTCATTCAGAAGTAAAACAAAATTCATGGATCGGTAATGTTGTGTGGTTATATAAACAAAGTTTTCTATTCTATCTCCCAATACATTCAATTTAATAGGATGACAATCATTTCTTTTTTCCATTGCATTTAGCATTAACACAAATCCTTGAGGGTATATCCATTTACTAAAATGAAAAAAATAATTTGTGTGTCACTAATAATAGTGGTAAAACCATATAATCAAGGGAATATATGATAAATCCATAAAATATTTTTAGTCCTAGATTATCCATGGTCAATACCAAAATTCTAGAATTGTAACCTATACATAGACCTATGCTTAGATACATCCTGAGACATATCCTTAGAAATATCTATAGGGATATCACTAATGTTTTCTCATTATAGATTCTAAAGGTTAAAGAAACCATCCCTCTAAAACCAAATACAATAAATTACACTTAAAATACATATACATTTAATTATGTTCTCAAAACATTTCATAAATTACAAAACTATAAGAACAAAGACTGTATTAGCTTAGTGCCTTTTGAAATTTGTAACACAAACTTCTTGTCTTGTGAAAGATATTAAATGTTTACCACAAATATATTTCCCTTTACTACCCCATCCGAAAACCATTCTATAAAACCTGTGGAAAAGGAAACATAAGAAAAAAATGAAATATCATATGCTCAGTAAGGGTAAACAAGGGAGATATTTAAATATAAACATGAGTATAAATGGTACGAGAATGAGATCATAAAATTAGAAAATCATGCCCTGCATATTAATGGTTATAAACATGAAACATGGCATAAATATTGGTGTTATTAAAAAGACATGAATCATAATGGATTAAAGGAACCTAATCCATGATATCATAACATTTTCATAAGACATGAAATTGGGGAATACACATAGATATGTAAAATCATTCCCTATAAGTTAATACGCATTGATAAAAATTATCAGGACACTTAATGGGGACTAACGCCATTGGGATGGACACACAATCATCCCCAGTCATAGTATATTCCGTGTTTGGGATCGTGTTCCCCTATATTCTTATAGTATATTGAGTTTCCCCATCTTCCCATAGTGGATTGGGTCTCCCATCATCCCATAGTGGATCAAGCCTGTCGATATGATTCCCACCATTATCTCTTTAGATATACATATTTACCTAATGCATTAGTTGGAGATATTGGTCCCTCCAATCACTTAATATAAACCCTACATATTTATTCCATAATAACATAAATCATTCAACATATTATAACCCATGTAATTAATTGGGATTCATAAACATCATTGAATCATAACACAAACCACAGAAAACAAATTGATTTTATAAATATTATTCCATCATAAAAACAAACAATTATTAGAAATAATAACAATGTTATAATTGAATCATATCACTAATAAAACATAAGTAACATCAAATAATATAATCATGGATATAAAAAAATAGGGTTCACATTAAAAAATTCTTGAGGAAGATATTCTTTCTACATTAATAACATTTTATTTTATAAAAATGGAACCCAATTTTAAAAGAAAAAATTTTCATTGAAAATAAAAATGTAATATTTTATAATAAAAATCAAATCATTTAGTGTTCATGAAGGTTTTAACTTCCATTCATTCCATATAAGCTAATAAACATTCCTTTTGTACTTTTTTCCTGAAAACTCACAAAGTACCTCATTTGGAAAGAGACAAAAAGATTCATTTTAAACAGTGTAGTAAAAAGTGAGAAATGGTTAAAAATTAAATTAAAAATACATAGTTAATTTTTTTGGAAACATATTTAGCAAAAATGGACATTGAAGTTAAATATTCGACAATGGCGACTTAAAACAAAATAATCCCAAATACTGATTATATTTTGAAATAAATACTCATTCCTTTATAATAAGTAGAATCGTATTCATAATTTAAAAAATAAAATTATATGGATCTAAAAAAACATAATATTCTGAATTAGACTCATAAAAGACATACATATGTAGTATATACCACATGTAGAAGAAACAAGTATTGTATAAGGCATGTGTCCCATAGAATTAAAAGTGAGACATAAATCCCTTACTACATGAGTAACATCAGATTTGGGAATACCATAAAAATAACATAAATTATAGACTATAATATCATTAAAAAAGTAAATTAATTATATAATATTTCATAGTTTATTATATAAACCACACAAAATAATTGATTGGTGAATATGGTATATATCTCAAAGAAATAAAAAGTGAGATGAAATTCCCTAATATTATGTCTTCAATCTCATTATACTAAGGAACAAAATCCATTATAATATATATAAGTTTATTATAACTCTATTAAAGATTTTTTTAATTATATAATATGATATATGGCTTAATTATGGCATTTTATAACTCTTTTATCAACAATTCCATGTTAAAGTTACCTTCCGAGTAATAACCACTTTGTTTTTCGTTATTGTTTTGATTTTTTATCCTAGGTCCTCATACATAGATATTGACATCATCATATTCAGAATAATAACAGTGATATATATATATTCAGTATATATTGATTCATGGTGATTCATAAATGTTAAAGATAGAAAATAAAATAAATCGTTCATGGAGATGGTAGGTCGTACGTACATATGAATGTTCTCTTCATTTTCCTTCTATACTAAGTGTAATGAAGTGTATACGATATATTATCATTCCAGAATAATATTTATGTTATATATATCATATTTCATAATTAAATTTATCCTCATTACCATGAATTTTAAATATATATGAGAAACAAATCATATCGCATCATGGAGATTGTAAATCATACTTACGGATGAGTGATGTAATCATTTTCCAAACAATTAGTTGGTAAAAATTGAAAAGATAATATTTTCATTAAATAATTTTAATTATTTCATAAATATCATAAAACATATATAGTCCATCATAATTTTTAACCATGAGATGTGGTCCCGGAAAAAACAAACCGCATCGTTTCGTGAGGAGGTAGTATGTCATACACATGAATGGTATGTTTTATACACATTTGATGGGTTTGTGTGTGAATGTAGGCATATCCCTTAATATGAAAAAATCCTATCATATTTATGATACTTTTTTATTATATAAACCTAAAATAAAAATAATGTAATGTTTTTAAGGAATAAATAATATAGAAATGTTTGTTGATGAACGTTACCTCCCCTTTTGGTATCTCATTTTGATATTCAGAAAAGAACATCTTTGGTTGGACTTATGCCAAAAGATAGGATTCTAGAATGAAATGAGGGAACTTTGGGGGATAAATTGATATATTTTGGGTGAAACCAGTAGTTTCGGGAAGTGTGAGGATAATAGAATGAGAGGTTCCCTTTTAGAAAAAGAGGGAAGGGTGATTTTTAAATTTCACAAAATATTGATTTATAATAAAGTCAATATCACTCCAAATATCCCCAAATTAATATTTATTAGAATACAAGATATTTTTTTAATATATTAAACCAATTAATTTTAGATATTTTTTAACTCTCTTTAAACCTTATCATTTTGGTAAACCCTTAGTTAATATATTTTAATTTTCAGAATGGTAATAATGTTTTCAATATGAAGAGGATGCAATTATTATATATAAAGTGTCAATTAGACCCTAAATTTCCTATAAAGATATTTTAAACCATATATAATCTATTTCTCAAAAGCTAATATTTTCATAATTTCTAAATAATTTAATAAAATATTCTTTTCCTAAAATATCATAATTATCAATTTTGATACTATTCATAACACTGCCTTTATGAAAATGTATACAACAAGACAACTTCACAAAATTTTAGTTAAAACACCACTAAAATGTCATATATACCAAAAAAATCATGAATCACCATAATGAAGTCAAATCATATTTATTTTAACATTTCTAATATCATTCAATTGATTGTGTTTTTAATTCAGTAATTACTACGTCCTCATTTTGTAATTATTTATGATAACTATTTCTTCGCTAAAAATTAACAATAAATTCAAATAATATATATACACATTTTATATTTCATAATAATATATATTATTTGGAAAATCATCTATTTATACCCATAATAAAAATATTATACATATTAAAAGTAAGAGTGTTCCATGTTGTCACTCACTTTGAATTTAATAATATTTAAATCATTTTCATAGAGAAATTTCAATTAAATTATTCAATTACAATAATTATTTTGTTATATGTCTAATTATTTTCATTAAAAATATTTTGGGAATTTTTTCGGGTAGTTAAAAATTATTAATTATATAATTTTACCCTTTTCTTTGGTTTTTAACCCTTAATTAATACATTTTACTCTTACGATGATAGCATGGTTTTTACTAATTATGGGTTATTATAGATAGAATAAAGTTATAACCGAACCACAAATGATTCATTTATAAAATTTTTGGACATATCCGAATTTTTTTAGGTGAATCTTATATTTATATAATTTTTATATCATTTAATAAAATATTATTTATTTTAAATATCAATAAAATCAATTTTGACAATATTCGTTACCTAACTTTTTAAAAATATTATAACAACATTATATATTCTAGAAAATACATTTAACATATCCATAACATGTCAATGTCAATAATAAAATTACTTTTTTAATTAATTATGTCAAATTATATTTAATTTATTTTTTTTATCGTTTATTTGATTCATCCATTATTTAATCAATTCATGCATCATACTTGTATAACAAATTAAGGTAATCATATTATCACTAAAAATTTAAAATAAATTACCATGATGTAGTGAAACATTTTAGATTACAAATTACTATATATAGTCTCATATATCTTCTATATAAATAAATAATAAAACGTTTTAGTTGTTGAAAATATGAGTATGAAGTCTTTCACTTTTCCTTAAATGAAATATAATAAATGTATTAATATCATACAAGGGGCTTAAAATGGTTAAAATTTCAGTACAAGGATGATTTTTTTTGAAACCCACTCATCAAATAAAATTAGTACAAGTGTTATGGAAATCTAATGATATTCATAATATTAATTTATTCCTTAACAACCTGATTTACCCATATTCGTGGTAAACAAAAAAATTACTAAAGTTACTATTCATACTATCAAAAAAATAAGGTTGATCCTATTAGAATGTAAATATCATATTGATTAATACTATTTATTCATTTATTTTAAAATTATAAAAACAAAAGAATAAAAATTATTTTTAATGTTGATATCGCAAATGTGGTGAGAAAGAGAGATTTTAGAGTAAAAATATTCAAAAGATCACAATGTTTTTATATCCAGTTTCAATGTTATGTTGATTTAAATTACTGAAATTGGATTAAATGGTAAACAATAAATCTAATTATACATTAAAACAAAAAAATATAAAATTTAATACTATAAATTATTTTAATGAAAAGGTTCTTTCAATTTAAAATTTCAATATTTTTTACAATTCATAAAAAATAAATCTTATCAAAAAATACAAAAAAGGCATCAAAAGTAAATTTTTATACTCTTATTTCAAATATGATGTTTATTTCTTCATGTATAAAATATAAAATTAATAAAAATTATATTTAAAATGGGTTCTCCATTAAATGGTGGTAAATTTTACTATTTAAAAAATATAATGTTTTATGTGTATAACTGGGTTTGTTCTAATATTATTCATAAAAAAACTATTGGATGAATATCAAAAATATTTGACTGAAAATAAAATATATATTTCATTAATATCATTTACTAATATTAATTAATTTATTGTATTAGGAAAAAATGATTTTGGGAACATAAAAATAGAAATATTTTCTCTATTTTACATTACAATATATTTCCATTTCTAATTAATTGGTAACAAATGAATCCATATTATAAAAAAAATTCATAAGTTATTTAATACTATTCGTGACTACTACTTAAATGTGTATGTTATATCTCATTATAATATTTTAATAATATATTGTTGTTCCAAAAAACTAGGTCTTACATATAACACACACATTTGAAAAAGCTCGACATTGGGTGTAACATAAGCCAAGCATAGTGTGTTGTATAACTCATGAAAAAAAAAGATATATTTATTTTTGTGTGAAATATAAAATATCTAAATGATTACGTTCATTCTATGAAAAATATTTCAAAAAAGATATGGGTGTTACAGAAAATGTATTTTAGAATACATTCATAACACTCCAATGTTCTCATCACATTTAAAAACTTCTATGTCCTTTCAGTATGACAAGTGACCCTGGTAAATTATCACATTTATATCAGATATAAGAAAAATTATGTGTTGAAATATAAATTAATATTCAATGCTTTGAATATTCTGGTTGGTCAAATGGTAGTTGGTTTTAAGGAACCAACT